>LR990619.1:25902784-27102784 GCA_905147815.2 Phalera bucephala | reverse complement strand
TAATGGAAAGATTGATAGATAACGCATCTATGTTTTGCGGACGACATAGTATTGTCATGCTTCAGGATCTTTTCCTGTACAGAAATAGGACTGGAAATGAATCTTATGAAAACAAAAATTATGACAAATAGAGATTTGCACAATATCTACATTGAAAATAATGTTTTCGAATATGTGAAAGAATACATATATTTAGGCAAACAGATCTCATTTAGACAAACGAATAATGAAGAAGAGATAGACAGAAGAATAGCAAAAACATGGAACAAATACTGGAGCCTGAAAGAAATTTTCAAAAGTACTTTACCTATTAATTTAAAAAAAAAGTTATGGGCTCTTACTTATTACCATGCCTTACTTATGCTAGTCAAACTTGGATCATTTCAAAATTAGCCAGGCAAAAGATTACGACTTGTCAACGCTCTATGGAAAGAAACTTACTAAGAATATGCCCACATTCCAGCCAAGTTAGTTTGCCCACAATCCAAATATCCCGTTTGGTTTAAAAAACCACTGATTAAGACTCTCAAAGAAAAATCTAAGTATCATTTAAAATATAAAAAATACGGTAATATATCTGACCATACATCTTTTGTCCTGTTGAGAGAAAGAGCAAAAATCCTGGAGCGCGAGATGTTTGTTGAATATATCTCCAATATTGAAAATAACATAATAAAAAATCCTAAAGCATTTTGGAAGTTTGTTAATAGCACTAGACGATGTGACTCTTATCCTTCTACCTTTAAATACGGGCAAGTTTCCTCCAATGATGGCGAACAAATATGCAACATGTTTTCTGATTATTTTAATTCTAATTTCCTACAGGTTTCTACAGCAAATGATAGTTCCTCGAGCGTACAAAACTCTGCTTCTACTCCCACAAATTTCCCACACTCTTTAGCAGACATAGGATCGATTACCATCCAAGATGAAGAGGTATACAAACTATTAAAAGAAACAGACTAAACAAATCATCTGGCCCCGATAATGTAGCCCCAGTTTTTATTGTAAATTGTGCGAAAAGTCTAACCACACCCCTTACTCTCTTGTTCTGCCGGTCTTTAAGTGAAGGATTGGTTCCTAAAATTTGGAAAGCAGCGTTTGTCACACCGATCCATAAAAAAGGGCCCAAAGATATAGTCGAAAATTATAGACCAATCTCCAAACTCTGCATATTTGCAAAAATACTGGAAAAAATTGTTCACAGTCAACTATATGTCTCGCTTAAATACACATTCAGCGAAAATCAACATGGTTTTCTTAGCGGCCGTTCCACTACCTCAAACCTCCTCGTTTGCAGTGACTTCCTATCCTTCAATATGTCTCTACGTCATCAGGTCGACATAATATATACTGATTATTCCAAGGCATTTGATAGAATAGATCACGTTCTACTGCTTCGGAAATTACTAGCTGTTGGTATCAAAGGAAAACTGTATAGATGGTTCTCCTCTTACATCGACAATAGATGTCAAACTGTTGTACTCAACGGATTCTCGTCTAGAGCGGCATTTGTACCATCCGGTGTTCCCCAAGGATCCTTACTAGCCCCGTTGCTGTTCGCAATATTCATTAATGACATCTCTTAATGTTCCACAAACTCAAAAATAATCATTTATGCAGATGACATGAAAATATTAAGCTGCATCACGACTGAGGCTGACACTTTGGCCCTACAAAACGATCTTAACAGCTTTACTGAGTATTGTACCGTTAACAAAATTGACTTAAATGTGTCTAAGTGCTATATTTGCACTTTTACTCGAAAACCAAAACCCATTATATTCACATACACACTTAACGGGACTGCTGTAACAAGAGTAAACTCAATAAAAGATCTAGGGGTAACATTCGACTCTAAACTTGTATTTGATCTTCACATTACTAATATCGTCAAAAAAGCTTCTAAAGCACTGGGACTCGTAATGAGATTATCATCTCATTTTAACAATGTTAAAACAATTAAAATACTATATTGCGCCCTCGTCCGTAGTCATCTCGAATATTCATCTCAGGTATGGAATCCAAACTATAATATCTACACAGACAGAATTGAAAGAATTCAAAAAAAGTTTGTAAGGTATATTCAATATCGATCTATCTAAAACATATTTACCGAATTATATTACTCGATGTAAGAAATTTCATCTATTACCATTACAAGAGCGAAGGCGTATTGCTGACTTAGCGTACTTATTTAAAATAGTGAACGGTTCCGTAGATTGTCCAGAGCCGCTGAGCAAAATAGGGCTTCGGCCTCACTCAAACTTTTTAGAAAACCCTGCCTTTTAAATGTTACTAATGCGAAATCCACCTATCATCAAAATTTCTTTTTTATTCGTGCCTGCAGACATTTTAATACAGTGGTGCATGATACCGATATAGATCTTGAAATAAAACTATTTTACGGATTTTATCGCGGTTTATTTTTTTATTTTTAGTTCCCGACGTTTCGAGTGCTTTGCAGCACCCATGGTCACGGGAGGGACTGAGGTGTTAGACGTCCAATAGGCATAGTTGTTCCGGGGTACCCTCAAACTTCTTAATTATTTTTGTTGTTGTTGGTCCGATCTACGCAGAATGAGCTCACGGTGTCTTGAGGTCTTGCAGTGTTATGCTTGGTTTTGGATTTGATTATATTAATTACCGGATCCCAAGACGATGGAAGCACCCAGCCATCTTCTCTATTGAAATTAGGATGTTTTTTAATTTCAATAGCCTCGCGAACCATCCTTGGTAGGAATCGGTGTTCTTTCACGAGGATTTGTGGTCTATCAAATCTGATGTTATGGCGGGTGCGGTCAAGGACATGTTCACAGACTGCAGACTTCTTTGAGCGACGGTGTTTTAGGTGAGCTATGTGTTCTTTAACCCGAGTTTTTACCGGTCTTTTTGTTTGTCCTATATAAGAGAGACCACATTCACAATCAAGCTTGTAAACTCCTGCATCTTGTAGAGGGATCTGACACTTGACAGATGGTAAAAATTGACTGATCTTCTTCGGCGGCTTAAAAAATGTTTTAATCGAAGCACGCTTCAAGATGTAGCCAATCTTGTCCGTGACTCCTCTCATGTAAGGTAGTACAGCAGGGAGACGCTCAACTGTGGCTGGTTTCACTCGGTCACTGTGACGTTGGCGTGGGACTCGAAGCTTATTGTCGTGCAGGACTTGCTTGACATGTTGCAGCTCGGCAGCCAGATGTTTCTTGTCACAGATCCCTTGTGCTCTCTGAAACAAAGATTTACCCACGGTAGCTAACTGTGTTGGATGGTGGTGAGATTCACCGTTTAAGTACCTATCAGTATGGGTCTTTTTACGATAAACCGTATGGCTTAAGGTGTTGTTGGGGTTACGGATTACTAACACATCTAGGAAAGCTAGGGAATTATTTGCCTCCAACTCCATTGTAAACTGAATTTTAGGGTTAATGGAGTTAAGATGATTTAGGAATACATGAATTTTATCAGATGGTAATATTGTGAAAGTATCATCTACGTACCGCTTGTAGAAACTTGGCTTTACAGGTGAGGTGCGAAGGGCTGTCTCCTCAAAGTCTTCCATGAATATATCGGCAACAATGGGAGATACAGGGGAGCCCATCGCCACGCCATCTACTTGCTTGTAGAACTGCTCCTTCCACAATAAGTAGCCAGATGTAAGGCAGTGTCTCAATAGTTCTAAGTATTCCGCTGGCATGTTGTTCTCCGCTAGTTTCCTTTCTACAATTTCGACACAGTCTTGTACAGGTAGGCATGTGAATAGTGACTGGACATCGAAACTGACCATAGTTTCATTGTCAGTAAGATGTAGATTTTTGATCTCACTAACAAAATGGTATGAATCCTTAACATGTGCTCTGGTGTGTCCTTTGAGTGCCGAGAGCACTTTCGCTACGTGCTAAGCCAATCTGTAGGTTGGTGTGTCGATTTGGCTAACGATTGGACGTAGGGGAGCATTCGGTTTATGTATTTTTGGGAGCCCATACAACTGTGGCGGTTTTGCGCACGAAGGTATTAGCGATTTGACGTCCAGATTCAATGTTTCGGAGTACTTCTTTATTAAATCACTCGTTTGTTTTAATATATTGGTGGTTGGGTCTGTTTTGATGAAAATACATACAAAAAGGTCAAGACAGACCCAACCACCAATATATTAAAACATCTTGAAGCGTGCTTCGATTAAAACATTTTTTAAGCCGCCGAAGAAGATCAGTCAATTTTTACCATCTGTCAAGTGTCAGATCCCTCTACAAGATGCAGGAGTTTACAAGCTTGATTGTGAATGTGGTCTCTCTTATATAGGACAAACAAAAAGACCGGTAAAAACTCGGGTTAAAGAACACATAGCTGACCTAAAACACCGTCGCTCAAAGAAGTCTGCAGTCTGTGAACATGTCCTTGACCGCACCCGCCATAACATCAGATTTGATAGACCACAAATCCTCGTGAAAGAACACCGATTCCTACCAAGGATGGTTCGCGAGGCTATTGAAATTAAAAAACATCCTAATTTCAATAGAGAAGATGGCTGGGTGCTTCCATCGTCTTGGGATCCGGTAATTAATATAATCAAATCCAAAACCAAGCATAACACTGCAAGACCTCAAGACACCGTGAGCTCATTCTGCGTAGATCGGACCAACAACAACAAAAATAATTAAGAAGTTTGAGGGTACCCCGGAACAACTATGCCTATTGAACGTCTAACACCTCAGTCCCTCCCGTGACCATGGGTGCTGCAAAGCACTCGAAACGTCGGGAACTAAAAATAAAAAAATAAACCGCGATAAAATCCGTAAAATAGTTTTATTTCATGTGTAATATTCGCGTAAATCTAAGAACTCGATATAGATCTTTTCTGTACAAGTGTACCAAAACTTAAAAAAACCCTAAATTGTTTGTTTTTCTGTGAATAGTATTATATTATATTATGTGTGATATCTTTAATTCTATGTTTTATATATTAGCCTTAGCTGTGCGTACTGGTATACTATTCATGTGCTAATCTTTTATTGTTTTTTTGTGAAACTATTTGTGAAAAATTTGTAATTGGCCTTCTGTTATATATTACTATATACTATCTCTGTTCTAGCTGTAAGTTTTCGAAATCTGAAAATAAAATAAATAAATAAAATAAAATAAAACTAATGGAAAAAATAAGAAATACAGACATACGAAAAACAACAAAAGTAATTGACGCATTAGACTACGCTCTAAAGTCAAAATGGCGTTGGGCTGGCCATGTAGCTAGAACGTCAAATAACAAATGGACCAAATCAGCGTCTTCGTGGAAAGGCCCAAAGGTCAAAAGAAAAAAAGGGAGACCAAAAACTAGGTGGTCCGATGAAATTCTGCGAACAGCATCAAATTGGTTAGAAACAGCACAAGACAGAGAAAAATGGAAAAAGCTGGAAGAGGCCTTCACCCAGAAGGGGTCCTGAATTATACTACTAAACGAACCAAGATTAATTTTTAATGATTGCTTGTTTAAAATATAAATATGATTTGTAAAAATTTTGTATAGATTTGTTTTTTAGTTTAGGAATAAAAGGATTTTTTATTTAATTTTATTTATATGCTACAACTACGTGCATTTATATTAATAAATAGGATATAGAATGGCTTTACTCAATTCGCAATCAACAACAGATCCCTAATTGTCTTTCCAAAGTATTCTAAATATAATTTACTTTAAAAAAATCTGTAAAACCGTTACGTGAAACGTGTTTCATCTGACCATACGTCACGTTAACCCGATGTGTGCCCAATATAAATCACGGAAATCAAGAGTGCTGTTTGTATTGTTAATTAACTCTGTAACAAACTGCGCAGACGGGTTGTTCGTTTTCGGCTGTATACTTGATTTTAAACAAATATAACGTGGGCTATGTATAATTATTTATTTGGGATTATTGTTTAATTGGAAGGTTGCGGATGTTTTCTGAATTGTGTGCCGCAAGTTGTATACGGGAAAGCGCTGTGGATATTTTCCAACAAATGGATATTTCAAATGTCAATCCATCGCGCTAACCTCAGAGTAGTGAATGATAAAATGTTGTTTAATTAACATTGAACAGCAATAGATTTCTGCACCGGTAGTCTTGCGCAGCGTGTAATCGTCTGCCTTCAGTCTTTTTAAATTCACATCAAAGTGTAGGCCCATAAGTTAAAATCCAGTTCTTGAAAGCCCTCAAGTAACACGTCGTTCGCACGGACGCTATTACAACGTGCGGCGCTGAAGTAATGTACAGCGCTTTCATAAAATGTACTGTTCGCCATTCATTGCAGCACTTTACTAACGCGCGTTGAAAAAGCGCTCATGCATACGTAGCGAACGTAGGTTAAGACGCCATTGTCTATGAATTTGATTCGGCTTTTTCTCTCTCTTTCTCATCAGCCTGTATGAATCATCTGCTGGTCATAGGCCTTTACAATTATGTAAGTATGCACCTCTGCCAAGAGGACTCAATCCGAATTGGTGGAGCCAGGTGGTCACCTGATGCAACTTATCAAGCCGTCTGTAATTCTTCCAACTCTGCTTAACGTCTACCACGTGAAGACCTCATCACGACATGAGAGAAAACTAAGATGCTCAGAAATGCCATAAACGGTCACCCATCTCAGACTGACTTAGCCAAACGTTGCTTAACCTTGGTGATAACTAAGATCACCGTGATTCCGGTGCTTCCTGGCAACGTTAATAAATAAACGCTAGAAACCAATATACATGTATAAAAAATAACTATATCCTAGGTCAGATATAACGTCATTTTTCTTTAAAAAAATCCGGTATCAGTTCGTTGTCGGAGCCGCCTCCTATTACGTTAGGACTTAACATCGTCCACAAAGAGTGGGCATACACAGTACACCTGTACACTCCCGTTCGGGGAAAATAGGGTTGACATAGTTAATTTTTCTATATTACACCACGTGTGGTAGAATTTCATTGACAATACTAGTAAATAACGGCTTCAATACTTACCCGTGTCATTTTTCCTCGCCGGCTCTTGGCCTCTATAGATTGGTATATGTGGAACAACGCCTTTATAAAAATAGGATACCAACACATGGAGTGCCAAACCGTTTCATAAATTTGGATTTGCACCTAAGTTTTTAAACAAGCTTTTATTTAGCTTGCTCTGTTCGTATGTCTGTCTGTCTTTCCGGTTTGGCATCAGTATGTAGGTAAGTTCGTTGACAATGTAATGATATGGTACCATTGATAACTCCATGGTCTGATAATGGAGCCGGAAAGAGGCCATAGGGACTCCTTAATAAAGCAAAATATCTTCGCTCTGATTTCGCTGCAATAGCTTGTTTAAAAAAACTATAATGTATTTGGATTTTTACCTACATAAATCTTGTACTTTCACTCAAATAGTGACAAACATAGCAACTTTTGTAAAATAACGTATGTGGAACTCGTTCTATTTTTCAGTACTTGGATCTCGAAATCTGATCTGAACTCGAAAACTAACAAAATCGACTACTCACTATCTATCTATTTATCAGCACACCAGATCCCTTGCGAGGTAAGCAGAGAGTATAGAGTTCCAACAGCTTCTTTTAAATATGATATATTTTTGTTTTTATTTTAATTATTATTATTTTGTAGTATGTTGTTAGTTCTATAAAATGGCATTGTGTGATTTTTGCGACCCTAAGAGCCCCTTTCGGATGTTGATACAAAGGTTGGTAGAGGGGGTTCAATCGGACCTAGCCTAATTTCTACTATCTGGACTACAGACTATATTTTTATATATTTTATACTTAATAATGACAAGACTAATTCGCAGGTTAACGCGCGACTTAGCTGCGAACTAAACGGTATGCGCACGCCATTTATAAATCATTTTTAACGCAAGTTTTATGACCACATATTAGTTGAAAAAACCCTTCCGCATCGCAATTTAGAGGGGGCTCCTTAAAATAATCTCTTTAAAAAGGCTTGTTCGTGCTCCTTTCATTCGTAGCGCTGTAAAGTACCTTTTCCACATTGGACATGTTTCGCAAATATATAATGGCGGCGAGTGCCTACCCCTCTCTCAGTTACCCCTAAACACGTATTGTTTGACCAGACTAACTGTTAGAGTACGATTTTGAACTAATATGTAGTACGGATTTAAGTAAATTTAAGTTTTAGTAATTTTTGATTTAATTTGTTAAAACTTTGTTAAGTGCCTTAAAGTTAATCATTTTAAAAGTAATTTAGTTCATGTGCCTGTCATTAAAATCTGTAAACTACTAACGCCCATAATTGTAGGCCTAAGTGACCAAGCGCCACCAAGGTCCATAAGTATTACCTCGAAACTAATACTCCTCTAATCCATCTAAACACTCGACTGAAACAGGTTAAAAGATACATAAAAATTGGACAAAAGTTTGGTCGTTACCATGTAAAGTTGTTTATGTTGTATGGACAATTTTAACATGTCTAAATTTATATTTTAACCTTGCTTTGTTTTCCATGCCCTTCTTCTCCAAAGAAATGTCATTCCGTAGTGATGGTAGAGTCTTTGTTACTTTTCTGACGATATAACTACTTTGATGATTCAATTTCAATTTATTTCATCAGACAACAAAATGGTCCATTATCGGTTAGTAAGCTCAAGGTCTAAGTGTTAGTAACATACAATCACAATTAAATATAGAATTCTTTTACCGCAATACAAATATATACATCCAAATCAGATACCATTACCTGATCTTTATATATGTGATGAGTGGAGGGTTCACCCTCTTTAGTAATCTGCCCACTATAAAGGAGTCGTATTGTTCAACTGTTACTTTTAGGATACTATTATTGCTGCTAGTTCAATTGACCGTAAGGCTTACGTGTCATTTAAAGGATACTCCTTGTTTTGGAAGTACTTTATGTTGACATAAGACTGACTTAAAATCTCACGGAAATCTGAATAGGGTACAAAAAGATTACGCCATATGATACTGTTATTTGTTTTCCTTTGCTTCGTCGGGAATGATCACACTTTTGAGATTTGATTGCGACAAAATATGAACATGGATATATTTGTTATAAACCTTTTTAATTCTGATCCTGACTTTAAAGTGAATAGCTTATTTAATTAAGTCAGTTCATCATGAACTACTTACGATCGCTACTACCCCGGAAAGACAATTTAGTTAGGACGGTGATGTTGTAAATCCAATTAATTATGTGGAGTAATCCACTAAACGACATAGAATAACTGTAATTAACCTTGGTAAACAATTTCTCGTAGTGCTGTTGGTGCGGTAACAATGGAAAAGTTTCGAATGAGACTTGTAAGTGAAATGGACAAATGAGCATAGTCGGCTGCTACATAATAATAATGCCCATGGCAACAGGGATTTTGAAATAAGAAATGAGGCCTATCAAACTGTTGAAACACTCCTCTCTGCCTAAACCACAAGGAAAGACAGATATCTATCTCAATTTAATAAAAAAAAGTAGTTTTAAAGTAAAAGTATACTTTTAAAATACTATGAATCAGTATTATTTTTATAGTGGTGAAATCAGAAAATCTATATTTCGTACAGTTCTGGAATTTTTAAATGAATGTCTCTGTCAAATGGTTACGGTTAGCGTTCGTTTTGAAGCCAGTCTCCAGTAGCATAATATGTCAAATTATAGGACAGTGTTAATAACATTGATTCAATAACCCTACCGCAAGTATTAAAGTGATGGACACTTTAACAGACCATTACAAATTATTCTTTAAAATAACATAGGTTCTGGAAATTAAATTCTTCTGTTTCCTCCTAAAACGTAAGTGATGGAAGACATTGTGAGGAAAGCTTTATTGGAAAGAAAAATATTTGGAATAATATGCCCTAAGAATGGTGAGACGCGACAAGTTCTCCATGTCCTTTTTCTAACATAATATGTGTTTATATATTACCGCTGTTTGCATTAACTGTTGATCTATAAAATAGCAATGATAGCTGAATCGATTATTTAATTGGCATGGAGAAAAAGTATAGGTACTAGGATCTAATAATGGAGCCATCCATCTATCAAATGGATTCAAGTAGACGGAGGGCGTTTTTAGGAGCTCCACACCTAGTTGTGTTCACATATTTGCGAAGAACGTGTACACGAACTCCTCTCAAACACGAATCCTAACGAAGCGGGAACTAGTTGACTCGTCAGCTTTGACTACATAGAAATCGTTATAAATTGCTTCCGGAAATTCGTCCTCCGTCCTCCTTGGGTTTTTTAACTTTCCGGATATTTTCGCTTTTACAAACATTGCGTCTGAACACGCTACAATACGGTAAGATATTTACAAAAGGGATTGAACTAGTTAGTGGGTTTAGCAACTCTTCTCCTAATAGTTAATCCTCACTTGCTAGAATTTCGATAGAGATTGGTTAATGGAGGAGGAGAAAGTCAAATCAATGATGATTTGACTTCTTCCATTATTCAATCTTTGGTAAACACAGACTGACTGGTGCGTCGGTGTGAATATCTTTTGCAACATGATAACTTTTAAAGTATCTTCTTAGAATAAAAAAAAACGCCGTCACGCCTATATTCCCCAGAGGGGGTGGCAGAGGTGTACTGAGTACACCCACGTTTTGCCGACGATGTTAGGTCCCATGTCGAGTCTATTGCCATATACCGGGCACAATTCCAGACTCCGGACTCATAATGGGATTTTTTTTTTAAATCTACATTTGTCCGACCTAGGATTTGAACCCAGGACCTCGTGATCACAAAGCAATGCGCTTTGCCTCCAGACCAACGAGGCAGTCAAATCTTAGAATAGTAATATTTAATGAACATATTAAAACCAATAACTGTATTTTTTGACTTTAATAAAAATGGCGTGGGTTAATAAGTAAATAGCAATAGTAAGAAAAATAAAATTATAGCATGAGAACTACTGCATGGATATATTTATCTACCTAATTCACTTACAGTCTGTGTAGTTAAATTCGTTAATTAATTCAAACAAACATAAAGCAGGCATCCTAGCACGGTTGCAACGTTTATGATGGCAGTGAACAGGGTTCAAAACTTTTTATCCATTTCTGCACATGTCAGGACCGGTTCAGGAAATGAAATTGGTAGTTTTGTTTTGCAAAAACACGGAGGTTCCACTTGTTAATATTTTTTTTTTGAGTCGACCTTATGACGCACCGAGCTGAGTCAAAAAAATGAAAGCTGTTGACTTAGAAACTGTTGTGCACATAGGTATAGTATTAGTACCTAGATCAATTAAGCTGAATAAACCACCAGTTACCAATCCCCGTCTCTCTGTAACCTGTGTATATTTGATAAAAGAGATAGCAATAACCATTTACGCCCGCCTGAAAGCGGTGCCGCCAATCACTAACATCTACATTTCTTTAAAACTAGAAGGCACTAAAAATCATTGCGATGATTCAGATAAAATCTATTGTTTTTGAGAAAATATTTGGACTGTGCTTGCTTATGTGTATAAATTAATAACAGTGGCTTATATTGTTCTTAGTTGTTCAGTTAAATTAGTGTTTTGATAGAAATTAAAGGTCTAGTTCTTTTTATCGGTAAGTCGAAGTCATGATTATTTTACTTAACCGTTACAAAATTTATAACTGCTGTACTAAAAATAAATCCTTGTAAATGTATACATTCTTTAAATGTAAATTTCCTAAGAATAACGCTATTCGTGGCGTGGGCAGGCCCCCTACAAGATGGACCGATGAGTTGGTAAAGGTCGCGGGTAGAAGTTGGATGCGTACAGCACAAAGCCGGTCGTTGTGGCGGTCTTTAGGGGAGGCCTTTGTTCTGCAGTGGACGTCTTTCGGCTGAAGAAGAACGCTATTTATATGATTATAGATTATAAATGATTAGATGTGCGGAGTGAAGCTGACCGACCGTATTCGCAACAGCGTAGTAAGAAAGCGAGCAGGTATGAAATATAGTATCAGTGTAAAGATGAGAAAGGGTATGCAACGTTGGTACGGGCGTATAGACAATCGTAAACATACAATACAATAGTGGAAGGATGGACCGAGTCTTATCTGAAGGACAAATCAAGAGTCTCCGTAACTGGCCAGTGTATATGAGATGAACTCTGAGTGTAGAGGAAGACAGAGAGATATGTAAGGAAAGAAGCTATTGGAACTCCTTACACTCTGCCTACCCCGCAAGGGATCTGGCGTGATGATATAGATAGATAGCGTACAAAGAATCTAGATCTATTTGGTGTATCTGACATTTTACCTACCTCAGAGTGTTGTAGTCGAACAATATTGGATATCAAAAATATCGATATATTTTTAACTCCCAATATATTAAGAGTGGTGTTACTTGAGAGCTTCTATCAATCCACACCGCTTCTATGGACATACAACATCACCGAAAGACGACGATTGCAGGACAAAGGTCACCCCAATAATCGTTTTCTGAAATAAAACGTCCGTCCAGTTTTCTGAAATTAATTATATTGACCGGGATCCTCACTTTTTAGAGCCTTCCTCCTTCCGGCCTATACTGCCCCATTGCCGTCAAATGGTGGTAAGAGAGATTAGATATTAATCCACCATGCGGACCCAGTGCGGATTGGCAGAGGCAGGTTCGTGGCCACCTGCTGTTAGAACTTATTAAGCCACCTTTAAAGCTTCTAACTTGGGGTGATGACTACCACATTATCAAATTACTAGTAACCGGGACCAACGGTTTAGCAAAAACATAATTATTTATCATTTACCTAATTATCACTATATATTATAAAACAAAGTCCCCCGCTACGTCGTCTGGCTATCTGAACGCGATAAACTCAATAACTACCGAACGGATTTTCATAAGGTTTTCACCAATGGACGAAGCAATACAAGAGGAAGGTCCATTCCGATCTCGGTCTCGAACCTATTCGCGCCTTTATTGAAAAGGTGATAACTCGATATTTCGCGAACGCGTCCAATCACAGAAATCTGCTAATCGTAGCAGCCGCCGACTACGAACCCTCCCCTTCCATTAGCCGCTACCGACGTCCTCGGCATGTTCTCACCGACCTTGCCGATGCTCTTACATCCCGTCTTTCTGATACAGATACCGCACACAGGATCAGACACCGACCTCGCCGGCGAGGTAGAAGAATCCCTTGACCGCGGGTCGCTAGTATTATATAAATATACCATTTACAATGACGATGTCTTAGTCCAGTGGTTAAGAGATGAAGCGGCTCCGCCCACTGGATCTAATAGTCACAGGTTCGACACGAGATCCACACGAGACACATCTTTATGTGATTTAGAAATGTTCAGTCAGGAAGCTTCCGTAAATGAATTTCGTATTTCGTACCTTCAAAACGGTACAAACTTAACTCAAAAATCTGAGAAATCGAGTTACGGTCATAGGCCATTAAAAGGTACTCTCTATCTGCTGAATATTTAAACGAAGGCGTTTTTATGGTAGAATTAAGAAATACGATACTTCAGTCTCTTTCACTTTCCCTCCCTCTACCTGGGCCGCTCGGTTCTGAAGGGACGTGATTAGTTTCCTAAAACTTGATTTTTTGAGATTAGTCACTACTATTTTGAGGGTGTGATTTGTAAACGCACCCACTAAACCGAAGGAATTTTGCAGTTATCTTATTTGTTACTAATAAACAATGATTAGTTACACGGTATTAGACTTGTTTACTTATAAAGAATGTGTGATGAATCCAAGTGTTGTATTACTCGTTGTAAAATCTGATTGAAGATGTAACGAAAAATTTACCAATTTATATGCATTGGCTGGCCACAATAAGAAGTATGAATGATTTACGACACACGGCGCTCCGCACCGGGACTCCCCAGGCGAATTTCATTCAGATGCAGTGCCGATGTACAGGTAGATTAAAGGTTTAGATTTATTGATGTTACCAGTTGAAACTGTTAACCAGTGAACTAAATAAGTTGCCACTTTCCTAATTTTTGCATTTTCACATAAATACCACAGTAACTTCTTGGACTTAGACAACCTCAGCCCAACTTATGTTAGGAAGACGTTTTATGTTAACTCTCATTCCAGCGATGAGTGTGTGTGTGTGTAAATGATCTACGCTGTTGGCCGCGGGGCCTTTACAGCTTCACCGGACAAGAGGGCCGAGAGTGTAACCACTACGTTAGAGCCAGAAGGGCAAGAAGGCAACTAGCTCAAGGGCGCCTCAAGGAGGAACGGCGTCGGCTTGGGCAGTCGCTATGGGAGAGGGCGTATACTAGGTGTGTCGCCGTGGTGCTCTGGACCGGCCGGCGGTCAAGGGATTCTTCGACCTCGCCGGCGCGGTCGGTGTCTGATCCTGTGTGCGGTATCTGTATCCGAAAGAAGAAATGTAAGGGCATTGGCAAGGTCAGTGAGAACATGCCGCGGACGGCGGTAGCGGCTGATAGAGGGGATGAGGGGAGTTATGTTCGTAGTCGGCGGCAGCTACGATTAGCGGATTTCTATGATTGGACGCGTTTGCGAAATATCGGGTCGCCTTTTTAATAAAGGCGCGAATAGGTTCGAGACCGAGATCGGAATGGAGATAGACATTTCGTAATTCCAGCTATGATGTTAGGTCCAATGTAAGAGTGAAAGAGCAAATAGCACACGATTTCGTTCAAAACCGCAACCTTGTCAAAGATGCACAGTTTGAAATTAGCACACAGTCTCATACACTTATTATTGCTGTAACAAAATCTTTCCGATGCATTTTTACATCCTTATAAGTATAGTTACAACTGTTGGAAGACTTTCCGAAGTTGTATATGTTGCAAAATAACAATTTCAGCCATTGTATCACATACAACAATACTGTATCACATAATGCATATTTGTGATATTTTTTTCTCATGTGTGCGACATGGACACAACTTCCAGTGTCTTATAATTACGATTTCTGTGATCTCCAAAAATACTTTGTCTGACCTTAGATTCGCACCACCGAGAAGACACTAACGAGGTAGCCCAAATTTGCTAATAAATTTAATTATAATACTTGCAAACCTCAAGTAGCACTGTACCGTAGGGGATCGCCCCAGGCGTCTAATATTGACGTAATACATCACTAAATGGACTCTCATTTTGCGTAATGAGAAAGTCTTGCGTATCGATGTTCTGCGAGTGGGTCCATGTGAACGGACCCTTGGACGTATTTTACTATGCATACATAGATTACACAAATATACAGAATAGATATGAAACAGGAAAACGTCACTAACAATTTTTCGGGAGTAAGCCGAGTATTTTATGTGGTAAATAAATTGTAGTTTAAAAATACTAAAAGATCACCCTTTAATAGCAAGCCGAACTAAAAATGAGTAAAAGTTATTAACGAAATAATAAATGTTATTGTATAAAAACGTGGGGTGGTTGATATTAAATATTATGAATAGTTCAATGGTAGGTATTTATAAATAAATATTTGTAAATATTGACTGTCAGTTTGTGTTTAAGAAAAATAAATTGTAATTGTTGATAGTAAAAAGTGATGGTGTACTTTGTACACCTTACCGCTTCACGGAAAAAATGTCGGGAGGAGGAGAAAAATGTTAAACCTCTTATGTTACAAAACTACATCAAATCAGTGCAGTATTAATGCAATGCACGCAGAGTCTGCATTAACCAAACAAGCACTCGGCGACGGGATTTAGTGCAGTTCCACGTCACGTCACCTATTGCCAACCACCTGTGGGACTCTTGTTAGTTAAAACGTTTAGTGGGACAACAAGCCCAGTGATTGAGTCAGTCAAAGTAGAAATTCATTTGGTGTAACATAAGGTGTAACATAATAAATGCAAGACCTGAAAGTCGTTTGTTCCAAATCGATAACTAAAGTGATTTCAACAATTCTTAATCTATTTTTTTTTAAATTGCAAAAAATGCTGTCACTCCCTTAGTGCGCTATAATCAACTAAATTTAAAATCTTGAAACAAAGCAATACGGACATTTCAAATGCATTTCTTAAACGTATTTCTCTATTCACACACACACACGTACGAGTTTCACCGTTAATTGGGGTATAAAAGTGCGTAATATAAGAATTCAAAATTTTATATTTGCAAAATTGGTTTTCGTATGAAAATGTGAAGCAATCATCTAATCTGGGTGTCTGAGGTCTTGCTTTATTTATGATACACGTTGTATAAATGAACCTGTACTGTCCCACTGCTAAGGAAAGGCACACCAATCATGGTGAAAAAGTTGCGGATTGATGGAGCCTTAAAAGCCGTTATTAAGGCTTTTTAACATGGTTTAGCGACTACCATAATATAACGCTGTTTATATGATTATAGATTACAAATGATTAGATTTGCGGAGGAACGCTGATCGACCGTATTCGCAACTATCTTCATCATCATCATCATCATCAGCCCGTGTCAGTCCACTGCTGGACGTAGGCCTCTCCCATGGCACGCCACTGAGCTCGATCTTCAGCTCTCCTTCTCCAATCCCTGCCCGCTGCCTTACGAATATCGTCGCCCCACCTAGCTACAGGGCGCTCTACACTACGTTTGCCGACACGCGGTCTCCACTCAAGAACCAGTCTGCCCCAACGGCCATCGGTTCTGCGGCATATGTGACCTGCCCACTGCCACTTCAGCTTGCTAATTCGCTGAGCTATGTCGGTAACCTTGGTTCTCTGACGAATAACTATCTTACCATGACTAAATAGACCGAGTCTTATCTGAAGGACAAGTCAAGAGTCTCCGTAACCAGCGAGTGTATATGAGACGCACTATGCGAGTGAGAGGTATGTAAGGAATTCTGTACTCTCTGCCTACCCTGCAAGGGATCTGGCTTTCACCTTCTTACTTGGCTTGATGACTAACACATTATCAAATTACTGGTAACCGGGACCAACGGTTTTACATAATATTACAAAATAATTATTTATCATTTATCTAATTATTTCTACATATTATAAAACAAAGTCGCCCCGCCGCGTCCGTCTGTCTAAACGCGATAAACTCAATAACTACCGAACGGATTTTCATTCGGTTTTCACCAATGGACGGAGCAATTTAAGTGGAAGATCCATTTCGATCTCGGTCTGGAACCTATTTGCGCCTTTAATAAAAAGGCGACAACTCGATATTTCGCGAACGCGTCCAATTATAGAAATCCGCTAATCGTAGCCGCCGCGAACTGCCAACCTAACTCCTATCAGCCGCTACCGCCGTCCATGGCATGTTCTCACCGACCCTCCCGATGCCATTACATCCCTTCTTTCGGATACAGATACCGCACTCAGGATCAGACACCGACTTCGCCGGCGAGGTCGAAGAATCCCTTGCCCGCCGGCCGGTGCTGAGCACCACGGCGACACACCTAGTATACGCCCTCCCCCATAGCGACTGCCCAAGCCAAGGCCGTTCCACCTTGAGGCGCCCTTGAACTAGTTGCCCCCTTGCCCTTCTGGCTCGAGCGTAGCGGTTGCACGCTCGCCCTCTTATCCGCCCCGCGGTCAACAGCGTAGATCATTCTCACACACTTACACACAAATCAAGAGAAAGGTTTATGTGTATAATTCACCCGTGTGAAGTCGGAGCGGGTCGTTATCAATCAATCAATCAGCCTATCGTAGTCCACTGCTAGACATAGGCCTCTCCTAACACGCGCCATTGCACACGGTCCTCCGCCTTCCGCATCCAGTCTGTCCCAGCGACCTTTTTGAGGTCGTCGGTCCATCTAGCTGGGGGCCGTCCTACCTTACGCTTACCAAGTCGCGGTCTCCACTCTAGGACACGCTTGCTCCATCGGCCGTCGGTCCTTCTGCAGATGTGACCAGCCCATTGCCACTTTAGCTTACTGAGTCTGCGAGCTATGTCGGTAACTTTGGTTCTTTGTCGGAGTACCTCGTTACGAATTTTATCCTTCAAAGAGACGCAGAGCATAGCTCGCTCCATAGCCCGCTGTGCGACTTTGGATTTTGTGGACTAGTCCCACTGTGAGTGTCCACGTCTCGGCCCCGTAAGTCATAACAGGTAGGACGCATTGGTTAAAGACATTGCGGTATAGGCGAAGGGAAAACGTGACGTAGTTTGCCAAATGCTGCCCAACCCAATTGGATCCTGCGGTTGATTTCTTTCTCGAAGTTGTTTCTACCAAATTTGACAACTTGCCCAAGGTAGACATACCCCCGAACAACTTCGGTCGTTAGTATTATATAAATATGTTATTTACAATGACGATGTCTTAGTCCAGCGGTTAATAGATTAAGCGGCTCCGCCCACTGGATCAAGTAGTCACAGGTTCGACACGAGATCCACACGAGACAAATCTTTATGTGATTCAGAAATGTTTGTTTCAGTCTGGGAGCTTACCTATATGAATTTCATATTTCGTACCTTCCGAACGGTATAGACTGAACCCAAAAATCTAAGAAATCCAGTTACGTTCATAGAGGTCCATTAAAAGGTACTCCCTATTTGCTGAACATATAAACAGAGACGTTTTTATGGTAGAATTAAAAAATGCGATACTTCGGTCTCTTTCACTTTCCCTCCCTCCACCCGCGCCGGTCGGTTCTAAAGGGACGTGATTAGTTCCCCAAAAACTTGATATTTTAAGATAAGTCACTACTGTTCTGAAGGTGTTATTTGTAAACGCACCTACTAAACAGGAAGAATTTTGAAGTTATCCTATTTGTTTTTAATATACAATGATGAGTTACTCGGTGTTAGACTTGTTTGATTATAAATAATGTGTGATGAATCCAAGTGTAGTGTACTTATTGCAAAAATTTGATTGAAGGTGTAACGAAAAATGTACGAATTTATATGCATTGGCTGGCCACAATAAGAAATATGAATGATTTACGACACACGGAGCTCCACACCTGGACTCCCCAGACGAATTTCATTCATACAGGTAGATTAAAGGTGTAGATTTATCGATGTTACCATTCGAAAATATTAAGCAGTGTACTAAATAAGGCTAGTCTGAAGTTGCCACTTTCTATATATTTTGCTTTTCCACATGAAGACCACAGTAACTTCTTGGAATTGGACGACCTTAGACCAGGTTATGTTAGAAAGACGTTTTATGTTCATTCACATTCCAGCGATGACGTTAGGTCAAATGTAAGAGAAAGCAAGCAATTAGCACATGATTTCGTTCAAACCTCCGCTTTGTCAAAGATGCACAGTTTGTTACTGGCACACAGTCTCACACCCTCAAGTTATTGCTGTAAAAACACTTTCCGATGTATTTTTACATCCTTATAAGTACAGTAACAACTTTTGTAAGACTTTCCGAAGTTGGATAAGCTGCAAAATAACAATTTTAGCCATCGTATCACATACAGCAGTACTGTATTACATAATGCACATTGATGATATTTTTTTCACTCATACACAACTTACAGTGTCTTATAATTACGATTTCCGTGATCTCCAAAAATACTTTATCCGACCTTAGATTCACACCATCGAGGAGGCTCTAACGAGGTTTACGAAATTAGCTAATAAATTTAATTGTAATACTTGCAAATCTCAAGGACCACTGTACCGTAGGGGATCGCCCCAGGCGTCTAATATTGACGTAATACATCACTAAACGAACCCTCACTTTGCGTAATGAGAAAGGATTCCGTGAACAATCTTGATTGAAATTCTTTTAAGAGTTTACACAACTTCACATTTTGGGTAATCGCTGGATAGTATTGAACAAAAAATGTATAACGAAGTTATTTTGTTGGGACTAAAGGATTTATAGCTTGGGGTAACAGTATCTCATGCAGAGTTAAGGTTCGTTAAGATGCTCCGGCTCGGACAGTAGAGCAAATTTCGTTCGTGTTAACATAGTTTCGGGTCATAGAAATAAAAATTTATTTTATATTTCACATCCTTTCTTTTCAGAGAGCGATTGAGAGCCGTGTAAATGCGCTTAGTGTGAAACAGTACCAAGCAGCTGACCGGTTTGCTCTGTTCCAAGAACTCTTTTGCGCTTCAGAAGCTGAGAAGTAGTCCGGTATTGACTTCTGATCTCGTTTAAGAAGTTTTCCGGTTTCAACCGAAATATGTGTAAAATCAAGCGCTGTTCGATGCTCTACGAGTAGGTCTATGTGAACGGACTGTTGGACGTATTGCATTATGCGTACATAAACAGACGTTACGTCACAGAAATATACAGAATAGATATGAAGGAGGGAAACGTCACTGATATTTTATGGGGTAAATCAATTATAGTTTAAAAATACTAAAAGAGCACCCTTCAATAGCAAGCCGAACAAACAGGAGAAAATCATTTTAAAGTATGTAGAGTTTGTTCTATAGCGATATAAGGTCCACTTGTTGGTTAAAGATAAATAATTTGTAATAACTTTGAAATAAAAATAAAGTTATTAACGAAATAAATAATTTTATTGTAAATAAGCGCGGGGTGCTTGACATCTAATAGTATGATTAGTTAATTGGTAGCTATTTATAACAGTAGGTTTATTATAAATACATAGTAGTCAGTCAGTTTGTGTTTAAGAAAAATATACTTGTAAAAATTGGAAAAATATTTGTAAAATAAAAATTGATAGTAGTAATAGTGACGGTGCACTTAGTACACCTTACCGCTTCACGGAAAAAAATCGGGAGAAAAACGAAAATGTTAAAGGTTTGGTTAAATAGCCGACGGATCGCAACGGGAGCGCGACGGAAGCGCTCGCCTAGTTCGGTTGTGACATTTGCCGTCGCGCCGAGCGGGGCTGCGCTTTGTGGCGTCTCCCGTATATTTCAGTACATTACAACTCCCCAAGCCGCGCCACAGACGCGCTCCTGTCACGCTGCGTCGGCTATGTGGCGAAACCTTAAACCTATTATGACACAAAAGTACATAGATCAACTCAGTGCAGTGCTATTAATGCAATGCACGCAGATTCCGCATTAACCAAACAAGCACTCGGCGACGTGACTCAGTGCAGTTCACCGTCACATAACCTATTTCCAACCACCTGTGGGACTCTTGTTAGTTTTAACTAACATATTAAGCAGTAACAGGGACAAGCTGCTTTCTGGATCAAAGACAAACTCGAAATACTTGTGTAGGTCAAATCAAAATAAAGCACTTACAAATTGAAGGACGACTTAATCCAGTGGTTAAGAGCTTGAGCCGCTCTGTCTACTGGATCGAGTGGTCGCGGGTTCGATTCCCGCGTGGTCTGGGTGGTAGTGTATGTGATACTGAAATAATTCCTAGTATTGTACTGTTTTAAAAAAAAGTCTAATTTACTACATTTTGTGATTTAATTTTAACCTCCTCCGATCAATGTGTCGGTACTAATGAAATAGGTAAAAAACACATCTTCATGCCGTCGATAGGTTAACGGAGTTTTTTTATTAGAATTGGAGCTTTGTGTAAGAACACCGATGCTACTTCATACAATGTAAACGTTATTTTCCAAAACAAAATGTTATACTTAATTTTTTTGGCGTCACCTAGAGGTTTTTAGAAGAAAACGGCATAATTCGTGCGTAGAAAATACAATATTTTGTTTATTCTATTTCACCTTTGATAGTCTACACAGTAAAGAATGACACATCGCAAGAAATAGTGATGGCGGGTGGAATAGGTCTCTGACCGAATGATGGTCACAAAAGTTATACCGTGGAAGACCAGTACAAAGATTTGTCAATGGTGTGGTTAAATTCACAGACAGATAGAAGATTGACTCAGGATTGGGATATGTAATGATGATACTGATTTTTTTTTTTGCATTGTATTTAGTTATTAATCAGAGGGACATTAAAAAAAACATTTAACCATTTATTATTAAACATCTCCACAAGATTCTCATATATCACTCATGTGCAAGTATTTGAAAATAGTTTGTATTGACACTTAAAACAATTTTTACAAAGACACAAAACGATTGTGAAAATCCACTGAACGCAGACTTGGGCTATGTCGTTACGTGGGCTCGAATGAACATACGAAATTGCATGCCTTTCGTTAAAAAATCCGATTTGAAACGAATACCCGAATTCCTAACAGGAAACACGCGTGATGATCTTTGAGAAAAACAAAAACGAAATGTAGAAAAACTTAGTTCGTAATAAGGCACCGCAAAAACTACCGCAAAACATTTATTCACAAGCAAAGTAAATTATAACGAAAGATTCTTCGCTAGAATTTCTTCGAGAGCATTTAGCTGGTTGCAATTTTTTATAGCTAGTTAAGTATTCTATCACGAGCGATGACCCCAACCCTAATTTGCGCCAGAAACGACTCGTCAAACACGACTTGTTTTAGACAATTCCCACGGTAACAACATGCAAATATCTCCCAACATTCTAGCTGCATTTCAACGAATTGAGCGAATTGAAACGACGTAGCCCTTTCAAGGTGTCTAACGAATCACCAAGTTTCGGAATTCAACGTCGACTGGAAACCGACGACGGTTGAATTCAATTCCGTCACTTCAGGTACAAATTAGAAGAATTTGCAACTGCGAACTAGTTTGGTCGTGATTGAAATAGTTGCACGGACGAGCGAGCTTTCGTCTTTTTAAATTTAATGCATTTAACCACACTAGTTAAGTGAACTAAGTGTGTTTTTGTCCACCACGAAGGAGTCCCCTTCTGTTTAAAAGTATTGCCATCAGTCCTTTAGTATTATTATATATTTATAGTATCATTCTCAGACGTCACGTTAGAGTCATATCACGCTGGAGTAAACTTACAATTTGTTACCTAAAATTATATCGTCAAGTTTTTCGCCGGATTTTTGCAATGAATACCGCGCTCTGCACTTGTGCTCCGAATTAGAATAATATAGTATTAAAATAGTAGGTGCAATAGATTTAAAAAAATATAAAATTGACAATCATTAGACAATTTTGTTTTTTTTTCGCTTTGAAAAAAACGTAGCCCCTCACTAGGATTTATTCCTGTATCGTGGGTGCGTTTACAAACATGAAAGTTCACATACACAAATACCCAGACCGGAACAAATAATTGTGGATCATAGAAAGATTTGTCCCGTGCGGGAATCGAACCCGCGACTATAAGACACAGTGGGAGGAGCGCCTTAAGCTCTTAACCACTGCGCTAAATGGACCTTAGTCCAAGCTTCTACAAAAAAAAATATTACATTGATTGTGTCACAGCACACATTAGAAATTTATGAATGTCCGAATTTAGGGTCGTTCTTTTCCTAAGGGGACTGACTTACTTCACCGTCACATCTACAATCCCGAAGCGTCGGTGGTATAGGTGTACTATGTACTGGATGTACGTTAAGCTTACAATGGTCGGTAGAAACATGATTAGGAGCGAGCCTTGTTTGGGTGTTGCGACTGCGTATGAGAACACTATTGACAATCTGCCTCTTGATATTTTTGTACGTGACATAATATGGAAATGCGTACAATATTCAGGAATATAGCTTTGTACGAATATGTACTACCTTTGTCATAAAATATGAAATATTTGATAATATTTTATATGTACTAGTGGTCGCCTATAGGTCGATTATTCGACCTACTCATTCATCGTTTGCTGATTATGTTTGACATTCAGTAAGACTAAAGACAAATAATATTAAAGACAAACATCAATTTGACGTGTATTGTGTCAAATACATGGTAGTGTGTGTAATGTTTTTTCATTGATTTAATGTATGTATTACGCATAATTTAAAAAAAAATATTAGCATTCTTAACTTCGTCTCTATAAGTGTGGGAAATTTCATACTCCTCCGTCCGCGCAATTTTCGTAAAAATGTGTACAAAGTTTTTGCTTCAAGTATTAATATATAGATAATATGTGCTTTCGTCTGCTTTGAGATCTATTCCGAAAGTACTTCTGCAAAATCATATTTATGTAGGTATGGATGTGTCCCGCAATAAAAATATATTATATTAGTAGTGTCTGGCCGAAGGCCGATTTTGGATCGAAGCCGAAGTTTAATAACCCTAAGAAATTTGGTTCGTGTTTGGCTAAATTTATGAAAAGGTATGTTGACTGTATTAACGAACTTGTTTTGTTTTAATTTGGTTACTTAGTGGTAATGGCGGCCGGCCGGCGCAACGCACTGTGACCCCTGCCTCCTGCACGTCGCCTCTTCCGCGGTGCTCACGCACATTCGTAAGTCGTAAATCGTAATATATCGTTCAATTTCGGTGCAGCTTCGGCCAAAACTTCGGCCCATTTTGGCTGAAGCTGTAATTTTGGCTAAAGATGGTATTTTTGGCCGGAGGTGGCCAAAGCCTACGCTGAAGCCTAAGGTACTGTCAGACATTAAATATTATTATTTATTTCACCATATACCAACTTGCTGTATTATGTCATATAAAATTTATTTTATAGCAGGATTTCCCTTTGGTGAGATTTTCGTAACCCTTGGGGATGATTTTTTTTGCTCGCTTGATTTCTTTTTAATCTTTGATACATTCACATTAGAGTGGTCCATGCTTGTATAGGAAAAAAAATATCGCGTAGAAGTCGCACCACCCCCTGGTTTTGATGATAACATTTTAGCCTCCTGTACCAACCAGAAGGGAGTGCTCATTGACTATGAAATATTCAAACTTCATGGAAAAAAAATATATGGCAAAGCGGAATATTCCGTAAAATAACGTAATATGTTCTTAAAACTAAGTGCATTGATTTTAAAATAGTGATTAGACCATACACAAAAATCTACATAAATAGCAACACGTTTAGTTATATAGTCTTTCTTGTCAATTTATCAATAGAACACCAAATTAGTTTTAAAATTAATCGATTTTTTACTTGAGATCCCATGTCAACACTCGCTTGAGCATCCTTTTACGCTAAAGCTAGGCAACTGAAATTTCAATGGTATTACGACAGATACATGTTACAAATTTATGGGGCAGCAGACCTGAAAATTACAAAAAAGTATTTTAGACCACCCTAATTCACATATCTATTAACAGAAAAATTTAATCAACATTTGCCTTTTCGTATAATTTGACTCTCAAACCAAAAAGGCCCATCATTTAGCTAGTATTCTAAAATAATCTGCAAATAAAGACACGCTAAAACCGATCTATACTGCGCTTCAGTCAATCTCTCTTACCATACAGCATTGTAGCGTGAGGAAGGGCATCAAAAAATGCCTTTCTCGAGCGCGAAAGAGCCAAAGAGCAGTCCTAAAGGTGCCTCGAAACCGTTTAGGTATCCAACTACTGACCTCTACCATGAGTGCCAAGTTCCCACTGTTAGACAACTTTATATACTCCAAACCGTATTAAAAAACATAAGTCACTAATCTTTAGGGCGCAATTCATCATCCGGTTAACGACCTCCGCGAGCCGCCAATACTACGTCTCAAATGCTCGACTATACAACACATTCCACAAAACTTTGGATATTTACTCATTAAATAATAATAATATAATAATATTAGCCCTGTAAAGAAACTGTCCCACCGTTGGGCACAGGCTTCCTCTCAAACTGAGAGGGCTTAGGCCATAGTCCACCACGCTGGCCCAGTGAAGGTTGGCGAACTTTACACACCTTCGAGAAACTCTTAGGCATGCAGATTTCCTCACGAGGTTTTTCCTCACCGTTAAAGCAAGTGATAAATAATTTTTAATACGCACATGCTTTCAAAAAGACAGACGTGCGTGTCTGGGCGTGAACCCGAGACCTGTGACTTTGCAGTCCAACGGTTTAACTACTAGGCTATCACTGTTTGCAATTAAATTACAGGGAAGTAGTAAACAAACTTACATTACACACGTCTCACACAAATAACACAGCACACACATCTCACATCATCGCACATAAAAAACTAAGAAAAATAAAAAGAGGATTCTAAGGAGTTACGGTAAGCCGTAACTTTAATTAGTGTTAGGTAACCTGCGAAGGAACACTAACTCCCAAAACACAGGTTGTTACCTAGTTTGGAAAACATACGTTTCCAAAATGTGTGCCATTAATTACCAGTCTGTATTTAGCTACTAGGAATCTTTGTACATTGTGAACCCTTATTACCGGTACTAAATAAATTATTATTATAATAACTCAATAATTTATTGCTTACTATATTTTTACATAGTAAAGGACCATGTCGGGCACAGCAAATCATGACAGGAAAAATTTTAAAAACGAAAATACCTGCAGGTAATTTTATTTTCTTATTATATCCCGTAAAGCTGTCTTCCACATACAAAAATCTTTAAACTTTTTTGTAGAATCTACGAAATCGTCTGTCTAAAAATATCGAATAAAATGAGCGGAATACAATATTTCGCAAAAGTATTCGCTTAATAATCCAATCCGCTGATTCATCTCGGTCCCGCGTTGTGGACATACGGTACCTACTATTTTTATCCTCGGCTTTGGAAAAGGTAAACAAGAATAAATCTATGACTTAAATTGCAACCTTTTTATTGTAATTTCAGACGACATAATGTTTACTGTGAAATATATTGAACTTTAGGCTTGAAAATGTCTTGATTTTAAAGGTAAATTAAAAGTGTAGGCTGGTCTGCTGACCATTGAGTTATAGTTAGTGCATATAACTCAATGTCACTGACTGGATTCGGAAGTCTAGGGTTTGATTTTCACATGGGACAGATCTTTGTGTGATTTACAAAATTTCTAAAGTGTTATTTTTTATCTCTAAGGTTACTGTCTATACCAAAACATTCTTCTCAAAAATATTGTCTAACTAAAAGAAAACGGAAAGAAAGAAAAAAAATATTTACTCAGCACAGCACACATATGAATCTCAGGAAATATATAACACTTACAAAAAAAAACACACAGGCAAATAAACTGCTACTTCTACTTGAGACGTTTGCCTCGGTGTGAGCTGTGCCGAAAGGCATTGGGCTCAACATGTATTGGAGGGGAACAAAGTCTCCCCTAACGCTGGATTTCATTCAAAGCCTCCTCAGCTACTATTAATTGTTCATAAAATTGTTACCCTTAACGCTGATGCAATCGCGTATACTGTATATTACATATACAGTAAATACCTAACTGTGTAATATGAATGTGTGAATAAAGGGACAAAAATATTGTGTACATATATTATGAAAGAAAAAGTTAAGATTTACTATACGATAATAAGGTTGTTTATATCGTCACAATATAATATATAGTACCTTGTGATTGCACAGGCTGCATGTGTTTTAGGATTATGTAATTACTATCGTATATGTTGCGTTGAGCGAGTGAGAATCGTTTCGATTACGCGGAACGGCTTCTCCGCGCGGCATCCCGGCGCATCGTTGTTGATCTCACTCCACTTACAGGCACGATGCGCTGTGCTGTGGCGCAAAGTAATATACTATTAGGTACTTAACAATAAACCAGCAGATTACAGAAGACTTGCAAATAAATAAGTGACGAATACAATCGTGATACATATCCATAGTGATATACATACATAGTGTTAATATGCATATATGTCGGCGTCCCGCAGGGAAGATCTTGCATGTCTGCCGGCGACCCACCGGGAGGCTCCTGTGAACCCATCGCCAACGCACTCGATCCAACCAGACTTCCAAAACAATCGTCACAACGCCTTGACGCCTCACAGGGAAGGTCTTAGCAAACGTACCGGCGACTTACAGGGACGCTCTTGCGAACCCATCGCCAGCGTCTTCGATTCAACCAGTCTTCCAGGACAATCGTCACAACGCCTCAGGAAAATCAGACTCGGCCACCTTAAGCACTGATAACATTAATCAGCACTTCACCGCCTCAACGCACAACACACCAATTCAGCATGGCGGCAATTTACTTATCCTCCCAAAATTGTTATGATTCAATGATATGTCTTTAATTGTTGAATTTGAAAATTAAATGCAAATTATATTATTACACAAATTAATAAATGCAATTTAAACACTTTTCGCTATATCTTTTATAAGAAACTAATTCTGTACACACATTATTTACAACTATAATTGTGGATCATATTTTGCCGCCTTTTTACATTGCGGTCTAACTTTAGTAATGTCGATGGGTCATGTTAATATTTGAACAAAATGAAATATTATTTGAAATAAAAAAATATTATTCTGATAATGAACTTACTAGGCATGCCTTTTAAGTTCTGTCGTTTTTAAATTTCCCGGCAATTTTGAATTTGGAACTGTTCTATATTCGAATGTGTTTAAATTTTGAATCTCAAAACAGTTGAAAGTATTAGGATTAATGCTATTGTTTAGTCACAGCGTCGATTGGAATCTGTCAGGTTACGTACGAAAATGAATCTTTCTAAGGAAAATGTTCGTGCAATAATTTTCTACAACTTTAGAAGAGGCCTGACACGGCTTCAGTATTTTGAAGAGCTAACATCTGTGTTCAGTGATGAAGCCCCATGTCTGCGGACTGTCGAACGCTGGTATTTAGAATTTCAGCGTGGACGATTCGCGAGATTTGTCACTAACACTAGGTTAGTGACAAATCTCGCGAAGGACGCCCTAAATCCGCCTTCACTGAAGATAACATCATTGCTGTGAGACAACTTATTCTCGAAGATCGTCATGTGACGTATCGAGAGAGGGAGGCTCCATTAGGCATCTCAGGGACAACCATTCAGAAGATCTTGCATGAAGCGCTTGGTGTGAGAAAACTAGTTTGCCGTTGGATACCGCATCTGCTATCCGACGATCACAAGGCGGCCCGCGTCAGATGGTGTAAGAAAACTCTGCAAAGGTTCAACCGAGGAGAGTCAAATCACGTCTACGACATCATCAGTGGTGACGAATGTTGGATCTATGCCTACGATCCTGATTCCAAACAACAATGTACAATCTGGGTCTTTCAAGACGAGCCTAAACTGACTAAAGTTGTTCGTTCTCGAAGCACTTCAAAGAAGATGGTGGCCACGTTCGTTGGAAAAACCGGCCATGTTGCGACTATTGCACTTGAAGATCGTAGAACGGTTAACGCAGAGTAGTATACCACAGTTTGTTTACCACAAGTCATCGCCGAACTTCGAAAATCTAACTCAAAGCGACGCATCATCCTGCACCACGACAACGCAAGCTCACACAGCGCTCGTCAAACGATTGAGTATTTGAAGCAGGAAAAAGTAGAAATTCTTGACCATCCTCCATACAGTCCTGACCTAAGCCCTAACGATTTCTTTACATTTCCTAAAATTAAGAAATGTATTTGTGGTCAAAGGTTCCAGTCCGGTGAAGAAGCAGTCGACGCTTTCAAGTCAGCCATTTTGAACACCCACTTTAGAGTCGAATAAATGTTATAATAACTGTTTGATAATTTACGAGTAAGATCGTCGATACGACGTCTTTTCTTGTTCGCTATAAAATACTAGAAATTTTGACGGACGGTTTGGTCCAATGGACAGAGCTTTAGCCGCTCCGCCCACTGGAACGAGTAGTCGCGGGTTCGATTCCCGCAGCGGCTAATCTTTGTGTATAAAAAACACACCCACGACCTAGAAATAATTCGTAGTGTGGGGTTCTCATTTTTAAACACAAAATTATATTTGTGTGTGTTCTACCCGAGTGTGCTTTTTTGAAACTAGAGTAAGTAATCTAGTCTAATTTAACTTAAACGCAAGTTTGAATCGAAATTTTTAATGCTACGACCTAAATCCAAGAAATAAATGAACATTTTCCAAAAGGACAAGAGACTTTAACTTGTTTTTGTAAAACGTGTCATATTCAAATTTAAATAATCATCATTTTTCTTGCTTTGGGTACAGACATATAAATATGTCTGTGGCTTTAGGTATATTGTTCATTTGTTTTTGTATTTTTTCTATTTCCTTTTTAAAGACTTGCGGGGTCATTAGATCTCTCTATATAACTATGTTATCATAACTATGAGACGAACTATGAGAGTCGAGGAAGCCAGAGAGGTATGTAAGGAAAGAACCTGTTGGAACTCTGTACTCTCTGCCTACCCCGCAAGGGATCTGGCGTGAGGTTATAGATAGATAGATAGATCATAACTATGTAGGTACCGGGAAGACCTAGACTATCTTATTATAACCAATTAGACCATGTTTTATCTGAAAGACAAGTCAAAGGTCTGCGCCACCGGCGAGCGTCTATGAGATGAACTATGAGAGTGGAGGAAGCCAGAGAGGTATGTAAGGAAATAACCTATTGGAACTCTGTACTCTCTGCCTACCCTGCAATGGATCTGGCGTGATGATATAGATAGATGATGAAACTGTGACACACACAACAACACATGACTCATCCCTTGCAAAGTAGGTAGAAAGTACATAGTTCCAACTACTTCCAACAATTTTTTCCTTACAGATCTCACTCGCTTCCTCCAGTCTTAATAGGTCTATTAGTCAAATCAATTTATATTTAAGTGTCTAATAAGCTACTGGTTGAATTGTAAATTATATTTACATAAACTAATCAGAAGTAATGTCAATTCCAATTTGCGGCTGATCATGAATGCGAATCTCTAAAATGTTCGATATTTAGCCAAATTAAACCCACAGTTGCTGATTGTGAATTTGATACATGAAATAACAAACAAGCTTATCGTTTTAGGCTCGACTCGAATTATATTGTTGGATGCAATTAGTTCATTCATAGCCAACGCCAATTTGCATTATCTATCGTAAAATTGTTAGTTTCTAGATACGCGAACTACTTTTACCACAAGTTTAAGCCGAAATGATTGGTAATTAAATCAGCCTATTCTGGTGAAGGGCTTTCTCTCATAAATTGAGGCGAGAGAATAGGTTGTACTCTACAACCTGGTTAGATTCCGTTAAGTTGTCCTCCACATACAATGAATACTACATATTACGTAGCCGCACTAATGGGGTAACACTCAGCGTAAATCTATGTTGCAGCGTGAAGCACTACATAGCACTGATTTTCAGTATTTATATTTTTAAAGATATTTAAAAATATTTATGTAAGTGTAACCCAACATAGTTAAATGCCGTAAATATTACTAGTTATAAGAGTAAAAACTCTTAAGGTACGGCAAAACCAACGCATCCACGCGCCCGCAATGGCATGCACGGTGGCGATCAGTACCTGCAGTAGTATTTCCATGGACGTGTTTACACCAACGCGTCCTGCGTCCTCCACACGCGATCTGTGCGGCGTCTCCACCCGCGATCTGATCGCCACCGCGGAGGTCATCTCGGACGCGATGGGACGCGTTGGCTTAGCCGTACCCTTATAAAGTAATTTTGTTGTCCGTCAGACAATCTGTTTTTTTCTCTTTATCTTGAATTAGTCGATTTTTCCTCAAATACAATAAATACTTAAAATAGCGACATCTAGTTAGTTCTACACACTTGAACAGAACTTACAGAGTGCGAGTACTTACTCTTATACTTGTGCGGTTTTTGTTTAATTCCAAATAGGTAACATTTCTTCATATTTATGGTTTGCACAACCTAAAAAATTAAGACTTTAGCATTACTGGCGTTTTGATCAGCTATCAGCTGAGGTTATTAGTCTGATGTCGTTATCAATCACAATCACGCGTTCATTTCCCAACTGGCGTTGCAGAGGCGGACTATGTATATTTACATTTCTCCGCCGATATAATTGGCCAAATATCACACTCCATATTGCAAGATCTTTTCTATAGAAACCTCAATAACCGACATAGGATTCAGACTGAAGACCTCGTAAATACCATGTCATATGCCTCACTTGACCAATGATGTGGTCACCATCATCTCAGCCTATACTTGTCCACTCCTGAACATAGGGCCTTCCTAATCGCTCTGCAGCGCAACCGGTCCGATGCTGCATCCAACGACTTACTGCGATCCTAACAAGATTGACGGTCTATCTGGCACGCGGCCATCCCACGCTGCGCTCGCCACTACGTCGACTTCACTGTATAATAATGCAGTAGCAATTAATAACCTTAAATATACACAAGCAAACTTCCAATTTATTACCTATTATTTTCCTTATTGCACAAAAAGTTCTGATGAGCAAAAAACGTCTCAGTTTTCCCTCTAAGGTGGTGGTTTTTCTAAAACATGTCTTATTCAAGTCAAGATAATCATCATTTTCCTTGCTTTGGGTACAGACATATAAATATGCCTGTGGCTTTAGGTATGTTGTTCATTTGTTTATGTATTGTTATCTATTTCCTTTTTAAAGACTTGCGGGGTCAGTAGATCTATCTATATAACTATATCATCATAACTATGTGGGTACCGGGGAAGACCTAGACTATCTTATTATAACCAATTAGACCATGTTTTATCTGAAGGACAAGTCAAAAGTCTGCGCCACCGGCGAGCGTCTATGAGATGAACTATGAGAGTGGAGGAAGCCAGAGTAGTATGTAAGGAAAGAACTTGTTGGAACTCTGTACTCTCTGCCTATCCCGCATGGGATTTGGCGTGATGATATAGATAAATTATGACTCATCCCTTAAAAATAGGCAGAAAGTACATATTCCAACTACTTCCAACATTTTTTTTCTTACAGACCTCTCTCGCTTTCTCGCTCTCTCGCTTCGTATATTAATCAAATCAATTTATATTTAATTGTCTAATAAGCTACTCGTTGAATTGTTAATTAGATTTCTATTAACTAATCAGATGTAATGTCAATACCAATTTGCGGCTGATCATGAATGTGAATCTCAAAAATGTTCGATATTTAGCCAAATAAAACCGATGACGTGAATTTGATACATGGAATTACAAACAAGCTTATCGTTTCAGACTGGACTCGAAGTGTATTGTCGGATGCTATTAGTTCATTCACTGCCAACGCAAATTTGCATTGTGTATCGTAAAATTGTTAGTTTCTCTCTCGTGTATCTACAGGCATTACTGTCTCTACACCACAAGTTCAATCCGCGATGATTACTATTCTGGTCAAAGGCTTATTCTCATAAATTGAGGCGAGAGAATAGGTTGTACTCTACACAGCGGCTCGATTCCGTTAAGTTTTCTTCCACATATAATCTTCCAACTTTTTTGTATAATCGACGAAATCCTCTGTCTAAAAATACCGAATAAAGGAGCAGAACACAATATAACGCAAAAGTATTCACTTAATAATCAAACCTGCTGATTCATCTCGGTCCCTCGTTGTGGACATAAGGCACCTACTACTTTTATCCTCAGCTTTGTAAAAGGTAAACATGGATAATCTATGACTTAAATTGCAACCTTTTTATTGTAATTTCAGAAGACATAATGTTTGCTTTGAACTTTAGGTTTGAAAATGTCGTGATGAAGTGGTAAAAGTGTAGGCTGCTCCGCTGACCGATAAGTTAAAGTTAGTAAATATAACTCAATGGATTTAGAAGTCGCGGGTTTGATTTTCACAAACCTTGGCGTGATTTACAAATTTTCTAAAGTGTTACTTTTTATCTCTAAAGTTACTGTCTATACCAAAGCCTTCTTGTCGAAAATATTGTCTATCTATATCACTACGCCAGACATTCAGTGGGGTAGACAGAGTTTGCAGATTTCCAACAGGTTCTTTACTTACAGACCTCTCTGGCCAATTTTTATTCAAATACAATATTTCGAATAATATATTATGAAACACTAAATTTCGATAATTTCACAAACTTATAGCAACTCCTTTTTTCACATTCGTCTATTCTACAATAATTTAGAAAAACAAATTAAATATAACAACACAACTAGTAATTCGACACAATACTGAGAGATGCCGACAGCTTTAGTAGTTAAAACTAATATTCGTAATTCCGAGTGTAAAGTATTTACAAAATATAAGTTTAACAAATACAATAAGGTTCATAATTGAACAAATTGTAGCAAATAACGCAATAGACCCGACTCATTTCAAGGATTACCAAATATTTTCAACTTAATTAACTGTGATAATGTTCCTATTTCTTTATTCAATGTTTTTATTCCCTTATAATCATAAATTGCAGGGAAAGATCCCACACAAGCCGAATCCGAGTGGTTTTTTATCACAATTTCTTATTGTTGTTGTATAATTTTTACTGGGGAAATATGCGGGCCAGCGTACTTGTGTAGCGATATTCAACGGTGAATTACCAACAGAAACGTTCTTCAAACCAACTCGTCCTACCTCGTCCGCGATGGCGTGCACGATGGCTATCAGTTCCTGCAGTAGTATTTCCATAGACGTGTTTACACCAACGCGTCCTGCGTCCTCCACGCGCGATCTGTGCGGCGTGTCCACCCGCGATCATAGGGAGATAGGGAGATTATGTACTGATCGCCACCGCGAAGGTCATCGCGGACGCGACTGGACGCGTTGGCTTGGCCGTACCCCTGTAAAGTAATTTTGTTGTTCGTCAGACCATCTGTTTTTTCTCTGTATCTTGAATTAGTTGATTTTTTCCTCAAATTCAATAAAAATAAAAGTAGCGACATCTAGTTAGTTCTACAAACTTGAACAAAACCAACAGAGTGCGACTTCCTACTATTATACTTATGTAGTTTTTGTTTAATTCCAAATAGGTAACATCTCTTCATATTTTTTGTTTGCACAACCTAAAAAATTAAGACTAGCATTACTGACATTTTGGTTAGCTATCAGCTGAGGTTATCAGTCTGATGTCGTTATATATCACAATCACACCTTCATTACCTAACTGGCGTTGCAGAGGTGGACTATGTATATTCACATTTCTCTGACGATATAATTGGCTAAACATCACACTCCATGTTGTAAGATTTTTTCCATAGAAAAACTTCAATATTCGACCTAGGATTCAGACAACGTGATATGCCTCACTTGACCAATGATGTAGTCACCATCATCTCAGCCTATACTTGTCCACTCCTGAACATAGGCCTTCCCAATCCCTCTCCAGCGCAACCGGTCTGATGCCTCCTGCATCCAATGACTTCCTGCGATCCTCACAGGATCGTCGGTCTATCTGGCAGGCGGCCATACCACGCTGCGCTCGCCACTACGTAGTCTTCACTCTAGAAAGACGCAGTAGCAATCAATAACTTCCAATTACCTATTAGTTTCCTCATTGCTCAAAAATTCTGGTGAGCAAAACACACCTCAGTTTTCTCTATAAGGTGTTGTTTTAACAAGGCGACAGGTTTGAGTGTCAGGCAAACATTACACCGTTCTACAGAGAAAAACATCGTGGCAATAGTGAACAGTACCTTTACCTTATTTTGACAATTTAAGATTAAGATAACTGTCTTGTGTTGTTCGCTATAAAATACTAAAAGATTTGACAAATGGCTTGGTCACGGATAAGAGCTTAAGCCACTCCACCCACTGGACTGAGTAGTACCGAATTCGATCCCCGCAGGGGACAAATCGTTGTGTGTAGAAAACACACTCACGTCCTAGAAATAATTTCCAGGGTAGGCCTCTCATATTTTTAAAGGCAAAAACAATAAGGTATTTGTGGGTGGGTGCTCTACCAGAGTGTTTTTTTTTTAAACTGAAGTAAGTAATCTAGTCTTATTTAATTTAAACAAACTTGCGTTTAAATTAAATTAGACTAGATCCAAATTTGGAAGTCCAATATGGAGAATCCAAATTTTTAATGTTGTTAAATGTCACTACCAAAATCCAAGAAATACACGAAAATTTTTCATAAAGACATTACAAGTGAAATAAACTTGTTTTTGTAAAACATATGTTATTCAAGTCAAGATAATCATCATTTTACTTATTTTGGGTAAAGACATATAAATATGTCTGTGGCTTTAGGTATGTTGTATATTTTCTATCTATCTATATTATCACGCCAGATCCTTAGTGAGGTAGGCAGAGTGTGCAGACTTCCGACAGGTTCTTTCCTTACAGACCTGGGTTCCTCTACTCTCATAGTTCTCAGTGTCTCTATGGTTTCTACAATATTTAAAGCCCATTTTTATTTCATTCAACATTCCGAATAACTCATTATGAAACACTAATCTATCTATCTATCTATAACCTCACGCCAGATCCCTTGCGGGGTAGGCAGAGAGTACAGAGTTCCAACAGGTTCTTTCCTTACATACCTCTCTGGCTTCCTCGACTCTCATAGTTCGTCTCATACACGCTCGCCGGTTACGGAGACTCTTGACTTTTCCATCAGATAAGACTCGGTTTATTTGGTCGTGGTAAGATAGTCTAGGTCTTCCCCGGTACCTGCATCCTTCCACTTTCATATTGTACATTTGTTTTGTCATTCTTTCCTCTGGCATTCTTTCTATATGCCCGAACCAACGAAGCATGCCCTTTCTCATCTTTACACCGATACTATCTTTCATACCTACTCGCTGGGTTACTATGCTGTTGCTAATGCGGTCGGTCAGCTTCACTCCGCACATCTTCCGCAGAGCTCGCATTTCTACCGCATTTATCCTACTTTCATTCTCCTTCTTACATATCCAGCTCTCGCTACCATATAACAGCGTTGGGACAAGAACTCCGTTATGTATGGCCAGCTGCGCCTTATGGCTTAAGTGCCGGCTCCCGAGTAGCTTTCCCATCGCACCATTCACTCTGTTCCCTGCACTCACTCTTCTCTCTATGTCAGCGGTGTATTTCCCATCCTTACTGAAGGCGCATCCAAGATATACAAACTCATTCACTTGCTCCAGCACATCGTTACCAACCACAATCCTTACATTCGTTCTGGTTTCTTCCCTTTCAAAAACCATAATCTTGGTTTTCTTCACATTCAAGTGTAAGCCATTGATCATGCAGTCGTTTTTCATATCTGTGACTAGTGTTTGCAGATCAGTGGCTGTTGGCGCTATTAAAACCGCGTCATCTGCATAAAGTAGATGGTTTACCACTAAGTCACCCATTTGTACACCTTCATTCATCGCTTTCAGTCTTTGAAGACTTTTGTCCAGATATATTATAAACAGTCTAGCGGACAACACGCAACCCTGCTTGACGCCGATTTTAACGTCAAACCAGGGTGACCTGTTACCACCCACCCGTACGCATGCCTTGCAGTCCACATAAGTGGACTGGACGGCTCGCAACAGAGTGCCATCTATACCATACTCTGGCAAAATGTCCCAAAGTCTCTTTCGCACAACTCTGTCAAATGCCTTCTCCAGATCTACAAAACCGCAGAAAACCTTCCGGCCCACTGCCAGATGCTTCTCTACGATGTTGCGGAGTGAGAAGACTTGATCCGAACACTAAGTATCGATATTTTAACAAACAGATAACAAATTCTTTTTTTACATTTTTCTATTCTCCAATAATTAACAGAAACAAACGCAATATTACAACACAACTAGTAATTCTACACAATACTGAATGTTGCCGACAGCTTTAGTAGTTAAAACTAATGTTCGTAATTCCGAGTGTATAGTACTTACAAAATATAAGCCTAACGAATACAAGATTCATAATTGAACAAACTGTAGCAAGTAACGCTATTGCGTTACTCCCCGACTCATTTTAAGGATTACCAAATATTATCAACTTAATTAACTTTGATAATGTAGCTACCTACTTCTTTATTCAATGTTTTTATTCCCTTGTAATCATAAATTGCAGGGGAAGATCCTACTCAAACCGAATTCGAGTGGTTTTTTTATGACCGTTTCTTATTGTTTTTATATAATTTTTACTGGGGAAATAAGCGGTCCAGCGTACTTGTGTAGGTATATTCAACGGTGAATTACCAACAGTAACGTTCTTTCGTAATTTCTTCTTTTGTTCCGGTACTTACGCGTCTTGGTTGGGGCAAAATAAATTTCCAAGCGTACTTACTGTTTCCTTATTTATATTTTTAAGGATATTTAAATTTGAGCACTCTTTGACGCTAAAGCTAGGCAACTGAAATGTTACAATGTTATTACCAGAGATACATTTCACAAATTCTCTCTTAACGTACAGTATATTTTAGCGTGGGCAAGGGTATTAAAAACTGCCTTTCTCGAGCTTGAAGGAGCCCAAGGAGCAGTCCTAAAGGTGATGACCTCTTAACTGTTTAGGTATCCAACTACTGATCTCTACCACGAATGCCAAGTTCTCACTGTAAGGCAACTTTATATACTTCGAAAAGTATTAAAAAAACATAAATCACTAATCTTTAGGCTGCATATCAACATCCAGTGTGTAATATGGTAAAGCACAGAACGACCTCCGCGAGCCACCAATACAACGTCTTAAATACTCGACTGTACAACAATGTCCACAAAACTTTGAATATATACTCATTAAATTATAGGGAAGTAAAATACAAGGTAACAAAATGGCTGAAAACTCTAAAACTATAGTCATACCGAAACGCTCCTTAACAGTATGCTTTAAACACATATGATTATGTAAAGAATCACACTCCTATGTTAAACCACATAAACAAACTCACATTACACACATCACACACAAGGAACACAACACACACATCTGTTAACACACACACATATAAAAAGCAAGTAAAAATAAGAAACCCTTACCGTAACTTTAATTAGTGTAACCTGCACTAGTGGTACACTGACTCCCAGAACAGGTTGTTACCTAGTTTGGAAAACATACGTTTCAAAAATGTGTTCCATTAATTACCAATATTTAACTACTAGGAATCTCTGTACATTGTGAACCCTTATTACCGGTACTAAATCAATTATTATTATAATAACTCAATAATTTATTACTAACTATATTTTTACATGTTCCTGTCAAATTATGACAGGAAGAAGTTTAAAAAAGAAAATAGCTGCAGGAAATTTTATTTTGCTTCTTATATCCCGTAAAGCTGTCTTCCACTTACAAAAATCTTCAAACTTTTTTTGTATAATCCACGAAATCGTCTATCTAAAAATACAGAATAAAAGGAGCGGAACACAATATTTCGCAAAAGTATTCGCTTAATAATCCAACCCGCTGATTCATCTCGGTCCCGCGTTGTGGACATAAGGTACCCACTATTTTTATCCTCGGCTTTGGAAAAGGTAAACAAGAATAAATCTATGACTTAAATTGCAACCTTTTTATTGTAATTTCAGACGACATAATGTTAGCTGTGAAATATATGGAACTTTAGGCTTAACAATTTCTTGATCAAGTGGTAAAAGTGTGGGCTGCTCCACTAACCATTGAGTTACAGTTAGTACATATAACTCAATTTCGCTGACTGGATTTAGAAGTCGCGGGTTTGATTTTCGAATGGGACAAATCTTTGTGTGATTTACAAAATTTCTAAGGTCTTATTTTTTATCTCTAAGGCTACTGTCTAACAAAGCTGCCTTCTCGAAAATATTGTCTATCTATCTATATCGTCATGCCAGATCCTTAGAGGGTAGGCAGAATGTGCAGAGTTGCTTACATACCTCTCTGGCTTCCTCTACTCTCATAGTTCTCATTCTCACTATAATTTTGACCAATTGTTATTTAAATACAACAATTCGAATAATTCATTATGAAACACTAAATTCCGATATTGTACGAACAGATAACAACGTTTTCGACAGCGGCCTCTTTAAGAAGACTTCGCAACTTTCTACCCACTGCCACTAAAGTTGCACTAGCACAATCTCTTCTACTCCCCATCCTAGATTATGCTGATACCTGTTATTAAGATTTAACCGAGGACCAGCTAAATAAGCTTGAGCGGCTCCAAAACTTCTCGATTAGGTTCATATTTGGCTTACGCAAATATGACCATGTCTCCTTATTCCGTACACAACTCCAGTGGCTGCCCATTCGATTTCGCCGGAACGTGCATATTCTATCTCTTCTTTTCACTATATTGTTTAACCCTTCCTCTCCTTCTTATCTTAAAGAACGTTTTGAGTACCTAAAAAGCACTGGCATCCAATGTCTCAGATCCTCAGAAAACCTTACCCTAAGGATGCCCCCTCATAGTAGTAGGTTTTAAGATAAGTCCTTTGCTGTTCAGGCGGTACGACTGTAGAATACTCTACCAGTCAGTATACGGCGTGCGTCGTCGCTAGAGAGCTTCAAAAATCAGGTAAAAAAGCATTATTTATCTCTTTGTCCATTGGATCCTACTGCCATATCTAAATAAGTAATTATGTTTATGTTTAGTCATTTTGTATTGTATATCACTATTATATCGTATTTTGTTGTATGTGTCTGCGTTTGTAGATTATATTTTAGTCTATATGTACCGCTAGCTATTTACTGTAAGTATTTTTCGAGATTGCTTCTTAGCGATAAGGCCGCCGATTGTGTTACATATAGTTTTCTTTTTTGTTTTTTTCTTAACATGTTTGTTAGTTGTGCACAAAAAAGAGTTATATATCTATCTATCTATCTTTTTTTTATATTTTCCTATTCTTCAATAATTAACAGAAACAAATGTAATATACAACACAACCTACAACGACCCCGCAATGATCCTACAGGACTGTTATATTGGGAGAGTGTTATATACTCCCCGTGGCGAGCGGTGAGTTTAAGTTACTCGGCACTGCGCTGGTTCCACTCGCGCCGCGCTTCTGCGTTCAGCTCTGCGTAGTTAGATATGAAGATCTGCGCCTATAGCCAAGTTGACAATCTACAGTTGTTAACGCTAATACTTATAGAAAGCGGAAATATGTATGGGAATGACATTTTGCAACGAAAAGTCACGTGGTCAAAACAATACGCTATCGATTGCGATAAGAGAATAGAAACAAAACGCTTGCAACTTGTCTAGGCCCTCTGATTTTGTTTCGCTATGTCTTTTTCGCCGTGCTATGCCGCGTCACCGGAGAATACCGTCGAAAGGAGCGGGGAACAAATAAAACGCGTCTTCAAGCGTGAAAGAGAGTGAGCTTCGGGTCGGTCGCTACTATTGCTATCCCTTCCTTCTATTTTTCTTCCTTTTCTGCAAACAGAAACTAATGACGATTGAACGTGCTAGTACAAACACCGTGCTCGATTAAGAACCTGGAAACTTTACCCTACGGAGAGCCGCGGTTTTTATCCCAGTTTTCGCGATCATTTATGCAATTGACCGACCCTTTTATTTATTTAATTAATTATCAACCAATCACAATGGATTATACATGAAAATAATCCTTACGATCTATTCTAACTATATACACAAGTTATCTTATCCTATTCTTAAACCTATAAAGTATATAAGTCAAAAAATTCCTAAAATTACGGCACAAGTGCGGACCAACTTATTTCTAACACATGAAAATTATATAAAACAATTACTGAACCAACAAATAAATCCTAATCTAAGTACATACTACATGAAATAACTATATATATCGCTGCGGGGCACGGCGCGGGGCTGAGGAATGCAGTCGTCGATATAACAAGTAATTCTACACAATACTGAGAGATGCTGACAGCAACTAGTTAAAACTAATGTTCGTAATTCCGAGTGTAAAGTACTTACAAAATATAAGCTTAACAAATACATTAAGGTTCATAATTGAACAAACTGTAGCAAGTAACGCAATAGAACCCGACTCATTTCAAGGTTTACTAAATATTTTCAACTTAATAACTTTGATAATGTAACTACCTACTTCTTTATTCAATGTTTTTATTCCCTTGTAATCATAAATTGCAGGGGAAGATCCTACTCGAGCCGAATCCGAGTGGTTTTTATTACAGTTTCTTATTGTTTTTGTATAATTGTTACTGGGGAAATATGCGGGTCAGTGTACTTGTGTAGGTATATTCAACGGTGAATTACCAACAATAACGTTCTTTCGTGTCTTCTTCTTTTGTTTCGGTACTTACGCGTCTTGGTTTCGGCAAAATTAATTTCCAACCGTACTTACTGTTTTCTTATTTATACTTTTAAAGATATTCAAAAATATTTATATAAGAGTAACCCAACATAGTTGAATGCCGTAAATATTACTAGATACAAGGGTACAACCTCTCAAGGTACGGCCAAACCAACGCGGTGGAATCATGGATCAGTTCCTGAAATAGTATTTTCATGGACGTGTTTACACCAATGCGTCCTGCGTCCACCACGCCCGATCTGTGCGGCGTCTCCACGCGCGATCATAGGGAGATATGGAGATTATGTACTGATTGCCATTGCGGACGTCGTCGCGGACGCGAGTGGACGCGTTGGATTGGCCGTACCCTTATACAATAATTTTGTTGTTCGTCAGACCATCTGCTTTTCTCTTTATCTTGAATTAATTGTTATTTTTCTGGAACTCAATAAAAATAGCAACATCTAGTTGGTTCTACACACTTGAACAGAACCCACAAAGCGAGAGTGCCAACTCGTATACTCGAGCGGTTTTTGTTTAATTCCAAGTAGGTAACATCTCTTCAAATTTAAGAACTTTAGCACTACCGACTTTTTGGTCAGCTATCATCAATCACGGTTACGACTTTTACAATTACTACATTATTATTATTACATTTACAAATCTGGCGTTGCAGCGCAACCGGTCCGATGCCTTCTCCATCTAACGACTTCCTGCGATCTTCACAAGATTGTCGGTGCATCTGGCAGGCGGCCGTCCCACGCTGGGCTTACCACTACGTGGTCTTCACTCTAGAATAATGCAGTAGCAATCAATAACCTTAAATATACACAAGCAACTTCCAATAAGTTACCTATTATTTTTCTTATCGCACAAAAAGTTCTGGTGTGCAAAACACACCTCTGTTTTCTCTAAGGTGTTGTTGGTGTGTTCAAGGCGACGGGTTCCAAAGTCAAGCAAACACTACACCGTTCTACAGAGGAAAACATGTTGGCGATAATGAGCAGTACTTTTACCTTTTCTTGACAATTTACGATTCAGATCGTAAATACGACGTCTTGTCTTTTCGTTATATATACTAGAATTTTTGACAGACAGCTTGGCCCAGTGGTTGAGAGCTTAAGCTGCTTCGCCCACTAGGTCGAGTAGTTGTGGTTTCGATCCCCGCACCGCACAAATCTTTGTGTGTAAAAACACACACCCACGACCTAGAAATAAGTCCCAGTGTGGGGTTATCGTTTTTTAAAGGTAAAAAATAATAAGGTATTAGGGTGTGTTTAAACCGAGTGTGTGTTTTTTTAAACTGGAGTATGTCATCTAGTCTAATTGAATTTAGACGCAAGTTTGAATCAAAATTTTTAATGTTTGTTAAATGCTACGGCCAAAGTCCAAGAAATACACGAACATTTTGCAAAAGGACATTACAAGATAATTAAACTTGTTTTTGTAAAACATGTCTTATTCAAGTGAATATAATTATCATTTTCCTTGCTTTGGGTACAGACATATAAATATGTCTGTGGCTTTAGGTATGTTGTTCATTTGGTTTTGTATTTTTTCTATTTCATTTTTTAAGACTTACAGGGTCAGTAGATCTATCTGTATAATGATTACGAGTAATCTCTTGCAAAGTAGGTAGAAAGTACATAATTCCAACAGATTTTTCCTTACATACCTCTCTCGCTTCCTCTAATCTCAGTAGGTCTATTTGTCAAATCAATTTATATTTAAGTGTCTAATAAATTACCAGTTGAATTGTAAATTAGATTCCCATTATCTAATCAGATACAATGTCAATATCAATTAGCTGCTGATTATGAATGCGAATCTAGAAATGTTCGATATTTAGCCAAATTAAACCCACAGTTGCTGATTGTAAATTTGATACATGAAATTACAAACAAGCTTATCGTTTTAGGGTGGACTCAAATTGCATTGTCGGATGCAATTAGTTCATTCATTGCCGACGAAAATTTGCATTGGCTATCGTGAAATTGTTAGTTTTTAGATACACGCCCTATCGCTACTACACCACATATTTACGCCAAATGATTGCATATTAATTCTTTATTACAAAGAGATTATTTCATACATTTAGTATATTGAAGCAACAACATTGGTGTATTATTACGAAGTGGTGGGTGAGCTCTGTTCTCCAAGATAGGTTATGAAATAACCTGTGTAAAGGAGACGCAGGACGATCCCCTAAATGGGACACATTTTAAAATGTTGCTTAAATCTATGTCATACCATGCGAATAATCATTATAATAAAGTACTCTAGGTAACATTGACATTACAATAATATACTAGATGCTGATAATATACACGTTGGAGAGCTAAGTTTTATTTCAAAAATATTTGTGTGCACTAAGACACTGTTTAAACAACTGGAGAAATATACAATGTTGTTATCTATCAACACACATTTTTTGTTTGAAGTAGCTTGTCTATAAATAAAACTATGTTTCGGATTTTATCGCGGTTAATTTTTGATTTTTAATTCCCGACGTTTCGAGTGCTTTGCAGCACCCATGGTCACGGGAAGGACTGAGGTACTAGACGTCTAAAAGGCATAGTTGTCTCGGGGTACCCCCAAACTTTTTAATTATTTTTGTTGGTCTGATCAAAGCAGAATGAGCTCACGATGTCTTTAGGCGTTGCAATGTTATGCTTGGTTTTGGAATTGATTATATTAATTACCGATTCTTCTCTATTGAAATTAGGATGTTTTTAGGGTTTCATACCTAAAACGAAACCCTTATAGGATCACTTCGTTGTCCGTCTATCCGACGGTTATCACTTTTTTTAGGGTTTTTTTTTCTTAGGAACGGTTAGAGGGATTTAGTTGAAATTTATACCAAATACGAAAGTCTGCGGTTCCCTACTAGTATAAAAAAATGAAGGTTCTAAGTAAACTTAACCAAAAGATATAGTCATTTTAAGTCACTCATTAGAAATGATATAACACTTCCCGTTGACCTAGAATCGTGGAATTTGACAAGAAGCAAGGTTATAAAGTACAAGTAAAGGAAGAAGTCCAATATTTGTCAATTTATAACTATAATATCTAAAAAAAAAAATATTTCCCTCAAATCTAATGAAAAATTAAAATAGCGCTGTCTAGTGACATTTTGTGGAACTATTTTGATTTGTGGTGAATAAATATTTATTCACACACAGAGAGATAGCGCCACAGATCTAAGAGATCTATGGCGCCATCTGTGTACGGTATAGGACGTAAACTGGATCAGATTGTCGATTTATTCTTTTATTCTTATATAGCTTGAACGAAAATTAAATGTTATTAATTTAATTACGGAAAAATTTTATAAAGAAAAAGCACTTTTTAAAAGGTATTTTTATGGACTGCCTCGTTAAAAACGGTACCTACTAACCGTATAATACGTTTAGAGAGCGCGGAGGATCTCGTACAAATTGTAGGGCGAGCAAAATGTAGTTTTTCTATAGAAAATTTCCCAGTATCAGTACGGAGTCCGAAATTGTGCCCGGTATAATAGCAATAGCCTCGCCCCTATTACATTGGCACCTTACATTCTCAGCAATAAGTTGGTGTGAGCACAAAGTACACTTCTTAGCCACTCCCGCTTGGGGAATGTAGGCGTCCCGGTGTGTGTGAATTTTTTATGCGGAAATTATTGAATATCAACGTTGTTCATTTAAATTGTAAAATATATAAAAATAAACATCGTCACACCTGTATTCCTTAAGGTCGGATGTTAGGTCTCATTCAATAGGGGGCAAGCCTACTGCCATTATATCGGGCACAATACCAGTTGACACTGGAAATATTTGTATCGAAAAATTACATTTGTTCTGACCTGGGATTCGAACTCAGGGCCTCGTGATCGCTACGCGCATTATTCGCGAATAGACTAACGAGGTAGCTTTTTAGAAGCTTTTGTATTCGTATGTCTATTTGTCTTTCTGGTTCAAATCTTGTTATCCATTTTCAAGCACTTCGGGTATTTATTTATTAGTTTTATTGTATTTTATTGAGATATCCAATAGCGTTTGACAATAGAAAACATGTATCCGACTGAGCTGAAATTTAGCATACGTATGTAAGTTCGGTGACAATGCAATAATATAGTACATACCATGGACCCAGCTCCAGAACAGTCTTTTGATGGGGTCAAAAGGTGGCCATGGGAACATGTCAACTACTCAACATAATCACCTCGTGTTTAGGTTTGTTAGATTGCTATTGAAAAGTACTATACAACTAGATAATGCTTAGGATCTGATGATGAAGTAGCAAGGTGACCAACGGAACTACCCAAATACTAAACATACCCCCCCGGGTTTGAGCTCGTTGGATTTGTCTTCACAAGTTCTGTAAACCCTGATGGTGTCCAGGGTCTGATGATGGATCAGAAAAGTGGCCAAAGGAACTACTCAACTACTCAACATCCCACCCTGTTTGGGTTCGTTGGATTTGTCTTGACTAGTTCTGTAGGCCCGGATGATGTCAAGGGTAGCCAATAGAACCTCTCAATTACTGAAGATAATCCTGCAGTGTTTGGGCTCGTTGGTTTTGTCTTGACGAGTTTTATAAATCCGGATGCTGTCCAGGGTCTAATGATGGAGCCGGGGGGTGGCCAACGGTACTACCCAACTACTTAACATAGCCCCGCCGTGTTTGGGGTCGTTGGATTTGTCTTGATGAGTTTTATAAATCCGGACGCTGTCCAGGGTCTGATGATGGAGCCGGGGAGTGGCCAACGGAACTACCCAACTACCTAACATAACCCCGCCGTGTTTGAGCTCATTGGATTTGTCTTGACGAGTTCTCTAAAGCCGACGAAATGACAATTTGGCGTTGAAACTGACGGAAACTGAACCCGGAACGAACCCCTCAGAGCGCGAGTTCTACTTGCACTTGTCCAGTTATTTAATTTCAATAGCCTCGCGAACCATTCTTGGTCGCCGATCGCGAATCGGTGTACTTTCACGAGGATTTGAGGTCTATCAAATCTGATGTTATGGCGGGTGCAGTCAAGGACATGTTCAAGGACTGCAGACTTCTTTGAGTGGCGGTGTTTTAGGTCAGGTATGTGTTCTTAAACCTGAGTTTTAACCGGTCTTTTTGTTTGCAGCTTCTCTAGTATGAAGAACATCTATCTATCTATCTATATCATCACGCCAGATCCCTTGCAGAGTAGGCAGAGAGTACAGAGTTCCAACAGGTTCTTTCCTTACTTACCTCTCTGGCTTCCTCCATTTCTATAGATCGGCTCATACACGCTCGCCGGTTACGAAGACTCTTGACTGGTCCTTCAGATAAGACACCGTCTATTTGGTCATAGGTCGGTAAACGAAGTACATAATGTTTTATAATGGAAATAGGTGTTTTCTAACTCCTCTAACTTTGTGATTGTTGCAGCTTAGCTGAAAAGCCACAGATTGGAAAGTTGTTTATCTATTGGAGGCTATGAAGTGGTTGTAAAGTGTCAAGAAGTTTCTTACGTGATATTAACGGCGCAAAACTTCGTTAGTTCGTTGCACATTTGAGTTAAGTACTTAACTAGTTTTAATTTATTGAGTTCTTAGATCTACGGAAATATTACCTGCTGATAAAATATTTTTTTGTTCGGATTTTATCGCCTTTGGGAGCTCGGGAATTTAGAAAAGCAAATAGGTAAAGATAATTGTTTTTTTAAGTTCCCCAAGCAAATAATATAATAATAATATTAGCCCTGTTAAGGAACGCTCCTGAAAACTGAAACTAATAGGGTTTAGGCCATAGTCCGCCACACTGGCCCAGTGCGTGTTGGCGAACTTCACACACCTTCGAGAAACTCTTAGGCATGCAGGTTTCCTCACGATGTTTTCCTTCACCGTTAAGCAAATAAATCGCGATAAAATCCGAAACCAACGAAATGTTTATTCCATACTTTTAATTTACCTTAAAGATAATACGAATAAAAATTGGCCCGTTGGTTTAGTGGCGCATTCTATTCCTTCTATCAGGGGTTTTGGATTCGTATCCTGGGTCAGACAGCCTAGTTTTTCTGTCGAAATTTCTCAGTAGCAGTCCAGAACTCCGGAGTCTGGATACTGTGTGGTATAATAGCAATAGGTTCGCCCCTATTAAATTGAGGGCAAACATAGTTGGCGATATGTAGATGTATAGTCTATTCCAATAAAACGTTAAATTTTTTAAGCCTTTTTGCCTCTCTACATAAAAACGTCGATTTCTTTCTACATCATTTTCATTCGGATGTCTTCGGAAATAATGTCGCCTTCATATTAAACTTCTTAAAAATTGCAATCACAACTAAAACGTTTAAAAATGGTGAAGTTTTGTTTTAAAAGTTTTAAAATTCGATTGGAATGGACTATAAGTACACAGTAATCTAGAGAATCGCTAGAGATTATTTTATTTTCGTAAATAATTTTTAATTATAAGCACTACTTCCGGGCATCCCTCTCGTTTGCCTCTGCTTCTGGCCCTAAACCTCGAGCCCCCAATCTCGTGTTATATATGCAAGCGCCATAGTCCCACACAAAGCTAACTCAAAAACACTCAAACACGCTCCGTACAGTTAGCATAAATGCGTAAATAATGGTGCATTCTAGCTTCAATCACGAGGTCTTAGATTAGTCCTAAGTCGGGCAACATCTGGAGTTTTGTTCGAGACATTTTCTGCAATAGTCCGGAGTCTGGATCGTGCCCAGTATATTAGCAATAGGCTCGCCTCCTATTACATTAGGAGCAAACATCGTTAAGCAGCTATTTGTAAACTCAAGCAAACATATAGCTTTAAACCCTACTTCAGGAACTTCGTAACCGGCGAGCGTGTATGAGACGAACTATGAGAGTCGAGGAAGCCAGAGAGGTATGTAAGGAAAGAACCTGTTGGAACTCTGTACTCTCTGCCTACCCCGCAAGGGATCTGGCGTGATGTTATAGATAGATAGATAGATTCAGGAACTTAAAAATATTAACAATGCATTGTCTATATATGTATGAGTTAATAATATTTAAAAAAAGAAATATAAGCATGTTTGACAATTATAAAAGTAAATACTATGTATAGTAAGCTATGTATAACAACAGCGTCTTTGTAAACACATGGTCCCAACCATGTGTTTATAACCATTTACCTAAGAAATAGGGTATTTAAATATCTTTAAGTGTAAGGTTATGAGACTTTTACAGGATACAGCCAACTACAGTGTGACTGAATACCTCTGTGATAAAATGTTGGATCACTAATCTTATATTAATTTATACATAAATAACTATAACTAATTTAATATCATTTGACATACATAATCTTTATATAATATCTGACGTTAAATTTTATATAATTGGACAAGTTGGTAATTAGTTTTAGTAATTTTTTGACATGATGTATATCAATAAATAATGAGTGATGATAATAATTATAAGTTTATATTTTGTACTGAATAATGAATGTGATTCAATTACTTGAATTATACTCTAATTTTATATTTTGCATGTCTGAAGGCAGATTATGGCGTCACATAATAATAAAATGTAACATCCTGTACTTGTACCCATTTTCGCGAATAAATGATTTGATTTGATTGTTGGCGATATAGGCGTGAAGGAGTTTGTCTCAGTTTTATAAATAAAAAAACTTTAAGCACTTATTTAATTTAAAGCACTACATTTCGGGCAACATTTTCGTTTGCCTACACTGCTGGCCCTAAGCCTTCAGCCTCCACACTCAATTATATATGCAAGCGCCACAATTCCACACAAAGCTAACTCGAAACAACTCAAACACGCCCCGTACAGTTGACATAAATGCGTAAATCAAACTGAGCCTGCGACTGTGATAGGGCGAGTAACCAATCTGTTTATTTCAGGACAGACTTTTAAATATTCCTTATTATCGGGCTCATTTTCTTGTCTACCATTTTCTTGAGAAAAAGGTATGTTCATTTATACGTATGAAATCTTTGATCTTTTAATAGCGTTTCTATGTAGGTAGTATATATTGAGTACTTCTAAAAGGTAAATATTATACTGGTAACGCTATCGATTGCCTGTTTTTAAGTTTTAGCAATTCAATTGCTTCCGTTAGTCTTGTTCAGATTGTTACATTGATACTGTTACATAATAACTTTAAATCAATTTATGAATTGAAATACTATATTTTAGTTAATTCTATGGATTAAACGAGTCCTTGTCAAAACAAGGTCTTACTCGTTTAGTCCATAAAATTAAAGCTTTAGCTATAAGATTAAGTGATATCATAATGAAATTGAAATTGCGAATGAATTATATTGGCGATGTTTTAAAATGAAATTAAAATATGATATTGAGTTACTTTCACACTGCGCACTATGATAATGTGATGAAAACAGAATATATTGTCCAAAGGAACAACATATATGTATCTACATCTCAATAGCTTTAAGTGTTAGTTTAAGAATTATTAATTTATTCCATTACGTTCTACAAAGGAATTGTAACATTCACCAACAAAAATAATATCCGGTTTACACCAAATGAGCATGTCTCCCTAACATCGAGCAAACAAAAGAGCTCAAACCCACTTTATTTAACAATAATACGTTCGAAAAAGCGTGTGAGAATAAACGGATGACAAGTGAGGGGACGAGCCAGTCTGTGGGCCCACCAGACAATTGTAGACCTGGAATATACATGACAATAGCCTCCTGACCTCCTATAAATTTGTGCAATCAACGGTGAAAGTTGTGAAACACCGCGCTTTTAAAACGAAGTATGGTGTGTTCTGACGCTTGATCAATTCTGTTGTGAATTTAATTAATGCACGACGCTCATTCTTATATTGCAAACAGTGATCTTAAGATCTGTCGGCTTTGATTCCTAGTTCTATAATATGAACTAAAAAAAAATTAATAACAAGCCATTTTTCTATGATAACGACGGTCACCCGGACATGGCGAAATAAATAATTCTGTTTAATTCCGCCCTCACGATACAGGCTATGCCTAGTGTGGGGACCAATAGGACTAGATTACTATTTCTGGTTTTGTACTCTCAAACATACATGTTTAATGACTGTTGTAATAATAGTCACAAAAGCATGTTTATATTTTTAAGAAAGATGAAGAAAATGAAGGTTTATTATTTCCTTCCCGGAGCAAATACTTTTTTCTTTAGAATTAGTATTCTATAATTTTTTTTGTCATTGGAACAATTAGGTTTTTATTATAATTTTTTATACTACAACTACAGCCAGTCTATAAATTGTGAGCCTAAAATTATTTTTAAGTATTCGAGTTTGGTTTTATGAACATTCTGCAAGTTTACGCATTATTGCCGTAGAATTAAGCATGTGATTTAACTCTTTGTTAGGTCCCAAAGGGTTAAAAGGCATGCTTAAAATAACCTCGTAAGTCTTATAAAAGTTTCTTGCTTAAATTATTTCAAGCCCACCAATCTTCAGAACATCCATCTGATTTACGTACCCTTGCACCAAAAAATAGGAGTAGTTACAAAAAAAGCGTTGCCGAAAGGGTGTCTGTTGAATTATCCCGAGTTTTTACATGTAGCGGAAAATTGGAGTGGTCTCGTTAGACTCGGCCCATTTGTTCTGCCCATCCCTTGTCTGTAAGACCTTGTGCCCTACGTAATAGGTACGATTTTATTGTTGAATTTTGTTGAAAGTTGGATTTACAAAATTTATGAACGTCTGACATTTTTATTGTGTACCTTGAGGATTTGCATTTTTTTACTTGAAATTTTAAAGTTTTTAGGCTGAGATTTATTCACCTACTTTCAAGTAGCAAATAAGGGGTGTATATTGACGTCATTTATTTATTTATAATACTAATAACTTTAGCCCTGTTAAGAAACTGTCCCACCGTTGAGCACGGGCCTCCTCACGAACTGATATCAGTTTAAGAGGAGGCCCGTGCCTGTGGACTGTAGTCTAAAGCCTATAGTTTAGGCCATAGTCCACCACGCTGGCCCAGTGCGGGCTGGCGAACTTCACACATCTTCGATAAACTAAACAGGTTTCCTCACGATGTTTTCCTTTACCGTTAAATCAAGTAATAGTAAATGTTTAATACGCACATGCTTTCGAAAAGACTGTGGTGCATGCCTGAGTTTGAACCCGAGACCTCTGACTTTGCAGTCCAACGGTGTAACCAATAGGCTATCACTGCTTATTTGATTTAGATGTTTATTATTTTTCTGCTAGATTCTATAATGCTATACTCAGTCTTCACTGAGTATAGCATTATAGAATATGGCCGTAAGACTATTTTTAAGTCAATGTTAGACCATAAATCTTTTGACCAAACTCATTTTGATGAAAATCAGCTAACCGTAATTACAACTAAAATCCAAGGTAACAACGAAGTTTTATTTCTTTAAGTTCATAGCGAACTATGGAAAGAGCTATCTATGCTCGGCGTTTCTCTACGTGATCAAATCAGGAATGAGGAGATTCGAGGAAGAACCAAGGTTACCGGCATAGCCCATAGGATTAGCTAGCTAAAGTGCGACCACATAGCGCGCAGATCGGACGGGCTAGTGGAGACCACGTATTGGCAAGCACAGCGCGTGACGGCCGCCTGCCAAAGGACCGACGATCTTGTAAAAATCGCAGAAAGTCGTTGGATGCAGGTGGCATCTGACCGGTCGCGCTGGAGAGCGATTGGGGAAGCCTAGGTTCAGCAGTTGACAAGTATAGTATATAGGCTGAAATGATGAAGTTCATATACACCTAGCCTGCATCAAATATTTTTGGGTTACCTTAAGCAGGGATCGAATCCGAAAACACTCGATCTAGTGAATCAAGCGGCTAGCGCTTAGACCAGTAGATCAATAAGTAATTGCATTATATCGTCAACATCAATTGGAAGAGGTCCACTTCAGGGCAAAGGCTTCCCCAAAATTGCCACAATTGCCAGCTTTGCGCCGTAGGCACCAGCTTTAACCCGCGACCTTCACCAGGCCTGCTCATTCTAGGTCTTAGGGTTTGTATTTGATACAGATGTGGCAGGAACATTGTGGCAGAACTCGTCAAAGGGAAGATCTTCCAGGCAGACGGGTGTAGTGTCTGGCGGGGCCTGGCACTCCCCCCAACAGTTTTTGTCAGGGGCTCCTATATATGTTACGCGTCGCGCGAACTCTCATATCGCGTTCTAGACATGTATAGCAAATAGAATATAATCACTACGTTTTAAAAGGCGGAAGTTTATACTAGAGCACGAAGTTGCAAATTGTATGGAACTTACACTCAAAGTTCTACCACATAAGATTAAATGTTATTGCTGCCAACATAAAATTATGATATGCTGCCAACATATAAAAACAATACTGTTAACATAAAATAAAGGGATGTAGCCTTGACGTAAAACGTAATGGATCTATTGATATGTAAAATATTTACGGTTCGTAGCTTAGCAGGTTCAGCAGGTAGTACTGCCGCTTACAATTAAATAAAAATAGAATAATGATGTTACGTAATCACACTGAATTTCTAACGATGTGAATATACAGTAAGAAAAAGTTACCATTTTAACTACCATACAAAAATTTAATATATTTTATTAATTTATTTAATTGATACACCTTTTTTTATAGTAATATACACCAAGTCTTCACATTCCATATACCGCCCCTCATTGTTTGCATCTGTAAAAATAAGTTTGCGTGTCGAAAAAAGAGAAAAAAAGGATAGTACTAGAAGCTTTAGTATCATAAATGTAATATACATATTAACATTAAGAATTAAAGGTATCGATAACTATACTCACTATTGTTTTTAAAAGTTGTTTATCTGAACCGCAAGAACTAGAATGTCTGTAAATGAATGTAAAACATAGTATTATAACAGAAACATACTTACCGATCTTTATACAGTGGAAATTTAGCCAAAAATATTATTTTCTGGTCACCTACCCGACTTGTTTTTACTTTAATTTTGCTCATTTTGGAATATGCACCGCCATAGAGAAAACAGCGCTAATTATATTTAGTAATACACCTTCTAAAGCGATTTTTTTTTTATTAACGATATTACTTTTAAATGTTGAAATTATAGATACAAAATTTCAATAATATGTCAACTTCAAATGACAATTAGAATTGAAATATCAGATTAAATATGGCAGAGTGCAGTTTTTGCGGGAAATCTAAGAGGGATGTCGTCAATTCGTTTTAATTTTCAAAACTTGTGTTATTTCGAATTATAATGTGTAATGTTGTGAAATATCAATCATAATGTATTCTTACATGTGCACGCGTGAAGGTAATTGTAACAAAGTGACAAAACGTACCTTTTCGAGTTTCCTCAAAACGGCCGGCGCAATTGGTATGTATAGTATCCATCGCTTTACTATCCAGGGTGGGGCACTTCATCAATTTCATAATCATCCTTATCATCAAGTTCTTCAGGGATTTGAATTAATTTTGAAATGAATGTTCGTAATACTTGACATTGGCAAAATACGCGTCGTCGTGATGCCATAAACATTAAAAAAATATGACAGAACAGTATGATGCACCTAAATTGAAAAGCAGAGAGTTATAAAGTCCGTATTGAGGAGACACGGCTTGTGCTTTCAAAGGGTTTATAAAGACGGCAAGTTCAATACAAATCGTTATTACTACAGGAATTTCGCCAGCCTAATGTATAGAGGATCGTCAGCGCTATCTATTGGTCTAGTCGCAACTAAGTAGCGATATATAGGGGTTGCTACACAGACTAACAAATTGGCTTACAATAAAGTCAGTCCTATGAACTATCTATCAATTCTAGTTATTGAGAAAATCCTGCTGTGAGGTCGGTCTGATTACAAATTCCCCCGATCGCTATTAACAAAGTTATTGGCATATCTCACAGTATTCCGTAATGTTCGTCAGTATAATTAGCTCGCAGCCGATGTAAATGAAATTGCCGATTAATTTAAAATTATTTCCAACGCTCTCGCGAAAACGCCCTGTTTAAGAATTGAATAAATATTTTCAAATTCAAAATTATTTATTTCACTTAAAATCGAGTATATTATTGTTGGTCTTAATATCATACATCGGTCAGCCTATTTTGTCTTTAGTAGACATGTGAAATTGAGGCAGGAAAATATTATATCAAGATATATATTATTACCAAAAATATATATAACATGTTTAACATATATTAAAGAATAGAAATTAGCAAACGATTAATCAATGTCATATTTATTTTAATTTTACACTTCATTACAAATTGTATTAATATCAGGTCAATGTCAGATATGAAAATAGTTTCTTTATTAGTGTATTAAACGAATGCACGAACACGAAACTACTTTACTGGTCCAAACACAAATATAAAAGAAAATCTTATAAAATACTTATTGAAGTGAAAACTTCTTTAGGCGCGTTGGGCATTTTTTTATATGGGAAAAACCATTGAACTCGCGACACTGTTACCGTTACCGACACCACTCTATATAAAAAAAATCCAAAAATATTTCCTGACGATTCAAAAACTACACACGTAATTGTTCAAGTTTTTACTTCTGTCAGCACTCCCGGAGTGCCACAATTTGCTTTTTCTCTTATCTATCGATATCATCACGCCCGAGATAGGCATAAAGTACAGAGTTACAATAAGTTCTTTTTACACACCTCTCTGGTACTTGAAGGAATTATTAATGCCCGATGGAGTAAAACAAAACTCACTGAATACTTTTCCATATTTTCTCAAAAACAGAATATCTTCATTCTTTCCCAAAAAAAAATTATATTTCAAATTGTATTACTGCCTGGTTGGTCTAGTCTCAAAGGGAATCGCTTGGTGATCAAAAGGTCCTGGTTTCAAATCCTAGTTTTAATCCTATCCTTTCTAACGAAAACTTCCCAGTATGAGGTACACCTCTGCCACCCCCGCTTGGGGAATATAGAGGAGACGGTTAATTTTTTTTAAATTTTGTTATTTTTTGTATATACACTTGATAAGTTTTACTTGTCAACCCTCGATATTCTGTAGCACTTTGTCAAAAAAAATGAAATCTAATACATGCTGTGGAACATACCAATTTTTGAAGACCGCTCGTTTAAGTGAGCCGCGAACTCACTCCATTGGAAATTCGCAGGGTCATTTTCCATGCAAGAAAAACTATAGATTATTCTTACACGGTTTTACCAAGACCAAAAGTTTTTCAAAAAAGAAAATATGTTATTATCCTTGGTCATTTTAAAAGACGGATAAGATTTACGGTGAAGGAAAACATCGTGAGGAAACCTGCATGCCTAAGAGTTTCTCGAAGGTGTGTGAAGTTCGCCAACCCGCACTGGGCCTGCGTGGTGGACTATGGCCTAAACCCTCTCAGTTTGTGAGGAGGCCCGTGCCCAGCAGTGGGACAGTTTCTTAACAGGGCTAATATTATTTATTGTTTAATTTATAAGTTAAAAAGAAAACCTCAAGTCAACTGCCTCGTTGGTCTGGTGGCAAAGCGCATCGCTTTGTGATCACGAGATCCTGGGTTCAAATCCTAGGTCGAACAAATGTAGTTTTTCTAACGAAAAATTTCCAGTATGAGTCCGGAGTCTGGAATTGTGCCCGATATATGGCAATAGGCTCGCCCCCTATTACATGGGACCTAACATCGTCGGCGAAACGTGGGTGTACTCAGTACACCTCTGCCACCCCCTCTGGGGAATATAGGCGTGACGGTGTTAAAAACAAAATAATACAATACAAAAATTTTATGTTTCACTTTTTGTTCTTAGGGCAGTCTCTAAGAACAAAAAATCTCAGCAATTCTTTACACTAGATGGAAAATCCCTTCTCCATGTATGACTAAGATGGAATAGGTCGTTACGAAGGCACATACTCCTATTCGCGGTGTTACGGCAGCGGCACGCTGTGCTTTGATCATTACGCTGCTGTCTACCCGGCCCGGGTAACGAGGTATATAATTCATTGCGTAACGAGCAATTTGCTTACGGATATCTATGCCTGGTAGGGCTGTGAGCTTGAAAAATGAAGGTTTTTATAAAAAATGTAATATTTTGGTGTCTTAGGTTTTTGGGGCTATCGTGGCTAGCTGCTCCAAAGATGCAGATGCAGAAATCTGGATATAATATGGCCAACTGTCCAGTTGAATTAGCAATGCCGAGGGAGATGTTGGCTTCACGTCACTGTGAGGACTAAGTTTGGGGAATGGGATTTTGATCTCTGGATGTAATTGAGATTATTTTCAAACATCCTGGAGGTCATTTCTTGGTGGGGTGAAAATTCCACATAGTACATACTTCAGTCCTACACGCAAAAGACTGAAAATTCTCTAAGGTATTCCCTTATGTAACAAAAAAACGGATGCATAGGAATGGCAGGAAGCATGCGTATGCTATCAATAACTATATTTAAAAAAATACAGTGGTGACCATTAGGTACACGGTGTATTGATACACCCAGATATGACCCAGATAGGTACAAGAATGACTAACATGATTTTGGTTGATCTGGTAGAAACCTGTTCCATAAAATTTTGTATAGTTTTTTCAGCAGCCGTGTAATAATTATTAGTTTGTTGGTTTTGCTCATTGTCTCGTTAGTCTATTGGCATGTGGTGTGTGGCCTGTGGTACTAGCTGCAAATAAAAATTCTACAGACAAAATGATATTGAGGTTTTTTGGTCGACATTTTCAATAGTAGTATTTTTTGTTTGGGGTCTGGAATTGTACCGTATCAAATGGCAATAGGCTCGGCATTGGGACTTAACATCGTCAGCAAAATATGGGTGTACAAAATACACCTCTGCCTCCCTTACGGAAAGTAGGCGTTCGGATTATTAAGGTATGTTGAACCACCGAATTCGTGCACATCTATTTTGCTAACAATAACTGTGATCGCCCGACATCCCTAGTTTTTGCACGACGATATAATTAATTTAATTGTCTCGAAGTGTTGATTCAGTCTTGACGACGAATCGTAATGTTAAGGAAACGACGCACTGATATGTGTGTGTCATTAAGCATCGTTAAATGTTTCAGTGACAACATTTATTCATTGTTATACAAAGGGCCGTTTATCTTAACTTGAGTTATTTCGTATGATGTGATTATGCGTGTTTGTATAGCCGTATTGGATAGATTTGGGAAAAAAATATTGATACAGTGAGAACTATCTAATTTCTCTAAATTGAACATAAGGTTTATTAATGAATTGTGAATAAAGTTTTAATAATGATAGGCCACAAATCCTCGTGAAAGAACACCGATTCCTACAAAGGATAGTTCGCGAGGCTATTGAAATTAAAAAACATCATAATTTTAATAGAGAAGATGGCTGGGTGCTTCCATCGACTTGGGATCCGGTAATTAATATAATTAAATCCAAAACCAAGCATAACACTGCAAGACCTCAAGACACCGAGCTCATTCCGCGTAGATCGGACCAAGAAAAATTATTAAGAAGTTCGAGGTAACCCCGAAACAACTATGCCTTTTGGACGTCTTACACCTAAGTCCTTCCCGTGACTATAGGTGCTGCAAAGCACTCGAAACGTCGGAAACTTAAAATTCAAAAATAAACCGCGACTAAATCCGAAGAATTGTTTTATTTCATGTGTAATATTCGCGTAAATTTAAGAACTCTTCTTTTAGTGTGTGTGAGTGAATGATTTCTACTATTTTACTCGCTACTTATTTTAATGTTAGGTAGCTTATGTCGCAGTCGCTAGTCATGTAGTATGTCGCAACACATATGGGTATAAGGTGATTGATCCAGATGATACTGGGAGTTACCAAAACAAAACATCAATACTTCATTCTGGATCAAATGAAATAGGTACATTTTTTTCGTGAAATAACCTTGTTCGAAATACTGAGGTGCTATATTTATCAAATGTCAATGATCACCTTTTCAGCAATACGGTCGTGAAAATAAACTACCTATAACTATAATATCCCTATACATATAATAAAACTGTAAAGAAGTCGTGCCTGTACATGGAATATTTTTAGGAAATAACAACCCAGTGGTATCCTTCTATAGGCGTAGAAGCCAATTCCACAATTTTTGGCTCTCGTGTATGTTTGTCTGTCTATCTGTCGTTCTGTCGGAGGGTATGAACCGGCATCACGCAAAAACTACTGGGCGGATTTTGATAAAACTTTTCATGCGGATACCTTAAAATATTGGCTAACATATTGTATAGTATTTATTTCGGAAAATCAAAAGGTTTTTCCAGAAAAGACGAAAATAAACGAAATATTGTATTTTTAAAAAGACACTTGACCTCAAACCTGTTTGATGGATTTCAATAAAATTTTGTGTAATTGTAACCTGTACAATAGGTCACAACTGTGTACTTATATTTTCGAAAAACTTATAACAGTTTTTGAAGAAAGAGAAAAAAGTCAATTTTGATTTATCATTCATTGTTCCAAAACTACTTTTCAGATGTCTTAAAATGTTGGGTAACATATTGAATAGTATTTATCCCGGAAAATCAAATGGTTATTTTTCAGAAAATACAAAAAAGCGAAGCATTGAATTTCTAGAAATGTCTTTCTGTATGGAGTAATGGAGTAAACTTCATACCTGTTTGATGAATTTCAATGAAATTATAGTTGTAGCCTTTTTTTTTATATCAGGGAAAACCCTTTATGGGTACCCGTCCGCGTTCGGGGGACGCGGAGGGGTTATGTCGGAGTCCTTGATCCACTGACGGTCAGGCTGACCCGGCCGTCAATGGACCAAGTGTACCGACTAAAAACCCTGCGGTGACAACGTCTTTGTCGCGAGTGTCGGGGACCACGGGATCGCCGTTAGGCACGCTCCGCGACCCCGACGCGACCTGCCCTGTTGAGGGCCCACCTTAGGAGTATACTCCCTGGCGTAAATACGTCCTCCCTCTACGTAGACGCCGCGTTGATGTCACCCAACGCGGCGTCTCCCTCTCGAGCTGGGAGGCAGACTCCCCCGAGTCTGCCACCCAGGTGATTCGGTAGAGACACCCATGTACCCGGACTTTGACATCCGAGGCCATGGGTATCTCCACGCCCCCTCGCGCAACACGCGCGCGAACCGTCCAGCCGCCGCCGCGCCGCCCCTCTGGCGGCATGCAGCAGCAGCCGGTTGGCCCGGTTCGCCGGGCTAGGGACCCGAAGGGGCCCCGCCGCCCAGCAGGTGGTCGGGAGATTACGCAAACCTACACCGACCACCGTACCACCAAGCCGATCTGCGCCACACCCCTAAGGGCGGGCGCCCGAACGGCTCCCTAACAGGGGCGGCGCCACCTGCTGCACCCAACTCTCTCTCCAGATGGAGAGTGAGGGGGCAACCAGGCGCCCGACCCACATCCATCGCGCCTCAAAGGCGCGTGATCTTTCCAGCCGCCGCCACGCCGCCCCTCTGGCAGCAAGCAGCAGCAGCCGGTCAGCCCAGCACGGCCGGGCTAGGGACCCAAAAGGGCCCCACAGCCCAGCGGGCGGTCGGGAGGTCATTCCCTCTACTAAAATGCACGGCGCACACCAGCGCCACGCTTTTGACCACGACCGACCACCAAAAAAAACAGGCGCCACCTGCTGCACCCCACGGAGGGGCGCAGCCAGGCGCTACAACCTTCCGGCTAAAGTCGGGGGAAAAGGGGACTGGGTAGGAGAAGGAAAGGGAGGGACGGGACCGAGTGGGGAAGGGTAAGCGCACGACTGTTTCTGTTATGTCTGTTCAGAAGGACCAGACCAATAGCAGGCAGCAACCGCGGGCAGGACATAGTCACACTTGCCTTGAGGATCGTCGCGACCGTGCGCTACTCCCAAGACCACGCGAAATTGCTTGCCGGGACAGACGAGCAAAATAGGCGAGAAGCTATGCCACTGCGCCTCGAAGGACGCGTGTGGTGGGATAGCCTTTCGCCCGCCCTATAGTTGTAGCCTGTACTAAGGATCACAATTCTGTATACTTATATTTTCGAGAAATGTAAAAGTTTCCGAGGAAAGAAAAAAAGAGTCGATTTTGATAAATCATTCATTGTTCAAAAAAAACTTAAGCTACTAGATTGTCGCGGGATATTCCGCAAAACTTTATTACTATTTGTTCCGAACTGCAATGTTACGACGTAAACGTATGTGATTTTGCCTAAACATGAATTCCTCCATAAATTGATATTGAACTCAGGTTCGTCTCCTCACGAAAAACTATGCAGTAGTTAAAAGCACTCACTGAAAATTGTTCATACACGTTTGATTTAAACACTCAAACATGATTTCGTGCATAAACTGACGCATTCAGGATTGTTTCTTCCGAAGAGAAATCTAACGATGAATGGGCCGGATACGAAACTTTAACGACGATCATTATCTTAGGAGAAGTCTAACACTTTGAGACGGCGTTAGTGGTGTGTGTTGAATAAGATCGCGCTATAGTTTAGTTTATATTTTACAAAGACCAAGGCCTAGGTGGTCCCCGCACATCATACAATAATATTGATTTAAGATTTTGAAATAAAGAAGATATTTTATGCACATACAGTCACAATAAAAAAAACGTTTGTCCGTGTTAATATCCAGAACGGTGGAACCGATTTTAAATACACTATCATTGGAAAATGTAGGATTTCTCAGAGACTGTTGATTACTTTTTACCTTGGGAAATGCAAGATTTCAGGGGATAGTTGTTTTTATTTCTCCATATTAACACGGCTGAATAAATTGAAAAGAAACTTAATATGGAGGTGTCTCTTAAGTCTTTGAAAATTATTATTTAAAAAAAGTCCTATCCATCTATGTCAAATTACAAAATAAATTCGAAGCCGCGGGAAACAGCTAGTCATTAATAATATCAGCCATTACTGCCCCACAGTTCATAATCCACCACGCGGACCCAGTGCGGATTGGTGGAGGCACATTTTGTGGCCAACTGATATTGTACCTTACCAAGCCTCCTATAAGGCTCGGCTTAACGACTACCACATTAGGTGGGAACCGGGACCAACGGCTTAACGTGCCTTTCGAAACACGGAGACGCTCGAATATGAGAATGCCACAAACGGTCCCAGCCGAACACTGCCTTAATCTTGGTGATCGGCAAGGACACCACGGTCGCACTGCGCTACGTGCGTCTATAATCTTTGTTGGAAATTTAACACTATAGTTCCACTTAAGTTTTGAAGGCTGGCCAGATTAGCTTCGTTAAAAATTCAAGAGGCTTCTTTATAGACCGTCACGGGCAAATACGTAGGCTTCAGGTATGTATGTATAATTTTAAATACGTTTTCAAAGAAAGCAATTGGAGTTTTGCTAAGTTTTTATTGCTTGCTTTTACGGAACATAAATTTAAGTTTTTTCTTATTTTTTATGTTGAGAATATCTAAATTAGTACTTCATTGCTATCCTTAAGGTGTATAATTTAGATTGTTCAGGATATAAGACGTTAAATACAATTCTAGGTATCGTGATATACAATAGATATACAATGCGAAAGTGGAAGGATGTAGATGCCGAGGAAGACCTAGACTATCTTACCATGACCAAATAGACCGTGTCTTAGCTGAAGGGCAAGTCAAGAGTCTCCGTAACCGGCGAGTGTGTATGAGACGACCTATGAGAGTGGAGGAAGACAGAGAGGTATGTAAGGAAAGAACCTATTGGAACTCTGTACTCTCTGCCTACCCCGCGAGGGAGCTGGCGTGATGATATAGATAGATAGATAGTGAAAAGACTTACATAATTATTTATAGGTGTTGTGAACAAAAACTCTTCACTATACAAAGTGTATCCTAAATATCGCAAGATCTCAGACACCCCGATTAGATAATTACTTCACAAATTCAATACGAAAACCAATTTTAAAAATTTAAATTTATCTATCTATGTATCTATAACCTCACGCCAGATCCCTTGCGGGGTAGGCAGAGAGTACAGAGTTCCAACAGGTTCTTTCCTTACATACCTCTCTGGCTTCCTCGACTCTCATTGTTCGTCTCATACACGCTCGCCGGTTACGGAGACTCTTGACTTTTCCATCAGATAAGACTCGGTTTATTTGGGTTGGGTTAATAAATTTAAATTTAAATTATTAACCCCTTTTATAAGCACTTTTATACCCCAATTAACAATGAAACTTGTACGTGTTGTATGTGTGCGTATTGAGAAATACGTTTTAGCAAATCATTTGAAGTCTTGATTGCTTTGAATCAAGAATAAATTTAGTTAATTATAGGGCACTAAAGGCATTTTTTGCAAATTTAAAATACATTTGACTGCCTCGTTGGTCTGGTGGCAAAGCGCATCGCTTTGTGATCACGAGGTCCTGGGTTCAAATCCTAGGTCGGATAAATGTAGTTTTTCTAACGAAAAATTCCCAGTATGAGTCCGGAGTCTGGAATTGTGCATGGTATATGGCAATAGGCTCGCCCCCTATTACATGGGACCTAACATCGTCGGCGAAACGTGGGTGTACTCAGTACACCTCTGCCACCCCCTCTGGGGAATATATGCGTGACGGTGTTTTTTTTTTAAATACATTAAAAATTGTTGGAATCAATTCAGTTATCGATTTAGAACAATTACTTTCAAGTCTTGCGTTTATTATGTTACACCTTGTATAAGTGCATACATTTCAAATGGAAAATGGAGAAAGCTTCCATATTGAATGATAATTATGTACCTATGTTCATCAATAATTATGTACATCATTCTGATGACAGATGTCTGCAACTGCCAGACACAGGCCTCGCGAAAGATTGCCATAACGATCGGCTTTGTATTGTAAGCTTTTGCCCGAACCTTCATCATACGTAATTACCCAGTTTCTTATTATCTTAAGTAATTGTTAAATTTCGACATAGTCGATTTCTTTCTGTGTGTGTGAATGATCTATGCTGTTTGCCGTGGAGACTTTACAGCTTCACCGGATAAGAGGGCGAGAGTGCAACCACTACGCTCGAGCCAGAAGGGCAAGTGGGCAACCAGCTCAAGGGCGCCTCAAAGAGGACTGGCTTCGGCTTGGGCAGTCGCTATGGGGGAGGGCATATATATACAAGTTGTATCGTGATTAACGCAACACCTCAGACACCCGATTAGATAATTGCTTCACAAATTTAATACAAAAACCAAATTTCCAAATTTAAAGCTTTTTACCCGTTTTTTAAGCATGTTTATACCCATTTACCAATGAAACTTGTACGTTTGTGTGCATATTAAGAAATACGTTAGAAATGCATTTGAAATCTCCACATTGCTTTGAATCAATAATAAATTTAGTTTATTATAGCGCATTGAAGGAGTAACAGCATTTTTTGCAAATTTGAAAAAAAGTAAGATTCATTAAAAAGAGTTGTAATGAATTAATTCAGTTACCGATTTAAAACAAACTACTTTAAGGTCTTGCGTTTATTATGTTACACCTTGTATAGGTGTCTCACCGTGGTGTTCTGCACCGGCCGACGGGCAAGGGATTCCTCGACCTCGCCGGGTCGATTTCCTCTTTCCCATCTCTAATATCAATTCACATACCTATCATATACTCGCCAAATCATCGATTCCCGATTCCGTTCCGAACAAGCACATCGCATACGCGCGCGCGCAACTCATAAAATACAATCATAAACTTTAAGATGCGGATTAAGAAGTGGAAATTGTGTATCGCATGAGAAAGTGTCGTCAACTTCTTGTCGTCGAGCGTCGAGACCCGGCATCCAGGAGGTGAGTGCCAACTGTTTTACCACCTCACCAACTTACAGTCCACTATAAATTAAACTAACAGTTGTTATAGTTAGAAAAATCATTTCCCCAACGATTAGTGTAGTCCTGATAACAAAGCAAAGATCACCCTTTCTTTACTCCATCAGTTTTGCAAACCCTTTTTAGGATAAAAAAATGTTCTCTATAGATTACACAAGAAAAACTAATTCGCGGACATCGAATAAATGCTACGCAAAAATAAACGTTGACGAATAAAATAAACTCGTTGTCATTCACAAGACATTTCCACCCCATTTTTATTGTGTACTTAAACAATAGAAATAGCCTTCCCCAGCAAATATAAATTCTATTCCAAATCCTCGTGTTTCTTATTAAACGTGAGATGGGCGTTCAGTAGGGTTGTCCGATTTTACTGGAAGGTAAATTGCTGATATTTATTTAGGTAGAATATTATGCAAAATAATAATATAATAACAGCCTACACTGTTGCTGGCCTTCTCTCACCAATGTAGGTGAAAGAGATTAGGTCATACTCAAGCACACGGACCCAGTGCGGATTGGTGGAGGCAGGTTTGTGGCCACCTGCTGTTGGAACTAACCAAGCCGCCTATAAGGCTTCTAACTCGGCTTAACAACTACCGCATTAAGTGGTAACCGGGACTAACGGCTAAGCGTACCACGGAGACTCTCGAATATGAGAATGCCACAAACGGTCAGCCATCTCAGGCCGACCGAGTCGAACACTGCTTAACCATGGTGATAGGTAAGAACACCGCGGTCGCACAACGCTACGAGCGCCTCTCATGCAAAATTGAAAAGCTAAAAAATAAACACACCGTTACGCCTATTTTTCCTTGGATTGAACAGAGGTGTATCTACCCATATTTTGGCAATAATGTTAGGTACCAATCTAATAGGGGCAAGCCTATACAAACCTAAACATAGCGTAGGGCGCCCTACAGCTAGGTGGAGTGACGATATACTTAACGTGGAAGAGGGGAGAAGAGCCAAAAACGTTGGTCAACCGCGTGTCTTGGAAAAGGCCTATGTCCAACAGTAGACGAATGCAGACTATTGATGATTATTATTTCGAGCAATATATGGGTAGGTACACTCTGACAATCCCGCTTGGGGTATGCGAATGAGAAGTGTAATATTTTTTTATTTTTACTACATATTTTTAAGATTTAATTTTGCGTTTTATAAATATTGACCACTCTTTATTTAGAATCAGAATCAGAATCAAAATATTTTTATTCATGTAAACTATTATAGTATTTATGAATCGTCAGAAATGTAACAAAGACTCTACCACCACTTCGGAATGTCATTTCTGTGGAGAAGCAGGGCAAGAAACTCCACGGTTACTCTTTTAAAATAGTATTTTTACATTTTTTCCATCTATATTTGTTGTGGGATATAGGAGAACGATGTACAGTTAAATTATACAAATTATACTATTCATGTGAATGGCTACATGGTTCCCTCGTTTACAGAGAAATAAGAAAAATTGATACATTTTACTAAATTAATAGAAGGAAGAGAGAGAATATTAAATAATAATAGCTTAACAAGTTATCCATATTTAATCAAGCGGAGCTGGAAAATTCCCTATTAAAGTATTTTTGTCTTTTAAATAATCATCTAGACCACCCTTTTAGTAAAATCAAAAAGAAATATGAAACTATGGAACGGAATTATTTTTTTTACTAATCCAGTATGCCCTACTGCTGTGCAAAAGTCTCACCCTCTCCTCCAACGATCTCTATCCCCTGTCAATAACGGTACAAAAATCTATATATTAATACGTGAAGCAAAAACTTTGTACACCGTTTTACGAAAATTGCGCGGACGGAGGAGTATGAAATTTCCCACACTTATAGTTTATATAAAGAAGGAGTGCAGAATGCTAATATTTTTTTTAATTATGCATAAAAGATACATTAAATCATGAAAAAAAAATTCATACACTACCATGTATTTGACACAATACACGTCAAATTGATGTTTGTCTTTAATATTAATTGTCTATAGTCTTACTGAATGTCAAACATAACCAGCAAACGATGATCGAGTAGGTCGAATATCGACCTATGGGCGACCACTAGTTATAATTTTTTAGAGAAAACTAAAACTAAGCAGCCCTGGAGCTGACTGAGCTAACTGATTGAGTGCATTTAATTTGCATATCTGATGCCCGATTCATCACCGCTTTCTTATGGCGCGTCGCTCATCCTGCGTTGTTATGTTTTAATTTTTATTATAGGGATCCCCATCCATCACCGCAGAGGACGGATATTTATCATCTTAGAATTTATTGATAAATTTTTCTTAAAGCTCATTTGCTGGTGTAATACGTTTGTTTTATATACTTTGTAAAGTAAGATCTTATTTTTTTTCTTCATCATCATCATCATCAGCCTATAGCAGTCCACTGCTGGACATAGGCCTCTCCAAGTGCACGCCACTGGGTACGATCCTCGGCTACTCGCATCCAGTTTCTGCCAGCCGCCCTACAAAGGTCATCGCTCCACCTAGCCTGAGGGCGTCCTGCATTACGTTTGCCAGTCCGTGGTCTCCACTCAAGAACTCGTTTGTCCCAGCGATTATCGGTTCTTCGGCTAATGTGACCAGCCCATTGCCACTTCAGCTAACTAATCCGGTGGGCTATGTCGATTACTTTGGTTCTCTGTCGAATGACTTCGTTCCGGATTCTATTCTTCAGAGAAACTCCGAGCATAGCCCTTTCCATAGTTCGCTTAGTGACTTTAAATTTATGGACCATTCCAACCGTGAGTGTCCATATTTCGGCTCCATATGTTATAACGGGCAGGACGCACTGATTAAAGACTTTTGTCTTTAGGCTTTGTGGAATGGGCGATGTAAATACTCGACGTAATTTCCCGAATGCCGCCCAGCCCAGCCGTATTCTTCTGTTGACCTTTTTCTCGAAGTTGTTTTTCCCCATCTGCAGAGTTTGCCCTAGGTAAACGTATTCTTGAACAGCCTCGAGAATAGCGCCTTGTATTGCAACAGGTTCCGGTACTACATGTCGGTTATACATTACTTTGGTTTTGTCCAAGTTCATGCGGAGACCTATGTGTTCGGAAGAATCGGCTAGGCTGGTTCTCTGCCAAAGCCTGCCAAAAATCTGTTGTAAATCCTGCAACGTTTCGGCCATAATGATAATGTCATCTGCAAATCTCAAGTGTGAGATATGGCTGCGTCCAGCGTCTTAAACATATCCTCCAATGCATTTGTGAACAATTTGGGGGAAATAACGTCCCCTTGTCTCACTCCTCGATGCATTGGGATAGGGTTAGTCTGCTGGTTTTGTATCTGGATGGTCATGATTGCGGCGTTATAGAAACTTCTTAACACTTGGATGTATCGCCAGTCGACTTGGCATCGTTGCAAGGATTTTAGAACTGACCAGGTCTCGATCGAGTCAAAGGCCTTCTCATAGTCTACGAATGCTAAGCACAGGGGCCGATTATACTCTTCGGTCTTCTGTATAATCTGCCGTATAGTGTGGATGTGGTCTATGGTTCCATACCCTCTTCGAAACCCGGCCTGTTCCGGGGGTTGAAATTCGTCGAGCCTTCGCGCAAGACGATTCGTGATAACTCTTGAAAACAGCTTATAAATGTGGCTAAGGAGCGAAATAGGGCGGTAGTTCTTCAGTTGGGTCTTATCACCTTTTTGAAAAACAATACGACCACGCTCCTACCCCAAGCCTCTGGAGTTCTCCCGTTAAAGAGGACAGAGTTAAAGATATTTTGGAACTCTTTAGCACCGGTTTACCTCCTGCTTTTAATAGTTCAGTTGTAACTCCGTCCTCTCCAGGGGTTTTTCCATTCCTTAGCTGCTCAAGGGCCATCACGATTTCGTCTAGGCTGATTTCGGGCATGTCTTCTGTAAAGTGGCGACTTAATGTAGCTCTAGGATCCTCATTTCCGAGATCAGGACGAGATGTATGCGAGGCGTATAGTCGGCTGTAGAAGTCTTCTACTTCCAAAAGAATCCCCGGCTTAGAAGTGATGACGTCCCCACTGGCTTTGGACAACACCGTCAGATGACTCCTCCCCAAAGACTGGACAAACACTTTCGAACCCCGATTTTGCTCGATTGCTTTTTCAATTAGCGCGTGTATTAGCGCATCGGAGGTCTTGTCGTACCAGTTTGTTAATTCGTTTGTTGAGTGCCCGTTGCTCTAACGAAGTGTTGGGTGGGTTTACACGTCGTTCCTTCATAAGCCGCAGTGTCTCCTCCGAAAGCTTCGTTTTCTTACTTATACGTCGCATTTCACAAAATCTCGTACCTTCCTCCCTGAGGATTTTAACTACATTTGTGAGGGCCTGGTCTACGTCATTTGTGGTTTCCATGGTAACGAATCGGTTCTCCAGATTTGACTGGAACGCTTCAGATCCTACTACGGTTTGGAGGAGGTTGGGCCGGAGCCTGGCCTTCATCAAACGGACTCACTCGAGCTGAAAATTGATATTCAGTGAGCCTCTGACAAGTCTGTGATCGCTTCCGGTATTAAACCTGTTGATCACTGAGACATCCCTGAATATGTGCTTCTTGTCCGTTATGATGAAGTCAATCTCATTTTTAGTCCTAGTGTCGGGGCTTTGCCATGTCCACTTTCTTTGGGGCTGTTTCTTAAAGAAAGAGTTCATCAAGAAAAGCCCCTCTTTCTCAAGAAAGTTGACAAGCATTTGCGCCCTATGATTCCTGCTACCGAAACCGTGAGATCATACTACCGATTCGTTGCAAATTTGTACTCCCACTTTAGCGTTGAAGTCCCCCATGACAACGTTATAGTGAGCCTTAGTGGTGGAGTGTAAGGCCTTCGATATGTCCTCTTACATATCTTCAACTTCATTGTCAGAGTGTGCCGAAGTCAGTGCGTAAACCTGTACAACCTTTAGGCTATACCTATCGGTTAGCTTAATAACAAGATACGCTACCCTGTTCGACACACTAGACATTTCTACAGCGTTGTCAGAGAGGGTTTTATTGACCAAGAACCCTATGCCGCCCTGGGATAGCTGGTCGCCTTCTCGGAAGTACAAAAGGTGGCCTGATTCTAGGGTATCGGTGTCCTCTCCTTTTCTTCGGACTTCACACAGACCCAGAACGTGCCACCTTATCCCTTCGAGTTCGGATTCTAGTTGCGCCATGTGCTCGTCAAGCCGTAACGTGCGTCCATTAAACGTCGCCAAGGTCAGTTGATTTTGGCGGCCTCTCGTAGCCCGGGGATTCTTGGAACCCCATACCCTGCCGTTACCGTGACCGCCGCCGTGATCCGGAATAGCAGGGCGGCCGGGAACTGGGGGCCGTGGTTTATTTTGGCTTGCCATTTGGAGGGTTTGCCCATAATCGCCACGCTGGGCATGCGGGTTGGCGATCGCAGTGCGTAACTCTTCGCATCGGTGCCGCTGCTGCCCGTCACCGATCTGCGGTATTTAGGTACGCAGTTTTTTTTGTTATGGTTATACCGCCATTTTTCGGTCGTCAGAGCCTCATTCGTTGATTAGCAGGATATACCACGAGCAGGTGAGGATGACTTGGAGCCATATGGTGGTATTTGACTCCCTTACACCCAATTTTCTTCTTAAACTGTTTCTTCTTTTATGTGACCAAGAAAACAGCCATGACCTACTTAGAATCAATTACCTATATACTTCCTTATTATGAGACAATTTGAAACATAACAAACTACAAATATATAATTTATAGGGTAAAATAACAAAGGCTACATAAAACTATTTATCATTAATTTGGCTAAAAATCCATATATCCGTGTATTATAATAATATTTGATCAATGCTTCTATTTTTATTTAATTAAATGTGTTATATAGGAAGTTAATAAAATCTCCGTACTATTTAGGTACAGTCCAACAAAATTAGTACATACTTGTAAGAAGTAGAGAGATAGGAGGAGCTAGGGGTTGTCGCGGGAGTCGTTAGAGAAAATGCACACAGTAGTCTTATGCTTTCTTATGTCATTTGTAGTTTTAAATATTACACATCTTTATAAAATAACGTCTTTGTTCGTCGTTTTCTAAATCGAGTATCATCCTCTTGACATAGGTGTCCATACATCATCTCTGTCACTCTTAATTCAAATATTTGCAATTTTAAAAGGAAAACATCTGGCAAAAAGTCTTCATTCCACATGCTTATCTGCTGCTCGTAGTGCTGTGCGACCGCGGTGTTCTTACCGCTCACCAAGGATAAGCAGCGTTCGACTCGGTTGGCCATATTCTAGCATCTCCGTGCTTTGGAAGGCACGTTAGGCCGTTGGTCCCGGTTACCACTTAATGTGGTAGTCGTTAAGCCGAGTTGGAAGCCTTAAAGGCGGCTTGATAAGTTCCAACAGCAGGTTGCCACAAACCTGCCTCCTCCAATCCGCACTGGGTCCGCGTGGTGGAGTATGATCTAATGTCTCTTACCTCGATTTGTGAGTGGCCTTCGCCCAGCAGTGGGCAGTATAGGCTGATATTATATATATAAACCAGAAACTTATCCCACTATTCAAATTATTACCTGCACCAATAACTCAATTAAACCTTTTCGAATAGGTGTGTGAATCTCTCATCTGAATAATTAATTTAAGTAAGTGCGCATCCACGTAGAGCTTGAATACTTACACTATTCATGCTTGTATTCATGAACAAATTAATCGTTATTTTGTATAGAGTTAAACAGTTTACAGATACATACTAATAGATACGTGGACCTATCAATCCAAAAAACCTTCTTGACAAATCTTACCGAAAACAAAGCAACGAATGATACCTATTTCTCTGGCCCAATATCAGATAGGCACTGTTGGTTTCATGTAAATGTTTTTTTTACCGAAGACAATCGAGTAGACCATTTCTTATCTGAATGGCAACTCAAGTCTTCCTAACCGACGAGCGTGTATGAGACGAACTATGAGAGTGAAGAAAGGGAGGAAGCCAGAGATCTGTCTGTAGGTAATTAAATAACCGGTTGGAACTTTGTTTTCTCTGCCTAGGGATCTGGCGTGATGATAATATAAAAAATAGACAGAAGACTATTTATAATTATCATCACGCAAAAACAATCATGAGTCATTATAACACCCGACTAGGCGTGGCGTAGGTAGCTATTACTTATCACAGGACATCTCCAAGGAATTTTTTAATTACCAAACAATTCGATCTGATAAAAGACCCAAATACATCAACCATTATTACGTGAAAAATAGTAAATAAAGGATGCTTTCATACAATTAAAACTTTAAATCCGACTCCATGTCTGACATGCCGGCCGCGGCATGTTCTCACCGACCCTTCCGATGCTCTTACGTCCCTTCTTTCAGATACAGATACCGCACACAGGATCAGACACCGACCTCGCCGGCGAGGTTGAAGAATCCCTTGCCCGTCGGCCGGTGCAGAGCACCACGCCGAGACACCTAGTAAACGCCCTCCCCCATAGCGACTGCCCAAGCCGAAGCAGTTCCTCTTTGAGGCGCCCTTGAGCTAGTTGCCCCCTTGCTCTTCTGGCTCGAGCGTAGTGGTTGCATGCTCGCCCTCTTGTCCGGTGAAGCTGTAAAGGCCCCGCGGCCAACAGCGTAGATCATTCACACACACACACACACCCAAAATTAAAACTACTAGTCCCAATAATCTAGTATATTACCTACAAAAAGACCTTTCAGTTTAGTAACCGAAAGGTCTTTTTGTAGGTATTTTGTAGGGATTAAAGATATGGGACGATTTCATCTAATGTTCTTTGGATGAAAGCGTCCCATTTCTTTAATATTGGACCATGCCATATTTTCTTACCATCAGTTCGTATACACAATTCCGAACCTAAACTATCACTTTCCCAACCAACGACTTAGCGATTTAATCTCCATTTTATCGGAACTCTATGAAAAGCATCCTATAACGTGTTAGAAACTTTGATAACCTAGATATGAAGTGTAAACTACTTATCTTCAAATTAATGACAAAACTTTGTGAGGTTATTCATATGCTTTTCATGTTACATAATCCTTTGAACGATGAACTCATCATACCAACCGACTTACTTTAACATTTTAAGAACCTAGTTATAATTATTATGATTAGGTATAAAGTATAAATCATTATGGCTAGAATTGCATATTAAGGAGTGCCCGTTAAATCAAAAGGGCCTAAATTTGTTATATCTGCTGTCGTTCTTCATAAGTTCATAATACCTATTGTGTAACGTTTTTATGTAACTAGATCCCTCGCGATCAATAGACACAGAATTATAATTATAATACCGAATTATGATTAGAGTGCTCGCTACCAGATTCCCAACATGTTTCTCAGAAATTTTCGATAGAAACACCTTATCAGCATTTTGTCCGACCTACGGTTCGAACTCAGGACTTCATGATCTCCAGCCGCAGCATGCGTACCAGGGTAACGAGGACCTCCAAAAATGGACGCTCAATAATGCCAATTTCAAACGACTCCTCATAGTTATCAACGAATTAGATCCAGATAAGATTTCCAGATCTGATTTATCTCACTTCAAACATTCATAATTGGACAGCCATGCACGGAATAAACATCCGTAAAATGAACGCGAAGACGAACAAATTACGCTTAAAGAAATGTGTTGATCAGTAATCTCGCTTTGAATTTTAGGGTAGATAGGATCGATGAAAAGTTACTATAGGATCGATGTCGGTAATCCTGAAACCGCCTATTTAAATAATACTTAACGATAATTTGTATCGTAAAAAGCCACCAATAGAAATCTAGTGGTAAGACCAAAAAAATTTACTCTTTTCTTCTGAGGTTAAGACTATTAAAATAAAAAAAAAATAGCTATGAGACTATCAAGATAAAAAATACAGTCGAATTGAAAACCTTTTTTTTTCAAGTAGATAATTTACCTTATATGAATTACTTCTTACGTTGTGGCAGGATTTAGCAAAAGGAAGATATTTCAATCCTTGTGTATAATGTACTCGGTACTTTAAAAAAAACGGGTATTGCGTTTGGCAAAGCCTGCCAGCTGCCACTCCTAAGATTTGTTGTCAGGAGCATGTTACGAGTCATGTGAATTTACATATCATATGGATGTCGAATCGTCGTTTAATTTAGTTGCTAGACACATTTTTTGTTACGCTAGCGCCATCCGTCGGTAGAAAGGCGCACGTTCCAACCTTCCAACCTTTCTAACGATGGTTAGAGTCACAAATAAATACCTATATACTAGGGTAATAATGAGCGTTGCTGCAGCTAATAATGGACCAAGATCCTAGGCCGGTCAGCTCTACGTCATTTTAAGAAAGCTAGACTTATGCCAAGGTACTCGCTAAATTTCAAGCAGGGCAGTTTTAAAGATCACAGGATAGTGAGACAAGCATTCTTTGGCCCGCGGAAAACATTGAGGGGGCGTTATATAAAATAAGGGTTATCATTTAGTAAATTTCTCCTACTTCTAGGGAAATATTTCAACAGGTGGGTCCGCACGGTTACTAATTAAAAAAACAACTTGGGTAAATTTCAGAGCAAGCGGCATCTTTGCGACTTGCATGAAGTGATATTACAGTTGATGATAGCGCTAATATCGATTTTGGCCGCGGGCTAAAAAGTCCTTCTACGATTGCACTCGCTGACTTTAAAGCGGGGTCGTTTTAAAGACAGCAGGAGCGAAAGGTCCATAAAATTATGCTCACCTACCTCCATTAAATCTTAAATATTACACATCTTTAAGACTAAATATTAATATAAAAAAGCATAAGATTACTGTGTGCATTTTCTGTAACGACCCCAAAGACGACCCCAGCTTCTCCCATCTCTCTACTTCTTACAATTATGTACTTATTTTATTGGTCTGTATCTAAATAGTACGGATATTTTATTAACTTCCTATGTAACGCATAAAATAACGCCTTCGTTCATCGTCTTCTAAATCGAGAATCATCCCCTTGGCGTACGTCTTCCATACATCACCTCTGTCACTCTTAATTCAAATATTTACAATGTTAAACCTACCAATAAGTCCTCATTCCACATACTTATCCTCACATATAAACCAGAAGCTTATGCTCCTATTCAAATCATTACCTGCACCAATAACTCAATAAAACCTTTTCGAATAGATGTGTGAATCTCTCATCTGAATAATTAATTTAAGTAAGTGCGCATCCACGTAGAGCTTGAATACTTACACTATTCATGCTCGTATTCATGAACAAATGAATCGGTATTTTGTATAGAGTTGAGCAGTTTACATACTAATAGGTACGTGGACTAATAAAAACGAGAGCTAGCGATCCAAAAAAACCTTCCTGACAGATCTTACCTAAAACAAAGGTAGGTACGGATGACATTTCCCTGGTCTAATATCTTTATAAGCACTTTATAACCGCAAACTATCAAGTAGACCATTTCTTATCTGAATGGCAACTTAAGTGTCTTCCTAACCGGCGGGCGTGTATAAGACGAACTATAAGATTGAAGGAAGGGAGGAAGCCAGAGATCTGTCTGTAGGTAATGAAAGAAACTGTTGGAAATTTGTTTTCTCTGCCTAGGGATGTGGCGTGATAATAATATAGAAAACTGAACAGAAAACTATTTATAATCATCATCATGAAAAACAATCATGAGTCATTATAATTCAATCTGATAAAAGACCATATTAATTGACTAATATTACGTGAAAAATAGCATCCTTTAGGATGCTTTCAAAAAATTAAAACTACTAGTCATAAAAAACAACAGTGGCACTCCGGGAGTGCCGACAGAAGTGAAAACTTGAACAACGTGCATGTGTATCTATGTACGTACATACAAAATGTATGGAAATACTTATATACAGAGGTGTCGGTAACGGTAACAGTGTCGCCAGTTCAATGGTTTTTTCCCATCTCAAAAATGCCCAACGTGCCTAAAGAAGTTTTCACTTCAAAGAGGTGTCGGTAACAGTGTCGGGAGTTCAATTGTTTTTCCCATCTCCAAAATACCCAACGCGCCTAAAGAAGTTTTCACTTCAAAGAGGTGTCGGGAACAGTGTCGCGAGTTCAATTGTTTTTTCCCATCTCAAAAATACCCAACGCGCCTAAAGAAGTTTTCACTTCAAAGAGGTGTCGGTAACAGTGTCGCGAGTTCAATTGTTTTTTCCTATCTCAAAAATGCTCAATGCGCCTAAAGAAGTTTTAACTTCAAAAAGGTGTCGGTAACAGTGTCGCGAGTTTAGTTGTTTTTTCGTATCTCAAAAATGCTCAATGCGCCTAAAGAAGTTTTAACTTCAAAGAGGTGTCGGGAACAGTGTCGCGAGTTCAATTGTTTTTTCCTATCTCAAAAATGCTCAATGCGCCTAAAGAAGTTTTAACTTCAAAGAGGTGTCGGTAACAGTGTCGTGAGTTCAATTATTTTTTCCCATCTCAAAAATGCCCAACGCGCCTAAAGAAGTTTTCACTTCAATAATCTAGTAGGTAACCTACAAAAAGACCTTTCGGTTACTAGTTCATTGGATGAAATCGTCCCATTTCTTTAATATTGGACCATGCCATGACATTTTCTTACCATCAGTTCGTATACACAATTCCGAACCTAACCTATCTTTTTCTCAACTCAATGACTTTGCGATTTAATCCCCATTTTATCGGAACTCGATGAAAAGCATCCTATAACGTGTTAGAAACTTTGATAATCCTTCTTGGGCTGACCAGGAAAGGGCAGGTGAGGTTTGGTTTTGGTCTTTCATAAAACGTTATCCTGTTCTTTCTCTGAGACTACTCCAAATAACAAGCATTGCTCGAGCTACAAGTTTTAATCGCAGGATGGTGATTTTATTTTTCAAAAATACCACCTTGTGCTTGACAATTACAAGCTGCAAGGAAAGGATATAATTATGAAAAGTTGAGGAGTCTGAAATCACTACTGTTTAGAGACCTACTCGCCTTACCTCGCATCATTATTAGACGAGGACGTGAAACAAGTGAGTGCCATAACTTCGGCGAATATTCCCCACATTAGTAACTACCTATAGCTCAAGCTAGACACGCTCTTAGGAATCATATACTACCAATGTTTAACTTTCCACGGAAAAAAATTAACAACCATTTTATACGTGATGGACCCTCTGAATTAATTGGTACCGCTAATGGACCAGATTAGACACAGGAAGAATGTTTCATACTTTTTTTAAATTCATCAGAGTCCAAGTTAGATCATCGCAAGAAAATAATCCTATTGCTATAAGATAACCACACACGCCTTTCACAGAGCAGTGAAAAACATTTGAGTTCCTCCACGCACACTAATCTCATACGATTTGTGTCAATAGTTTATTTGTATATGAAACAAAATTGTTTCAACTTCCCTCGGTTTCCCTTACTTCCAAGGAGATATTTTAACAGGTGGGTCCGCACGGTTACTATTTTAAAAAAGAACTTCGGTGAATTCCATAGCAAATGGCAACTCTGCGAGTGTCATGTAGTGACATTTCACTTGATGACAGCGTTAGTTCCGATTTTGGTCAGGGACCAAAGATCCTTGTAGGACTATAAGTAGATACGTCACCAAACTGATGGTAGACTAGTAAGAAAAACAGAGTAGATGTAGATACCTACCTACCTACATATCGTGCTTGCTTCCAGACTTCCAACCTGTTTCTTAGAAATTTTCGATAGAAACACCTTATTAGCACTTTGTCCGACCTACGAATCGGACTCTGGTCCTCATGATCGCCAGCCGCATCATGCGTACCAGACCAACGAGGACCTCCAAAAATAGACTCGTAATAATGTCAATTGCACTATAATTTCAAACGACTCGTAGTTATCAACGAATTAGATCCAGATAAGATTTCCAGATCCGATTTATTTCACTGCAAACATTCATAGTTGGACAGCCATGCACGGAATAAAAATCCGTAAAATGAACGCGAAGACGAACAAATTAACTTCCAAACTATACAAGGTTCCAGGGTTACGCTTAAAGAGATGTGTTGATTAGCAATCTTGCTTTGAATTTGCAATTACCTACTAGGGCAACTATAGGTTCGATGTCGGTAATCCTGAAACCGCCTATTAAAGAAATACTTAGCGATAATTGGTATCGTAAAAAGCCACCAATAGAAATCTAATGGATATACTAAACAATTTGAAATTCCATTCTTCTGACGCTTCTGAAGCATTAAAACAAAAAAATATCTATAAAACTATCAAGATAAAAAATACAGTCAAATTGAAAATCTTACGTTGTGGTAGGATTTAGCAAAAGGAAGATCATTCAATTCTTGTGTATAATGTATTCTGTACTTTAAAACAGACTGGTATTGCGTTTGGCGAAGCCTGCCAGCTGCCACTTCCCAAGACTTGTTATCAGAAGCATGTTACGAGTCGTGCGAATTTACATATCACGATCTACTACACATGGATCGTCGTTTAATTTAGTTGCTAGACACATTTTTCTTTACGCTAGCGCCATCCGTCGGTAGATAGTCGCACATCACAACTTTCTAGCCTTTCTAACGATGGTTAGTCACTATAAATACCTATATACTAGTGTAATAATGAGCGTTGCTGCACCTAATAATGGACCAAATCCCGGCCAACCCTACGTCATTTTAAGAAAGCTAGACTTATGCCAAGGTACTCGCTAAATTTAAAGCAGGGCAGTTTTGAAGATAAAAAAGCGAAAGGTATAGTCTGACAAGCATCTTTTGGGCCGTGGAAAACAATGACAGGGGGGGAGGGGACGTTGATATGTAATAAGGGTTATCATTTAGTACAGTTTTCCTACTTCCAAGGAAATATTTTAACAGGTGGGCCCGCAAGGTTACTATTTAAAAAAGAACTTGGGTAAATTTCATAGAAAGCGGCATCTCTGCGACTGTCATGAAATGACATTTCAATCGATGACAGCGCCAGTTTTCATTTTGGCCGCGGGCCAAAAGATCCTTGTGTGACTGTACTCGCTGACTTTAAAGCGAGGTCGTTTTAAAGATAGGAGGAGCGAAAGGTCCATAGAAATTATGTTAACCTATTCACGTAGCCATCTTACTCCATTATACAAACGATTCAGACACTTTACTGTGAGCATCACGGCGCCACTACAGTGCGTTCAAATTAAGGCGCCTATATTCCCCTATAAAAAGGCGTCACAGTTTTCACTGCTTCTCATACGGCCGGTGTCAACATTTAACTGAAGGATAGATTTGCCTACTACGGATAGAATTTGGACACATTTTGTATGGAAAATCTGTCAAAATTCTACTGACAGTAAGCAAATCTATCCTCGAGTTTAATATTGAAACTGGCCATTTGTTAGATGAATGCACGTAGTCCTACAAGGGTCTTTTAGCCCGCGGCCAAAATCGGAACAGTGTCATCAAGTAAAATGTCACTTCAAGATAGTCGCCGAGTTGTTATTTGTTATGAAATTTACCCAAGTTTTTCTTTTAATAAGTAACCATGCTGACCCATCTCTTAAAATATCTCCTTGGAAGTAGGGAGAGTTCACTAAATGTTAACCCTAATTTCACACCAACGCCTCTTGTCAATGTCATCCACGGGCCGAAAGATCCTTGTAGCACTATAAATTGAAATCAATTAAGACAAATAAATTAACTAATACATCGGCTAAAAATCTTGTCCAAAGGTTCAACCCATTTTGTATACTCCTTCGAAATATGGTTTAGCGTGGAAATTCAGAATAGGTAAAATTGCAATTCCAAATTACGTTTTAACAAATTACTCACTAGAAAAAAAAGAACATTTTCTTTATATACCATTTAATGCATAAACATTACACTGTCTTTTACAAATGTATAAATAACATGTATAATTTCGAACATATTGGCTTTACAATTTTGAGTCGCTTAGTGTAATATTTGAGGCACATTTCAAAAGGTAAGCACCAAATTAGAATATCAAGACTATAAAAACACGTTGGAAGCGATTTTTTGGTTCCTGTAATATACTGAGTAATAGTCCCTATATTGGATAGTAGTTAGCGGCGGTAAATAATGAACATCGGCTACAGAGGGGAGATGATCGGCAAATTTCGGATTCGTAGAGCGTCGTCTCTCTCACTTAGTACATATGGGCGCTGAGTCGATTTTATTTATAAAATAATTAGTATTTCAAGATTATTTAATTTGACTCTTTAATTATATATGGGCGCTGAGTCGATCTTATTTATAAAATAATTACTATTTTAAGATTATTTGATTTGTCTCTTTAATTATGTAATTTTAATAATCGTTGTTTAAATTTGTATCATGACATAGATTGATTTGACTACATTTGATTTGTTCGTTAATTTTATATTCTGTTGTTATTATGTTTGATTATGTTAAATGCATTAATATCATGTTTTATGGTGCTGCAAAATAGTAAAATGATTTTATAAAAAAAGTGTCAAGCAAATATCGATGAAATATTGTTTGTGATGTCAACTTCATTTTAGTATTTAAACCCACCGGTTTGGGATATTAGGTCACTTCTCCGATAGCTACCGACAAGTAAACTTGTAACAATAAAAGTGTTTACCTTCATCTATATTTTAAAAAAAAGTAAATTAAAGTACGTGTGTGCAAAACCAAAGTGAATTTATTCGATACCACGTCGACTTTAGCACCGATAATGGACCCTGGTCCCGCATCTCCTGGCGTCGCGCCGACAGCAGCGGTGGGATCTCAATCCCCTATTTTGAACACTTTACGTTCCGAGAGGAGACCGGAGCCAACCTTCACGATGCAGGAGGTAATGAATTTAATTTCCTCGGTTACTAAACAAGCCGCATCGAGCGCAGTGACTGCTGCCCTGTCTGCCAGCTCCACATCGATAGCACCACGAGAACGAGGTCATTTTTATTTACCTCCTTTTGACCCGGACGTCCGTTCACACGACATTCGCGACTGGTGTGCAAATGTTGACGAAACAATTGTGGCCTTTAACATACCTCAACAAGAAGCAAGAATGAAGGCAATACTTCAACTAAAAGGCAGAGCCAAGATCTGGGCTGACACGTGGTCCCTCCACTCAACCACGTGGGAACAAGTAAAGGATGACCTTATTCGGACCTTCAGCAAGGAATTTCGGTATGCTGACGATGTGCAGAAGTGGCGCAGCTACACCTCGGATCAAGCTAGTAGCTACGCAGAGTACGCTACAACTGGTTGGACACTGTTCAAACGATTGAGGCCGGAAGCAACAGATTCAGAAGTTATCGACGCTTTGATCACAGGTATTTATTCTGAGTATATTCGATCAGAATTATTGAGAAATACCCCTGACTCTTTACCTAAGTTAGTTTCGGTTTTAAAAACTTATCGCAAACGTAAAATTGAGGGTCCCGAGACAACCAATAACAGGCAAAGTAAAAGGGTTCGAATAGAGTTATCCAGTAAACTATCTGGCAATTGCTATAATTGTAATAAGGCTGGTCATAATGCGCGCGATTGTAAAGATAAACCTGCTGTTGATTTGTCTGAAGGACCTTCAACTTCCAGCACTCAGAAATCCGTTACTTCAGCTAAATATGTGGAATGTCGTTACTGTCATAAGAGGGGTCATATTGAAAGAAATTGTTTTCGCAAACAAAATGAAGAACGTTTGAAAATGTCAAATAACCAATCTATAAATTTTTGCAATCCAACAAATCGTAGCATTACAAATATTAGAATAGGCAGTAAATTTTTTTGTTGCTTATTTGATACAGGCGCAGACTGTTCCTTGATTAGAAATAAATTATCTGGCTCGATTCCAGGTAAAAGGAAAAGTGTTAACGTCGCGTTTTCTGGCATAGGCGGTTGTCCAGTAACTTCCACAGAAAGTATCACAACAAGAGTTGAAATTGATAATGTCATTATTGAGGTGGAGTTTTTTGTAGTCGGTGATGATAAGACTCAATTCGATATTTTAATTGGTTACGACATTTTAAAAACTCCAGGTCTTAGCGTTACATTTAGTAAAGAGGGCATATTCGTTAGGCGCGATTTAGTAATACATGAATGCACTACTCTGACCAATGACAAGTTTAATATTAAGAGTGACATGCAAGATCCAGTAATGCTTAAAGAATTGTATGATATTCTGAAGTACTATAAAGCTTATTTTACGATCGGTAATAGAGTTTCAGAAATTAAAACCGGCGAATTAAGTATCAGACTTAAAAATCCCGATAAGATAGTTCAGCGTAGGCCTTATCGATTGTCACCTTTGGAACCAGAAAAAGTTAGAATTATTATAAATGATTTAAAAGAAAATAACATTATCCGTGACAGCAATTCACCTTTTAGTAGCCCCATTCTATTGGTCAAAAAGAAAGATGGTTCTGATCGATTATGTGTAGACTATAGGGAGTTAAACGCCAATACTATTAGGGGCAATTATCCTTTACCACTCATTGCTGACCAGATTGATAAATTAGGAAAGGCGCGTTTCTTTAGTTGCCTAGATATGGCTGCTGGCTTCCACGGCGTCCCAATTTCAAAAGACTCTATAGAAAAAACAGCATTTGTTACACCCGATGGTCAATTTGAATACTTGCGGATGCCGTTTGGTCTTTCAAACGCCCCCTCAGTTTATCAGCGCGCAATTAATAAAGCTCTAGGCGATTATAAAGATAAATTGGCTTTAGTTTATATCGATGACGTAATGGTGATGTCGTCATCTATTAAAGAAGGTATTAATAATTTAAATTTAGTTTTAAAGAGATTAACTGATGCTGGTTTTTCTTTAAATATTACAAAATGTTTATTTCTTAAGACTAGTGTAGAGTATTTGGGCAACATTATAGAGAACGGTACTGTAAGACCTAGCTCTAGAAAAATTGATGCCTTATCTAAATCACACATTCCGAAGAATGTAAAGGAGCTTCGACAGTTTAACGGTCTTGCTGGTTACTTCAGAAAATTCGTCCCTAATTTTTCTAAAATAATGGCCCCCTTGTATGAACTTACAAAAAGTAATACTTCTTGGAAATGGACTGAGAGTCAAGATAATGCTAGACATGAAATAATTAATCGGTTAACATCTTCCCCTCTATTGACAATATTCGATCCAAATTTACCTTGCGAACTCCACACTGATGCAAGTTCTCTCGGATACGGCGCTGTATTAATACAACGATTAGATTCAAAACCCCATGTAGTAGGTTATTTTAGCATGCGAATGACGAATGTTGAAAGTAAATATCATTCGTATGAACTCGAAACATTAGCCGTCGTAAAAGCTATTAAACATTTCCGCCACTTCTTACACGGTCGACCATTTAAAGTCATAACTGATTGCAATTCGCTTAAAGCTTCTAGACACAAAAAAGAGCTTACACTAAGAGTGCATCGCTGGTGGGCATTTCTTCAAAATTATCAGTTTGAAGTCGAATACCGTAAAGGAGATCGCTTAGCCCATGCTGATTTTTTTAGCCGTAATCCAATAGATCGTCCTGATGTTTTACAAGACAAAAATTATGTTCGTAAGTCTTTACAGTTCTCTATCAATTCCTCAACCCTTGACCACAATTGGCTTTTAGTTGAACAGAAACGCGACCCCATACGGCCATCCTGTAACTTCTAACTATCCTGTATTGATTGTATCCTGTAACTGTTAAAACTTTTTGTCGTGAATACGGCATTGACCATCATGTTGTAGCTAAGGGTGCTAGTCGGGCAAATGGGCAGGTAGAACGCATTATGAAGATCATTAAAGATAATATGTCCGTTATAGAGCTTAATAAACCATGGCACTCCGCTATTCAAGATCTACAACTAGCTATAAATTGCACAGTCTCTAAGAGTACTGGTAAATCTCCTATGGAGTTATTATTTGGCAAAAAATGCTCGCCCCCTCTTATCAAGCTCCTTCAAGTCGATGCAGATGAACCTACAGAAGATCTTGTATCAGTAAGATCTTTTTGTAAAAAAAGGATGGACGAGCGGTCTCTTCAAGACAAACTTAGATTTGATAAAGGTAAAGCTAAAATAATTCCCTTTAAAGTTGGTGATTTTGTTCTCATGCGTCGTCATGAAAGACACACAACAAAACTTGGATCAAAATTTGAAGGTCCAATGGAAATTTTGGAAGTGTTGCCCAACGACCGCTATAAGTTAAAGCACGTTAATCTTCGCGGTTGTAGTAAAAAGATCGCTAGCCATGACTTCTTAAGGCCTGCGCCTAAGGCACAAGCTGACCCCTTTTTCGACGACGGTTTTGCCGTATGGGCTAATGATGGTAACAACGATGTTATTGCTGATAACTGAGTTGTAAATATAAAATTTATGTTCCTTTCCAAACATCCTTCCTAAAGCGCTGGCTGGCCACCATGCGCATCCTTATTTCCCGGTCTTGGTGGCTAGAGCCCAGGAGGGGTGATGCCTTATGGTGGCTAGAGCCCAGGAGGGGTGATGCCTTATGGTGGCTAGAGCCCAGGAGGGGTGACGCCTTATGGTGGCTAGAGCCCAGGAGGGGTGATGCCTTATGGTGGCTAGAGCCCAGGAGGGGTGATGCCTTATGGTGGCTAGAGCCCAGGAGAGGTGATGCCTTGTTGATGTTGTATAGGCCTTCGTAAAAGAGGCTGCCATTTGTTATGGTTGTTTTAAAAGTTCAGCGCGAGGAGCGCGCTGGAGCAGAATGGCCGTATGGGCGCTGAGTCGATTTTATTTATAAAATAATTAGTATTTCAAGATTATTTAATTTGACTCTTTAATTATATATGGGCGCTGAGTCGATCTTATTTATAAAATAATTACTATTTTAAGATTATTTGATTTGTCTCTTTAATTATGTAATTTTAATAATCGTTGTTTAAATTTGTATCATGACATAGATTGATTTGACTACATTTGATTTGTTCGTTAATTTTATATTCTGTTGTTATTATGTTTGATTATGTTAAATGCATTAATATCATGTTTTATGGTGCTGCAAAATAGTAAAATGATTTTATAAAAAAAGTGTCAAGCAAATATCGATGAAATATTGTTTGTGATGTCAACTTCATTTTAGTATTTAAACCCACCGGTTTGGGATATTAGGTCACTTCTCCGATAGCTACCGACAAGTAAACTTGTAACAATAAAAGTGTTTACCTTCATCTATATTTTAAAAAAAAGTAAATTAAAGTACGTGTGTGCAAAACCAAAGTGAATTTATTCGATACCACGTCGACTTTAGCACCGATAATGGACCCTGGTCCCGCATCTCCTGGCGTCGCGCCGACATACATTATGAGGCGTTTTGTCGCTTTCGTCACTGTTAGTGCTCCGTGCGACAGAGATGACGCTCTATGAAGACGTAAGTAGCCAATTATCTCCCTCTTTAGCAGATGTGCATTATTTACCGCCGCTGACTGTATATCGTTTACAATGTTTGTATAACCTATCAGAACAAGTTTTACCCTTGATAAATATATCTTTTTCGGATTTAGGAACCGGAATTAAGCACTAATTAATAGAAATGTCATAGATCATAGTCAGTAGTAAAAAAATATCATTTAGGTGGGTGGTCGTATACGCAGAACGATAAAAACATGTAGCTTTATTATTAATTATATAGGCATATGAGAACTTACTTAAAACAACAGACATTAATTATTGATACAACAGTTTGAAAGATACAAATGTAGTACTGAGTATTCAGTTCAATTTTATTGCATCTTAGGACTGGGAAGGGAAGCGCGTAAGAGATGAACTACACTGATCCGCACGCCTCCGTCTCAGCGGATAATAATACATCTAATTATTTGAAAACTATCACCAAGAGAACATCTTCTGAACAAAAATGACCGACCTATGTCCAGTTGTGGACAATTTGGACTGATGATGACAGTATATAAAAATGGAACATACTTATGATTAAAAAGTAGGTACTTATGAATACCTACTAAAAAAGCTACTGATCACATAATACTAATCAGTTCTAAATATCATTCTAATGGTGAAATAATAGAAAAAACACCACGGTCACTCTTTTAAAATTCGAGTATATACTTTAATATGCGTTAAACCACCGATGAGGCAAGCGAAGCAGTACAGTGTAGTTTGTCCCTAATACTAGCAATATGGTCTACAATATTGTCTGTGACCTATTTTTTACAGAATAAATGCAAATATTTTTAAATCTAACAATGAACATTTAATAGTGTTTAAATTATGAAACATTCAACACTGAAACCGGCACACGTACATTTATTATACAAGATGTTTTAATGGCCTTCGACAATAAATCAAGTTATAAAGACTGTAAGTAGCGTCAGCATTGAAAAATTAGGAAAAATGTTCTCACCCACATGTTTGGGCAATTAGTTGTTCGTCTAAATGTATTTATATATAACGCTACTTATATAGAATTCGACCGCTTTCCGCTCAAGAGGTCAAAAAATCACCTTGTATAAAGTTTTAAATTTAAGATATCATAAGCATTTCTTATCATAAGTAAAAATGAGATATATATTTATGCTTTACTTTCGTAATATAAACAGTGGGGCATGGCGTTTTCCATATTTTTTGATACAATATTCAATACAATATTTAAATGTCGGCGTTAAATACAATTTCTTAAACTTTTATTTGCATATTTGGCATAATATATCAGGCGCGTTATTTAGGCACGTTATGCATTAATAAAGGCATTATTTATCTCTATAATAATGAAACAGATCTGAGCTTATACTGGCTATATATACCCAGGTATATATAGCCAGCCCCAGGGCTATGTATACCAATAATATTTTTCAAAATTTAATGTATTCTATTTACTTATAGTAAATGTAATAAAATGTTTATAAAAATGTGAATTTGAGTTTTGAACTCAATAAGATTTTAGTATAAACCAATCTAAAATATTATAAATAAAATATAGTTGTTCTATAAACAAAATCAGCTGTTAATACGGCATATAGTGAACAGTATTAAGTATAATAATTTACTTACAGTAAATTTATTTTTTACTGAATAAAAAACCGTGTACGGATCGTACATTCTTTTACAACATGGTAAATAAAAATAATGTATGGAAAATTATTTACATTATTCAACTGTGGCAATACTGTCTTTCTGTAATGAAATTTTAAATAAATACTGTTCCAGATTTAATTATTACACATATATGTTCCACGGGAAAATAACTATCAAATAAAAAATCTCTGGAAAGAACGAAATAAACTATTTCAATGGTTACACTTATCGTCAAATTAGTGTGGCACTAACAGAAATAATTCTAATCATCAATATTTGTGATGGTTATCAATTCAAAGAAAATATCTACTACTTTTGAGATTTTACCAATATCAGATCAATGGGACGGTTCAAATGATGCAAAAGAAACATGAGTATAAATGAATAGTGAAAGGTTTTTACAAAATTACCATAGTTAAGAATCTTGAAAGCTTTTTTGAGTGTATAAAATAGAATTTGCGATAATAACTCTTGAAAAATAATAATAAATATTGACACTGTTTAAAATGTAGAATAATGTTCTTCATTTGCGAATGTTCAGAGAAATATATGAAAATATCTTCTAAATACCAATCAATGTAAAATATAGTTATGGAATAATGAATGTCAAATGCTAATTTATTGTACTTAGTATTTATATGACAACGAGAAAGCAGTCCAGTTTAGTTCTACATACTATCTGTAGCAAATTATTCTCTTAAATCGAGGTTAACATACCCCGCTAGACTTAGCGGGACAGACAAAATAAGCCTTAAAATAAAAAAAAATCGTAACATTTTTCCGTGTAATATTTCATATATATTTTGACTTTTTATAGTCGATTTAAAATTGAGATTCCAAACAATATCCCCTACTAATAGGTTATTTGAAAACCTTAAAAAACGTATTACTATTCATATTGATTCTTCTCACAAGCCTGACATACAAAATAGCATAAATTATTTTCATAAGAAAATGTGAACATCAATGAAAAAGTACTTAACAATAAGTTACATTCATAGACACGTAAATACTAAAAATCAGATCGTAACTGCGTAAAGTTGTATTATAAGCACGATGTAGACCGTCCTATCCTAACTTTTAATCAGACAGTGTATTGCAAAATCTTCCTATCATAATTATTATTAGAAATCTGACATCTTACTGTCCTTGTCTTAAGCCCGAAGTTGGAAAGTGTTAGAGAATGCTTCCTAAACAGGATGTCCTACAGAAAGTAAGGGAAGGAAGGTGTAGATCGTGTCAGATGTATGTAGGTTTGCAGTGGTTTTCATAGGCCTTAATAAAGGCCGAGGAGACCAAGCAAACACTTCTTGTAGTGGCCGGAGCAGTCACCCTGGAAATGAGATTAAATTAATTTAAAATTTTGAATTACTCAAATTTAATTGAATGACATATTAGTTTAGATATCGCCGTTCACCTTGCAAGATCAATTACCGTAGTCACCTAAAGTCTTGAAAATGATAGAATGAGTACATGTATATCTTTGTATGCCTTAAAAGGTAAAACATAGAGAACCAATAATTGTAATTTTACAAGATCTGTAATAACTACCTATGTTAACAAAGAAATAAATGTATTTTAATTTGATAAATTTCAACACAGTCTTTATCATATCTTTGATTTTTTTGAACAGTTTTGCACAAGCGATCAAGTCTTCAAAATATGTCAGTGGTGTTTTGTTGTGTCGGAGCGCGTCTTGAGGGGGTTGCAATGTATGGGAGACATCCAGCTTCGTCACCCTCGACGCTGAAGTGTAGTATGTTATAAGTGGGTGTGGTTATTTAGTGGCTTTTACCTAGTATGTACACTTTTTTATAAAAAAAACGTTTTATGCTTACTAGGAAGTATAACTTATTTTGCGCATTATAAGGTATACTGCCTAGTAAGCATGATATTAATACGGTTCTTATAAAGAAGATAGATAGATGATAAACTTTTTATTGTGCACCAATAATGTAACAAATAGTGATTGGACATGATCAACATCATAAGTAACACAGAGGGCGGCCTTATTGCTAATAGCGATTTCTTCCAGGCAACCTTAGTAATTAAAAAGTAAAAGACAATAAAGAACCATACGCACTTATTACATACTACACTTCAATGCAATGGCAAACGTCACGACCTGCCGCCGTCGCACCACCAGCGATTACAAACGAAGCACGAGACGACCATACGAGCGAGCGGGACGCTAGTGTTGGGTGATAACGACCGAGGCGTCGTCGCAACCGCAGTGTGACGTGCGCGTCGCGCTGCCGACCGCCGGCCGAGCGCTAGCCGAGCGGCTCACGAGCGCTCCATCGGCTACGTGACTTTAGACCCTTGTCACTGAGCTGTTGTAATCTGTCATAGATGCAATTGCATGGTATTGCTTGTTGAGTAACCCTTACCTCTATCCAGCTCTGCAGCGACTCCCCGTACTTGCTCTGGAACATGTCGGAGATGTCGCCGAGGTCGATCTCACAGCGGGTCACCATCACGCGGATCAGCTGGCGGTCGTTCGTGCCGAGCCCCTTCATCGACTTGTGGAGACGCTCCGCGAAGAACAGAGGCTTGTTACGGACCACTTTCACTGAAAATAACATTTTTTTAGTGTTAACTTAATTTCTGAGAAAACTTGTTATTTACTAAACAATTTTGCATGCACATTGAAGCAGAAAAAAAATGGTTATCAGGCTAAACTTTAAATATTAAGTTAAAAGACTATCCCGCTGAGTTCCTCGCCGGATCTTTTCAGTGGAGGCCACGTTTCAATCCCATGGTAGATGTAAAAAACTGTTATAATTTTGACGTTTGTAAGAGCATTTGTCCTGATCTACACAAATAAATAACTTTTGAGTTTGTTTAGCTGTTAACTTCAAATTCATACCTATTTTCAAATCCTGCACATTTCTTTAATTTTTTTACTATATTCATGTTGGTTCCTATTAATAGAATAAGAAAAAAGTTTAAAATACTGTAACCAGACTACGGAATAAACGCCGAAATATAATAAACTTGTTTTTCTATCGCTTGGTATATTTAATATTGTGCTATATTTATCAACTCAGAAGTTTTCTTCTTTCATTTGACATCCCACTCGATATGATAGCGAAAATTTATGTCTTATTGATTTTGTTCATATAAAATGTAGCCTACGTCATCCGGACCATATAACAGTTAATCGATTGACACATATTTCATCAAAATCGGATAAGTAGTATAGGCGCTACGGTAGAACGTAAATACAAACATACAGGGACTGCTAAAATTTGAACCCTATCGATATCATAACAAAATACATAGTCCCGTTAGGTCCCAAAAGTTACACGAAAAAACGTTCCTTAATCCACGTGAGTGGTTATAGTTATGATATCAACATAAATTAGGGCATATTGTACCTTACTTGTATTACATAAAATTGTATTTGCAATAAAGCGAAAGCCTTTATTTCTTTAGTAACCACCACTTTTGCCTGCCTTTTAATGGTGCCATTTTTCGAGCGGCGAGCGTGTATTTACTTCAATTTGATCGATGATCCTTCCTTTTGGCTGTGCCGTAGTCGGGTAAAAAAAAAAAATATCTCACCGATAGCCCGTAGCGCTTTCTCTAGATCGCCGGAGAACTCTGCCTTGATCGCGTCATCGATGTCATGGCCGGTCAGAAACTGGTACTCTTGGAATATGGCCATCAGCTGCGGGAACGAGCGGGAGCAGAGCACCGCGTTGAACACAGACTCGTCTGTACCGAGGCGGAGCTCGCCTAAATAGGGACAAAAATAACATGACAATAAATCAGCCTATGGTGTCTTATCCCTTCTCTCAAAAATCAAGGTTAGAGAGATTAGGTCATACTCCACCACGTAGACCCAGTGCAGATCGGTGGATCCAAGTTTGTGGCTACCTGCTGCTGCAACATATCAAGCCGCATCTATGACTACCACTGTCATGCAGCTGGGTCTAACGGCTTAACGTGCCTTCCAAACACGGCGAAGCTCGTGAATAGAATTGCTATAAACAGTCACCCACCTCAGACTGACCGAAATGAAGCTATTTAATCCTGGTGATCGCTAAGAATACTGCAGTGGTAAAGAACTACAAGCGCCTCATAGTAAATAATACTTAGGGCCTCTTTCACCACCCCCGAGTAAAGTCTGAAATAGACTAATCGACAATTAAAGTTGAAAGTATGTCTATGTACGAATTTCACCGTCTGTCCTGCCCGATGTTTAAACTAGCCAGTTTCTATTGCCGAGTAACGCTAATCGAGATGTAAGTAACCAGCACTTTAATCGAGGGTGGTGAAAGAGGCCCTTAGTGTTAGTGTACAAATATAACCTGGTGGATAAACTTTCCCTTTCAAATGTTAAAGCTCTATTTCACACTGATATGATGAGCGATGAAAGTAAATTTCTTTTAATTCGAAAAAGACAATCCTTAAAAGTTTAACGTCAATTTGTTTAGTACAAGAAATGACGTAGAGAAACACCCACACATTCGTCATCATGCCACGTAGTCACCTACGTAAACAATAAACAATCACACCAGTAACATAAACAACAATATATTTTGCGAGAACTGACTAACAGAAGTGTTTGTGATGCGTCGTTGTCCTCAAATGTTTTACAGCAAGACTGACTCATGATTATACTTATGACGTTGTGAGAACAATAATCTTCTCTTCCTATTGAGTCATAAGATAAATTGTACGCACGTAAATTTAATCATAGGTCATTGGTAAAGTTTAAACAAAAAGTTATGCGAAATTTGTGTTGATTAGAGCTATGATAATTGAATATAAATAATCAGAAACGTGTTAACAAAATTTATCGTGATATGTGAATTAAAAGTCTAAGCACAGAGTCATGAAAGTATTATTTTTATTGTTTACTGTTGTTTTTATTAATTATTCGTAATATACTTTATTTTCCACATTAGTATTCAAAAACTATACCTAAGTTTAGGCTGATAAACTGTTTGTGTTGGTTTTTCTTTGTATCTAAGTTATGCTCTCAATTTGAACTGATATACACGGAAGACCAGCGTCGTGGCACTTGAGTTGCCTCGGTGTTTTGCTGAGTGTACACTATTTCAGTGCCACATTTAATTTTTATTTTATATAGAAAGAATGCCAGATGAAAGAATGACAAAACAGATATACAATGTGAAAGTGGAAGGATAACCGAGTTTTCTAAAGGAAAAGTCACGAGTCTCCGTAACCGGCGAGCGTGTATGAGACGAACTATGAGAGTGGAGGAAGCCAGAGAGGTATGTAAGGAAAGAAATTGTTGGAACTCTGTACTCTCTGCCTACCCCGCAAGGGATCTGGCGTGATGATATAGATAGATAGAAAATCGGTTAAAAAGCCGCCTCTACTACTCCATGATGTGACATTGTGGTTGGTCTAATATAATTTTAGTATTAATTAAATTACTTACCAGCTTGAAGCAAGCTCCTAGCGTCTTCCCTCGCTTTCTCTTGATCGACGTGGAAGTCTTCGGATCTGTTGCCCTAGGAATAAAACGAAAGAAACAGTGAAGGAACCATAATGGATGTATAGTTTATACACTTAAGTAATATATTTTTGTTTGATTCCATGTTCTAAAAAATATTATGAAATTATTCTTCTATTCAGAAATTAGCCGAAAATTAAATACTATTATTAGGAAAAATAGGTAAGTGAACCTTCCTTTAAAAATAGTACACAAGTACACGTAAGGAATCTTTATTTTTAAAGGAAGGTACTTAGCCTGCTTAAAGTCATTTTTCTAAATATTTTTTTTTCAACACCTATCTTTTTTGGCTAGATTATCTTACCATGACCAAATAGACCGATTCTTATCTTAAGGACAAGTCAAGAGTCTCCGTAACCTCACCGGTTACGCGTTACGCGTGTCCGAGGCAAACGTTGAGAGTGGTGGAAGCCAAGAGGTACGTAAGGAAAGAACCTTTGAACTCTGTACTCTCTGCCTACCCCGCAACGGATCTGACGTGTTGATATAGATAGATATATATTTTATTGGGGTACCTAATACTTCTGGCCAAACTTTTTAATATGAGTAATTATAATAAACTAGTGGTCGCCCATAGGTCGATATTCGACCTACTCTTTCATCGCTTGCTGGTTATGTTTGACATTCAGTAAGACTATAGACAAATAATATTAAAGACAAACATCAATTTGACGTGTATTGTGTCAAATACATGGTAGTGTGTGTAATGTTTTTTTCATTGATTTAATGTATGTTTTATGCATAATTTTAAAAAAATATTAGCATGATGCACTCCTTCTCTATATAAACTATAACTGTGGGAAATTTCATACTCCTCCGCCCGCGCAATTTTCGTAAAAAGGTGTACAAAGTTTTTGCTTCACGTATTAATATATAAATGATAGAACACTAGCTGTTGCCCGCGGCTTAGAATGCGGTTATTTTGTTATTTGAATATTTTTATATAATTAAAATAACATATAGCATTTAAGAATAGTGAAGGTTTTTTACCAAATAAATGATTGTGATTTTGACAGCGAAAGATTTTTCAGAATCGAATCAGTTATTCCAGGGATCACCTGCTACAAACATAAATACTTACATACAACTGAACCTCTTTATAATATTAGTATAGAAGCAGTAGTGTGCATTGCGTATAGGCAATTTAAAAAAATACGCAGCGCCTGGATCAGAATAACATACAGAATGTAGATATACCTTATTCATTATAATATATAAGTAAATATGATGATTGATATTATTATATTTGTTTAGTATATATATTTAGTCTTGTCTTTACAGAGTATATGTGGAGTCACTCATGCTGAATTGCTGTCACGAATGGAGAATAGTGTGATAAGAAACCGATGTAAGTTGAAGGATGACGTGGTGAATAGGATTGAAAGAGGTATGTTGAATTGGTATGGGCATGTGGAAGAAATATGTGACAGGCGGCTAGCGAAAGGAATATATCAAGCAAATGTGAGTGGAAGAGGTCGCCTAAAAGCTATCACGACCAAATTAACAGTCTCTTGGAAAAGGGTCAAGTGCGTAGAACTCTTAATCGACGGAAACGTATGAAGAGATATATGAACGTAGATGAAGCGAAATAGGTGTGTTAGGAATGTGGTATGTGGCAAACTGTAGTCTCTGCCTACCCCAGTGGGATAAAGGCGTGAGTGTATGTATGTAGTAATATCTAAAGGTAGTGTAATTGTATTCTTATGAGGTATGTACTGCTTAATATAACATAGCTATATGCAATGCACGCCACTCTATAAAATTAAAAGAACGAACAGGTTTCGGTGACGTCAGCATCAGACGCTTTATTAGATATGAAACGTCTGATGCTGACGTCACCTAAACATATTCGTTACGAACTGGTTACGATTTCCTAGTAAGGTTATTCAGGCCATGTCGTCACTTAATTTCCATTTGTACAAACGTCACAACGACGCCAACACAGAGGGCAGACAGCGAGACTGTTTTAATACGGAAACATGTACAAGGAAAACACCTAGTTTAATATTAATATACAAGGTTAACTAACAGACATACTTAGTAGAGAAATCTTGTGATCTGTTTCTCTTTGCTGCGTCAATATGTTTTGAACTTTAACGCAAAAACTTTTAAGTCGAAGCTACGATGAGGTATTTTTAATTGGCATACACTTATAATTGCTACACTTACCATGCTGAGTGACGTCATGAGTCTCTTGAAGTTGCCAGAGGTGTCACCGCGCAAGTCGTCTTCGAGCAAGTTTCCATACACTGCAAATAAAAAAGTTGATTCATCGTTTTGTGTTAGAGCTTACAAGCAAAATACATTGGAATTTGGATCATGTTGTGCATGCAATTAATCCCAAAATAGCTTGAGTTTGATAATTAATTAGATATTCCGTTGTTACCGGTTCAATAAGGACCTCCTTTCTTTCTATGTAGATAATTCAGAATTGGAGTATCATACCGAAAGTTTTAGCATTATTATAGTGCGACAAGGAACTTTTGCCCCACTGATGACCTTGATTTTCAAGGAGATATTTCAAAAAGTAGCCTTCTTCCTCGCAGCCTTCATGGCTGCGAGGAACATGGTTTCTTAAGTCTAGATGACAGGCGTACTGTGTTGGACATGTGCCTTTTGTATGATATTCTTAGTGGTAATTTGGATAGTTCCGAACTACTGGCTGGGATTTGGTTCAGGACACCGTTTACGCGGACGCGACACACTACTATGTTACACGTACCACACCACCATAGTAGATATGTAGATAATGCTGTCTTGGCTAGTTTCTCCCGAGACTATACCAGGCGCTTCAGTGATATCGATCCTTTTATACATTCCAAAAATAAATTTAAACCGGAAGTTATAAGAACCATTACAAATCACAAGTAGATAGTCTACTAGGTATGGGTACCTCAGTACAAATCCATGTGAATCAGTAGGTGTGTATAGTAATAGTAATTGTGTATTTCTTTCTATATCTCTCTATATATTTACGTACATATGTGTATTAGGGTATGTTTGATTTGTGATTTAAGCTTTCAGCTACATTATATTTAATTTAATTTAGAAAAACCTGTTATTGGCCTTACTTAATTTTATCTTTAGTTTCTTTTTATTACTATTGTAACGCTGTTGGTTTTTTCAATAAATAAATAAATAAATAAGTAGGTCCAAAGGATTATTAATTTTAAAAAAACCTGGGCGAGTTTCATTCTAAACGGCAACTTTGCAACTGTCATAAGGTGGCATTTCACTTTATGACAGCGTTAGTTCGATTTTGGCCGCAGGCCAAAAGATCCTTGTACAAATGTACGTCAGTCGAAACAACTTTTGTTCTATTATTTTTCATTTTCTGAATTGTTTTTTTCGTTTTTAATACACCTTCACGCATATATTTCCTACGCGGGGATGGCAGAGGTGTACTGAGTACACCCCCTTTTCGCCGGCGATGTTAGGAGGTCCCATGTAATAGGGGGCGTGCCTATTGCCATATACACGGCACAATTCCAGACTCCGGACTCATACTGGGAAGTTTTCATTAGAAAAACTACGTTTGTCCAAACTAGGATTTGAACCACGTGATCACAAAGCGATGCGCTTTGCCACTAGACCAACCAGGCAGATTTCAATACATAAATATATATTTAATTTAATATATTAATAACTTCATATCAAATTAAATGTAACAAGAAATTTTATTATGAAAAATAGCTGGTTGAACCTTTGATAAAGCTATTTAATAATATATTTAATAAATATTTAATCAATTGATATAAAAATATTTGAAATATTTTTATACAATTAATAGACCATTTATAATTTTTCAGTAAGTTAGTTTTAAGAGTACCTACTTATAATAAATTTGCTCATTTTTTTATAATATATCCGGCAGACAGTCAACTTTTAAGTATTGCTGGTTAAAGGCAAAACAATGTTTAATAAAGTCGTTGTAGCTAAGGTAGGATAGATTAATATTGAAAAAATAATTTTTCAATGGGATCGTTATTGACAAGGGATTTAACGATCTACGTTAGGCAAAAGAGGAAAAAGGATTTACTCAGCTGTAGAACACATTAAGTCAGCAAAAAAAAAAATTTGAATGAGCATTGCTCATACCTATACTCAATGACACTTAAAAGTGGCTAACTAAATCAAAATCTTGTAAACATTTTACATCTTAAACTCAAACTCAAATAATTTATTTTGTATAAGCCCTGCGGGGACGCTTACAAATAGTCACATTTTTTTAATCTAATTTAACTACTAATCTACCACCGGATCGGAACGCAGCCTCCACTGAGGAGATCCGGCGAAGAAACTCAGCGGGCTTGTCATTTTTATTTACTTATCTTTCTCTTTTTTCTTTTAAATAGTTTACGATCTAGCTCCAGTGTGATGCCTTACGATCGAAATATGAATCTAATGGTGTTATCTGTAAAAAGTGTCTAAAGGATTCCAGATGGACCAGTCCCCACAAGCAGCACCCGCTCACGGGCATGACTGCTGGAACAACGATCATCCGAACCTTAATTCATCACTAACACAATATTACATTCTATTAAAACTAATACTGACTGAGAGAGCAAGAACGCAAAGCTTAAACCGATGGGTCTAGGAGCATGAAATTTTGCACAGAAGTTCCTTATACACGGTGTAATTTTAGTGTTTCTGGAGCGTTGTGTGTGTATGTGTATGATCTACGCTGTTGGCCGCGGGGACTTTACAGCTTCACCGGAGAAGAGGGCGAGCGTGCCACCACTACGATCGAGCCAGAAAGGCAAGGTGGCAACAAGCTCTAGGACGCCTCAAGGAGGAACAGCCTCGGCTTGGGCAGTCGCTATGGGGGACGGCATATCCTAGGTATCTCGCCGTGGTGTTCTGCACCTGGGCAAGGGCGACCTAGCCGGCGAGGTCGGTGCCTGATCCTAAGGTCCTGGAGCGAAACCCACGGCGAAGTATCCAATGCCTACTGTTTCCTGGTAATAAAAAAATGAATAAAAAGAATCCTCCAATAAGTAACCTCTACCTACTGACCTATCCGAATATCATAGCTTGGGTAAAAATACGGAACACCGAAGGTATCTACCGGCCAGCTGACGAACCGCGCGGCTCCTCGATGTCATTTTGCACTTGGTATAGATGCTTTTTTAATGCACTTAATTAGTATGGTTAAGAAAATGTGAAGAAGTGTTCTTTTGCTATTTTTTTTGAACACTAGGCATTGGATAAATCAGCTGGACTTACGCTACAGGACAACTAAAATTACACGGTGTATAACGTAATTCAATACTAAATAATGATTTTTGATGATTAATTTTCTAGGAGGATTTAAAACCAAACAGTCCTTTGTAAAGGACAAGTCAAGTCGTCGTAACCGGCGAGCGTGTTATGAGACGAACTATGAGAGTGGAGGAAGTCAGAGAGGTATGTAAGGAAAGAACCTGTTGGAACTCTGTACTCTCTGCCTATAGCTATAGATTGAAAACCACTTTTCTGCCTGGGGTAAAGGTATTTCATCAATTTCATTTTAAACGCAGGGTCCAATTATTTAGAAAACGTTATTTGAAGTTGTTTAAGATTGATTATGCTTTAACGCTACTTGATCATGCCACCAAAATAAGCCTACCTGATGACTTATGACTATACGTCACTACTCATGGTCGGTACATATTTGTTATCATAGATCATAACATAAAGGCTGGAATGAATCAGCACACAATTTTCACACTCACAAAAACAGAAGTTTATTTTCTACTTGCATAGTTAATTTATACAGTTTGTGACACTATTTGCTTCTCTGAAACGGAATGTTTAAAGTATCACTATGGAACTTGGGATACTGATTATTTAGAGAAACTTATACCGGCCTATACTGCCCACTGCTGGGTAAAGGCCTTCTCTCACAAATCGAGGTGAGAGAGATTAGGACGTACTCCACCACGCGGACCCAGTGCGGATTGGTGGAGGCAGGCTGTGGCCCCCTGCTGTTGGAACTTATCAAGTCTTTAAGGCTTTGAATTCCGCTTAACGACTACCACATTAAATGGTAGCCGGGACGGCTTAGCGTGCCTTCGGAAGCACGGAGACGCTCGAATATGAAAATGCCACAATGGGTCACCCATCTCAGGCCGACCGAGTCTAACGCCGCTTATTAACCTTGGTAATCGGTAATAACACCGCAGTTGCACAGCACTACGAGCGCCTCAAGAGAGGAACTTAGGATGCCTCTAATTTTCTCTAATTTGCCTAGGGGATACTTAATAACTTTTTTCCAATGGGCCCCTTTTTGGATTGGATCGCCTTGGGTAAGTATTAACCTGTGCCTACCAACAGCTGGTACAATTAATTTTTTAAAAGTTGACAAGAATCTGTGATAGCCTAGTGGTTAGACCGTTGAACTGCAAAGTCAGAGATCTCGGATTCAAACCCAGGCACACACCTTTGTCTTTTCGAAATCATGTGCGTCTTAAAAATTAACTGTCACTTGCTTTAACGGTTAAGGAAAACATCCTGAGGAAACCTGCATGCCTAAGAGTTTCTCGAAGCAGTGTGAAGTTCGCCAACCAGCACTGAGCCAGCGAGGTGGACTATGGCCTAAGCCCTCGAAGTTTGAGAGGAGGCCCATGCCCAACGGTGGGGCAGTTTCTTAACAGGGCTAATCTGATTATTTTTTACAAGAACTTATAGCAACTCACGTATTCACGGCCGAAAGGAACATAAATTAATACTGGTATTTTTTAGTTACGGTTATGAGTTTTTCAAAACATGGAGTTTACAATAAAAGCGGTTTTTAGCCCTGTTAAGAAACTGTCCCACCGTTAGGCACGGGCCTCCTATCAAAAGCGGGATAATTTATTACAAAAATATATTTATATTTTCTACAATAGACAGTATAAAATCTATATTTAACAAAATAGTAATGACTGATTCAGCGGTCAGTTACACTTCTTCCAAAATGAATCATATATTTTGGGTCAATGCCAAAATAAAACAGTTAAGTCATAGTGACGTCAAACGAGGATTCGTTAGGCTTTGAATGTTGTGGGAGGTTTCTTTAGCGTTATTAATCATTGTAGGTCTGTTACGATGACGTGAACCAGCGGAAGCGATTGCCAACCGCTAAAACCGCAATCAACTCATACAAGTTATGTTATTTATGATAAAAATATTTTTGTTTTTTCGCTTCGATGTTGTTTTTAAAATAAGTATCTTATGATACCATTATATGTGTGCCCGATGTGATATCCTGTCGGTAATTTTTAATCCTCGTAGAGTATTTTCAAAAACCCTTTCTGATGCGTCGCTACGTTTTAAAAATTTCATACTTCTAGAACCATTTACTTTCTAGCCCAAGTACCACGGATGTCTTAGGAGTTATTAAAAAATTACAGTTCATCACTTTGAACAAAATACCCCGCCATAAATCCAGATCAAAAGTCAAGCCCTCCAGCGGGATATAAGCAAATATTTCGCTCTAAATTTCACTATATGGCACCACAATAGGGTACTGTATGTCAAAAATATAACAAATATTATATAGACTAATGTTATGAATCCTCGTGGAATTTACAGGAGTAATTGTACTCGTAATGCTGGCAACGATTACATAATAAAAAGGCTTTTGCAATAGGTAATCGAATAATGTTAGAGCAGAAAGGAAGATGACTGCCTCGTTGGTCTGGTGGCAAAGCGCATCGCTTTGTGATCACGAGGTCCTGGGTTCAAATCCTAGGTCGAACAAATGTAGTTTTTCTAGCGAAAAATTCCCAGTATGAATCCGGAGTCTGGAAATTGTGCCCGGTATATGGCAATAGGCTCGACCCTTATTACATGGGACCTAACATCGTCGGCGAAACGTGGGTGTACACCTCTGCCGCCACCCCCCCCCCCCCCCCCTTGGGGAATATAGGCGTGACGGTGTGTTAGAAACGAAGATTACCGTTGTATTCTAGGCATTCCCATATACAACACTGCCGAACCTACATATACTTAACAACAAAACATTGCAGTCTTATTTTAGGCCACGTACCGCGCATAGGAAACAATTCATTACGTACAAGATCACACAACCAAGGACGTTTACACATTCTGAGAAATAAGTTTCACAGCTATTTGCGCAATTTCATACCAATCGTGCGCCGTTAGCGATAAGATTGCTTGTATCCTTCACTCATCTGATCTAGGCACTTGTATTGTGGGGAATACATGCCTATGAGATATAGTAGTTAGGATCATAGACCAAAAAGGTTTCGGACTAAGAATGATAATATGTTAACAAGCTTTTATTTAACTAACTAAAAAAAAGTGGTTAGGCTAGGGTCAGGGGGCTCGGGCTCAAACCCAGGCACGCACTTATGTCTCGTCAAAAACATGTGCGTATTAAAAAAATAACTATCACTTGGTTTACCGGTTAAGAAAAACATCGTGAGGATACCGGCATGCCTACGAGTTTCTCGAAGGTGTGTGAAGTTCGCGAACCCGCACTGGGCCAGCGTGGTGGCTAATGTAACTATGGCCTAAACCCGCTTAGTTCGAGAGGAGGACCGTGCCCAACGGTAGGACAGTTTCTTACTAGGGCTAATATTATTATATGTATCTCGCTGAGATTCACGGGCTTTACCCGGACCTTTGAAAGGCTTGCATGGGGACATGGAACCAACACGTAGAGGCCCTTTGCGAGAAGTTAATGTTATGTAAGCCACCTGCTGAGATCACTTGCTGAAAATGAAGAAACATAACCAGCGAACTGACCCCTGCAAGTGCAAGGAATATTGTAAATTATGGAAAGAAAACTAGGGCTATGTAAATGAGGTTTGATGGACAAAAACTGGACTATTTCAAAGGGGACGGACACATTCCATAATTAGTGATACCTAATTACCCGTGGCCGGCGGTGACTCGCCGCTTACTAAATGGGCCCTCAAACGGTCGTCCTAGGACAACTGAGGGCAACACCGGTGTGAGCGGCTCAGGGGTGTAGAGAGGTGTGCTGCGCTTTCTCCGAAGTTACTCGCGGCGTTATGGCCTTTAACACTTCCACCCCTGGAGTACATCGACGTAAGAACGCATTATCTTCCTACGTCGATATAGCTCTCACGGCTCCTCCCTGGACGGCCAATTAAGGCTAGCCAGAGCCGAGAGTCCTGCGGGCACCCTTCGGTTTCCACTCGACCGACGAAGACACGCCGAGTTGGGGGCTCTGACCGACTCTCTGAAGTACTCGGGTCCGTGGTGTCGTTACTCACCAACAGCTCGCCACAAGCTGCCCCGCGGGCTATTATTATTAATATTTACCTTGCAATGTTTGTGTGTTTAGGTCAAATCTAGCAAGCTGAATTAGAGCTACTTCCTCTTATCCTATGGAGTTGAAATTTGACATATTGATTCAGGTCAAGTAAGCATGACCTGATTCTACACTCAGTATTGGCTCCAGAAGAAGGAGATCCTCAACGGGCAACAGCAAAGACACAAAATTTTGTAAAGATGTCTAATTTTGATTGGCCGTTCTATATTGTGTTTGTGTTTTTAGGAACGTCTTTTATCCTATAAATTTTTAAATCATGTACAGTACGCGCGTTTTAACTTGGCCAAATTAAAGTTAACGCTACGCAACACAGATGCGCGACACGTCCATACCATATAATTAGTATCCGATACCACTCATTATAGAACGAAATAGAGCAATTGAACATTTATAGGTAATATACGATTTCATAATAACTGATTTAATCACTTCATAATAACTGATCTCTTCAATAGAAGATTATTTAAAAGATAAAAATGCTTGGATAGATGCTATTCCAGCTCCACTTGAGTCATGACAACCTATTCAACTGTTGTTAGTTAACATTTCCTCTCTTCCTTCTATTAATTTAACACAATATGTACTTTTTTTTGTAAATGAGGGAACCATGTAGCCGTTCTCATAAATAGTATTATTTGCTTTTTTAACTTAGACTCACCTGATGACCAACCTACATTGTTCTCCCATACCCAACAACAGAATGTAGATGAAAAAGTTTGTAATTTCTTATTTTAAAAGAGTAACCGTGGAGTTTCTTGCCCTTCTTCTCCACAGGAATGACATTCCGAAGTGGCGGTAGAGTCTTTGTTACTTTTCTGACGATTCATAAATACTGTAATAGTTTACATGAATAAAAAATATTCTGATTCTGATTCTTAGCGCCTGTGTACTCGCAACTTCTCAGAACAACTAAATTCAATCCAGCCAAGTTAAATCGCGCGTACCTACTGCAAACCATTAAAGTATTCATGAATCGTCAGAAAATTTGTGCTCTAGCACCACTTCGGAATGTCATTATTGGGAAGAGCAGAAAATCTCCACGATTACTTTTTTAAAACATTCTTTTACATGTTTTTCATCTATATACTATATGTTGTGGAGCATGGGAAAACAATGTAGGCTGCTCTACCAGGTAAATCATTCCAAATTTCTTAAAACAATTACGATATGAACTTCAATTTATGGTTGTTTTGACAGACCACAGTAATAGCACGGAGTTAGAAAGCAGTTGTAGTTTTTCAATAATATGATTATAATATAGACGCGCTAGGTATACCCCAGAATTTTGGCGAATACCAAGGTTTAGCAACTTTCGATCCAGTCTGTATGAGATACATGGTCATAATATTATCACATTAGAGCGTTTTTGGAAGGTACCCTAAGCTGTTGGTCCCCATGTCGACTACACGTGGTCATCATGCAAAGTCGGAAAAGTTTGAAAAGTCCCAATGATGTGCGTGTGGCCCGTGTTGTCAAGTCTCTTACTTTAGCTAATTTATGATGATTACAATTTGTAATGACTATTGTATAAGGTAACTTGCATAAGTACTATCGGTTTTTAAAGGACATGTCAAATCTGCAAACTAGTAAGGTACAACGAAATCTTAATAATATTCGCTTTGACAATAGCTGTGTACCTAAAAAAACCCGCTATAAATAACTTAAATAACAACTGAAGCTAAAAAAAGCCATATCCAGAAACTTTGTCCTGTTTATCCTCATAAATGAATAGGTTTTTTTGTTAACAACAAACGATATGAGAACCCTCAGATAGTGCCATATAATAAGGAACGATAATTTAGTTAAACAGATATTATTAGGTGACATTATTGCACATTGAAAAGGTTTCAAATCAAGATAAAGATATAAAGTACAGTCGCAAACCAATACTCCTCGTTCGCGCGCTTTTTCAACGCGTTGTGCCGAAGCATTAAAAGCGCTTTTAAAAATATGACCTGTTACCCTATCTGTTAAAAAACGTAGGGTTAGTGTACTAAGGCTTACGCACATATACGACGGTGGGGGACGGCTACGCGATGCCGATTTTACCTGGATAGATGTGATGTAGTGACCTGTACAGGAGACGATAGTACATAGCTCGGCGTGGCGCAACGTCTGTAGCCACGTCGGATATTGGCCCAAGCCTGTCAAGTCTACCTAAAAATTATCCTTCTCCATTTTAGTGGCTATACTCACTCATTCAAGGACGCGGGTCTAGACCGATCATACCAATTCGGAACTCGGTCTACCTTCCATCACCCTAGCCTATTTCAGAGTTGAAAGGCTATTACTGAGTCAGAGACACCACTTTTTCGGCCCCATCGTTATTTTCCATCAAGTGAGAGTTCCAAATCCCTGACCGAACTGGTAATTAAAAGAAAACATTAAAAATACTCACTCGCAGTATAAGCTTGCTTGATGACGTTGATTTCGTGATTGGACATAGTGCACATGACCTCGATGAGGACATCTTCGTCAGTTCCGATCCCGCTGATGGCGTCGTGGAGCTCCTTAGCGTAGAACTGGGGCAAAGGTGTCATCAAAGCGACTACGAGATCTTCGAACTTGCCGCTGGTTTCACTCTTGAGGTCCGAAACTAGGTCCTATGACAAATGAGATAAAGCATAGTTTTATTAATAAATTCCATGGCCGAATAGATCGTGTCTCCGTAACCGGCGACCAAGTATGAGAAGTATGAGAGTGGAGGAAGCGAGAGCAGTCTAAGGCAGTACTGTTGGAACTACGTGGAAGATCGAAAGTTAAATAATTTAATAATTATAGAACTAGTTTAAAAAATATAAATTTTTGGGAACGTCGCCATATCAAAGACGTCTGGAAATTCTGAGCACAAAAAACAATCGAAAGTCAAAACATTCGTTAAATATTATAATATTGGAATAGAGAGTTACCCTGGACGTAATTATCAATTATCTTTAAAGTACCTAAATAGTAACTTACTAAAATAAGCTGTTTAAATTTCTTTCTCTCTAAGAATTTCATTGGTAATCGATGTCTTCGTTTAGATGGCACGATGATAGTAAGGTCTATATTTAGCTTGACTATGTCTCATTATTGGACGTAGGTTTGTCTCGTGTGACGTAGGGATTCTTCAGAATGACACATGATTCTATTGAAATACGTAGACGCAATTGGACTGATCGATTGAAATGCAGTATTCTTTTTTTCTTGGTCCACTCTTAGACAAGGTTTAAGGTCCCCTTTTTTTCTTCGTAATAATTATACCTCGTTTTAAATATCTGGCCAACGAGTATATTTGCGTTTTATTCACAAACTGCGAGGACAGACTACCTAATAAATCCTCGAGTACTTTAGTACTTGTGCATCACTTCTTCACAATGATAGGTACAGGTAATATAGCGTAAGTAAGTAAGCAATATAAGAGATTAACTATTACAAATGGACAGAGTGGTTGTGGTTTACTTGCCTATGAAATAGTTAATTGCCTACACAGACTAGTTAATTTACTAAGAAAATAAATAATCGTCCGCGCCCTATATAGAACGACTGTTTTAGGTGATAGAACTAATGTCATCGAGTTACTGGTCACTTTTGGCCACACTGAAGAACCGATAACCTTAAGGGTAGTCACGACTACTTCATGACTTAAGACCGCGGTTGGCCCAACACATTGTATAAGGTATAGAACTGCAGGTAGTTAAATTGACGATAAAGTCAGGTGATGATCCAAATATTGGACGCCTATATCTAGGCGTGGATTGATGTGGTCAAGAAAATTTTCATGACTTACTTATTAATACACTCACAGATTGGCGGACTGCCTTATTGTCTAGCGGCATATAAGACGCGTAGCGATCAGGAGGTCCTGAATTCGAATCCTAGATCGGACAAAGTTTAGATTTTCTATGGAAAAAAACATGTTATTAGCCCGGAGTCATTTTGAGAATTGGATTGGAGTCATATTGGTAAATCAGTCATTTAAGGGAAAGTAGTAATTTTGAATGGTCATTATGAACCTAACCCCTAAAATCGAACCCGGTTAAATAGCAATAGGCTTGCCCTTATCAAATGGGATCTAACACATAGTACACCCTCAGTCAGGGTGTATAGGCGGGACAATATTTATTTGTTTTTCACTCCTATTTAAATACACACTTAACCCCTGTATTTAAGTGGTATAACTATATCCAGGGTACATGCTCCGTTGGTTCGGGCATATAGAAAGAATGCCAGAGGAAAGAATGACAAAACATATATACAATGTGAAAGTGGAAGGATGCAGGTACCGGGGAAGACCTAGACTATCTTACCACGACCAAATAAACCGAGTCTTATCTGATGGAAAAGTCAAGAGTCTCCGTAACCGGCGAGCGTGTATGAGACGAACTATGAGAGTCGAGGAAGCCAGAGAGGTATGTAAGGAAAGAACCTGTTGGAACTCTGTACTCTCTGCCTACCCCGCAAGGGATCTGGCGTGAGGTTATAGATAGATAGATAGACTAAAATTAAATTTAAATTAAGTACAAATTGTTCTGTATGCACGGACAAAGTGATAATGCATAAAATCTGTCTGCCCGATGCATAAATGTTAATAATTTGTGTGGCTTTATATATGAACAACAACCTTCTTTCGGACGACTGCCTGATAATAAGTCGACCTTGGGTAAGGACTGATTTATCATGTCTGTTGTATTTTTATAGTTCATGCGCTACTGTGCGGTGCTTTGCTGAATAACTACTGTAAGGCTTAACAAAATATTTGCGTATGATAGTGGCTTCTGATAACAGTCTATTCAGGTAGGTATTTTATGATTGATCATCGGTATTAATGGTAAATTGATACGCATTTAGTTAATAGATAAACATGAGTTGTTTGGGGGTTTAAGATAGTACGTGAAATGTATGTAATCAAAAAAAAATATTAAAAGAAATGAACCAAAATCACGATGTATAATTAGATTAAAGTTCACAACAACAAACATACACCGTCACGCCTATATTCCCCAAGCGGGGGTGGCAGAGGTGTACTGAGTACACCCACTTTTCGCAGACGATGTTAGGTCCCATGTAATAAGGGGCGAGCCTATTGCATACACCGGGCACAATTCCAGACTCCGGACTCATACTGAGAATTTATCGTTAGAAAAACTACATTTGTCCGACCTAGAATTTGAACTCGTGATCACAAAGCGATGCGCTTTGCCACCAGACCAACGAGGCAGTTCACAATACAGCTTAAAATAATATTATATATTAAAGTAAGTTTTTGTAAGTACTCAAATTAGTTATTCGTGTAAAAGACGGTCAAGTACGAGTCGCGCTGACGTATTAGCGCACCAGTTTTAAAGGATTGAATATGTATAATCCTATGCCAAATTTTAGAGTCCTTTATTGTAATAGATTATATCGCTGACTAATAATCTTTAGAGTAATCTGAAAATTTCAACATATGACACATTTAAAATCTAATGAATATACGTTATTACATTGACAATAAATATTTTTGTGGAATAGTAGAAATAGTAATGTGCGTATATATGTGTTGTTATTTGGACGCTAGCCAATATTCAAAATTCCCAAGTTTTGTGCTGTCGAATTGCCGACACCATAACAAACAAAACAGACTATGATGTTTTATCTCAATGAGAACCAAATGCAGTATACACAGGCTTTTTAAACGACTTCTAAAAGGAATTGGTTCTATGTTCGTCTGTATGTATGATTTCTTTTTCTATGTGTGTTCGCCGATATATCGCTTTCGATTATTATTTTTGGATTGGGTTTAGTATAGCTCCAAGGTCGCCCTATTTTAATTTCATCGGTATTACACCTTGGACTTTAAAGATACGCCAGGGGCCTCCTTAACAGCAAACAGCACGAATGTATAGATTCCGTTATTATAGGTATTAAATCAATCCCGTAGGTACCTTACGGTTTCAGACATTTATTTCTCAAAAAGAATACAATTCACTTAGAACATGAGAAATACAAGTTCATCTTAAATATTAAATACAGAAGGACGGTAGGTACTCATACATAAATCATAATCGTTTTAGTGTTGTGGGTAAGAAGAAAAAGTAAGTGAACAATTACATGTCGTTTCTTGAAGGCAAGTGTATATTTATGTGTGTGGCGCACAGATAGTCTATTACCTAGCGGGAAAATGTAAGGTTCCTGTCTAAAGTCAACGCGAATGAAGTTAGGGGCAGAAACTAGTATAGGATAAAGTTGTGGTAATTTAATTATTAATGGGATTTATATTAAAATATACAGAAATTCTTTAGGATGTGATGTTTTATAGTTTTTTTATATAAGGCATAAGATGAAATTTCTTTGATGTCATTAGGCAATTTATTGTACAGTTCAGCTCCTTCGTATAGTATGTTTTTCTTCCCATAGTTAGTTCGTGGTTTTCTTAGGCAAATGTTGTTCTTTCGTCTAGTAATACGTTTTTGTGTTTGTCCTTTTATTGTAAATGTTATTTTAGAGTGTATATTTTTATTTAATAGTTTATGTACTAATATGCATGTGTTATATTTATATATTTGCGATAGTGTCATCAATTTGGTTTTTTTGTATATTGTTTCAGTAGGAGTTAGATAGTGGTAATGAAATAAAAGTTTAATTATTTTATTTTGACATGTTTCAATTTGTTTTAAATGTGTTTTAGCTGCGGTGCCCCACACCTCTATCAGATATTCAAGGTGAGGCTTTACCATGGAGTTGTAAATAATATAACTAACAGGTGTAGGCAAACAGCGAACGATACCTCGTAATGCGCCCATGACAGAAGATAGTTTCGATCTTAATTTATCTAAGTGTGGCTGCCATGTCAGATGTTTATCTAGATAAAGTCCAAGATACTTTTCTGAGCTAACATTGGTCAAAAGTTCATTATTTATATATAGGTCCGAGTGACTTTCGATTTTTTTATTCTTAGCACTGAAAATAATGTAATTAGTTTTAGATGTATTTACAGTCAACCAATTGTCTTGGAACCATCCAGAGAGAGTATCCAGATCTTGCTGCGCTTGGTTGATGATTTGGTCGATATTATTGCCATACAAAAATAAGCTGGTGTCGTCAGCATATGATATTATGTCGCCTGTCAGGTTAAGGTTATGTACGCTGTTTACGTATATTATAAATAGCAAGGGGCCAAGAATAGATCCTTGTGGCACGCCGTAGGTTAAAGCTTCGCGATTACTTTGATTATCACCAATCTGTACAATTTGATGTCTATTGCTGAGATATGACCGGAACATGTGAGCAGTTTTTCTGATGCCAATGTCGTTCAATTTTTTAAGAAGGAGGCTATGGCTAATAGTATCAAATGCCTTTCTCAGATCAATAAATATACCGAGTGCAACGCGTTTTTCATCAATTTTGTTTTTCAGATTCGTCACAAGGTCAATTGTTGCAGTTAGCGTGTTGGATTTTGTGCGGAAACCGTATTGATTTTTAGAGAAGAAGTTAATAGTTTTGAGATAATTATCTAAACGATTATATAAAATTTTCTCATAGATTTTAGAAATTATCGGCAGAGCTGAGATAGGGCGATAATTGCTAGAGTCGTTCTTTTTTCCGGACTTAAAAATTGGACTCACTTTCGCTACTTTGAGAGAATCAGGAAAGAAGCCGTGTTGTAAGCAATAATTAATATTCATCGTTAGTTTGTTTAATATTAAGTTTTTGATGCATTTTATGGTTTTACAACTAATTCCGTCTAGGCCTGTGCTAGTATTCTGATTGAGATTGTCTATGATTTTGCTAACTTCCTCTTTCGTAGTTGGAGCTAGATGAAGTAGTTCGCATGTACTAGACATAGCTGTTTGAGTGTTTGGCTGCATGTGTGTGTTTTCCTTATCTATTGTGATTTTATTTGCTAAGATAGACCCTATAGTTGCAAAGTAGGTGTTAAAGTAATTACATATTTCTTTACTGTCTGTGATTGGACCAATGTGTGTATCTAATTTTGAAGGAGTGGAGCCACTATTAAGTCCTGAACTTTAGTAAAACACCAACTCAATGTAAATCATGTATTTTGCTAGGTAGCCATTGTACAAAAGTGCGTATTTCATTATCTTATTTTCCTACCCACTTAATCCACATTATTAATTAACAAAGTAGAAAAGTACCCTATTCTAATTCACATAAATCCATGTTAACAAATCAACAATATAACATACCTCCCCCCTAAGTATAATAAATAAAACAAATGAACAACGATTATGTGACCAAATGCCAATACATAATTAAGCTGTCACAAAAGGCATCTATAACATATAGTGATTATCTCTATGTCTGTCATATGGAGTTTTAGAATGCAGATCTATTTTATTTTTTACTTTTCCTGGTGCCGATGAAACTAAGGGGCTATCTGATGGAGGTATACCCAATATCTCTGCCCATTTATCCGCATCCGGAATCTCAATAATTTTATCCAAATCCTGAGAGTCTGGATTCTCTGTTCGTACCGGTTCATCACTCGCTAAACCATCAGCTACTCTCTCTCCCTCCTCTGGCCCGGATTTTGTAGATGTTTTTTTTATTAACTGATCAATGTGACGGGTGATTAGAGCTCCATTCTCAGTACAAATTCCGATAATTTCTAAGATCTTTGAAAAAGTCATCTATAATGACTATCTAGAAAAAAACGAGCTGTTGGCGAAAGAACAAATGGGATTCAGAAAAAGTAAGTCAATTAATTTGGCCGTATATAACTTTCTATTTAAGGTCTTAACAAATATGGATAAAAAGTGCCCAGCGCTTGCACTTTTTATGGACATGAAAAAAGCATTTGACCATGTTAGTCATCAAATCCTGTTAGATAAGCTATATTCATACGGCATAAGGGGTAATGTACATGAATTAATTAAATCATACCTAAACGGTAGACAACAAATGACACAAATAGAAAATATCTGTTACAAAACTAAAACTGAACTAACATACCTATCAAACCTAAGATGCGTGGAATATGGTGTACCACAAGGGAGCGTCCTGGGACCTCTGCTGTTTCTAGTATACATCAATGATCTACCTCAGGTTACAAATTACCCGATGACTCTTTTCGCGGACGACAGCACTGTACTTTTCGTTAACAACAATTATAACAATTACGAAAGTTCAATAAATGATACACTTCAATCGATTATAGAATGGCTAAAAGGTAATAATTTAAAAATTAACATTGACAAGACCAAATTACTCAATTTTAGACAAAGGATAAATAAGTTAGGTGAATTAAATATACATTACTGTGACGAAAAGGTTGAAGAAATAGAATGTATGAAATTTCTAGGTCTGCAAATAGACAACAAAATGACATGGAAACAACATATTGAATCCATATGCCAGAAACTGAATAAATATTCTTTTGCGCTGTACAACCTTATAAACATAGTAGATACCTCAACAATACTGACTGCATACCACGGATACGTATCGTCGACCTTAAAATATGGCGTAATATTCTGGGGCAACTCCATAAATGTGGAACTTGTATTTAGAGCCCAGAAAAGATGTGTCAGAGCTATTTATCATCTCAAACAAACAGATTCTTGTAAGCCATATTTTACTAAGTCAAAGCTACTAACACTGCCTTGCATATACATCTATGAGACTGCATTGTTTATTAAAAATAATATGTATTTGTTTGACCGCTGCATTAGGGAACGAAATAAAGATAAGATATGTATTTTACCCTCTAAAACTGCTCTGTTACATAAAAGTATTTTTTGCATGGGCCCTAAAATATATAATAAGATACCCGCACAATTACGGAAAGAAAATGATTTGCCAGTGTTCAAGAGGAAGTTCCATGACTTTCTACTAGAAAAGTGCTATTACGCCGTAGAAGAATATATGAAGGACATGTTATAAATGCAGTTAGTTGACTCTGAAATGGTTCAATTTATTTTATAACACTTTTTGCATGTTTCGTTTGTTTATTTTGTTATGCTCTGACTTTTTCTTTTTTTTTTTGTTTTATTGATTATATTGTATTATGCTATATTAAAGATCAAATATTGTAATTTTCTTGCATAGGTATATTAATAATTTATTTGACATTTTATAATAATATTATTTTTCTGATGATGACATTGATACAATATATATGACATTGATACAATATATATAAAACAGAATACAATATATATTTTTTTGGTATTTTTTAGATCACTCAGAAATATATGCAATATTGTACGCCGTATAGGCTGATCATAGAGAACTAATGTACCACTTATACCAACCTATGTAACCTATGATACACAATAATAAATGAATTTGAATTTGAATTTGTTTTATTCCCAGCTAATTTCCCGATTAACTTCCATATCTTCAAAGGTTTTCTTTCACAGTTTTTGAAAGCTTTGTAGTAATAACTATTCTTGGTACGTTGGATTTCTTCAGACACGGTGTTTCGTTGGGCTATAAAGTCTTTTCTTATTAGCTCGTTGTTAGGATTTTGCTTATAAGTAGACCACACCTGATTTCTTTTAGTTATCATTCCAATTATGTCTTTATTGATTACTGCAGAACTAAGCAGAATAATATAATATAGGTATAAAAATATTAATAATTATTTCATTCATCCCTTAAAATTACATAATTTTTTAAAAAAGCACCTACTGCTTCGTCCGGCACCGACTTCAAATATTTTTTTTTTGCTTTTTGAAGTCATTTCCCATTTGCTGAAAAAGTTATTTCGCACATTTACACTTATAATTTTATCAATACTAATGTCATGAACAGGAAATATGGGTTTGTTTGTAATCGATAAACTCTGAAACTGCTGAATCGATTTATATAATTCTTTTACCATTAGAAAGCCCAGTATCCAGAAGTAACAAAGGCTATATAATTTAGACCCGTCAAATGGCACTGTTGTCGGCCGGGTGCCAAGCCGCGGAAAACTGCTTCTTTGAGATAAAACAATTTATTTAGCATAGAAAGAAACGACATTTATTTGAAAAATAGGTACAGCGTCATTATCATAAATACACAGTCTATTTTTATTTAAACGTAGCCCCATCCTAGCATTTATTCCTGTGTTGTGGGTGCGTTTACAAACATGAAAATTCACATACACAAATACCCAGACCGAAACCAATAATTGTGGATCACACAAAGATGTCCCGTACGGAATCGAACCTATCTATCTATCTATAACCTCACGCCATATCCCTTGCGGGGTAGGCAGAGAGTACAGAGTTCCAACAGGTTCTTTCCTTACATACCTCTCTGGCTTCCTCGACTCTCATAGTTCGTCTCATACACGCTCGCCGGTTACGGAGACTCTTGACTTTTCCATCAGATAAGACTCGGTTTATTTGGTCGTGGTAAGATAGTCTAGGTCTTCCCCGGTACCTGCATCCTTCCACTTTCACATTGTATATCTGTTTTGTCATTCTTTCCTCTGGCATTCTTTCTATATGCCCGAACCAACGGAGCATGCCCTTTCTCATCTTTACACCGACACTATCTTTCATACCTACTCGCTGTCTTACTATGCGGAATCGAATCCGCGACTATTAGTCACAGTGGGCGGAACTGCTCAAGCTCTTAACCACTGCGCGTCCGTCCTTTTCATCCCTCCGTCATTTCTCATTAGCATGTTCCGAAAGAGTTCAGCATTAGCGGACAAAGCGCCAACGAACCCAGCACCCAATAAGTAAGTAATTAACTAAAAACAAAATGAAAGCCACACCCATTGGAACCACTGTTAATAAATGAAGTTTCATAATTAACAAAATAGGCAAATAATTGAGCCCTTGTGGCCAGTGACTCAACTTATCGACCTACTTTTAAAAGGCCGGCAATGTTCATATCGGACACAAGTACCAGTTTTTTACAAGCTTTTTGTAACTTGCAATGTTTGTTAAGTCAAATCTTGGAAGCCGAATTAGTACCACTTTCTCTTGTCCTAGGGATTTTAAATGAATTTTTATGGTAAGCATGACTTCTACACCCAGGATTGGCTCCAGACGAAGGAACTTCTCAACGCCCAAGAGCATAGACACGAAAGGACATTGTTCTGCAACTATACATGATTGGCCCCAGAACATAAATTCTCGTAAGTCATTTATTATTAAACGGACAAGCGGGGGAATCGCAATATTGCACAAAAAGTAAAAGATTCTCATTCAATTCTTCAATTCTCAATTCAGTAGCCATTAATACATATGAGGTTATATTATGTGTCGGCGACTTCGATATAAGTACTTACAATACCTTAAAATATTCGTTTTAGATTGCAAATTGTCCGTTAGATACGGATATTTGCCATTATTTTAATAAAATAGATAAGTGATGGCATGGGTCAAATTTTTTGGTTCTGGGCCAATTTACGACAACGTCCTTTGTATGCACATTGAATTTTGATTACGTACCACCTAATGGTGGTATGTATAAAAGTCTGCATAAAAGCTTGTTTTTAAAAATGTTTTTTACTATTAATTCATTTAATACAAGCAACGCACGCACGGGTAAATTATACACATAAACATTCTTCTTGGATCAATCCGTCTATTGGTGAAAACCGTACGAAAATCCGTCAGTAGCTATTGAGTTTACCGCGTTCAGACAGTCAGACAGACGCGGGACTTCGTTTTATATTATGTAGTGATCATAATATTTATATTTATAAACTATAGTATTACTTAAATTGAAGTCGACAGCCGCTTCTGCTCTATGTATGTACGCGGTAATCTCAGAAACTACCATACTGGTTCTCATTCTGTTTTCACCATTCGGAAAACGAAGGTTTGATTTATGAATTTTTTTTTACAAATTGTCTGAACTATAATATTTGTCCGTACTAATGTACGGACAAAATGTACTATGACTGGGTATGGAAAACCTGGCATCAGATATTTTTATGTCTGGTTCAAGCTGAAATGGACCTATCTGGCGCTCTACAGCAGAAAATATTTTAAACAAAAGCATTACGAAAAATAATTACGTAAATTAATAACCGACAGTAAACTAACGACTTTATGACCTGTATTTATATGTTATTTTTCTTTCACAAAAGTACCCATTCAATTTAATATAGAACAAAAGATTCTTATCAGTATTGTTTATGTACACACATGCTTAAATTACGCGGGCATTAATTAACTACATATGTTACTTACACCCCTGAAGTAAAGTACGATAAGTTACCTTAATGATGTTTAAATTAATATGAAATATTAACTTAGTTTGGGTGCTTTCAAATAACCCAAATGCTGATTTCCAACAATAATATATTTAAGGGTAAGCGACGCTTATCTCGGAATAGTTCATTAAAAACTTCTATCTATCCATAGCATCACGCCCAATCCCTTGTGGGATAGGCATAGATTCCTTACAGACTCCAAAAAATGATCGTAACAAGAGCTAATAACTAGGACTAATTGAGGAGTTAAACATTTAGTGATTTGCATTTCGTCTAAGAAATGGGCTACAAACACAATGGGTGCCTGTAGATGGACATCGACATCGGGGCAGGTCTAGGTGGCTGTCTGGCGCCCTCCCTTCCCTCCAATATGGTCGTGGGGAGTGATAGCTGTTCTAGTAGTCATACTCGTGAACAGGTGCTGCTTGTGGGGACAGATCCAACTGGAATCCTTTAGACACTCTTTATACAAAACATCATTACCAATGATGGTTTTTATAAAGAGTGTCTAAAGGATTCCAGACTAATGATTCATTAGTATCATATCTCGGTCGCACGGCGTCACACTGGAGCTAGATCGTAAACTATTTTATTGTAACCTAAACACTGTATCCACACAAAATGATTAAAAAAAAGAGAAAGATAATAAAAAAAGACAAGACCGCTGAGCTTCTTCGCCGGATCTTCTCAGTGGAAGTCGCGTTCCGATCCAGTGGTAAATTAGTAGTTAAATTAGTTAAAAAAATGCCTATTTGTAAGCGCCCCCGCAGGGCTTATACAATAATAATTATTATTATAGCCCTGTTAAGAAACTGCCCCACTGTTGGGCACGGGCCTACTCTCAAACTGAGAGGGTTTAGGCCATAGTCCACCACGCTGGCCCAGTGCGGGTTGGCGAACTTCACACACCTTTGAGAAACTCTTAGGCGTGCAGGTTTCCTTACGATGTTTTCCTTCACCGTTAAAGCAAGTGATAATTAATTTTTAATACGCACATGCTTTCAAAAAGACAGAGGCGCGTGCCTGGGTTTGAACCCGAGACCTCTGACTTTGCAGTCCAACGGTCTAACCACTAGGCTATCACTGCCGGCTTGGGCTTATACATTATAAATTATTTGAGTTTGATACGTGACGATCTGGAATTTTTTCAAAAACTGGGCGCTGACGGAAGTTAGGACGAGTGCGGAATGATATGATCAGGTAACTCTGAGTATGAATGGTAACTCCGAACAACATGCCGGAACACGACTGCATCTCTTGGCGGAACGACTTTAATGGGAGGGTGGTAAAAGACCAAGGTCGTAGCTTCCACCTGTAAAGCTGGCCGTTTAGCACTATCATACAAATAAGTTAATGAAATAGTAGTGTTACCTTTCCATACAGAGTTTTGAACTCGTAAGCGATTCTCAAACGCTGCTCATTGGTGCGTCGACTGAGGACGTGAATGATGGCCTTCTCGTCGGTGCCAAAGCCCTTCATAGCCTTGCGGAGTACAGCAGCATCATCCCGAGGGTCGAAGGGATTGACTGGCACCACTGTGGGTTTCGACTGCAAGAGAAAATTTTATAAGCCTGATATTCTAGAAGACTTAACTATAGTGATGATAAAATTTTTAATTTACCTATCGATGTCTCTTTATAGGTCTAAAGTTTAAAGATATAACATGGATACATCACGGTTATGTAAAAAGACCAATAAATTATGTATTTTGACATTTGCTGGAATTTGTATAATATATATATTTATGTAATTCTGATAAATTTATGTACGAATTAGAGTCTTAATTCTCCTGGAAATGTTGTGTTTTAAATTATATCTATATATTTGTATAGAGCTGTGACAGATTGGTATCAATTCGCAATATCGTGACTTAACTCACGACGTTACAATTAGGTGCTATTTGTAGATTCCATATAATCAATTAACCGCAGTATCCAATTTCCATGAAATTTGAATATGCACGCACATATATGTATATTAAGAGTCTTAGAAATATATGTTAACTTAAAATAAAAGTTAAATATATCCCATGATCTACTAATACCTTTCTTCAGATGCTCATAGCTACCCAGTTGTGATAAATTCAGCCAATCCAAATGTTAGTAAATGTGTACATGAGCAATTTAAAGCTTGTTAAGAAGATTCGTGCGTGTTACAAGATTGGCGTTCAAGTGCATGACACAATTGAACTAAATTCGAACACAGCGTAGGAACATATAAAGAAAAACAAATACCGTATAGCGAAACGATTTGAATCCCCGGCGTAAACCAATTGATGCTCTATACACACTGCGCATACTTGAATTCGATGTTACAGAGGACATATTAATTACTCGATACTTGAAGCTATCGATGAAATTTAATTAGCACAGTCACATCACTATTACACACCATAACACAAGGGTGGATTACTGGGTATGGGGTTTTGATGTGAAAACAGTGGAGTATATTGAGATGACTACATCCATTGTAGTGGGGACCAATGCCAAGACTGAATCGTTGGTTGCTTTGATAAATGTACGGTGAGGCGAAGTGAGCATAACGATGTAATTGCAGCAAACTGTTCCTTGAATAGAGTCGGAGTAGGTATGTCAGCCCCTGTATACACAATATCGTGTGGCGCAAAGTTAAATGAGGATTTTTTTTCGTAATACTTTGAATGATATGATGATCGATTTCAAATGATACATCATCAGGAACTTAATCTCCAAAGTGACGGTGAGAGATGCTCGGGACACAAGATACACATGCAATAGGTAATATTCCGAACATCCAAAATTCACCAAAATTATTCTAAATAGTTAAGACCTTATTGCAAATATTATTACGCGACAAGCTTATTCCACAATAGGGAATATGCGTGTATTTTTATTATATTTTTATAAACATTAACATTAACAGAATGTATGGGGCAAAAATATTTTGAAGATAGCAAACAGATAACAGCACTTTAAACGCCCGCCATTTTGGCGCGCTTGGCGTGACGTCAAAGTCTATAATAACAATCAATTAGTAAACAGCTGCAGAAGTATTTTATACTGTAATTTATTTTTATTTTGTCTTTTGCGACTATTATACAATGGAACAACACTGTGTTGTGCCTAGGTGTAAAAATACAATAAGAAATGCACCCAATAGGTGCGGGCATAAGGAGAAAGTGGTGTAAAATCAGAAAAAGAGACAGTCTCCATCAAGTTGTTTATATTGCTGTGAAGATCACTTTACCGTAAGAATTAACTTAAATAATTTAAACTAAAATTTTGTCTTTGTTTAAATCGACAACAAAAAATAACAATAAAACTAACTCAATAGCAAACATCCAACAAATATGCACTTGTTGACATTTGTATTGTAGACTTTGACGTCATATTAGATCTGACCAATAGCGTGGCGTTCCAGCTACTTAGAATTTCCCACTCATTTTTTGCACTTTCAATAATTATATTCTTATTAAAAAAGTAATGGTATTAAAAAAATATTGGTATAGACATTATTATTATGCAATAATCTGTAAAAAAAACCCTTATTTAAATTACACGCATATTCCCTATTGGCTCAGTTGATTGAATGGTTATTGACTCATCGTGATGAAATAAACATTATTCTGCCAATTTGAAAAGTTTAGCCGATTTCACTTTCTATTGTCTATTTTTGAGATTTAACTATAAGTTTTATAGTGCTACTACGTATTGTATGTAAACAAGAAGAAACCGAAACGAATGCTATGCTTGTAATTGGTGACAATCGAATGAGTTTGCGTATATTGAATGCGCTTTTAGTGATGATGGGAAATACAGCACTGATTATAGAGAAGAGCGAGTCCAGAAAATATAAGTCAAGCTACTTGAGACTTAAGCCAACATTAAATCATATCAACGGCGTCACATTTGGCTATTTTCTTTTTCTAGTATCGGCAACTATTAAGATTCGGTTTTTGCAGAATTTTGTTATTCAGTTAATATAATGGGCCCCAGTCTTTGCCTCTAAGATATATATATATATATATATCAATCAATCAGCCTATCGTAGTCCACTGCTGGACATAGGCCTCTCCTAACACGCGCCATTGCACACGGTCCTCCGCCTTCCGCATCCAGTCTGTCCCAGCGACCTTTTTGAGGTCGTCGGTCCATCTAGCTGGGGGCCGTCCTACCTTACGCTTACCAAGTCGCGGTCTCCACTCTAGGACACGCTTGCTCCATCGGCCGTCGGTCCTTCCGCAGATGTGACCAGCGACTGAGTCTGCGAGCTATGTCGGTAACTTTGGTTCTATATATATATATATATATATATATACACAAATCAGATGAGTAATGTGGCCTACTTTGGGCAAATGAAACCAGGGAATTTGTCTATCGACCACAGTTGACAGAATCACGAGAAATCGAGTAAAATTGCATGCCAGAGGTTAAAGATATGTAGCCCGCAGAAGAGTTATTGAAAAAATTTAACTCAGGCAAGTAGGGTGTCTTTTTTTTGGGCTTATGAAACTAATGTCTGCACCACTATAGAACACTTCAAGCTCTGTGAGCTAGAGTAGTCTTGTTGAAATATCCGTAAATGGTTACCAGGACTATTGAGTCCAAGGAAGAAGCAGTGCCATTAATGTATCATTGGTAATTTTCTTTAAAAAAACTAGATATTTTGCCAGTGGCACAAAATGCGCTCTAACATTTAAAGTTGCGCATTTTGACATTGTGATACAAATATACCAGGTCCCGATCTTGTCTTTTTTGGCAATGATGGGCTTGTTCTAAATAATGATTTTTCAGGGAATACAATGTCTTTTTTGTGGAAAAGAAAGTGTTACTTGTGCAAACATCATCTCCAGAATTATATATTCACTAGATGAAAAAGGAGGGCAGAGTATTGTGTACTTTAACTAACCACAGATATTAAAATATATCTAGTCGAAACTAAGGCCACCCTAAATTCAGCTGAGTCCATTATCAGAATAAAAGAATAAGGCCATTATAATGTTTCATGCACAAGGGAACCAAGAAAATACAAAACATATAAACTTCATGTGAATATGCATACAATATATGTATATTTTTAAAATTAAACATATAGGAGCCTAATGAAATGACTTAAGTACTTCTATGATGTGTTCAATTAAAATAGTAATTTTAATTAAAACCATAAGAAAACTACTTTAGATGTTTTGTTTCAAGTACAAAACCTTTAATATTAATCAAGCCACTTGTAATTGCGGTTGATATACTTATCTATTATTTTTAAAATTAGCCAGAATTGACACTGGCTCCGGTCATATCAAACACTACAAGCCACAAGAGTCATTGACAGCTTAGATTTAATAGACAAATTAAAACTATATTTTAAGTGTACTAGAATCAGATCTTGTAGGGTAAGGTATGGTTGGTAATATGTTTCTGACCATTCTATTAGACAGTTGTGAAAATCTTCTGATTTTCACAACTGTCTAACTGTCCAACTGTCTTTCTTCTGAAAGAGAAGACAAATGTTTAATTCTAACATTTTTCAAGTTACACCTGTTATGAAGATCCCGCTAACATATTTTATATCAATTACCCATCATCCACAAAGCACATGCAATTTCAAACTATACATGCAGTCATGCAAGAACTAGTTTTGCTTATCACAATAAATGTAGCCCTAAGTGTAAATAGAATTGTAATAGAAACCTAACAACACATAATTACTATTCATAATTTTTTTTATACAACTGATAAGAAAATGAGATTAATAAAGCAAACTTCTACGTACCTTCGGAATATGAGGCACAGGATTTGAAGATACACTATAAGTTTGGCTACGCCCATATGACTGGTTTGGTGGATACCCCTGGTACTGATTAGTTTGAGGATACCCTGGTGTTGCTGAAGGGTACCCTGTTTGAGCAGATTGAGAGTACCCAGTTTGAGCAGATTGTGGGTACCCAGTTTGGGCAGATTGCGGGTACCCTGTTTGAGTGGATTGTGGGTACCCTGTTTGAGCAGGTTTGGGGTAGCCTGGTTGAGCAGCCTGTGCGTACCCTGTCTGTGAAGTATTGGCATACCCTTGAGCAGTATTCCCCAGAGGATAACCCTGATTTGTTTGCGGGTTGCCCTGACCTGGGTACGCACTGGATTGGGGATAACCCTGCGATACCTGTGGGTAACCTGGTGTGTAACCGGGCTGTGGTGATGGGTATCCCATGGTAGGGAGGCCAGGCATTGGCATCGGGTTTCCGAATGATTGTGGGGCTGTGTTAGAAAATCCGACATTGTGTAGGTATTGCTGTTGCGGGTATCCCGATTGGCCCTTGAAATGAAAATTAAAATCAATGTAGTACCCACAATAACTTTCACAAATAAATAATTCCTAATGGCCTACAGTCACGGACTTTTTGCTATCATCATCACACCAGATCTTTATCATCACACCAGATCCCTTGCAAAATAGGCAAAGAGTACAGAGTTCCAACAGGTTTTTTTCTTACAGACCTCTAACTTTTTTCCATTTTAATATATATTTAGTAGCAGTGATAGCCTAGTAGACCGTTGGACTGCAAAGTCAGAGGACTCCGGTTGAAACCTAGGCACACACCTTTGTCTTTTTGAAAGCATGTGCATTTTAAAAATTAATTATCACTTGCTTTAACGGTGAAGGAAAACATTGTGAGGAAACCTGCATGCCTAAGAGTTTCTTGATGGTGTGTGAAGTTCGCCAACTCACACTCGGCCAGCATGGTGTACCATGGCCTAAACCCTCTCAGTTTGAGAGGAGGCCCGTGCCCAATGGTGGGACAGTTTTTTAACAGGGCTAATATTATTATTTTAATAAATATTTACTTCTTTTTCATTTATCCTAGCAGAAATGTAAGCATTAGTACCAACAGTGCCTACTTATAGAAAACAATTTTATGACCTAAATACAGTAACCAAGTATTTGAAACATGTATATGCAATAGAATATAACATACTAACTCCAATAAACTTTCTAAAACAAGGTATTTTAAGGCACTTCTTAAAATTTCATTTTTAAATTTTTAATTTCAATTTCATTGATAAATACCGTTCTTTGTTCCAACATCCATAAAATAATCATTTCATTTCATCAAGTATTTTAAACAGTACTCCTTACAGTAATGTTATAAAGACAAGAGCTACATACAAAGGCTACATAACATCTTAAATGGCCATAGATAATTCTTGTTAAGTTAAAAAATATATATTGTAACATATTCCTTTTTAACTATTTAAAAAAAATTTTCGCTATTTACAACATAAAATCTGGGACCAAGAACCTATCAGGATGCAAAAAGAAACCGTCATTATACACAAAACGATTCAATTGTGATAAACAAAACCTAGACTTTTCGTAATGCGAAAAAAACATAACCACCTAACCCAGAATGAATGAATATATACATGAAACCTTCTCAACGCATTACGGAAAGTCCCAAAAAGCATAAAAACTATCACTACTGTAAGTATGCAATGATATTTACTTACTTGTTGGTATGGGTTCATTATAGCAGTTAAGTTTCTCGATGACAACTGATAAAACACTAGACGATGGAGTCCCGAACTCAAACTAACAGTCCGCCTTGATGAATATCACAAGCACTGATGAATAATCGTAGGTATTTCACCACAAAAACACGCTGCACTACAAACTGATGACGTGAGTTGAGATACTATTCTATTTTTCCTTCCTCTTAAGCTTTTTTATTCCATCAGTAAACTGCTAACTCTAGAGGTGTCTAATAGCGACAGACGAAAAACTTGAAAATCGATTAATTGAATTTTAAAATCATCGATTATATAAAGTCGATAAAAATATCTGGCTGAAAATAATTAATATTCCAATTATTACGTCAATTATTGTTGTTCAAATCAATAACGTACTTGGAGATATTGAAAAAATTAAAATCAGTCCGCATAAGAAAGTACTTACATCTACTTTTGTACTATGCCTTTATTGAAAGCAATTAAATATAAGGGGGTCTTCCATAAATTAACCCTTTGTCCTCAAAAAATTCGCAACTAATTATACCTGTTAGTTTGTGAAGGTTGTTCTTTTTAATGGCCGCCGTTTGCAAAAAAAATTATAATCAAGTCGAAATACCTACTTTCTTTTCTTCTTTTCTTCTTTTTTTAAAAAACGTAGCCCCACACTAGGATTTATTCCTGTGTCGTGGGTGCGTTTACAAACATGAAAATTCACAAACACAAATACCCAGACCGGAACAAATAAATGTGGATCACACAAAGATTTGTCCCGTGCGGGACTAGAACCCGCGACTATTAGACGCAATGGGCAGAGCGGCTTAAGCTCTTAACCACTGCGCTAAATCGTCCGTCAAACTTTAGAAACGTGGTAATAGTTATAGAAGTGCTGTTTGAAAATAAAAAATTCTGAACTGTGGAATATGTGATGTCATACCAGGGGAAGCAGGGTCAAACAAAAATCTTTAAAAAAAACCGACTTCAAAAAGCAAGAAATAAATATTTGAAGTCGGTACCGGTTAGTGCATTCGGTTACTTGGCACCAACTTCAAATATTTATTTCTTGCTTTTTGAAGTCGGTTTTTTTTAATAGATTTTTATTTTACGGTTTTAAGTGACAAGTAAGTTATTTACTAATATTTATATACCTATTATATATTATTTTGTTGAGTTGTACTGCAAGGTACCTACAGGATTGATATAATAACCATAATAACGGAATCTATACATTCATGCTGTTCGCCGTTAAGGAGTCCCCTGGTGTATCTTCAAAGTCCAAAGTTCAATACCGATTTCATTAAAATGGGATCACCTCGAAACTCTACTAAACCCAACGCAAAAAGAATCATCAAAATCAATTCATAAATAAAGACGTTATAAAAAAAACACAGATGAATTGTCGACCTCCTCCTTTTTTGAAGTCGGTTAATATTCTGATTAGTTTTATGGCAGGGTACCTATGGGATTGACGTAATACCCATAATATCTCAATCTACGCATTCGTATTGTTTGTCGTTAAGGAGTTCCCTGGAGTATCTTCCAAATCCAAGGTCCATAGCCACCTTAGAGCTATCCTGAACCAAATACAAAAAGAATTTTCAAAATTGATTCATAATTGGCGGAATGATTATGTAACATACATACAAAAAAAAACAACACACAGTCAAATTGAGAACCTCCTCCTTTTTAGAAGTCGGTTAAAAACTGACCACCTTGACAAGAACGGGGAAGGACTCCTAAAATCATGAAATTCGTATGACGTAATTTATGGATGGTTTCTAACCTCGTCGATAGAATGCTCACCTTCTCTGAATGAACAGATGAGGTCGTGGTTATCATTGGCAAAGTTAAAATTTTTTAAACAAGAATTTAAAATTTTATGCCCCAAAAAAAAATCTTTTAAGTTACTCGACTTTTGTAACCAATAGGTACTTATAGGATAATAGTTCGGCGTATTATACGATATTATTACTTTCTTATTTTTTCCCCATAAGTATTTTTAAGGAACACTAAACTAGACGAAAATATCGAATTTTGTATTTGATTATTAACTAATACTAATTACTTACCATCAATCGAATAATCCATCACTCCTCTCTATTTGTGTACAATTGACACTGACAACTGACAATGACGTTACTAAGACCATAGAGTAGACGATTATGCGCCGGGCTTGCCCAACGCAAAAAATCAGAGTTGTACAAAATATTTTTGAAAAATTTCGTTAGGTAGGACTTGAAAAGTTTTTGGAAAATAGATCTCACGAGGACGTGTTTTCGCGAATGTATAACATAATCAATTATTATTTTATTTTGTAAACCTGATGGTGCGGATTGAATTCCGCAATCCCTTTGTAAAACTACATCCCGTAAGAAAATACTAAGGTTCCTAAGCGCCTGATTATAAATTATTAGCAAACTATAACTCTATAACCATTGCTGTTAGTTATATAGGCGCTAATAACATAGTGGTAAACGTAGGCAAGGTACAGAATGCTCTTATGTTAATTATAGCTACCGTCTTGAAATGTAAACGCAATAAAATAATAAACAACTGCTAATTGAACAATTGCATGACGTATGTTATTCTAATTATTTCAATAGCACCTACTTCATAGGTACCCACTTACCTACGATCTACCATAAGGTTTATCTATCTATCTACCTACCTACAGTTCTGCGTATCATTGGGAGTATAATGTTATTTCCACCGAGATAAAAACATTAGATAAACGTAAAGTTGCAAAAGTCCTTGCCCTCGATGAAAATTATCTCCGCGAGAATATATTAGGTACTGAGTAACGATGGGCGATTATTACTAAAAATAATCGAATCAGTCGATTGTTCCGTTTATTCGAATACATTCGAATGATAATCATAATTCTTTGATTGTTGGTCGATTGTTAGATTGTTGCTAAGCGTTTCGACCGCGCGCGCGTATTTTTAGTAACGAGTATGCAATCTACAGACGAATCGAACGCACCGTCGCTTGTTTTGGCATCGTTCAATAGTTTTAAATCGGGACTTGTTTTTTAAATTTATTTTATATAAAAATTTATGTGCACACCGTCACGCCTATATTCCCCAAGCGGGGGTGCCAGAGGTGTACTGAGTACACCCATTTTGTTCCGACGATGTTAGGTCCCAGGTTATAGGGGGCGATACTATATTTATGTATATAAGAAATTATAATTATAGAAAATTAATTTCATAGTATTTTTTTTAATTATACTTATTTACTATTAGTAAATAAGTATACTACTATTAGTAAATAAGTATAATTCAAAACATACTTTGAAATTTGTGGTAATCTCATCACGCCAGTTCTCCGACTTGCGTTCGACCCATCATGACTTATGCGTGTGTTCGGGCATTCGGCCCCCTCTCACATCGATAAACTCCAAGCGGTTCAAAACAGCTTCCTCCGTAAAGCCGTAGGAGCCCCCTGGTTCGTACGGAATGTCGATCTCCACTCCGATCTAGGTCTCGAACCTATTCGCGCCTACATTAAAAAGGCGACAACACGACACTTCGCGAACGTATCTACCCATGCGAATCCGTTAATCGTAGCCACAGCCGACTACGATCCCCAAGACATGTCCTCACCGATCCCCCCAATGCTTTGTCATCCATTCTTTCCGCTCAGAATACGGGCGACGACGACGTAGTCGTAGATCCCCTCCCATAGCCGGCGGTTGACCGGTGCACTTAGTAGTGCACCCCGTCCCCCCACAGCGACTGTCCGAACCGAGGGCGCCTCAAGGGGCGACATACTCGAGGGCGCCTTGCGCCCTCGAGTATGTCGCCCCTTGCCCTTCTGGCTCGAGCGTGGTGGTTGCACGCTCGCCCTTAAGTCCGGTGAAGCTGTAAAGGCCTCGCGGCCGGCAGCGTACATCACTCACACACACACACGCCAGTTCTCCTGCAGGGTAGATTTAGTGAATATAATTAAGTTAGATTTGTTTATATTTATCTATAATTCAGTCGATATTTCCAATATAACTTAGGCCCTTTATCGACATGGCCTTCACCGACAGAAATTATTGATCAACTAAAAATGATTGCTAACAATCGAAACGTTCCCCAGTATCGATTGTACCCTGCGCTTTGGCGACGTACCGTCATTTTTCATTCGTTCGTCGATAGATATTCGATTGTATTTTTGTGAGGGCGAATGAATCGACAACCGAAAGTATGTTAATACAATTGTCGATTCATTCGATGGTTCCTTTTTTGTAACAGTCGCCCATCGCTAGTACTGAGTAGGTAACAACAAATTAAGCCGTATGGACAAACTGTATGATTGTCTACAAAATAATGCAGCTATTTATTAGTGACGAACGATTTAGCGCAGTGGTTAAGAGCTTAAGCCGCTCCGCCCACTGTGTCTATAGTCACGGGTTCGATTCCCGCACGGGACGAATCTTTGTGTGATCCACAATTATTTGTTGCGGTCCGAGTATTTGTGAATGTTGTGTTGTGTTTTGTAAGCGCACGAACGGCACAGGAATAAATATTAGTGTGGGGCTACGTTTAAAAAAAAATATATCCAAAAAATGACTTCAGGCTGTTGTGATCCCATTGGGACCAAGAATATTTCGGCGAAACGTGGGACATAAGACCTTTACCTCTCCTTTTGCGGGCAAAGACCAAAATAGATATGTTACTTTTAGCATCCACAATTGGCGATTCAGTTACTTTTCGGAAGCTCTATGCCAAACGCTACTGATGTATAACCTCCAGTTGCCACGATCACGTCGCTTTTTGGACGCTTGATGCAGCACGATGGCTATTACGAAGTCCTGGCTTCAAATCCTATGTCGGATAAAATGTGGTTTTTCTATCGAAAAATTTCCAGCATCAGTTCGGGATCAGGAATTGTGTCCGGTATAATGGCAATAGCCTCGCCCCCTATTGCATTCAACATCGTCGATGTATAGTGGGTATAATACAGCACACCTCTGCCACCCCCGCTTGGGTATAAGCCTGCCGGTTTTTATTTTTTTTACATGATCGCAAAATCGATGCTACTATAAGTGTCGTGTGTGCTACGGATTTTATTGGGGTCGAGCACAGATACTTCCTTCCAATATCTTTGGTCGCGAGTGACACGGCTAGCTTCAAACACAACGATCATGTCTTTAAATAATAACGGATGAGCTCTTTTGCTATTAGTCGTGAAACAGTCGTCTAGCAGTCAACATGGTTTATGAATGGAAAGATAAGGTTGTGTTGATCACGGGCGCCGCTACCGGCATAGGTGCTCGGGTTGTGAGAATCATCATGGAGGAGGGTGTGAAGGTATGTTGAAATTATATATCTATATATCCATAATATATCTATATCCAGCCAAATCCCTTGCGGGGTAGGCATAGAGTACAGAGTTCCAACAGGTTCTTTCCTTACAGACTTCCGTACTTGGAATTACTTATATACATATTTACTAAAGACCTGTTCCGGCTTCACACGGGTAGCATAACACAAAATAATTTACACAAAATACTTAGAAATTATATTCCTCAATTCGATATAACCTCCACTTGAAGTGAAAAACTTATAAGTCAGTAAAAATAATTTTAGCAACATTAGCTATAAGTTAACGATTATTTGTTGGCACAGCAATATATTTTCTGCTGAAAAATTTTCAGTAATTATAGCGTCTATACTTTACCGCAATGAAATACCCATAGCATACGCAAAGCTTAAATACATAGTATATGATTTGATAGGCCTTTGTAATGGCATCATTCCAGTAAAAAAATACTGTGCAGTTTCACTATTTTTGATACATGAGATATTAATTTTGAGGGATTAACGTTGTTTCGAAATTGTTTAAAAGGCCTATTAATATAGGTAAATGTGATATTTTTATAATATTTCTTTTTCTTTTATAGGCGTAAAATGTCGTAACAATAATATCTCTAAAAGTTTCATTAATTCCAAAATTAATAAAATCATATTATACTATATGCACATGGTTAACAAAATCAAATCAGTAACTTTAAAATCATAGGAACTGTGTTACAAAATATCTTAAAATGGCTGTCCTGTAAAGTTGGGTTTTTCAACATACTATAGTTTACTTGGGAACCATCGGTTTAATTTATAACAGAGAAAAAAAAGAACATTATGTCTTTGTCCGTAATATATACAGCTACAATAAATATTATCTTGGCAAATTCATTTTGTTATATCGAATGGTAATGTTTTAGTTGTTTCTTTTTTTCTAAACTATCAGGAGTTAAATTTCTCTCTATTTATCTATATCATCACGCCAGATCACTTGCGAGGTCGGCAGGGAGTACAGAGTTCAAACAGGTTATTTCCTTACAGACTTCTTTACTTGGAATTACCTGGAGAGACCTGTTCCGGCTTCACACGGGTAGAATAACACAAAATAATTTACACAAAATACTTAGAAATTATATTCCTAAATTCGATATTACCTCTACTTGAAATGAAAAACTTAAAATTCTGTAAAAATTATTTCAGTAACATTAGCTTTCAACAGGTTCTTTCTTCACATACCTCTCTGGCTTCCTCCACTCTCATAGTTCGTCTCATACACGCTCGTTAGGAGACTCCTTCAGATACGACAGTTTAATTAAATCATTTAAAAATTGTACGACCTACAAGGGGTTTTCTTAGTATAGGAAGGTAATAACATATTATTTTAGAACCTACTTTCCCAACTACCGATCTAAGATCTTAATTTATGTGACGAGGCTATCCTGTGGTTGATAATATTCCGTACAAACGTCACATAAATATCTATTACACATATTAAAATTATCGTCACCGACTTAATAAGATACTTATAAATTGTTATTCAATAAATAGTATTGTTATTAGTACTTACCGTTGTAACGTATTCAACTAATTCTATTTATATATCTATATCATGACGCCAGTTCCCTTGCGGGGTAGGCAGAGAGTACAGAGTTGCAACAGGGTCTTTCCTTGCAGACCTCATCGGCTTCCTCCACTCTCATAGCTCGTCTCATACATGTTCGTCGGTTACGGAGACTTTTGACTTGTCCTTCAGATAAGACACGGTCATCCCAACTTATTTAAAATATTAAACCTGCATTCCTTCAATCAATTCAATCAATCATTTATTTCGTAAACATAGGTATATGTAAAAAAATATAAAATCAAAATAAATAAAAAAATAAAAAAGCCTTTTATTTCTTGCAAAAAAAACTAAAATAAATTTAAAAAAATAACTATAGTGTGTACTGGTTAATATATTAATATATATCCTAAATTAGTGATAATAAAAAGTTTGGTTAATTTGCGAGAACCCCTCTTCGGGTGAAGGCCTCCTCCAAAGAAGTCCATTTGTCCCTGTTTTTGGCCACTTGTGTCCATTTCGGGCCAGCTGCTCTTATGATGTCGTCATGCCATCTCGTATAAGGTCTTCCTCTGTAGCGTTTCCCTTTTGGACCGTTCCACAAGGTGATTTTTTTAGTCCATCTCTCATCTTGTAGTCGCGCTGTAAAAAAATATAGATGGTATTAAATATAACACAGTTCGCTATGTTTTGCCAAGAAATGGCATACAAAATTAAAAAACAATCATTAAGTTGTGTCGGTACTAATTATACATGCATTAATATAAACTAGTGGTCGCCCATAGGTCGATATTCGAGCAACTCTTTCATCGTTTGCTGGTTATGTTTGACATTCAGTAAGACTATAGACAAATAATATTAAAGACAAACATCATTTTGACGTGTATTGTGTCAAATACATGGTAGTGTGTGTAATGTTTTTTTCATTGATTTAATGTATGTTTTATGCATAATTTTTAAAAAATATTAGCATTCTGCACTCCTTCTGTAGATAAACTATAAGTGTGGGAAATTTCATACTCCTCCGTCCGCGCAATTTTCGTAAAAATGTGTACAAAGTTTTTGCTTCACGTATTAATATATAGATATGTAAAATTAGATCACAGCTGTGATTATCTATATATTAATACAGGTATATAAAATCTTGTGGCATTAATAGTACTTGCTTAATTTTTACTTAATGGAACGATTTGATCATCGAGACTTAGCTGCAAGTGGTCCAACCATCGGAACCCCCTAATCGTAGCCGCCGCGGACTACGCATCTGACTCCTATCAGTCGCTATCGCCGCTCGCGGCATTCTCACCTAACCTCCCGATGCCCTTACTTCTCTTCTTTCGAGAACAGATACCGCACACAGGATCAGACACCCCTTGCCCGCCGTTCAGTGCAGAGCACCACGACGTGACACCTAGTATATCCCCCAAAGCGACTGCCAAAGCCGAGGCCGTTCCTCCTCGAGGGGCCCTTGAGTTAGTAGCCTCCTTGCCCTTCTGGCTCGAGCGCAGTGGTTGCACGCTCGCCCACTTGTCCGGTGAAGCTATAAAGGCCCTGCGGCCAACAGCGTAGATCACTCAAAATAACAACGGTACTCCCATGACATACAGAATACAATTACACAATCATTTCACAAAGTTATCTTAACGTGCGGCGTTTGGTTATAGCAAATAAGAGCCCTGTTAGGCATTTGTTTTATTCTAGCGCTTTATTAACGCGCGTTGGAAAAGCGCTCTTGCGATTCAGGGTTAATTCAACTTTTTCATCACTGATGTAAATAGGTTCCTATACCTACAATCAGGGTTGGCAAAAAAATCATTATGTAAGAATGAAATTGCATTTATAAATATGTCAAATTTAAAAAAATAAATAAAATGAACACCGTCACGCCTATATTCCCCAAGCTTGGGTCAGAGGTGTACTGATAAAACCCACTTTTTGCCGGCGATGTTTGGTCCCATGTAATAGGGGGCGAGCCTATTGCCACATACCGAGAACAATTCCAGACTACGGACTCATAGGTACTGGGAATTTTTCGTCAGAAAAACTACGTTTGTCCGACCTAAGATTTTAACCCAGAACCTCGTGATCACAAAGCGATGCGCTCTGTCACTAGAAAAACGAAGCAGTCAAATTTTGTCGCGGTTTATTTTTAGTTTTTAAGTTTCAGACGTTTTGACGCATCTATGGTCACGGAGGGACTGAGGCGCTTGACGTCCAAAAATCATTGTTGTTCCGATCCTTAGGTGGATTAATTGAATTGCAATTGAAATTTCAACTGATTGGACTGACCCTAAAGTTGAAAAAAAATTCTTGAATATTGCCCAACACTGTGTATAATGCATGCTGACGGATGTATGTGTATCCACTGATCGAAATCCATCAATATCATAGCTTATCTTGACATGGTAGGATAAATAACTTTAACTAAATTGTTGAATAGCTTTGTTGTTGAATGACTTACGGGGCCGAGACGTGGACAGTGGGACTAGTCCACAAATTCAAAGTCGCACAGCGGGCTATGGAGCGAGCTATGCTCGGCGTCTCTTTGAAGGATAAAATTCGTAACGAGGTAATCCGACAAAGAACCAAAGTTACCGACATAGCTCGCAGACTCAGTAAGCTAAAGTGGCAATGGGCTGGTCACATCTGCAGAAGGACCGGCGGCCGATGGAGCAAGCGTGTCCTAGAGTGGAGACCGCGACTTGGTAAGCGTAAGGTAGGACGGCCCCCAGCTAGATGGACCGACGACCTCAAAAAGGTCGCTGGGACAGACTGGATGCGGAAGGCGGAGGACCGTGTGCAATGGCGCGTGTTAGGAGAGGCCTATGTCCAGCAGTGGACTACGATAGGCTGATTGATTGATTGAATAGCTTTGTGCATATCAGACAGTTTCATAATACATAGGTATGTGATGTATTGCTTGTGATAACATGGTGATAACGATATATATCTACTGAGTGCATATGATAATAATTCACCAAAATACATAGTCCTCGGTAGGTACGAGTTGCATTATTTCTGTAACGATACATTAACAGAACGAATTCTACTAATGTTACAAATGAGAAAGATTGTGTTTAGACTTTTTTTTTCACATACATAAATACCCAGACCGGAACAAATAATTGTGGATCACACAAAGATTTGTCCCGTGCGGGACTCGAACCCGCGACTATTAGACGCAGTGGGCAGAGCGGCTTAAGCTCTTAACCACTGCGCTAAATCGTCCGTCCATTTGGATGTTTGTTACTCAATCATGCAAAACGGCTAAACGGATTTGGATAAAATTTGGCATTAGCAATTTTATTACCTACTTTTATCTCGAAAAATGTTAGGTTCCTGTCTAAAGTCAACGCGGATGAAGTTGCGGGTAGAAACTAGTATCGTTATAATTCAGTAAGATTATTTGTCGCAGTCCTCGTAATGCGTGATAAAATTATCGAGAATACAAGGCTACGTATTACTAGTGACCAAGTACACAGTCTTTAGGGGAGGCCTTTGTCCTGCAGTGGACGTCTTTCGGCTGAAGAAGAAGTACACATTATACATTATATCATCTTCGTAATGTTTAAGTAACTGCCAGTTCCTGCCATGTCTCTGTCGCAGCCATCGGGCTCAAGTACCCATTTACGTAAACAGTAAATTAAATACCTTCTTACTTCACGTCCGTCACGTTCTTACACCGTCACGCCTATATTCCCCAGAGGGGGTGGCAGAGGTGTACTGAGTACACCCACGTTTCGCCGACGATGTTAGGTCCCATATAATAGGGGGCGAGCCTATTGCCATATACTGAGCACAATTCCAGGCTCCGGACTCATACAGGGAATTTTTCGTTAGAAAAACTAAATTTGTCCGACTTAGGATTTGAACCCAGGACCTGGGGATCCCAAAGCGATGCGCTTTGCCACCAGACCAACGAGGCAGTCAACTTTTTCACCGACTTCAAAAAAGGAGGAGGTTCTCAATTCGACTGTATGTTTTTTGTATGTATGTTACGCGATCATTCCGCCAATTATGAATCGATTTTGATGATTCTTTTTGCATTGGGTTCAGTATAGCTCCAAGGTGGTCCCATTTTAATTTCATCAGTATTGGACCTTGGACTTTGAAGATACACCAGGGAACTCCTTAACGAAAAATAATACGAATGCGTAGATTGAGATATTATGGCTATTACGTCAATCCTATAGGTACGCTGACATAGAACTAATCAGAATATTAACCGACTTCAAAAAGCAAAAAATAAATATTTAAAGTCGGTGCCAAGTAACCGACTGCACTAACCGGTTAGTGCAGTCGGTTACCCCTACCCCACCCTGGATAGTAAAGCGGTGGATACTTTACATTGTGTGTTCTTATATGTGCATGAGTCAAGGTAATTGTAACAAAGTGATAAAACGTGCCTTTTCGACTTCCCTCAAAACGGCCGTCCCAATTGATATGTAAAGTTCACCAGTTGCATTAAATCAAGCTACTTAAGTACCTTTTAGCCGAACACTGTCTCTTAAAATACAGGTTAATCCTAGTTTAAGAGGCAGAGTTTTTACATTAATTGAATACAGATTTTCTGCAACCTATTTCAGCATAGAAATGTAACATACTCGTATTTTAACCTCTTAGTTTCATCAAGCTTCTGTGCCATGTATCTGTATTTTTGGTTAATAAACTATTATTATAAAAAAAAAGGAAAAAAGTATCCACCGCTTTAATGTCCAGGGTACTTCATTGATTTCATTATCATCGTTATCATGAGGTTCATCGGGGAGTCGAATTAATTTAAACAAACACGATTACATATCTCACTGGACACTGGCAAAATACACTTAATATTAGTGTGACGCCATAACTTAAAGAAGAAGAAGAACCATCAAGTATAAAGTCTTCAATCACATCCCGTCAAAAAGTCCACATATTTTACATATGTAAACTGGGTAATCATTGTGATGTCTTCGACAGCTTAAAAACGTAATTTATCGCATTATCTTCACTTAAGACTATCAGATAAGATATAGTGCGACAAGGATCAAGGACATTTGCGTTGGTATGAAATCTTGGGTACATTTCATAGCGAAGGGCAACTCTGCGACTGTCATGAAGTGACATTTCACGTGATGACAGCGTTAGTTCCGATTTGTCCGCGGGCCAAAAGATCCTTGTCGGACTGTAAGTGTTCTCGTCATAGACCCCTGGCAGGTAAAAGTACTTTTTTGTCTTATTGGAGTATGCCACGTATTAATAAGTACCTACTACCTTTTTGGGTACCATAAATATCAATTAATTGGTAGGTACAGTCGGGAAAGAAGTACTTTTTAATAGAGACAGTTATTTACCATAAAGAAGAGTGTATGTACAGTTAATATTCACAAAGAAGAAAAGAAAGAAGAAAAGAATAAAACAAAAAAAAACAACAAAAAGTACAACAGTCGGTGACTTAAGTAGTAACTGAACATTCTATATTTTTTAAATCGGTAATTCTCTATTTTCTATAAACATTGGTGAACATTATTAAGACCAAGTATTAGCAATATATTTTGATATTTCAAATCGTTTGCCGATTAACGGCAAACGATTTGAAAAACTAAGAATAGTCAGCGACTTATGGCGCTGCTTATTCTATCACTAGTGTTCTAGTTTAGTGACGTCAAAGGAACACCAAAACAGCTTTGCTTCTTCTCAACCGAAGTTTTCTCTCTCAGTAATGATTCTAATCAAGTTCAGATATAGCGCAAGAAAGTCCTGAGCGGGCAATAGTTTACAGATTACACAATAATTACATTATTATTTACCTGAATATTATTTACAGCATGTCGCCGTTTTGGACGTCGCAGAATCAGCTGGAAAAGATTTAGAAAAAGAGCTCAACTCAAAATATGGCGCTAAGAAGGTTAAGTTTTACACTTGTGATGCCACCAACGAAGACTTGCTTCTGAGTATCTTCAAGTCTGTTAAAGATGAGCAGGGTTATATTGATGTGGTCATCAACAATGCCGGAATAATGAACGACGAATGGAACGTTTATAAAAAAGAGATTGAATTGAATTTGGTAAGTTCTCTTTTTTTGTATGAAGCAACATTTGTAAAACATTTCCAGCCTTTATGAGGAAATTAAACGCCTTATTTGCAGAAGCGCTATATCAAAGCGCGTTTATGAAACGCTGGAATAAAATAAATAAACGATACATTTTTTTAACAAGCGCCTATGATGCTTTTAAAATGTGCGTTGAAAAAGCGTTCGTGCAAATGAGGGTTAAGGATTGTAGGAATTTGACCCGTCTAGGCTTCGTTCTGGGCCCTTATTCGTTAGGACCAATTGAATACATAACGCGGCGCGTTACGATAACTTCGATAACAAAAGAACTTTACACCGTCTTTTTTAATTACGTATTTCGTTACGGTGTTATCATTGATTCAGACCTATTGGCGGTGTACAATGTTTTATCCAGAACTTCCAAAATTATATACGATCTCGACCGTGAATTGAGTTTGAACCCCTAAAAGAGCTAAAGAAATAATGAACATTACTCAATTATATTTTGAGAGAAGTATAAAAAAAATGTTTGTATATTTTCAATGTCGAAGTATAACGTAAATAATACAGTAATTGTTGATAACGTCTTAAGAATTCATTATTGTTTAGATTTTGATGCGACATCTTGACTTTTTGTTTTATCATAATATAATTTAAATAAAAATATCCAGATAAATGTACCTAATTCACGCACGAAACTAAAGAATAAAACGAATGCAAAGTATATCGTAACAAATATATGTATGTTTTCAATTTTAATCTTTAACGCAAAGTAACATGTACAAGGCCGTCTGATATTTAAAATACAAAAACAAAACGTTTTACATTAATGTTAATTCTGTTGTTAAGTTTCTACAGTATTACATATATGTATTGCGTAACTAATATTATTGTCAAAACAATTTAACATAAAATATCTATCTATCTTTACAAAGTAGTGATAATATGTAGAAAATTGTTTTTTTTTGTTTGTTTTTGTAACCTTAGTTATATCCTGTCGCTCTATTGGGTCTTAATATTTATTCTAAGTACCTATTAGGCAAAGGCCTTTTTTCACATATTGAGGTGAGAGAGATTAGGTCATACTCCATCAAGACAGGTTTGTGGCCACCTGCTGTTCTAACTTATCAAGCCACCCTTAAGGCGTCTAACTTGGCTTAATGACTACCACTTTAAGTGGTAACTAGGACCAACGGCTAAACGTGCCTTCTGAAGCACGAAGACGCTCGAATATAAAATGCTACAAGTGGTCACCCATCTCAGGCCGACCGAGTCTCGCGCTGCTTAACCTTGGTGATAGCTAAGAACACCGCGAGCGCATAGCAGCTTCTTTTATAATATAAAGAAACATAATTATGATTACATAGGAATCTGCTCCGGCTCTTAATAGATAGCACGAATAAATATCATCGAGGTTTGGCGAATTAGCACAAAATATTCATAAATTATATATTATTATTCATCCCTTAAGATTAGCAAGCTGAAGTGGCAATGGGGGGGCCACATAGCGCGTAGATCGGACGGGCGTTGGGGCAGAAAGATTCTAGAGTGGAGACCACGTATTGGCAAGCGCAGCGTGGGACGACCGCCTGCCAGATGGACCGACGATCTTGTGAAAATCGCACGAAGTCGTTGGATGCAGGTGGCATCGGACCGGTTACGCTGGAAAGCGATTGGGGAGGCCTATGTTCAGCAGTGAACAAGTATAGGCTGAGTTGATGATGATTCATAAATTATGTACCTGAATCTTTTTTGAAAATAAGAATATATATCGTTAAAAACCTTATGAAAATGGAGTAGCTTCTGTGATTTGCGCATACTTTATATATACATTAAAAATACGCGACGGGAGATTTAAATTTACATAATATAGTATATCTATAGATAACATATGCTTTATTTGTTTACTTTTATGATGGATTTTTGTGTGAACCACAAATATTTTTTTTGGTCTGGGTGTAATGTATCTATTTCAATCAAAATCAAATTGTTGTTTGTAAACGCACCTACGACACAGGAATAATTCATAGAGAGCGGCTACGATTAAAAAAAATATTCCGATTAGGACTTACCAAATAATAAGTATATAACTAAAATCCTAATCTGTGCTGCTTTCAGACTGCTACAGTGACGGGGACATTGAGAGCTTACGAAATGATGCGCAAAGACAGGGGCGGTAAAGGGGGCACTGTCATCAACATTGCGTCCATCGCGGCCTTGTTCCAGAGTGAAATGTTGCCAGTGTACTACGCGACCAAGAGTGCTGTGTTACAGTTCAGCAATTGTATGGGTGTAAGTAACTGAAGCGGTGCCTTTACTGGCCTCCCTTGCCCGCCGGCCGGTACAGAGTACTATAACGATACACTTAGTATATGCCCTCCTCATAGCGATAGCACAAGCCGAGGATGTTGCTCCTTAAGGCGCTCATGAGCTAATTGTCCCCATACCCTTTCTGGCTGGAGCGCAGTTTGTTGCACGCTCGCTCACCCGGTGAACCTGCAAAAGACCCTCAGCCCCAACAAGGTAGATCATTCACACACAATAAAAATACAGTAAAGCGCTGGTAGCGCTGTAATACTTTTGTGTTCGTGGCGATAACAGAAATTTTAAAGATAAGACAAATGTTAATATTTCTGTGGTAGGATCAAGGTATAATATAGCGTTCAGCTTGATTAGTCTAAGATGGAAGACTCTTAGTGCCATTTTCATTTTAGAATGCCTTCAGGCTTTAGAAGGCACGTTACGCCGTTAGTTCCGGTTACTGGGTCATTATCAAAAAGTTTGTATGTGAGACGGATATGAAACAGATATGATAATTCAGCTATCGTAATTGACGTTAAGTGTGGTGGATATGAAACAGATCTGATAATTCAGCTATCGTATCAGAAAAATAACAGAAAGGAATTATTAGGGCAAATTTATACTGTATGTTAAAAAAGCAAAAAATAATATTATACTTAGGGGTGATTTTTCGGTCATAAGTTAAAAGTTATCTATCAAATAAATTATTACCTGAATATGTAAGTAAAATAATAATTGAAGGATTGTATTCATATGACTGACATTTTCAATTTGTTAACGTTTTATTGTATCCTATGAATAACTTTGATTTGATGATTGAAAAATTAGCTCTTTTCAAATGTTTGGAACAAAAGAAAATAATTTTAAAACTCTGGATACAACCAGGTACATAATAATCAAATGATACATACATTAAAGGTGTCAATTCTCTTGTAATACCTAATTACTAATGTACTACTAAAACTAAGTTCGAAATTGTCATGTCGATATAAGTATATCAACAATTTTATGATTTTTGACACACCACAACTGTCGGGCCCGTGCCATGGGTTTGGCACATTGGCAGATGTAATATGTATTAAAAACCAAGTCCTATCAATCAAATTCCGAAAATTCTTAAATTGTGACTGCATTTTTTATAAGTACTCTGTAAGTAAATATATAAGAAAACAAGACAAAATATATTTAAATATTATTTCATTAAAATAATATAATTTTTCTTCATACTCATTTATTCAGATGTGACACAATGTAAACGAGGCCTTACCTATTCATATCTGTTACGTCACCGAAATAGTATCAGAAAGTATAACGTATATGAAAAAATGACAGGTGTCTATCATAAAAAAAATATCAACAGATACACTGTTTTACATGCTTTTATAAAAAGTCATTTTTTAGCAAATGTTATGACATAAATTTTTTCGCATGTAAATTATAAAACAATCGGTAAACGCCGTTACTTCAAAACATCTTACCTAAAATATTGAAACTTATTGTCTAATTACACTCCGCGCCGAACCTTTCCATATAAACTTTTTACACAATATAGCCCACTGATAACAACTACACAAGTAGTTTGCTGTGTAAAGTTGCCTGTATAAATAATTATTATTAGTTTATAAAAAATAAAATAATCGCATCACAGAAAAGAGTAACAGATATTAGTCAAATTGAGGACGCTAATTAATTAATGAATAATGTAGACATCTATAGTTGTATTTTACTAATTATTTTATAAAATGGTGAAGCCTTAGCTTACACGTCCCATAAAAACGTTGTTTTCCTATTTACAAAGGCTGTTTGTAAATATTTTTTTACCTTGATTAAACTACATAAGACACAGATTTTTGAATGGAACAAACAGTACGTGCCCGTAGCTGATCTGATTATTTTTTATGATTGATTATTTAAATGTATCAACACTTTTGTTTTTGATTATTTAAATTTGATATATATACATATAGTATATATATATTCAAATTATTTTAAATATCTATCTAGCTATCTATAACATCACGCCAGATCCCTTGCGGGGTAGGCAGAGAGTACAGAGTTCCAACAGGTTCTTTCCTTACATACATCTCTGGCTTGCTCGACTCTCATAGTTCGTCTCATACACGCTGCATATTTTAAATATATTCTCAATTAATGCTTAATTTAAAAAATAGTCCTGGTGGACGTTGATCCACTGGCATAAATGCAAACTTTTTGATAATGACCCTACTTCATGTGGCTTATTTTAAACTTCTTTCTCGTATTTTCCAGTTCAAACAATACTACGATAAATCTGGGGTCAGAGTTCTGGTGCTATGTTTCGGAGCTACTGACACTGCGTTGCTCAGCCTCAACAAGCTTGGTAGCTTCGACAAAGAAGTAGAAGCCACATTCCCAACTATCTTGGCAGGATTCCCTTATCAGACGTAAGTATACCATTAAAAAATGTAAAATATGAAACTCTTATTCTGGTATAAACTGCCCAGCTGTAATGTAAATAGGAGTCAAGCCCCGGGGATGTTTGATCGCAGATAGAAAGAGATCTAACTTTTTTGGGTCTAATAGGCGAGGCCGTTAGTCTAGTTTGGTCTGGAGTCGGGTGGCGTGAGCAAACTAGCTTGATCTATAAATCAGATTAGAGGTGAAAATAGTTAACATTCTCTACTGTGTTAAAAGATCGGTTATTTAGTTAGACTCAATTTACACTCGAGAATGAGACGAAGCGATGCAAAGCGTCAAACTCATAGGTCGTCGTAGGAACACACGCATCTTCACGCGTCTGGAATTTATTGGCGGAACTGGTGGATTGACTGCCTCGTTGGTCTGGTGGCAAAGCGCATCGCTTTGTGATCACGAGGTCCTGGGTTCAAATCCTAGGTCGGACAAATGTAGTTTTTCTAACGAAATATTTCCAGTACGAGTCCGGAGTCTGGAATTGTGCCCGGTATATGGCAATAGGCTCGCCCCCTATTACATGAGACCTAACATCGTCGGTGATACGTGGGTGGACTCAGTACACCTCTGCCACCCCCTCTGGGGAATATAGGCGTGACGGTGTTTTTTTTTTTTTTTGGATTAAAAGTAGTGGGCATCGTTAGCGTCTGACGTGTCAATTCACTTAAGTATCGCACGTCGCTATGTTGCTAATGACAAATGAAATGTTTATGTTAGTAAATAGAGATAGAGTTATATTACCTATAAAGTCTAAAATACATGAAGCTACGCTTCGTTTCTACTATGCGCCAGTGTGGAGTGAGTCTCAACGTATGAATAAGTTATAGATAAACAATATACCTAAATATTGCCTGCATAAGGTGCATTTATCGAGTTTGATTGACATTACACTGAACAAAACAAGCAGGTACTTCAAAGCGTAAGAGATTGGAGTGCCTGATACGTCAACATCTGTAAGCGTCGTGATAATGAGTAGAAAACAAGATATTATCTGCAAAGTGACATTAGAGAGTGACTGTCTGAGATGACAAATATCATTATGTAGTACCAAGTTTATATTATGCCACTGCCGCTGCTACCGGCATAGAGCAGAGGGCTTAGCACAAACAAAATACAAGATACATCTACATTCCACACTTATATGATTAGTGTGAAAGTAACTCTTTTTGTCTGTTACATTTTCACGCCCAAGCCACAGACAGATTTGGATAAAATTTAGCACAGATAGATTGCATCCTGAAGGATGACATAGAATACCTTTTCTCTTAAAAAAAAACTCAATGGAGTCGAAGTCACGAGTATCAGTCAGTATCATTGGTGCTGCCAGAATACCAGCTGTTACGACCGCCTGACGGCGGGTACAATTAAAACACACAATTACAAAAAAAAATACAATTGTTTATTGTTAACAGGAAAAAATATATTTAATTACGCAAACAATTAAAAATCGTAATAACAACAATCCAGAAAATTAAAATAAGTAATAATATTAAAATGGGGCGTGAATTCCCGGCACAGGGGAGTTTTCGGGTCCACAAAAAAGCTGGGGACTTATCTTTAGGCCGCTCGATCCCGTGACGCGTGGGGGGTCTTCGGTAACAGCCTCCACCGGCTAGGTGAGGAATTTGGAGGTGCCCTGTAGAAGGCCCTCAGCCGCCGAGGTCAGCGGGAGTCGACGGGCAGAAATGAGGCCTGCTGTCTCCCAAACCGTACTTGTCAACCCGTACGGTGGACCCCCAGTTTTCAAGGGGGTTGAAGAATGTTGCTAATTTAAACTTTTATTTTTTTATTTTAATAAAGCACTGTTCGAACTGAACTGAATTGTTGTCGTGCGAGCTCTGGCGTCGGAAAAGGGTTGTTCTTGCGCGAGCTCGTTTTTATATACTGCCCCCCCAGGACGGCCTACTTCCTGCCTGGCAACAGTGCGCACTCCCCAGATCTCTTGATCCTTCGTCTGAGAGGAGGACAGATATATAGAAAGAACGGCTCAACCGAAGCAAGGCACGCCCTAAACTATTGTCTGTTTTTTATAAAATTCTTGTGGGACTAAGTTAGCAATAACCGAACCGAGTGAGATAGGATCATTGTCCCGTTGTTCGCTATTGTATTATTTCTAGATCCTTCTATGTTGTGGGCGTTTCTTATTAGGTGTTCTAGAAGGAATTTGATTTCCGGTGCCAACGAATACCTTATATGGTCATTATGATGCTATCACTAGTTAAGGCGCGCGGTTTCCATTCGATGTAACAACTAGTTATTTTGTTTGTTTGTGTGTAAAGATTTTTTATTTTTATTTTATATTTTTAAAACTATGTTACGACGTAACAATACCCCCACTCCCAGAGAAAGGATTTTACGTAGTAAAATCCGCTGCGGTAAGCGCCCATGAAGGACAGAACTGCCCAGTAACTGTCTCACTTTCATACTTCCACTAACAAATACCTACCATGCGACCTAGCATACGACCTGTCATAGTTGTCTGAGGAAATTTATAATCAACAGACTGCCATACAAACAGAGTACAACTCTATTAAAAGATTGGACTCGAGAACAGTACTGCTTGACAAGGAGCGTCTAAGAGGAAGAATACTGAAACGTGAAACATTCGGACGAAACGGCACTGTGAAATACATTTGGTCTTTGATGAATTTGTTACAGTCACGACCCGCTGTAACGAGAAAATTAGTGTAGGCTTACTTAAAGAGTCACTACCCGCTCTATACGCGCAGAACGCAGAACAATAAGACGATTCAGACCCATACAAGAGGTCGCAACACGCCATAAATGCGCAAAACGCAAAACAATAAACGAATTAGGCCTATACAAGGCTCATAATCCGCTATAACGCGCAAAACGCATTAAAAACAATCTCCCAACTAAACGTCAACTTTCGTGTAGGCTTATTTAATTCATCAAAGACAACGTAGACAGAGACCGAAACGCAACAACTTTTTAATTTAAAATTATTGTAGACGAGAGAAAGAAAGAATAAAATTAACCCAATATTCCGAAACACTATGTATCAAGGAAAACAGGAATCGAACCGTGGACGGTGACGACTGTGATTAATATACGAACAATTGATTAAAACAAAATTAACTAAACTAAGCGGCATTGCGAGTATGTCTAGTCTTTAGCGAATTTGTTACAGTCACGACCCGCTGTAACGAAAAGAATGCAGCAGACGAGTAGACCTATACCAAGAAACTGTCATACTCCGCTAAAAATTTGCAAAACGCAAATAAAACAAAACGTGTGTAGACCTATAAAGGAATCATACACACTAAAACAAAACTCCCAATCAAAACATCAAATTCGTGTAGGCTTGTTTTAATCCGCTAAAGACAAACATAATTAATTACTGAACGAAATAATGTTGAATTTAATATTTGCCGATACATGATAAAATAAAACGAATGCTAATATATCATAATAATGATTAGCAACCCTAAAAAAGGAAAAAACATTTTATGAGTCGAACCCACGAAACAGAACGAAAATGATAAGGTAAATTCAACGTGTATAACCCACGTGAATATAACAACATAATAAGTGACTTGATATGAGGATCAGAGACACTATAAAAGTATGAAATAATAATATTATTATAACAAACACCTTGTATAAAACCATGTTTCAAGCAATAAATGATTTATCCATCTATCTATTCATGACAACATACTACCAAAAAAAAATTACGAAGGAGAGGAATGTAGTTTAAAATCCTTGATGTGCCAGTTTCCTAAATTATTTCCAGACATGTCTTCGACGGTGTAGACTAATGGGGAGCGCTTGGCTATTATTTTGCATTTCAAGAATTTCGGAGCTAGTTTTTTCGCGAAGTGAGCATCCTTATCGCTTTGGAAATAGCACCGTTTCCACACAATGTCTCCTACGTTAAAATCTACGGGTTTTCTGCGTAGGTTATAATGTCGCGAGCTTTTGACATGGCTGTTATACAGAGATAGTTGGACTTTGTCGAATATTTTTGCCAAACAGCCGAGGTTTTCCGCGTATTCATCGCGTGGCGAGAGCACCAGATCAATTGGGTCTACATCTGTAGAATAATGCGACCCGCATGGTACAAGTTCTCTACCGTACACTAGAAACGCCGGCGTGTATTTGGTTACCTCGTTAACGGCACTATTCATAGCAAACTGTATCTTTGTTAAGTTTACATCCCAAGTTCTGTGGTCATCTTCTACAAAAGTTGATATGGAGGTGATCAATGTTCTATTATAACGTTCCACAGTGTTTACTTGGGGCGTATATTTAGGCGTGAATTGCACTTTTGGAATTTTATAATATTCGTATAGTTTAGCTAACTCACGACTAATGAATTGCACTCCATTATCCTGAAAAACCACCTGTGGGATGCCATGCACAAGGAAAACACCTTCCTCTAAACATTTGGCGACATTTGCTGCCGTAGCTCTCCTTAGAGGGAATAGTAAACAATACTTGGAAAAACAACAACAAACTACTAATATGTAAGCATTCTGCTTACGGGAAACTGGTAGAGGGCCTACTAGATCTATGGAGATCATTTGAAATGGCCTGCTACACTCCTTAGGCCTACCTAGTGGACCAAGGGTAGTATGGGTAGGAGATTTATATGCAGTACATGTATCACAAGCTGTCACAAATTTAGCAGTATCGCCGTACATACCTGGCCAATAATAGCGTAACTTAAGTCTTTGGTAAGTTTTAAAAATTCCCATATGTCCCGCAGTGGGGTCAGAATGGTTGTTTTTTAGTATCGTTTCACGATGTTCTTTAGGAACAACTTCCTTCCATTCGAATTCGGATGTAAGTGGGCTGTTACCCTTCGAGAAACGATACAATTTCCCATTCGTCACCACGTAGTTCGAAAAACTAGTAGGCGAACTTACGCAACCGTTGAAGATGTTAAGATACCAGTCGTCTTTGGTAATGTAACTGCGATCACTTGTGGCACTTATTTCTGCTACTGGTACTGCTCTAGATAATGCATCTGGAATTACATTATCTTTACCTTTACGGTGTTTAATAATAAAATTAAAGGCAGTGAGCCTCAGACCCCAGCGGGCGAGACGACCCGTAGGGTTGGACAAGGTTAAAAACCATTTTAAAGCTGAATGGTCAGTGTAAACCGTAAAACACTTACCATTCTCTAAATAACAGCGCCAGTGTTCGAGAGCGTCCAGCACAGCCAGAGTTTCTCTCTCTGTAACGCTATAGTTACGTTCAGGACCCGTTAAAGAGCGGCTCCTGAATGCTATGGGGCGGTCAACGCCATCTATATTTTGGGTGAGCATAGCGCCTAACCCGAAATTACTGGCGTCTGTGTGAACTTCGAAAGGAAGGTCGTAATTAGGGCAGCATAATACCGGTGCTGTGACCAAACATGATTTAAGTGTCGTGAAGGCCGCTTCCGCTTCCGCTGACCATCTGAAGGGTGGAGCACACTTCTTTGTTGATGTTAGAGAGTTCAGAGGGCCCACAATGGTGCTGAAATTTAGTATAAAACGTCTGTACCAAGACGCGGTTCCTAGGAATCTCTTCACATCTTTTTTCGTGGTTGGTGTTGGGAAGTTGAGTATAGCTTCCACCTTCAGCGGGTCTGTGCGGAGACCCTCAGCGTCAACCACATAGCCCAAATACTTTAAGCTATCCCTAAAAAGTTGTCATTTTTCGAAGTTAACTGATAAATTAGCTATTTTAAGTTTTTCCAATACGCGCAGCAGCAGGGACACGTGATCCTGGAATGATTCGCTAATTACTATAACGTCGTCTAAATAACAGAAGACTTTGTGCTCGAACTCTGGTCCAAATAAGGTATCCACTAATCTTTGTTGTGTAGCTGGCGCATTGGTCAACCCAAAAGGCATTACATTAAAAACGAAAGTTCCGCGACCCGGAACGTAAAAACTAGTCTTCTCTCTGTCCTTTTTATCCAATGGAATCTGCCAAAAGGATTTTGACAGGTCAATCGATGACAGGAAACGAGCGTCCCTAAGGTTGTCTAAGATCTCCGATATATACGGTAGGCTATAGGCGTCTTTTTTGGTGACCGAGTTAAGCTTCCTACTGTCTAGGCATACCCGAGGTTTACCCTCTTTTTTCTCTACTACTATGACAGGGGAAGACCACGGACTTTCGCCTGGCGAAATTACGCCGAGTTTCAACATTTCGTCTACCTGCTCTGATACGATTCTTTGTTTTTCCGGCGACAACCTATACGAGCGCTGCCTAATAGGAAGTGCATCTCCTGTATCGATCCTATGGGTAATTAGGGATGTTCTACCTAAACCTATACGTTCAAAAGAGATATTTTTAAATTGCTCAATTACGCTATTCGCGATTATTTTTTCTGATAGCTCTAACGTGTCATAGGAATGAAGGCCTAGTGAGGAAGTAGAAGACGTTGTAATATTATAAACTTTAGGGTCTGTGTTACTGATAAAATCTAAGTTAGGTAAATATTTAGGACAAATATTAAAATTTTTCCAAAAATCAATGCCAAGAATTAAATGTGAATCTATTTCTTGTATTACATGAACGTTTAATATTTTAATTATATTTTCGAAAACTATAGGTAACAGAATATTGCCAATAGAATGATAAGACTGACCGCCTGCAGTCGTAACTGTTAATATATCAGCAGTGTTCAATATGAACCCTGCTTTTAAAAGTTGTAAATGGGAATTATTCCCTAAAATGGTAATAGCTGAACCCGAATCTAATAGACCTAAATATTTTAAGTTAGGATAATTAGCAATTGAAACCGTAACATAAGGACGAGGATCGTTATGAGGTAATTTATTAAAAATAGTAGCGACCTTGAAAGTGCGAAAGAAATTTTTTATAGTTGTCAGCCAGTTGGCCCAGTCTTCCTGGTCGAAGTTAGACTGACTGCAACTTTCCTGAGCTAGTTTTTTGTATGATTATTATTGTTATCTTTAATGTTTGTTTGTAGGACTTTAGAAGGCGGGCTATATTTGTCCTTACATTTAGGGCAATCTGTAACTTTATAACCGCGTTCGCCGCATCTGTAACACTGGAAAGGACTCACGAACGGTTTTTTCTTGGAATTGCACCTAGGGCAAGTAAAAGTAGTGTGGTCCCGAAGGCCACATTTAAAACAATATTTTTTATTTAAGTTTAACGAGGCTAACCTATTTGAATTATATTTATTTTTGTTTGTTTTGATAGATAGATAATTAAATTCTGGTGCTAATGAGCAACCAGGGTTACACGAAGGTTCTTAAAAATTTGAATACCGAGCGTTAATTCTTTCATAGTTTCTGCAGACTTCTCGTAATTCAGAAATGCTAGAAATATTTGGATTCGTAGCCAAAACTCCCGCGTAACACGGCCTAATATTGTGAAGAATTATTTCTAATTTATCCGCCTCTGGCACCGATCCGGAAAGTCGCGAAAACATACCGTGCATAATCGGTAGATAGATAGTTATGCTTTCTTCTTCGCCTTGGCTTCGCGAACGGATCTCGTACATCATTTTGTAGTCAAAGTCAAAAGTGTCGAAGTCCGTTCTTAGCAAAGATAGTAGTTCGTGCCACGAACCTATGCCATCCCATACGCTTCTGAGCCAATGCAAGGCTTCCCCGGTGAAAATTTCTGGCGCTAAACGCATCATTCTTTCGTCCGAAATATTTCGTGCCAACTTAAGCTCTTCTAAGCGAGCGATAAAAGCGCGTACGCAGGATTTGCCGTCATATTTTGTCTTTAGAATTTCTGAAAGCGAAGTCCTATCGCAACCTACTTCCGTATTTGTGTATGTTGTTTCCTTCCTCTCGTACGGACTATTTGGTACATTTAAACTATCCTGTACTGAAGTTTTTCCCACTAACGGTTTGTTTTTGTTTGTGAAATTATTAAACCTTGTCTGGAGGTCATTGAATTGTTCAACGATATCATCAAAAAGCGTTAGTAAAATTTCATTTGTAGGTTTTTCTATTCTTTTTAAACGGAAGTAAATGTGATTAATTAAAGAGCGAGTACGATCTAAAACTGGTTTGTTATCCGGGTTATTGTCTAATGTATCTAAGTTTATAATTATTCTGCTAAAGGTTGCGTTAACTTCTTTCATGTCTGTCTCTATGTCATAGCATGAGTCATAAATCGCGTCCGCAGGATATTCCGAAACAATTTTATTTATTTGCACTCTAAGATCCTCCACCCTGTCTTTAGGTTCTAAACCGCGTATGGCTACTTCATACGTGAGTTCCGGTTTAGTTAAATGTAAATATTTAATGGTACGGTCCATTTTTAAACAAAATTATTTTTAAAGAATTGACTAAGTTCAAGCTAATTCAAATAAATATTTTTATTAAACACCTCAATTGAAGCTAAAATGGCTCAATATATTAAATAATATTTTGTGAGATAAATAATTGAAATTAAAATAGTGAACTGAAATGTTTGAAAACAATACGTGACGGAATGTGACACGATTGTGGGCAATGTTAAAAAAAAATATTAAGAACAATGTATAATAATATACGTAACCGCTATTTTCTTTTCAGAGCATAAAAAAAAATTGCAAAACAATAAATGATTGCAACAATAAAAAAATAAATGCAATAAATGCACCAATAAAAAAACAAAATCTCTGAAAGGAAATGTCAATTACGCACAAACAAATGCAAAATACAAATGCTAAAAAAACATGAAATGTAATGCAATGTTATAAAAAAATAAAAAAACGAAACAAAATGTAGTAGAACAATTATTATTGCCCACTGTGCAGTTCACGCATATGTGGGTAATCAGAGATGGTATTTGATTACGCGGCGGAGCCAGATGACAATAATCGGCTACTCGTTCCTCTTTAATGAGAAACGGGTCGGTGGTACCACCCCGTTCAGCCTCGTCCGCAAAGGCTTACCACCTGGAATTGAAAAATACCGACACCACAATAGTACGAAAACTTCTCTGTGCTTTGCCCTTCAAACGTTGGCGCCACTTTGTTACGACCGCCTGACGGCGGGTACAATTAAAACACACAATTACAAAAAAAAATACAATTGTTTATTGTTAACAGGAAAAAATATATTTAATTACGCAATCAATTAAAAATCGTAATAACAACAATCCAGAAAATTAAAATAAGTAAGTATATTAAAATGGGGCGTGAATTCCCGGCACAGGGGAGTTTCCGGGTCCACAAAAAAACCTATGGGCGCTGGGGACTTATCTTAAGGCCGCTCGATCCCGTGACGCGTGGGGGGTCTTCGGTAACAGCCTCCACCGGCTAGGTGAGGAATTTGGAGGTGCCCTGTAGAAGGCCCTCAGCCGCCGAGGTCAGCGGGAGTCGACGGGCAGAAATGAGGCCTGCTGTCTCCCAAACCGTACCCGTCAACCCGTACGGTGGACCCCCAGTTTTCAAGGGGGTTGAAGAATGTTGCTAATTTAAACTTTTATTTTTTTATTTTAATAAAGCACTGTTCGAACTGAACTGAATTGTTGTCGTGCGAGCTCTGGCGTCGGAAAAGGGTTGTTCTTGCGCGAGCTCGTTTTTATATACTGCCCCCCCAGGACGGCCTACTTCCTGCCTGGCAACAGTGCGCACTCCCCAGATCTCTTGATCCTTCGTCTGAGACGACGACAGAGATATAGAAAGAACGGCTCAACCGAAGCAAGGCACGCCCTAAACTATTGTCTGTTTTTTATAAAATTCTTGTGGGACTAAGTTAGCAATAACCGAACCGAGTGAGATAGGATCATTGTCCCGTTGTTCGCTATTGTATTATTTCTAGATCCTTCTATGTTGTGGGCGTTTCTTATTAGGTGTTCTAGAAGGAATTTGATTTCCGGTGCCAACGAATACCTTATATGGTCATTATGATGCTATCACTAGTTAAGGCGCGCGGTTTCCATTCGATGTAACAACTAGTTATTTTGTTTGTTTGTGTGTAAAGATTTTTTATTTTTATTTTATATTTTTAAAACTATGTTACGACGTAACACAGCGTTGCACCATAATCAATCGTTATGGTGTAGCAATATGCTGAGGCAGTATCCTTTTTTTTTTTTTTTCGTGGGGATATGCCTTACGCATACCCCCGGGCCGAGGGCACGGCCCGGGTGGTTATGTGGGGCTTGCACCCACTAAAATCCCCCGGCGTCCTACTGCCCTTTGCCGGGCCACAGGAATCGTCACTGGCATGACCTCTGTGGCACCGGCGGGCTCGGTCCGCAGTTAGGCGCGGACCTCGACAAATGTAGGGGGGAGTTCGGTCTCCCCCTACCGCCTGTTGGAGGCTGCGCGTACGCAGCCCCCAACCAAGGGGGGTGCCCCCCCCGACGCCTGCAGGCCGAGATTACGGTGGGCGAAGGTCGTTCCGGGCGTAGTCCCTGCGCCTTCGCCCAACGCGCCGTCTGCGAGCGGGATTGGAGGACTCCTCCCGCACCCGCTCTGCCTCCTCCTTCGCGGATATGACGGCCTCGCAGAAGGCCGCCATTGCCGCCCAGGCGCTCTCGCTCCCAACCATGGATGATATCACGTTCGGGAGCGATAGCCCCCTGTCCCCCTGCACCGAGCGCTCCGGCTAGCCGGCGCCGCTCGGCATCCCATGCCGGGCACACCAGCATCGTGTGCGCCGCCGTGTCTTCTGGGGCCGCACAATGGTGGCAGCGCTCCGCCTCCTCACGACCGATCCGCCACAGATACCGCCCGAAGCAACCATGCCCGGACAGTATCTGCGTCAGACGGTACGTGAGGACGCAGTGTCGTCGCCCCAGCCACTCCCAGAAGACCGGCAGCAGCGCAGCGATGACGGCGTGACCGGCAGTGGGATGGGCGAGCTTGCACCGCTAGCTCTCCAGCGCAGCTTGGTGCAACTTTGTGCGCCTCGCTCTCGGGGCGCCGGGATCCCGGATGTTGTTGGGATCCCTACGCCAGGCATAAGGCTCAGAGAGCGCCTGGGCCTCCAGCTCCCACGGAGGCGTACCGGCAAGGAGTGTCGCCGCCTCGAAACTGATGGTGCGGTACCCTCGGGCGATCCTGACAGCCATGACTCGCTGCGCGCGGTGCAATAGCACCACGTTTCGGGCCGTCAGGGCGCCCGCCCATATTGGGGACCCATACAAGGCCTGGGACCGCACCACCCCCGCATAAAGCCTCCTCGCCGAAGATTCTGGTCCTCCTAAATTTGGTAGGAGCCTCGATAAGGCCCCTGCTGTTGCCATCAGATTTGGCGCTAGTGCGGCAAAGTGCGCCCTAAAGGACCAGCGCCCGTCCAAGAGTAGGCCCAGATATTTGATTTGCGCCGAGACGTTAATGCGCTGCCCCCCCGACAATGATGTGAGCGTCAGGGGGGGGCCGGTTTCTGGGGCCGTGGAAAGATACGGCCTCGGTCTTGTTGAGGGCCACTTCCAGGCCGAGCCGCCGGATGCGCCCCACCATTTGCGCCACGCCAGCTGTGGCCAACAACGTTGCCTCCCTGTGGCTCCGAGCCCTCGTGGTGACAAGAGTGTCGTCCGCGTAGCACGTCACTGCCAGACCCGGCAGCAATGCGCCACGCAGGACCCAATCGTAGGCGATGTTCCACAGGAGTGGTCCGAGGACCGACCCCTGTGGAACCCCGCACCCGACGTTCCGCTCCTGCCACCGCGTTGGCGATGTCCAAAGACACCGCCAGTATTACCTCCTGAGGCAGTATCCTATTCAACCCCACACAACCTCTGGTGTTTTTTTTTATCTTTTTGTTATGATTTTTAGTTATTATTTTCGTTATTAATATTAGTATCTCAATTACTATGTGAGTGTGGTTGAATAAATGTCTTTTGTTTCTTTCTTTCTTATATTATGAATTTAAATTTTCAGGGCGGAAGCAGCGGCCCAGGGTCTTGTAGATGCGTACAAGTTTGGAGAGAGCGGAAGCACTTGGTTAGCTTCTAATGAGGAACCTGTTCGTGATATTTCGGAAACCATTCGGCAGGCGTATGGAATCATGTCTGCTACATTCATGAACTGACGTCACTTGATTCCAAAAAATTAATAATACGAACCAGATGTGTTTACTCTAATATTACTCTATACCTATCTTTCAATTTGCTACTTTAGTCCTATGATAACTGGGAATAGATACATTTTATTTTCTATCTATAGAAGATTATATTTAGCCATCATTCGCACTAGCACTTTTTGTGTGTTTTTAAGTGCTGTGTGCGCTTTTCTAACAAATGTCCCGTAGCCTATTCATTTCATTAATTCCAGCGCTTTTTTAATGCGCAAGAAAAAGCGCTCGTGAGAATGAGGTTAATGTTCTATGTACAAATGAATTTTGATTCGTACGGTCGTCTTTTGGCCCGCGGCTAAAATCGGAAATAACGCTGTCACCAAGTGAAATGAGTATCAGATAGAAAATCGATGATTACGTATCTGCAGGTGTACTGTTATCTTGTTTATGATTGTTCGAAAAATATAATAATTAAATAAAACTGCACATTGTCTTTGATTTTTTTAACCATAAAATGTAGTCTTCGGAAATTGTTTTTTAGAACACCACTTTTCCGAATTAAGGTCCGATTCCTATTTTTTTTTCTTGTGATAAAAGAAGTACATATGGTATGTACGACACGTTTAATAGATGTACAACTAAGACCATAACTAAAATAAAATAAGACTGACTTGGTTGGTAGGCCCCTTAAATCCGACTCCATATCTGATCTGCCCCCGCTGACCTGCCCCTAAGGCGCAACCCCAGCCTTCGATGACGACGAAAAGGCCGAGCTTCTCGCCCGCACCCTCAAGAGCCAGTGCACTCTCAGCTGTCTGCCCGTTGACACGGCTCATGTCGATTCGATCGATAGGGAAGTAGAGCACAGGGTGTCCCTTTCCCCTACCGATTCCTTATTCCTTATTGCCCAGACCGAGGTCGAAAACCTGATTAAAGGTCTTTAACCGATAAAGCCCCCCGGCTCTGACGGCATCTCTAATCGCGTACTCAAAAGCTTGCCCGCCCAACTCATCTGCCTCTTAGTGGTCATCCGTAACGCCGCCATGACGAACTGCACCTTCCCCACTCAGTGGAAGGAGGCCGACGTCATAGGCATTCCCAAGCCCGGTGAACCTCATGACCGCCCCACGACTTACCACCCCATCAGTATCCTCAACTCCCTGGCGAAGATCTAGGAGCGCCTGCTTCTGGCACGGCTCTGGGACTTCGTATCGTCCAGGGCATTCTCATCAATGAGCAGTTTGGTTTTCGAGCCAAACACTCTTGCGTTCATCAAGTACACCGCATCACGGAGAACATCCTCACTGGCCTCAACAAACCTAAACCCGACTACGCAGATGCCCTTTTCTTCGATGTCGCGAAGGCGTTCGACAAAGTCTGGCACAAGGATATTCCTTGTTCGAGTAAGGTGCATCTAGCCCTATTCGCGGATGATACCGCTCTCTATGTCTCGCATAGGAATAAGGGTTTCATTACCAGAATCCTTTAGGCAGCCGCCAATACCCTAGGGGATTAGTTCAGAAAGTGGCGTATTGAGGTGAACCCGGACAAGAGCGCTGCGGTGCGGGCACCTCGCGCCCCTCCCTGCGTCACCTCGGAAGTAATCTCAGTCAACTGACCATGTTCGACCGACCCTGGCTTAAACAGGTCTAATATCTAGAGGTCTATCCGTAACCGAGCAGCCTTTGTGCTCGGTTTTCTTTACCCGATGATCTGCAAGCGGAGTAAAATGTCCCTTAGGAATAAGGTAACACTTTACAAAACTTGTGTACGGTCCATCATTACGTACTCTTGTGAGGTGTTCAGGCACGTCGCCCGCTCTCACATTGATAGACGGTTCAATCCCGTTTCCTCCGTCGTGGCCCCGTGGTTCATACGGAACGTCGATCTCCATTTTGATTTTGATCTCGACCTATTCGCGCTTTTATTAAAAAGACGACAACCCGTGTTTTCGCGAACGCGTCCAATCATAGGAATCCGCTAATCGTAGCCGCCGCCGACTACGTACCTAACTCCTCTCCTATCAGCCGCTACCGCCGACCGTGGTATGTTCTCACCGACCCCCCCTGATGCCGTTCTTTCGGATACAGATACTGCACACAGGATCACATATACACAAACCACGCTGGTGAGGTCGAAGAATCCCTTACCTTCTGGCCGGTGCAGAGCACCACGGCGAGTCATCTAGTATATGCCCTCCCCCACAGCGACTGTCCAAACCGAAGCCGTTCCTCCTTGAAGCGCCCTTGAGGCTGTAAAGGCCCCTCGGCCAACAGAGTAGATCATTCACACATACACACACAAAATTGTTTGGTCCGCAATAAAATATCTAACCCATAATCAGGTGATCGATAGATACCTAATCTAACAACTGATAACTTATTATAAATTATGCAATACGTACTGTATTATTGTTTTAATTGATTATAGAATTAGGCCTTTATCTAAAGCTGGGTTGTCATTATGTATCAAGTTGGCATATATTTTATCATTCGTTGAACGCATTATAGTAAAATATGCCCGGGAATAAATGGCTACTTAATTATTAGTTTTTTTTAAAACGTAGCCCCATACTAGGATTTATTCCTGTGTCGTAGGAGCGTTTACAAACATGAAAATTCACACACATATATACAAATACCTAGACCGAAACAAATAATTGTGGGTCACACAAATATTTGTCCCGTGCGGGAATCGAACTCGCGACTAGATACAATGGGCGGAGCGGCTTAAGCTCTTAACCACTGCGCTAAATCGTCCGTCAAAATTAATACGTTTACATCTATAACTAATCTCAAAGAATCTCTTTAGTTTGAACTTAACTTAAAGACGTTTTTAGTGTCTTGTGTCAGCACGGAAAACAGTTAATATACTAGAAAATCAAATTAAAAAAATAACCGCTATAAAAACCTTGAAATTTATTTCATACCAATAAGTTTTATCCCTAAAGGTTACGCCACATAGCCGACGAAGCGCGACGGGAGCGCTATGGTGGTGCTGCTTGGGGCGTTGTAATGTACTGAAATGTACGGGAGGCACCATATAGCGCAGCCCCGCTCGGCGCGACGGCAAACATCAAAACTTAACGCAGCCGAGCGCTTCCGTCACGCTCCATCGGCTATTTGACCAAACTTTTATTGTACTGAAAATTATAAACGTTTCGCCACATAGCCGACGCAGCGTGACGGGAGCGCGATGGTGGCACGACTTGGGAGGCTGTAATGTACTGAAATGTATGAGAGTCGTCTTTATTTTGGAGACGTCACACAGGACTTCCACGTTCGACGCGACGGCAAACGTCACGACCAGCCGCTGTCGCGCCCGACGCGATTGCATACAAAGCACGGCGGGGGGAGAGAAGCCGTCACGTGTACGAGCGAGACGCCGTCACGCGTTCGAGCGGGATGCTAGTATTATTTGATGCTCTTAATTAGCAATCACACAGACAATGGAGCTGGAACGCGCCACAATCGAACAAACGAAGCACGGTGAGAGAGAGACGCCAATATATGAGCGAGCGGGACGCTAGTGTTTTTGCTTGATGCTCTTAATTAGCACATTGTCACATAGACATGAGGCTGGAACGCGTCGTACTCGATGTGAACATGGATTTATTATCCAAATCGGATTGAGCACTCTGAAATAAAACGTGACGTCAAGGATAACCATACATTGGTTATTAAGTTAATATTAAGGGATTAATGATTAAATTTAGTCAAGCTATTTTTTTATCCAACATTTTGTTACATGCGGTAGGTAAATAAATGCCAAATAACATGTGAAGTACTAACTTCATTAAGTGCTATACTCTCAAAATCAATTCGTCAAATACTAAATATACAATGATAGTAGGTTACAACTTCCAATTCATACAGACGTCGACCTGATCCAGTGGCTAATCAGGTCATTGGATCGAGTAGTTGCGGGTTTGATCACCGCACGGATAATTCTTTGTGTAACCACAAACATTTGTTTGGGTCTTAGTGTTCGTGTATGTGAATCTCATATCTGTAAACGGACTTACGACTCAGGAATAAGTCCTAGTGTGAGTTATGTATAAAAACAAGTCTCATAAATAACCGTTGAAGTCTATACAAGGTGTAACATAATAAACGCAAGACCTCAGACACACCAATTAGAGAGTTGCTTCATAAATTCAAAACTAAAACCAAATTTAAAGGTTTTTACCCTTTTTTAAGCACTTTTATACCGCAATTAACAATAAAACTTGTGCGTGTATGTGTGCGTTTTGAGAAATACGTTTTAGAAATGCATTTGAAATCTCCGTATTGCTTTGAATCAAGAATAAAATTAGTTTGTTATAGCGCACTGAAGGAGTAATAGCAGAATTTGCAAATTAAAAAAAAATGTAGGATACATTAAAAATAGTTGTAATGAATTCAATTGCCGATGTAGAACAAACTACTTTCAGGTCTTGCGCTCATTATGTTACAGCTTGTATATCGTTATACACTTTACTTTAAGAACGCATTTGAAACATATCATAAGTAGCTATAGTCCGAATAAGTTCTTCATTATGGTCACCGTACTACATCGTAATGGGTGTGAGCTAGACACCGAGCTCAAGGTTGTTGCTCTCACTCATCATGATTTCTCGAGTTATTTTCAGTTAAGTTCGTTACTGAAAATTCAGTGTTGTGTCTGAAAATTAAACTCTGACGAGTTTAATGTTAAGCTGTTTAAGACGCTGGACTGGGAAGGTCATGGCATAAACATTAATGGCAGTCATATCTCACACTTGAGATTTGCAGACGACATCGTCATTATGGCCGAAACGTTGCAGAATTTACAACAGATGCTGACCAGCCTAGCCGATTCTTTCGAACGCATAGGTCTCCGCATGAACTTGGACAAGACCAAGGTTTATCGACATGTAGTACCGGAACTTGTTGCAATATATGGCGCTATTCTCGAGGTTGTTCAAGAATATGTTTACCTAGGGAAAACTCTGCAATTGGGGAAAAAAAAACTTCGAGAAAGTGGTCAACAGAAGAATACGGCTGGGCTGGGCGGTATTTGGGCAATTACATCGAGTATTTATATGGTCGATTCCACAAAGCCCAAAGACAAAAGTCTTCAATCAGTGCGTCCTGTCCGTTGTGACTTATGGAGCCGAAACGTGGACACTCACGGTTGGACTGGCCCATAAATATAAAGTCACTCAACGAGCTATGGAAAAGGCTATGCTCGGAGTTTCTCTGAAGGATAGAATCCGGAACGAAGTCATTCGACAGAGAAGAAAAGTTATCGACATAGCCCACCGGATTAGTAAGCTGAAGTGGCAATGGGCTGGTCACGTTAGCCGAACAACCGACGACCGCTGGGACAAACGAGTTCTTGAGTGGAGACCACGGACTGGCAAACGTAATATAGGACACCCTCAGGCTAGGTGGAGCGATGACCTTCGTAGGGCGGCTGGCAGAAACTTGATGTGCGTAGCCGAAGATCGTAACCAGTGGCGTGCACTTGGAGAGGCCTATTTCCAGCAGTAGACTGCTATAGACTGATGATGATGATTTTAATGTTCTCTAGCAATATTTTGATATTATTCAATCCGTTTTGGATAATAAATCCATGTTTACGGAGCATGGTAGGAGCGACACGCCGACATGCGTGTGAGCGGGACACTAGTATTATTAATTTATTTTTAGACGTTGAGAACAACATGGTGGTCACTCGGACGGCCGGCGCGACTTCGCGCCTGTAGTGTGACGTGCGCGCCGCGCTGCTGTCCGTCGAGGTCGCGCCAGCGTCGTGCCCCCGTCGCACTGTGACGAAAGTTTAAGTTTATAGCACGGATATATTACCCTAAATGTACCACTCTACGAAAAAAACGTGATGACAAGGATACTCACTTAGAGCCGTCTTTTTCTAAATAGGGTGACCAAACATTGGTACAATTATGGACTTATTGACATATAACTAACGTATAAAACTCGGGCTAATAATAAACAGTTATTGCCGTAATTTTTTCTTTCTACGTATATGCCAGATTTTAAATGAGTTTTCAAAGTTCAGATTTCAATTAAATTGCCTATTTTCTTGCTGACTGTACATTTTTTCAGAATCTGAAAATTCAATTCCAAATTTTGCAAAAATTAAGGATAGTCTCCTAGGGCCGTTTTTCTGTATCTACAACTGTTGAGATAGCTGCCCTTTCTGTCCCATCTTAAAAATCCACCTGTATATACAGACGAATTGTGAACTTTGTTCGTTTTGATCTCGGTAATAATTGGTTTACAGCGTATTTAAACCATATCCTAAATAATGAATAGACTAATACAGACTATACAGTCTGTATTAGTTCTACCGTATGGTCACCGTACTGCATCGTAATGGTTTCGAGCGTGACACCGGAGTCCAGGTTATTGCCCTCACTCCTCATGGTTTCTCAAGTTTTTTAAATCATATAAAATTCAGTGTTATATTGGTGAGTAGAAATCCAATTTTCGCTAGCAATATTTTGCCGTTACTCAATCCGTTTTGGATTAAAAAATTATGGTTTATAGAATGTAGTTGCTTCAAACTTGACTGCCTCGTTGGTCTGGTGGCAAAGCGCATCGCTTTTTTTTTTTTTTTTTTTTTTTTCTTTTTAAAACGTAGCCCCACACTAGTATTTATTCCTGTGTCGTGGGTGCGTTTACAAACATGAAAATTCACAAACAAATACCCAGACCGGAACAAATAATTGTGGATCACACAAAGATTTGTCCCGTGCGGGAATCGAACCCGCGACTATTAGACACAGTGGGCGGAGCAGCTCAAGCTCTTAACAACTGCGCTAAATCGTCGTCAGGTGATCACGAGGTCACGTGTGATCACGAGGTCCTGGGTTCAAATCCTAGGTCGGACAAATGTAGTGTTTCTATCTATATCTATCTATATCATCACGCCAGATCCCTTACGGGGTAGGCAGAGAGTACAGAGTTCCAACAGGCTCTTTCCTTACATACCTCTCTGGCTTCCTCTACTCTCATAGTTCTTCTCATACACGCTCGCCGGTTACGGAGACTCCTGCCTTGTCCTTTAGATACTCCGGTCTATTTGGTCATGGTAAAATAGTCTAGGTCTTCCCCGGTACTTACATCCTTCCACTTTCGCATTGTATATCGGTTTTGTTATTCTTTCTTCGGACATTCTTTCTATATGCCCGAACCCACGGAGCATGCCCTTTCTCATCTTTACACCGATACTCTCTTTCATACCTATTTGCTTTCTTACTACGCTGTTGCGAATACGGTCGGTCAGCTTCACTTTTCCGCAGAGCTCGCATTTCCACCGCATTTATTCTACTTTCATTCTCCTTCTTACATACCCAGCTCTCGCTGCCATATAACAGCGTTGGGACAAGTACTCCATTATGTATGGCCAGCTGCGCCTTTCGGCTTAAGTGCCGGCTCCCAAATAGCTTTCCCATCGCGCCATTCACTCTGTTCCCTGCACTCACTCTTCTCTCTATCCCAGCGGTGTATTTTCCATCCTTACTGAATGCGCATCCAAGATATACAAACTCATTCACTTGCTCCAGCACATCGTTCCCAACCACAATCCTTGCATTCGTTCTGGTTTCTTCGCGTTCAAAAACTATAATTTTGGTTTTCTTCACATTCAAATGTAAGCCATTGTTCATGCAGTCGTCTTTCATAACTGTGACTAGTGAGTGCAGATCAGTGACTGTTGGCGCTATCAAAACCGCGTCATCTGCATATAGTAGATGATTTACCACTAGATCACTCATTTGTACACCTTCATTCATCGCTTTCAGTCTTTGAAGACTTTTATCTAAATATATTATAAACAGTCTAGCGGACAACACGCAACCTTGCTTGACGCTGATTTCAACGTCAAACCAGGGCGACATGTCACCACCCACCCGTACGCATGTAATGTAATGTAAATGTAGTTTTTCTAACGAAAAATTCCCAGTATGAGTCCGGAGTCTGGAATTGTGCCCGATATATGCCAATAGGCTTGCCCTCTATTACATGGGACCTAACATCGTCGGCGAAACGTGGGTGTACTCAGTACACCTCTGCCTCCCCCTCTGGGGAATATAGGCGTGACGGTTTAGTTGCTTCAAATCATCTGTAAAATAGAAGAAACGATACACACATAGAAATATTAATTATTATTAAGATTTCTATTAATACATATTATGTGCATATTTCCCAATGTACTCCATCCCTAATATCGACTAGATATTTTTTATCATTATGATAAATCACTATAAAAACATGTGATGCAAATTAAATCCGCAAATTCTAAGTGGATATAACGTTAGTTGCATGTGAACATATATTCATTTAATTATATTGACAAAATGGTGTATGAATGGAAGGATAAAGTTGTTCTAATCACGGGGGCTGCCAAAGGTATTGGCGAGAAAGTGGTTAGGATTGCATTGGAAGAAGGTGCTAAGGTAGGTTTAAAAATGTTTGTATAATTTAGTACTCTTATCGCCACTGGCGGCTTACTAAGGGTATAACGTATTGCACTCGTAGGAGAAACCATCTTTGGAGGGGCTGATAATTAAATATTTCGTAAGGACTGCTTCGTCTAGTGGCAAAACGCATCGCCTTGTGATCGCGAGGTCTTGGGTTCAAATCCTAGAGCGGACAAATGTAGATTTTCTAACGAAAAATGTACGAGTACGGAGTTTGGGATTGTGCCCGGTATATGGCAATAGGCTTGTCCCCTATTACATGGGACCTAACATCGTCAGCGAAAAGTGGGTGTACTCAGTACAGCACTGCCAACCCCGCTTGGGGAATATAGGCGTGTCGGTGTTTATGTTACGTAAGCCATTGAACTAGCCAACTATTCGTTACAAGTATAAGAATGGAGTCAACAGCTGCATAATATTTTTCATTATGCTAATCATTAGTTGGATGATGAGTAGGTTACTAGATTTTGATGCTTAGAAATTTTAATGATTGTCCTCAATTAGACAACTGTGTGCACCGAGAATAACAATAAACTTACATTTTGATCGTAAAGGAACCAAAATACTCGATAAAACCCAAAAAAATGTGTAAGTAGGTAATGACACGACCAATAAAAGTCAAAGACATGAAGAAATGCATTGGGCAGGACATGTTGTTAAAAAATGATCATAGATGAAGTAGGATATTGAGGGAAACGGGGCCCAAAATCTGGTAAAATATGAGTGGGCAGACCTGAGGCTCAATGAAGAGTTGTGGAAAGAACTTGGAGTAGAACAACGGGACTGCGAAGAATGACACAAAATAGGCTTATGTACTGCAGTGGACTATGACAGCTGATGATGTAGTAATTATTCAATATTTCAGCAAATCGTGATCCTAGATGTTGATGAAACTAACGGTGTTGCGTTACAAAACGAGCTAAATGGCAAACACGGCGCTGACAAAGTCAAGTTTATCAAATGTGATGTCACTGATGATAAGCAACTTGAATCTAACTTTGAATCTGTTCTGTCGGACAAGAGTAACACGTATGTTGTTATCAACAACGCTGGCATTTTGAACGACAGTTGGCAGACTTATAAATTACAGATTGCGTTGAATGTGGTAAGTTTTTAACCGACTTCATATAGAAGAAGGTTCTATAATCGTCTGCATATATTATTTTTATGTATTTTCACCGTTATTTTCGGTAATTGTGGACCGTATTTGATGATTCTTTTCGCGTTGAGTCCAATATAGGTCTGAGGTGGTTTCATTTAAATTTAATTGTTATTTGATTTTGGAATTTCAAGATACGTCAGAGAACTCTTTAACGATAAACAATATGAATTTGTAGATGGAATTGTTATGGGTATTATATAAATCCTATAGGTATCCTCCTATAGAATTAGTTTTATATAAGCAATTCAACTTCAAAAATGTATCAGAATATTAATCGACTTCAAAACTAACTAACTAAGCAATATATATTCGTTGTGTTATTGCTATAAAGGCTTGTTTTTAAAAACGTCGTTTTAAATTAAAATGTTTTTCCCTAATTTCAGACAGCCCTAGTGACTGGCAGTTTGAAAGCCTTGGACTTGATGCGCAAAGACAAAGGTGGGAAAGGAGGTGCTATCATCAACATGTCGTCCGTGGCAGCCCTGTGTCCTTTGCCCTTTGTTCCCATCTACAACGCCACCAAAAGTGCTGTATTAACCTTCAGCAACGGGATTGGTGTTAGTATAATAATAAGCAGGCACTCGTAGCACTTCGGATCTGCGGTTTTCGTAGCGATCAACAAGCTTAAGCAGCGTTCGACTTGCTCCACCTGAGATGGGCGTCTCCGTGCTTCAGAAGACACGTTAAGCCGTTGGTCCCGGTGGAACCCTTACGGCTTGATAAGATACAACCGCAGGGGGCCACAAACCTGCCTCCGCCAATTCGCACTGCGTCCGCGTGTTGGAGTGCCATCTAATCTCTCTCAGCTCGAATTGTGAGAGAAGGCCTTTGCCCAGCAGTGGGACAGTATAGGTTTATATTATCAATATTTCCATGTGTGAGTATGCCCATTATTTCAAAAATCAAGGGGGCCATCAATAACAGATGAAGTAATGAAATAGTCGGCCGGCAGACACATTGGATTTCTATAATCGTAGCCATTAATTTTTACTCAATGTTTCTACTTTTAGGTAGATGAATACTATTTAAGGACGAACGTTCGTGTATTGACAATCTGTTTTGGTGCGACTGACACTGGACTCATTGCGATACAGAATATGGGTAACTTTGATGAAGAAATGGCATCCAGGATAGGTGAACCTCTGGAGACTTATCCTAGTCAAAGGTAATTGAGGATGAGGTGGAAATGGGAATAGGTTTTACTTCGTATATTACTGAGATGTTCAAAGCCCAGATACGTATTTATCCAATCACGTTGACGACTGTCGCAACTCAGGTGGGTGATCTTTATGCTCGTGTATATAAAACTGTTGATTCCGTCGGGTGTGAAAAGCTTGTAGTTGCTAAATAATGATCCTCTTACCAATAGCTCTGCTACTAAATTTCATAACCCAGCTAAATAGAAGTGGAGTTCTACTTTTTTTTATTATATTTAAACAGTAATCCACAGTAACCAAATGTAGGAAAATTCACCCCCAAAATTTCAACCTCAGGGAACCACATGGCAGTGTTGACCAACAAAAGCGAACGCTCTTTTTCGTGGTTAAGTTGTGTCACCAGCATCCTGAAGTTAGACTTTTGTTCTGCGAAGAATGGCAAGACTGGGTTCCTTATTACTTATAATGGATTAACTGTTTCTCGCGTAGAATTTAACAAAAATCTTATCTAAAAAAAGGTAGCCTAAGATACTCCTTATAACATCCCGTGAAAGTCCTGTTAAAATCGGTAAAGCCGTTTCGGAGATTAGCCGGAACAAACAGAGATTCAGACAGAAAAAAAATTTAAAAATGATTTTTTTTGCCATTAGTACCGTGTATACTTTCATATAAATTTAGTAAAAAGCTGTTATTTTTACATTACAAACAGAACAATTATATTTATTTGTATAGATAGCCTATAAGTGAAAAGTTTGATTTATACTATTTTACTACCCGATTCCAGCAAATATACAGGAAAGACTAACTCTGTTGGCGGTACATTAAATGGATTTTTTCTTCTCAGAGTGGAATCAGCAGCGCAAGGAGTAATCGACATGTTCAAACTCGGAGCCAGCGGAAGCACTTGGCTGGCCAATGCTGACAAACCAGTCCAAGACATTACAGATGTTGTCAAGAAAGCTTACGGCATTTTATCTGAACCTGTATTCAATTAAAAATCAACTATGTATCTTCGCGCCTATACTTATTATAATGTAAAGAAGCATCAGAAGCAACAAAACTAAATACGTCATACGGATCATAAAATTATGGGAACAGACATCGGAATAAAAAAAAAAAAAATAATACATTGAGGCAAGCATAAAAAATAAGTTCAAAATTTTGAAGATTTACTCCCTACCTACCCTTCGCTCCCTTCGCTCTTGGATCAGTAGCCAAGAATGAAGTTCTTAAGTAGTTTTGTCTGCTATAACACAGGCCTGCAAAAAAAAATTTTTTTTTGGTGCAGCTCTGTTTGTGCCTATGGTCGATAAAGTAGGTAATGTACAATATATTGTCATACGTTATTTTTACTCATCAGCTCTAGTTTACCTTCCACCCTCATTTAATTTTTTTCCCGGTCTTTTTCGTAAATAGTCATTATTACAATAACATGGATAAAGTTTATGTTACTATATCATTATGGCTAGTACGTCCAGATGTTATGTTAACAATCCTGATACATTTTGTTATGTTTGCGGTGAATACATACTAAAAGATCAGCGTAAATCGATAACAGACACTTTGAATCGTCTGTATTTTGCTTACTTCGGTATTGAAATTCGACACCAAGATAAAGTGTGAGCGCCTCATAGTGTATGTAAACTATGCGTTGAACATTTGCGACAATGGGAGAAAGGGACACGTAAGTCTTTGAAGTTTGGAGTGCCTATGATACGGCGAGAACAAAAAAATCATTATGACGACGGTTACTTTTGTATGACTAATATAGTGGGCATCAACAAAAACAATCGCCGTAAATGAAAATACCCTAATATTTCTTCAGCACAAAGACCTACTCCGCATTCAGAAAATGTTCCAATACCAGCTTTTCACCAGGTAGTGCAGCAATCTCAGGAGAAAAAGCTGAAACACCTATTTCTTCTCAAGTAGATGATGGCTTTGAATACTGCGGAAACACATCAAATCCTAAGCCATTTTCGCAGAATGAGCTTAATGACCTCATCAGAGACAGATCTTTCTAAGGAAAGTGCCGAGCTACTAACGTCCAGATTAAAAGAAAAAATTGCCTTTCCTCAGATGTTCGAGTGTCTACATATCGCACGAGAGAACGACGCTTATTACAGTTTTTCATCTGATAAAAATTTTGTGTATTGCTGTAATGTGAGTGGTTTGCTGATATTCATGGGTTTGACGATCTATCAGCCTAATGAATGGCGTCTCTTTATTGACAGTAGTAAACGAAGTCTCAAAGCAGTTCTTCTACATAATATAAATAAATATGCTCCCGTTCCAATTGCTCACTCAACATCTGTGAAAGAAGAATATGAGGTAATTTCAATTTTTTTTACAGAAAATAAAATATTTTGAACATAACTGGGTGACGTGCATCGACTTGAAGATGGTTAATTTTTTATTGGGTAAACAGAGTGGTTATACTAAATACCAATGCTTTATTTGTCTCTGGGACAGTCGAGCCAAATCACACACATATGAGAGATGCTCTTTTTGTCGGAGAAAGAAATGTTATAAATAAACCCTTAGTGCGTATAAAAATTACACTATCTCAATAGTCATCTAGATCAATTTTAAGACAATTTAGGAGATATAAGCGAAGAACAAGGAAAACGTTTCCAGCAAGACATAAAAACGATGTAGAATAGATACAAAGGAAGGTGGGACACCCATATGATGACGGACTATTGCTGGGGAATCATGCGAGATTGCCCACGCCAGTCTCATTCTAGAAAATCACTTAATAGGCATTTTCTTGATGTTTAATACCAATAAAATATTTTTTTTTTCTGAAAACTGTATTTTTTATATCTCGGGAACTCGAGTTGATAGAAAAAAACCGGTAACATTTTTGATATCACCATGTAAGACATACTTAAACACAGGTCTAAAATCCCCGGCACCAAAATCGTTGTAGGCCTGTGTTATCTTTATACACTGAATTTTATTTTTAGTTCAATAGTTTATTTTATAAATAAAAACTTGATTTTAAAAAGATTTTTATCTATCTATCTATCTATCTATAACCTCACGCCAGATCCCTTGCGGGGTAGGCAGAGAGTACAGAGTTCCAACAGGTTCTTTCCTTACATACCTCTCAGGCTTCCTCGACTCTCATAGTTCGTCTCATACACGCTCGCCGGTTACGGAGACTCTTGACTTTTCCATCAGATAAGACTCGGTTTATTTACGAAAGAATTTTAAAGATTTTTATATTTACTTTATTTTGTATATTTCTTTGCATTCGATTTTTTTGCTTCCAATGTTAATACCTTCACACGTACATCAGTATTTTTGGCTCCCGTATTACATCTTATTCAGATTTACGAGATAATACTTTTTTGATTTTGTCTGCTTTAATTTTATTTTAAACCAAATTAACCCTAACACTGTAGTCCCCTATCTTTTCTTTTCCTTTCTAGTGCTAGTATATCCTGTCGTCTAAGAGTTGACTAATTCAGTGGCACTTATGAAGTCGCCTGTACGGCTTTCAACTTGGCTTAACGACTAGCACATTATGTGAAAACTGGGACCAACGGCGTAATGTCCCGAAGCCCGGAGATACTCGAATATGAAAATGCTACAAACGGTCGCTAAGAACACCGCGGTCCCAAAGCGCCACGAGCGCCGAAATAGTAGATCTACATAAAAAGAAATCACAAATTGACGTTAGGGATACTTCGGCGTTTCGTCCCTCGAAACAACCCATTTAAACAGAATATTTGGGCGATTCGCCCTGGGGAATACCGCCAAATACAAATTTCTCAAGCCTTTCGTCCCGACGAGATTCAGTCAGAAGTATTCATATTCATGGTAATATTCCTCCGAAGAATTAGACAAGTTTAGTGTTCATATTTATGGTAATATTCCATCTTTTATTTACAAATAATTCTCATGAAATTTACAAGAAATTAATTAAGTTACTATAAAAATTAGATAACTTACTAGCTTATTTGACTTCAGGCTAAATTAATTTTGCTTGGGCTAAATTAATTTTGGTTGGGCTAAATTAATTTAGCCTTGTCTTTTTCGGTTGATTATAATTACTTTGGGTGTGTTTCATTAATCAGGAGACCGATAGATATCTAATCGACGATTGACCGACGATTTAGCGCATTGGTTAAGAGCTTAACCCGCTCCGCCCACTGTGTCTAATAGTCGCGGGTTCGATTCACGCACGGGACAAATCTTTGTGTGATCCACAATTATTTGTTCCGGTCTGGGTATTTGTGTATGTGAATTTTTATGTTTGTAAACGTTGTGCGATGACTATGGTTTCTTTTTGATAATTGATTCTGTCGCAGTATGCAAGGATCAGGCGTTTATCTAAAGGTAAGTTGTCATTAAAGTGGAATTGGGCGGGTCACCTGAACCGAATGGATTCAAATAGCTAGGCCAATCTGTGTACCTAATGGGTCCCACAACAACGTCATAGTCGTGGAGGCAGGCCCAGGAAGCGATAGCGCGATGACCTCATGAAAAGAATGACCATTATTGGGATAAAGATCGTTGGAGAAAAGGGGGGGAGACCTTTGCCCAGCGACACTGACATATTAGGTAAATAAAAAAAAGTTGTCATTACTTACATACACATTATTACATTCATTACGACAGTGTAAAAATTAGATAACCAGGGAAGAGTTGTTTAGATTGTGTTATTTATTTTCTTATTTCAAAAATCAACTAGTATTCTGCAATTGGTTGCGATTTTAATTCGAATTTAATTTGCAGAAATTTCATCTATATGACGGTCCTTTAACAAACAAACAAGTTTAGTTACAATTTTATATCACCATACTTGGTAACTAGTGTGTGATCATTCTGTGTCAGTGACAGTGATTTTTAACAATTACTAATAACAATAAATACAAATCTAGATTCAAAATTTGTCAAAAACCGTCATAGCGAGTGTTTTTATAAAGTGCCTCGCGCGAACGCGTAAGCGCCCCCGTATCCCCGGCGCTTACGACTTTCTTCTTGTGACCGCGCTGCTAGCTTTACTCACTAAATATTGCTATTGTAGCTAAGCGCTTTGCCGTTATTGCTTGCTTATACCTCTTACTTACTGAGTGCTAATACGATACATTAAAATGGCTCCTACACCCAGTTGTGAGGGTTGTAAAATACTTATTAAAACCAAGGATTATTTGACATGTTCGACTTGGGCTAATAAGTACGACCTGCTCTGCGCTAACGTTACCGAAAAAAAGTTCCATAATGGTATAAACAAGGATCAGAAACGCTCATGGAGATGTCCTGAATGCGTTAGCAAAATACCAAAAATGGGTAACATCAATACACCTATTCGTCAAGGTCCGAACCCGGTAACTTCGCCTAGCCCCGGTAGCTCCGGTACAGCAGCATCGCCAAACGACTCGACAACTTGCTCAAATATCACTTTCAGAAGTAAGTCGCAAAATACCTGCCATCAAACAAGTTTGTCTCTTGACGACATAAGAGAAGTGATCAAGCAGAAAATAACGGCTATAGTAAAACTTCAAGTCACCCAAGAACTGAAAGCTATTAAGCAACAACTATCAACTTACCATGACTCGATATCCTTTATGAACGACAAGTTTGAAGAACTGAAGGCTTGCGTTGAGGAAAAGTCCACTACAATATCAAAACTCCAGTCTGACAACGTGGCACTTCAATCCACGATTAATGATCTCTCTTCTAGACTTGCTATAACTGAGCAGCACTTGCGGGAGAGCAACTTGGAGATCAATGGTCTACCTGAGCATCGTTCCGAAAACTTAATTTCTACGGTAATACAACTAAGTAATACAGTTGACTGTCCCATTTCTGAACAAGACATCTGCAAAGCTACTAGAGTTCAGAAACTATCCAAAGATAACGCGAAAGCACGTGCAGTCATTGTTAAGTTGCGCAATTCACGTCAACGCGACGCATTTCTTGCAGCTGTACTCACATTTAACAGAAAGAACACGAACGATAAACTGAGCTCTAGTCACATAGGGCTAGGAGGACCTCACGTGCCCGTTTTTGTTGCCGAACACCTCACCCCGAGTAATAAAGCCTTACATGCCGCTACTCGAAAAAAGTCCAAGGAAATGAATTACAAATTCAATTGGGTTCGCAACGGCCGCATCTACGTGCGTAAGGATGAATCAAGCCAGGCGCTACTTATACGGAGCTATGATGGTCAAAACTCATAACTTAATCTGTGTACACACTTTCATTTTTAATTTGTCAATGTTTTGGTGTATTGTATTCAAATTCAGTTCCTTAGAAGTTTACTTCCAAAATGTGCGTGGAATTCGCACTAAAACAGCCAGCGTGTACGATAATGTGGTCAAATCTAATTATTATGTTATTATATTTACTGAAACTTGGCTTAACTGTAAAATATATAATAATGAGTTCATAGACTCTAGATATAAGGTTTATCGTAGAGATCGCTCTTGTACTAACAGCTCTAAGAGGGATGGCGGTGGTGTGCTCATAGCTGTCTCTAGTGACATTCCATCTATCCGAATGAGTAGCTGGGAGTGTGACTACGAAAATGTGTGGATAGACATTCATTTAAATATTAATAATTCGCTGAAAAAAATTGCACTTTGCGCTGTATACATGCCTCCTCCTATCCGTCTAGATTCTCTTAATAAATTTCTCAACAATGTGAGTGACGTGATGAATACCGTTGACGATGTTGTGATAATAGGTGATTTTAACTTATCCTCAATAAAATGGCGCAAAAATAACGAATTCGCTGATCCTATTGATTGCATTAATTCTTTGGGTTATTCACTTGTTGATTTTATGTCTCTGCATAACCTTTACCAATATAATAACATACCTAATGTCGGTGGAAGAATCTTGGACTTAGTCTTAACTTATTTGACTAATGTATGCGTCGATGAAACTCTAAGTCTCCTGAGTAATTTGGACAAAAAACATCCTGAATTGATAATTACAATTTCATACATTAGCAAATTAGCATTAGCAAATAATAAAAATCTGTTTAACTATTTTAAAGCTGACTATATTGGCATCAATTCAGACTTAAAATCTATTGACTGGTCTAAGAAACTTTTATCATGTAGCGATGTGACTGCAATGGTTTTAATTTTTTACAGTATCATTACGAGCTTAATTGAGAAATATGTAACTAAAAGGAACAGTTTTAAGTCAAAGTATCCCTCATGGTTTAGTTACCCTCTTATCAAAAGGCTTAAAGAAAAGGAAAAAATGAGACTTAAATATCGTCGCTACAAGAATCCTCTTGATTTAATATCTTATCAAGTTATCCGTGATCATTGCAATAAACTGTACCGAACCTGTTACTCCCAATACAAACAGAATGTTGAACTCAACATTGCCAAGAACCCAAAGGCGTTTTGGCGGTTCATCAAAGACAAAAGCAAAGGTTCATCCTCAATACCACTTAACATGCATAAGGATGATAGTTTGGCTGATACGGGTCCAGCGATTGCTAACTTATTTGCTGACCAATTTTCATCTATCTACAGCCAGGATCAGTGCTCACTTTTTGATTCAACTGATTTGACCCCACCCTCACACGATAAATGCATTGCTAGCGTACATATAACTGAGCGTGAAATTGTCCAGAAAATTAAAAAGCTTGATATATTCAAGGGTGCAGGCCCGGACAACATACCCGTTGTTTTTGTTAAACGTTGCGGTTCTTCTCTAAGTCTACCCTTGGCCTTAATATTTAATTGCTCGTTAAGCGACGGATGCTTTCCGGAAGAATGGAAGAAGGCAAGAATATTACCATTGCATAAAAAGGGCGATCGAAATAGCACTAAGAACTACCGCCCGATAGCCATTTTGTCAACTTTCTCAAAACTTTTTGGATTACTAATTTGTTCTCATTTAACAAATCATACGGATACAATGCTGTCGTCTAAACAACACGGGTTTCGTTCTGGTCGGTCAACCGTGACTAATTTGTGTTGTTTTGTATCTGATATTTCCAGCCAACTTGACATGGGTCTTGAAATAGACGTAATATATACTGATTTTGCTAGCGCATTTGACAAGGTAAGCCACATAATTCTTATTAAAAAACTTAACCATCTTGGTATAATGGGATCTCTTTTGCATTGGTTTGAGTCCTATTCAGCAAAAAGCCTTCAAAAAGTTTCTGTTAATGGCTACAACTCGCATCCCTACCATGCACATTCTGGAGTACCTCAGGGATTGCACCTTGGACCTATTTTGTTTCCGATTTTTATAAACGATATAACGTCAGTTATACGTAATTGTAAATTTTTACTATTTGCTGATGACCTAAAACTCCATAGAACTCTTAACTCTCAAAATGACACTTATCTAATACAAGATGATGTGAATAGAGTAAAGCTATAGTGTGATCGCAATAGCATGCACATTAATGCAAATAAATGCTACGACCTTAGATTTTCAAAGAAAAGATACCCGGTAGAATCAACATATTATATTGGCGGGGCTAAGTTAGAAAAGGTTAATCAGATGAAAGATCTTGGCGTTATAATCGATGGTGAGTTACGTTTTACGTCACATTACAATGCGATCACTGAGAAAGCTTCCCAGATGCTTGGTTTTTTGAAGCGGAATACTAAGTGATTTAGAAACATAAAAACAAAAGTAATACTTTGCAACGCTCTAGTTCGTAGCCACCTAGAATACGGGTTTTGTCTGGAGTCCTTTTTATGCTGTGCATTCTCAACGTATCGAGGGTATTCAACGGGCGTTTACATGACACCTAGCTTTCATCTCACAAGGTACACATCGATGTAGTTATGACCAACGGCTCAAATACTTCAATATGTCCTCTTTAAGCAATCGTCGCAGGCTACATACCTTACTTTTTCTGCATAAGTTGCTTAACCATAATCTTGACTGCACCGATATCATTAATGACTTACTGTTTACTGTTCCTCGCAAGCCGCCACGTTACCCCATTACCAGAACTTTCAGCATACCAGCTGTGAGAACTAATGTCGGACTAAATTCGCCCATCGTGTGAGCTTGTAATGAATACAATCTCAGTTCTGGCTGTGCCTCGCGCGTATTCGGTCGTGTCACTGCGCAGCCCGCCCGCTCGCTATTTTCGTATTTTCGCACGTACATATTTCATAATCGACTTGCTCTGTTGGTAACGCCTGCGCTTGCGTGGAGTGGTGATTTCGTTGGCTCGATATACGTGTATACGTACATATATACGTGCTTGCGATATTAGTTCTCCGCGTCTGGCTCGTGCGTAGCAGCTAGGCGAGCCGACAGGTAGACGCGCCGTTCTGACGGCGGTCGGCCTTCCCGCGTTTTTTGCAACGGTCGTTTTCCGAGACCTACGTGGTTTGTCGCGGCTGTGGTAACGTATTTTGTGCTTGCGTGTTTACGTAATTGCATTCGCTGCGCGTATGCTTTTGCGTCTCGTGTAGGTACGGTTCGCGTATCGCCCGGTGCGACCAATTACGTGGGTTGTAAGGCAGCCGCGTTGGTTAACGGCGCGGTCGGCCCTCCCGCGGTTTTTCCTAACGGTTTTTTTTCATAACGGTTTGTAATTTCGTTTGGTTTGTATTGTAAATCCACGTCTTTTGTCCGTTCGTGGTAAGTCCGGTGGACGCCGAGCGGTGTCGTAAGCCGGGCTTGAGCGGGACCCGAGCGCTCGCCTCCCTCCTTCAGAGGGCGGCCATCTCGGAAAGGCTTGAGCTCTGGCCTTGGGGGCTTCCCTAGTCAGGGCTCTTGATTTCCCCAGGACCCTACCCTTACCCATCCCGCTATCCTATTCTCCGTGCGGCGGTTCTCTTCGCCCCGGAGCAGTTAGGGTTTTGGTGCCGCCCGTTTGCCCTTAAGGCGAAGGGGCACACCGCGTCTCCCCGGTAGTGCCACCCCCCCCCTGGATCTGGGCATCGTTCACGCCCGGGTCTTAGGGCCCTATTTTAGTCCACGCACCCTGCCATTTCCCCTCTGGAAATGGCTGACGACTTCCCTAACGAGGTAGCCCGGACATAGTTCGGGAATTTAGGGCGACGTACTGGCCCGCCTCGCCCGACGCGTCGCCCGCGCGCGCGTCGGCCCCCACCCCCGCGCCTTCTGCGTACCCCGCCCCCGCCCGGTCCCCGTCCCTGTCGTTCTCGTCGGAGGACGACTACATTCCCATTTCGAATGGGAAGCGGGCGCGTAAACCGCGCGACTCGCCGCCTCCCAAAATCCAGAAGGCCAGGAACGCGTCCGTTTCTCCCGGCCCCTCCAGCCCCCGGCCGTCTCCGTCACCGTCTCCCAACGCGGCCGCGAGGGCCTCCCCCCTCGCGCGCCCCGCACGTCCGAACAGCGATCCTCCGCCGCTTGTCATTCAGGACAAGAGCGCCTGGGGGCGCATCTCTAAGGCGATTTACAATCACCAAATAAATTACACGCACGCGCGTTCCACCGCGCAAAGCATAGCCGTCAAGGTGGCGTCTTCGGACGACCACCGACGGCTATCCGCTTTCCTGCGATCGAACAAGATCGCATATCACACTTACACCCTGGAGGAGGAAAGGGAGCTCAGGGTAGTAATCCGCGGTGTCCCTAGGGAGCCGTCATTAAAGCCGACCTCAAGTCCCAGGACCTTCCTGTGCGCCAGGTGCACAGAATGGTCAATGGGCGCTCCAAGGAGGCCAACGACATGGTGCTGGTCGTCCTCGACCGCACCGAGTCCGGCCGTAGGGTCTTTGACCTGAAGGCCGTGTGCCATATCTCTGGCCTCTCCGTGGAGGCCCCCCACAAACGTGGCACGCCCGGGCAGTGCCACAACTGCCAGCTATACGGGCACTCTGCCCGTAATTGTCACGCGCGCCCTCGATGCGTGAAGTGCATCGGGGACCACGCAACGTCCCAGTGCGCCCGTTTGAAGGAGACGGCGGCCGAGCCCCCCAGCTGCGTCCTCTGCGGCACCAAGGGGCACACCGCGAACTATCGCGGTTGCCCCAAGGCCCCGAAGGGGAAGCGCGGCCGGGCGAGGCGTGGCGGCCGCCGCCGCCCCCGCGCGGTTGCCCCCCCCCCCCTCTGCGCCCTCAGCGCAACACCCCCCCGCGCCTTCAGCGCACCCTCGTCCGGTGCCTTCTGCGCCAGCGACCACAGCTCCCCGCGCTCCCGCGCCACTGAAGCTGACCCCCCCTCGTCCGCCGCTCAGGCCGTCCCTTGGCGCCAACGCGTAGGTGAAGCCGCTGCCCTACACCGCGGCCTCCCACCCGTCAGTGGGCCCTGCCCGCCCCCCGAAGCGCGCGCCGGCGATCCCGCCGGTGGCGGCTTGTCCCCCTTCGCCCACTAACGTCAGTCAGGACGTCAACCTGATCATGAACGTCTCGGCGGTGATAAGCCCCGCACTATTCCCCATAGTCCGTGAACTCGCCCTCCAACTCCGCGCCGCCACCAACTTGGTGGACCAGGTTCTCCTGGCCGCGGAATACAGGGACGTCTATGATGTCCTGACGTCCCTTAGAACCCAACCCCCCCGCACCCAATAATAACCCTTCCCTGGCGTTCTTTAACGCCTATGGCCTTCGCTCCCAGCGAGATCGGGTTGCTGATTTCCTCTGAGATCACCAACTTGATATCCTCCTTGTGCAGAAAACCTTCCTCAAGCCCGCACAACGCGATCCTAGGATCGCAAACTATAGCCTCGTGCGTAATGACAGAATCGGCTCCCGCGGAGGCGGTACTCTCATTTACTACAGGAGGTCCTTTCACTGCATCCCTCTCGATCCCCCCGCGCTCACCAACATCGAAGCCTCGGTCTGTCGCATCTCTCTCACGGGGCACCAGCCCATCGTGATCACCTCCGTATACCTTTCCCCCACTAAATCCGTTCTCAGGAGTGACTTTGAAGCACTCCTCAATCTGGGAAGCGCCGTCATTCTGGCGGGCGACTTCAACAGTAAGCACGTGGCCTGGAACGGTCTCACCACTTCCCCTAACGGTAGGAGCCTTGACGCCCTGGTCGACGTTCTCGACTTTGACGTCATCGCACCTATGCACCCTACCCACTATCCTATCAATCCCAACCACCGACCCGACGTCCTGGACATAGCGCTTCTGAAGGGTGTCACCCTACGGCTGTACTCCTTGGAAGTAGTCCAGGAACTCGACTCTGACCATCGACCTGTAGTCATGAGACTCGGTTCCCCCCCTTCCGTCCCTCAGCGACCCAAAAAGACGGTGGTGGATTGGCATGCGCTAAGCACGGCCTTGGCGGATGCCGACCCTCCCCCCCTCCCTCTCAGCTCGGTCTGTTTTGTTCGCAGATGATACATCTCTCTTTTTTAAAATTAAGAGACAATAACATAGTTATGACAATGTGAATAGAGCAATATCCAGAGTTGTGAGTTTGAAGTCAATAATCTCCTACTCAATGAAAAGAAAACTAAGTGCATTAAGTTTTCGACACCTAACGTGAGGCAAGCAGGAACAAATGTACAACTAAATGGAGTCGAGTTGGATCTTGTTGAATCAACTTCATTACTAGGTATTACTATAGACACCAAATTACAATGGGGCAAACATATTCATAAATTATCGAGTAAGTTAAGTTTGGCAGCATATGCAGTCAAAAGAATTAGACTCCTAACCGATATTGAAACGGCTAGAAAAGTTTATTTCAGTTATTTTCATAGTATCATGTCCTATGGAATTTTGTTATGGGGGAGCTCTGCAGACCTTAGAACTATATTTATTTATACTGCAGAAAAGGGCCATTAGAGCCATCTACAATCTAGCTCCTAAAGAATCTCTTAAAGATGTGACACCCATACTGTAAATACTCGGAATAAAAACTATCTCGCTGTACATGTCACGCGTCTCCACAGAATCAGCAATACGTTCATGGGCCAGTGTATACGTTTTTATAACAAACTTTCCCACGATATTCGAGATTTGCCAATTAATAAATTTAAAACCATAATTAAGGCTAAATTATGTAAGAAATGATATTACAAAATCTCGGATTACATAGAAGATAAGACCGCGTGGGAGTGAAGTGCCATATTATTTAGTATTGCTATGTAATTTTCTTTTGAAATTACATTAATGTGTAAAAAAGCGTAGTGTGTTGTGCCTGACGATTCTCTGTTATACTCGTGAACGGGTGCTGCTTGTGGGGACTGTTCCATCTGGAATCCTTCAGACACTCTTTATAACTTCATTCGTCTCATATCTCGGTTTTACGGCATCACACTGGAGCTAGATTGTAATCTAATTAATTGCAACCTAAACATTGTATCCACACAATATGATACAAAACAATTAAAAGGAAAGAAGAGAAAAAGAATTAAATAAAAAAAGACTAGCCCGCTGAGTTTCTTCGCCGGATCTTCTCAGTGGAGGCCGCGTTCCGATTCGGTGGTAGATTTGTAGTTAAATTAGATTTAAAAAAAATGTAAATTGACTATTTGTAAGCGCCCCCGCAGTACTTATACAAAATAAATTATTTGAGTTTGAGTTTGAGCTATATAACATAGACCCGGTAGGTGGCGCTGTTGTCGACCGGGTACGAAGTCGCGGGAAACTGCTAGTAATAATATAAATCCAGATATTGAAAAGACGCCTGGTTTATTTAACTTTGCAATCATTTTACCGAGACACTTGGTGGTTTGCCACATTATATTACACTGGCTATTACCCGCGGCCGCGCACGCGTTGATTTTGTATTTTTGCATAGGTAGGTAGGTCGTTCAGGGATATCATTACTCCAAGACCTAAGATACCTCCATACTAAGTTTCAATTAAATCTTAAGCCATTTTAGTATAAATAACAGATATTCAGCAAGAACCATGTAGCGATAATTTTTATATTCATTAAATATTTTATCAACTTCCACCAGACTCATTTCTCAATCAACAATCTCTATCACCGGGTTAAGTCTAAGCCCGTATAGGTATTTTTTGTAAAATATACACTAATCGCTAGCGCGATCTTATTCAACGTTAACGCCGTGTCGTAAAAAGAACATATACAATATTTAGGTACTTTCTTTTTGAGAAGGATTACCAGTATATCTTTTTTTTATGAAATTATGGCTGTGATTTAAAACTTTCCTACATACCCCGCCAAATATAGTAATGCCATAACAATTTTTAAAAGAGGTACATTGCGAGCTAAATATGTAAGTGTGTCTTTAAGGTGTTCTCTCTTTAAGAGACAATCTTGAATGCATAATCGGTTCATGCATGAAATCATGTTTAAGCGTTTAAATATATGAACAATTTCAGTTGAGTAGTTTTAACCACCGAAGCGTTTCTTGTGAGAAGACGAACCTGACTCTTATATCAGTTCATGGAAAAAGTCATGTGCAGGCAATAACACATTTTAACGAAACATTGCAGTTTGAGACTAACAATAATAAAGCTTTTTGGTAGATCCTGTGATAATCCCAGATTGTTTTATTTTGCCGGCATAAAACTATTTAGTATTTTAAGTTAGGGTATAACTTATTATTTTATCAAATTTCATTCAAATCCGTTCAGCAGTTTCTGCGTGATTGAAACACAAAGAGAAACAGACCGACAAGTAATAACTTAAAAAAAAAATCGCCCTCTGTATGGACAAGGAAGTGTAGCCCAATTAAAATTTTCAAAAAATATTCAATGTTCAGATTCTGTACAGCTTAATTATATGCATAGATGACGACGATGAACTTACCTTTTATTTACATCAGAAGTAATACCATAAATTACTTTAGCAAATTGTGATTCTAGATATCAATCAAACTAATGGCGTTACGCTACAAAATGAGCTGAATGGAAAACATGGTGCTGACAAGGTTAAGTTCGTGAAATGTGATGTCACAGATGACAAGCATCTTGAATCTAACTTTGAATCTGTTCTGTCAGATAAGAGTAACGAGTGCGTTGTTCTCAACAACGCTGGTATTCTGAACGATAGTTGGCAGACTTATAAGTTACAGATTGCATTGAATGTGGTAAGTTCTTGTAATAGTGATCAGAAGTAGGAATACTAACTTTCTTCTTTTTAGTAGTATTGTATTAAAAATAAGTTCAACCTGTTGACGTTGACCGATATAACAATCCGTTTACTCGTATTCAGAGTCAAACAATAAAAAACTACTCATTGCTTAAATACCTTTCACTTCAGATTTAATTAATTCTTCTACATTTATATTTCTGACACCCTTAGTGACAACCAGCAGATGATGCGGTTTTAATAGCGCCAACAGCCACTGATCTGCAAACACTAGTCACAGTTATGAAAGACGACTGCATGAACAATGGCTTACATATGAATGTAAAGAAAATCAAGATTATGGTTTTTAAACGGGAATAAGCCAGAAAGAACGCAAGGATTGTGGTTGGTAACGATGTGCTGGAGCAAGTGAATGAGTTTGTATATCTTGGATGCGCATTCAGTAAGGATGGGAAATAGACCGCTGACATAGAGAGAAGAGTGAGTGCAGGGAACAGAGTGAATGGTGTGATGGGAAAGCTACTTGGGGATGGCACTTAAGCCAAAAGGCGCAACTGGCCATACATAACGGAGTGCTTGTCCCAACGCTGTTATATGGCAGTGAGAGCTTGGTATGTAAGAAGGAGAATAAAAGTAAGATAAATGCGGTGGCAATGCGAGCTCTGCGGAAGACGTGCAACTGTGAAAGAGTGAAACTTTGAAACGATGATTTATATCTTACGAGAAGACTAACACAAAATGTACTGACATAACTTTGCTACATACTTAGCTTGCAGTGTATCGTTTTTGGATATTACGTATTACGCTAGATTACAATCTTTGGCAGGGTAGGTAGAAAAGGTATAAATCAGAAATATTTTACCCATAATTTTATAATAAATAGATAAACTGATAATCCTACTTAAAAAAGATTGCATACGTTTTTATTTTTATGAGACTGCGTCGGTGTTGTGTGTTGAATAAGATCGCGCTATAGTTTAGTTTATATTTTACAAAGATCACCAATGCGGGCTAAGTGGGGCTAAGACTGAACCCGGTGATAGAGGTAGTTGATATATAAATAAGTCTGGTGGAAGTTGACAAAATATACAATATATTCACTAGACGATTCTTCCGGGATAGCTGTTATTTCTTCATACTAAAATGGCAGAATGGATATTACTAACACTTTCAAGGTGTTTTAGGTCTCGAAATAATATTCGGGATACTTTTTATCTCGAAAATTATAATTTTAAGTAACTTTTTTCTTTTTGTAGTTTTGTCATACAATGTCGATATTATAGTTATGTATCCAGTTAATAATGTTAGCGATATTGTTAAATGCATGTGCGGATATTTAACATATCCGCACCGCAAATGAACACATAGTACGGCTTTTTTTTCCCTTTTTCTTTTATACGTTACGTAATGTCAAATTATATAATCCAGAATAGAGAAGGCACTGTCTCCTGTAACACAGTTGATACTAGCACAGGAGGCAGACTTATTACTAACCTGTACACACTGTATTATGTTAATCAGTTCAATAAATTGATTTTGATTTGATTTGATTTTGAAATGGCGATGATCAGATTGATAGATAGTATCAAAGTATCTTAAGTTGTGAAATAATAATATAAAATAGGTAATTTTTTTATACACTATATCATGCATTAGATAAGCCGTAACGGTGTAAATGTATGTCGGCCAAGAATATGTCTGCAGGCATGTTAGAAGCTTCTGTCATTCATTGGCCTGTCTGGCGTCTGTCGAGTAGCACGTAATAATAAAAAAATCACAAAATTGGTAAATGCGTGGTGTAAGAACGCGATTTGGGTCACAACATCACTATAACGTAAGCGGAACTATGTTCCATACATAAGTTTATTTTTTTTCATATATTTACTAATAGATAACATAAAAAACCGATTTAAAGTTACAAACATTAATTTGAGATTTAGTGTTGCCAATAAAAATACCATTTGGTTTTCCCGTCTTTATGGGAAAATGTTGGATGATTTGGACACATAATTATGTACTATACGAATACCAATTTTATTAATTTTGTTGGTTCCCAAAGCGTATTAATGTTCTATCTATCTATCTATATCATCACGCCAGCTCCCTCGCGGGGTAGGCAGAGAGTACAGAGTAGTATTAGAATTAATATTATAAATTGCACCCGTTGGGAACCAACAAAAGACGATGAAGTAATTATTTCTTTCCATAATTAAAAAGAAATAAGCTATTTTATCAAAGCGAATATTGTACATTATTCTTTATTACATAATTACCATATGGATACCGTACAGATTAGCTCCACCCTATTTGGTCTGACGCGTGTCGTAGAAAGCAAATAGGACTTTGTCACTCCTTTCTTTAAAAACCCCACACTTGTTATTATTCTTGTGTCGAACGGCACGTTTACGATCATGAAAATCACAAATCACATAAACAAATACCCAGACCTAAAGAAAATGTAAAAAATTTGACCTATGCGGGAATCGAACCCACGACTATTTAGTCTAGTAACCGGAGAGGCTTAGCGCTCTTAACGTCTGGACCAAGAAGTCTTCACGGAAACAGGAAATGGGCAACATGTTTTCCTTAGTTTGTTGAAGAGATACTCATTTTGTAAATTTGAATTTATTTATTTGCTCTTTAATAGACTGCACCATCAACGTGCGTATTTTGAAAATAACGCAATAGATAACTTTACGTGTTTTTGTTTATTACTCATTCAATAATATTATATAGTTTGACCACAATTTTTGACTAATATCCAAATAATCTGTATAACAATTCTAGTTTCATATTGAATGAAATGAATTACTATAATAATTCATTCTTTTAAGTATTGGATTCTAACTGAAATGTAAAAAAAGTATAATTCAAAATTTACATAACATAAATTAAAGGTTTATATTTAAAGTAATAAAAATTATAGTAAGCAACACCGAGCTTCCCACTACTAGTAATATTGCTCCCTCAATCGGATCGACATAATGTCCGTAAGGTGGGGAACAAGAGTAAAAGAGATGGATATATGTTTATTCTACATTATTTATCGGGTTCAAAGCTACGTCGGCATACTTTTAAGTGGTTACACATTTTCGACGCGCCGAAGTGACGTTTGCTTCTCTATTTATTAACCTTAATGAGATAGATCATGCCGATATTATACGTCTATATATATATGCATTTGGTAACGTCTATTTAATATGCATTTGGTGGATTTTTACCGGCCTGTATGAAGGCCCAAATAATAATCATATTTTGGCTAAATAGAAGCCGGGCAATTCTTCGATTTCCCTCTTCCTCTTTACAGGTGGCTGGAAGCCTAAGGACCTGTTGAAACAGTTCTACACGAAAATTTACTTATTATTAAATTGACTTTATAAAGATTCTACCGAGTGCCGCAAATACAGCAACCTGGATAAAGGATGATTATTTGAGCCGTTTGGTGTGGAGACTTTAGGTTCATGGGGTTCAAGTGCCCATCACATCTTTGGGAGCTGTCAAAAAGACTGGTCGATACCCATGTGACCAGAGAGCTGGCACGTATCTCGCTCAAAGGATCAGCATTGCTATCCAGCGCGGGAACGCTGCCAGCCTTTTGGGCACCCTGCCGAACGCCAGCGATTTGGCACAGTTGTAAATACTGTATTATATTTTGCTATACTGTATTATAGTCTTATCTGAAGGAAAAGTCAAGAGTCTCCGTAACCGGCGAGCGTGTATGAGATGAACTATGAGAGTGGAGGAAGCCAGAGAGGTATGTAAGGAAAGAACCTGTTGGAACTCTGTACTCTCTGCCTACCCCGCGAGGGAGCTGGCGTGATGATATAGATAGGTAGTTTAGTAAGTTTTGCGAATTCCAAAATAGATTCGCCATATCTCCTTTCTCAGATAAATCTCAGGGTCCCTAAGGGAAACCTAAGACAACCCATCCCTCTATGCATCCCTGCGCTACAAAGCACAGACAAAACTCATTTTTTGCTCGTTCAGCAAACACTTATAATCAATTGGTTGACATCCCCTTTCTGGAATTTAAACAAATATTAACAAACAAGTGGTTAGATATGGTTCTCTAACTAACTTAATAGACACATTTTTGTTGATTCTTTTTCTTTCTTTCTTTTCATTAGTTTTTAATATTATCTCTTTTTTACCATTAAAACATATTGTTTAGTATCAAACAACCTTTCAAACATATATGCGAAAACAGTGTAAATGTGTATTACTCAGAACTAAATTGTTATTAGTTAAGATATGTTCATACTGCACTGTTTTCCAAATAAAATAAAATAAACCAAAGGGTGCCTATATAATTATCAAGAAATTAACCCACTTATACTATATTTAAGTTACTTATTTATAACAACATTCAGAAACATAGAGAAAATAAAAATAAAAATCAAAACGTTTGTAGCTAAAAGCCTGATATCAAGCAGTAATATTAATGAAAAAAGCAAGTGTCACTTCTACAAGACATGTCATGTCATGAATATCACAGAGTTTTTGGCGGGAAGTCGATGAGTGATGTTGTCAATTTGTCTTAATTTCCAAAACTTGTGTTATTTCGAATAATAATGTGTAATGTTGGTGGATAATTTATTATCCATAATGTTTTCTTATATGTGCACGAGTGAAAGTAATTGACACAAAGTGAAAAAACGAGCCTTTTCGATATCCCTCAAAACGGCCGTAATTGGTATGTAAAGTATTCATCGCTTTACTATCTAGGGTGGGGTTATAATCAAGTTCATCGGGGAGTTGAATTAATTTAAACAAATATAAGACTTGGCAGTATGGCATTGTACCTTCGCCTGCCCGTACAGGACGAATATTAATACTACTACTACTGAATATCACAGTGAAAAAGTTTGACATACGTACCCGGAATCATAAAAATAGTGATATTTAATCTATAAAACATAACCATTGGCACAGAACTCAGCTAATCACTAGCCCTGTCGTAGGCTCTTCTGCGCTGTATGTTACTAACCTAAATTAAAAGAACAATACAGCGGGTATAAAAAGCTGAATAGCTGCACTGGATATACTGATACAGATAGGCACCCAAAGGCTAGTAACAAATTCATGTCTTTTTGGCACGGGGCTTTGCGCGTACGCTGCGTTTGTCCTCTTTGCTAGTAGAAGGACCGTTTACGCCTTCAGGGGGAATCGCATATGGGACGGCATCAAGTTCGGCAAAAGTGCGTAGTTGGTGCCGTTTGCCGCCGGGCTCAGTCACGACAACAGTGCCGTCCCTCGTCCAGCAGTTGGCCGTGACGTCTCCGAGCCTCCATGAATACAGCGTGCCGATCCTTGGTTAGGAACTCGGATATAGTTATACCGGTGCCTTTTAAACTGGTTTTGGCAAACCAAACCCGGTTCTTAGTAGTAAGATCCCAGAACTTAATGAGAATTGGCTTGGGCTTCTTGGAGTTTGGCCGACCAATACGGTGACAGCGATTGATATCGGATGACAGATTTATTTATTTATTTTATTTTATTTTAGGTTCACCAACGTGACAAACATATGTAATACTATATTAGTATACACTCTTGTTAACATACTATATTTAAATGCTGCCACATTTATAGGCAACCACGACGTTAAATAACTACAACTCTACAACTGTTACTCTGTTATAAAATCATACAAAAAAAAAATCTAAAATACAACAAAGTTTTAAACACATAAAAAGGAAATTATATTATTAAATTTAAATTTAAAAGTAGGAACAGGAATATTTTTAAAAAGGAAATATAAAAGAAGTACTAATACAATACAATAATAAAAAAATATAAGTATTTTATTAATGCTTAGCACGTGTAGAAGTCACCATCTAGATGTTCTAACAGCATCCTTCTGAATTTTATGGTTTATCCGAAAAAATGTCGATAGTACATGAGTTATGTAATGCATTATATTGCCTTGCTAATCTGTTTATGGGACAGTATTGGTATAAATTACTTTTGGACACTTTTGGAAATTCCAACCGAATTTAAAAGGGATATATTTATTTAATCTTGGAAGTATGACTGGTACATTGAAGTGGAATTTATTGAGGAGTTGTGGAGAGAATATCTGGCCACTTATAAGTTTATGTAGGAACATCTCTATCTCTATCTATATCATCACGCCAGCTCCCTCGCGGGGTAGGCAGAGAGTACAGAGTTCCAACAGGTTCTTTCCTTACATACCTCTCTGGCTTCCTCCACTCTCATAGTTCGTCTCATACACACTCGCCGGTTACGGAGACTCTTGACTTGCCCTTCAGCTAAGACACGGTCTATTTGGTCATGGTAAGATAGTCTAGGTCTTCCCCGGTACCTACATCCTTCCACTTTCGCATTGTATATCTGTTTTGGCATTCTTTCTTCTGGCATTCTTTCTATATGCCCGAACCAACGGAGCATACCCTTTCTCATCTTTACACCGATACTATCTTTCATACCTACTCGCTTTCTTACGGTCGGCCAGCGTGACTCCGCACATCTTCCGCAGAGATCGCATTTCGACCGCATTTATCCTGCTTTCGTTCTCCTTCTTACATACCCAACTCTCACTGCCATATAACAGCGTTGGGACAAGCACTCCGTTATGCATGGCCAGCTGCGCCTTTTGGCTTAAGTGCCGGCTCCCAAGTAGCCTTCCCATCGCACCATTCACTCTATTACCTGCATTCACTCTTCTCTCTATATCAGCGGTGTATTTCCCATCCTTACTGAAGGCGCATCCAAGATATACAAACTCATTCACTTGCTCCAGCACATCGTTACCAACCACAATCCTTGTATTCGTTCTGGTTTCTTCCCGTTCAAAAACCATAATTTTGGTTTTCTTCACATTCAAATGTAAGCCATTGTTCATGCAGTCGTCTCTCATAACTGTGACTAGTGTTTGCAGATCAGTGGCTGTTGGCGCTATCAAAACCGCGTCATCTGCATACAATAGGTGGTTTGTCACTAGATCACCCATTTTTACCCCTTCAGTCATCGCATTCAGTCTTTGAAGACTTTTATCCAGATACACTATAAACAGTCTACACGGCGGACAACACGCAACCCTGCTTGACGCCGATTTTAACGTCAAACCAAGGTGACATGTTACCACCCACCCGTACGCATGCCTTGCTGTCCACGTAGGTGGACTGGACGGCTCGCAACAGGGTGCCGTTTATACCATACTCTGGCAAAATGTCCCAAAGTCTCTTTCGCACGACTCTATCAAACGCCTTCTCCGCCTTCTGTAAGAACATCATGTCTAAAATTAATCTATATTCATTTAGGGACTGCATTTTAAAGTAATTTAGGCGATCAATGTAACTTGGTAAATGTTTAGGTAGATGACAATTGAAACAATGTGCCAGAGAAAACGCTTTTGTATTCGTTCTATATTCTTTTTATAAATATTATAGTGGGTTTCCATACTATGCATCCATACTCTAATACACTTCTAACCAGAGAACTGAAAATATAAATTTTTGTTATTGGATTTTTCAATTCCCTACAGTTTCTAATTATGAATCCCAGTATTTTAAAACATTTTGAAGTTATTGCATCTATATGCCTATTAAACTTTAATTTATTGTCAAAAATAATACCTAAATCTCTAACACTTTCAACGTTTTGTATTGTTTGATTGCCTATTTTATACTTACTGGGTATAAAACTTCTGTTTCGTGTAAATTTAATTGAATAGCATTTCTCCACTTTTAATGACATTCGTGACACCGTATGGGTCGCGATATTTTTAAGTCATCAGCAAAAAGGTAATGGTCTGAGTCCGAGGTGTGAACCTTGTGGAACACCAGAGGGAGTGGGATATTCAAAGGAGTTATATCCATTAGCTACCACTACACAGCTCCGGCCTTTTAAATAAGATCCGAACCATTCAAGTAAGGTGCCCGAAATACCTAAGCAGGAAAGTTTATACGTTAAAATATCGTGATCTACAGTGTCAAAGGCTTTTGAAAAATTAGTATAGATGACATCTGAGGGCATGCGTGAATCTACGGATTTTAACAAACTATCATGATAAACAAGGAAGTTCGTTACAGTCGATCTTGATTTCATAAAGCCATGCTGATTCAAATCTACTTTTTGACTTAACATGCCATGAAATAAATGGATGAATTGACGACTCGAACAGTTTTCCAAATACCGGTAAAATAGAAATCGGTCTATAATTTTTGATGAATGTTGCATTACCAGCTTTAGGAATAGGAACAACAAGCTATTTTTTCCAATCCTTTCGAAAAATCCAGATTGTAAAGACTTATTAAATATATACGTTAAGGAGGTAGCCAAGGATTCTGCGCAAGTTTTTGGGAAAATAGAGGGTATGCCATCAGATCCTGCCCCTTTACTAGTATTTAATTGCTTCAATGCGTTACATACGTTTTCCTCACTTAGTAGGAATGGAGTTAAGCAATGCGAATCATTACTGCCATAGGTAATATTTAGCAGATGTAAGTTATTGTGTGTACTAGGTAAGGATTGTATGTATGTGGAAGAAAAATGCTTCGCGAATAATGAAGTTATTTCCTGTCCAGTATGAGCAATGTGACTATTATAATGATACATATTATGAACATGGACAAAACGAAAATAATGTTTAACGTCCATGTCGTACCCACCGCCCTCACCGTTGGAAACTCTACTCTTGAAGTTGTCGACGAATACATTTACCTGGGACAAGTAGTCCGGTTAGGTAGGTCCAACTTTGAGAGAGAGGTCAATCGACGAATCCAACTCAGCTGGGCAGCGTTCGGGAAACTGCGCAATATCTTCTCATCCAAAATACCTCAGTGCCTAAAGACTAAAGTTTTTAGTCAATGTGTGTTACCAGTGATGATATATGGATCAGAGACGTGATCTCTTACTAGGTCTCATAAAAAAGCTCACACTTGCTCAACGAGCTATGGAGAGAGCTATGCTCGGCGTTTCTCTACGTGATCGAATCAGGAATGAGGAGATTCGTAGAAGAACCAAGGTCACCGACATAGCCCTTAAGATCGGCAAGCTGAAGTGGCAATGAGCGGGCCACATAGCTTGAAGATCGGACGGGCGTTGGGGCAGAAAGATTCTAGAGTGAAGACCACGTATTGGCAAGCGCAGCGTGGGACGACCACCTGCCAGATGGACCGACGATCTTGTGAAAATCGCAGGAAGTCGTTGGATGCAGGTAGCATCGGACCGGTTACGCTGGAAAGCGATTGGGGAGGCCTATGTTCAGCAGTGGACAAGTATAGGCTGAGATGATGTATGTTGATTAAAGATTCACATCTGGATTTCATAATTTTAAAGCTCAATTTGTCAAGAGCATTATGATATATTTTAAATTTTAATCTATATTTATTTTTCTCTCTTAACATTCTCTTTAGATTATTGGTATACTAAATAGGAAATTTATTATTGCTGCTTTTCGTTGTTATTGGTATATGTTTCTTAATAATCTATCTATTTATCTATAACCTCACGCCAAATCCCTTGCGGGGTAGGCAGAGAGTACAGAGTTCCAACAGGTTCTTTCCTTACATACCTCTCTGGTTTCCTCGACTCTCATAGTTCGTCTCATACACGCTCGCCGGTTACGGAGACTCTTGACTTTTCCATCAGATAAGACTCGGTTTATTTGGTCGTGGTAATGGTTTCTTAATAATGTCGTTTACTATTTCGTAAAAAGTCGAATCCATCGAGTCAACATTAGTACAATTGTAGTATATATTACTCCAATTAATGCTGTTCAATTTATTTATAATGGTATCATAATCTGCTTTGTATTAGTTTAATCTGGTTAAATTATTCGGTTTAATAAAATCTTGTTTAAAATCTTGTAAATTAAAAAGTTAAGGAGGATGATGTTTGTCTACTGTGCTAAGCATTGTATGACTAACATTAACTTCATCGATTGGAATATTGCTTAATAAAAGGTTAAGTGTACGGTCTCTGTTATTGACAATGTTATTATACTGATGTAAATTATTAAGAGTAATGAAATGTAGGAAATCAGCAGCAAGTGTGCCACTGTCCGCAGAGATTCATCATCTGTTTTATTCCATAATAAGCAACTAAGGTTAAAGTCGCCTGTAATGAGAACCTTTTTGAGTGTGCCCATTCTATTCACATTGTCTGTAAAAGTTTCAAATAAATCTTTTCTAAGCGGGGGTGGTAGGTATACACAACAAATATAGAACGGCTCAGTAATATTTTTATCGTTTTTAAGATCAACTCTAATCCAAACATCTTCACATCAGCTTTCTGAATCATATAGCCTACTTGAATAGAAATTGTTTGAGACAGCCACTAAAACTTCACCACCAAGTTTATTTTTGTTAAAGTGGCTGGACTCTCTGTACCTATTACCAAAAAGTTAATTATCAAAAACAGATGACCATTTTTTTTTAGAGCGGAAGTGCCTAACGCATACCCCCGGGCCGAGGGCTCGGCCCGGGTGGTTCAGTCTCCCCCTGCCGCCTTTTGGAGGCTGCGGCGGATGCAGCGCTTTTCCGGTGCGGGCCTGCTAAGTGCTAGGGTGCCCGGGTGCTCTCCCTGACGCCTGCAGGCCGAGATTACGGTGGGCGAAGGTCGTTTCGGACGTAGCCCCTACGCCTTCACCCAACGCGCCGTCTGCGAGCGGGATTGGAGGACGTCTGCTCCCTCACCCGCTCTGCCTCCTCTTTTGACATGATGGCCTCCCAAATAGGCCGCCATTGCCGCCCAGGCGCTCTCGCTCCCAACCATAGATGATATCACGGTCGGGAGCGATAACCCCTGTCCCCCTGCACCGAGTGCTCCAGCGAGCCGGGGCCGCTCGTCATCCCATGCTGGGCACACCAGCAACGTGTGCGCCACCATGTCTTCCGGGGCCACACAATGGTGGCAGCACTCCGCCTCCTCACGACCGATCCACCACAGATACCGCCCGAAGCAACCATGCTCGGACAGTACCTGCGTCAGACGGTATGTGAGGATGCCGTGTCATCGCCCTAGACACTTTCAGAAAACTGGCAGCAGCGCAGCGATGACGGCGAGACCGGCAGTGGGATGGGCGAGCTTGCTCCGCCAGCCCCCCAGCGCGACTCGGTGCAGCTCTGTCCACCTTGCTCTCGGGGCGCAGGGATCCAAGGTGTTGGTAGGATCCCTACGCCAGGTATATAACTCGGAAAGCACCTGTGCCTCCAGCTCCTACGGAGGCGTTCCGGCGAGGAGCGTCGCCGCCTCAAATCCGATGGTGCGATACCCTCGGATGACCCTGACGGCCATGACTCGCTGCGCGCGGTGCAGCAGCACGACGTTTCGGGCCGTCAGGGCACGCGCTCAGATTGGGGACCCGTATAGGGCCTGGGACCGCACCACCCCCGCATACAGCCTCCTCGCTGAGGCCTCTGGCCCACCCAAGTTTGGCAAGAGCCTGGACAGCGCTCCAGCCGTCGCCATCAGTTTAGGCACTAGAGCGGCAAGATGGGGCCTAAAAGTGAAGCGCCCGTCCAGAATGAGGCCCAGGTAGTGCATTTGAGTCTGGATCTTAATGCGCTGCCCCCCGACAATGATGTGAGCGTCAGGGGAGGCCGATTTCTGGAGCCGTAGAAAAACACGGCCTCCGTCTTACTTAGGGCCACCTCCAGGCCAAGCCGCTGAATGCGCCCCACCACCTGGGCCACGCCAGCTGTGGCCAATAGCGCCGCCTTCATATGACTCCAGGCCCTCGCGGTGACCAGGGTGTCGTCCGCGTAGCACGTTACTGTCTGACCTGGCAGCAACGGGCCACACAGAACCCAGTCGTAGGCGATGTTCCACAGGAGCGGTCCGAGGACAGACCCCTGTGGCACCCCACACCCGACGTTCCGCTCCTGCCACCGCTATGGCCCGGGGTAAACCACCCGCCTGTCCACGAGGTAGTCCCGTATGGTCAAGTGGAGGTATTCGGGGACGCCGTGGTACTCGAGCGCCGCCAGTACGGCAGGATAGGGGACCGAGTTGAAGGCATTGGCGATGTCCAAAGACACCACCAACACGACCTCCTTCTGCTTCACGGCTTCCCCCGCCATCAGTTGAACGTTTCTTATCGCGTCCACCGTGGACCTGCCCCGCCTGAAGCCGAACTGGCAGTCCTGCAGGTTCGGCCCCGTCTGAGAAAGGTGCTCGACGAGTCTGTCCGCAATCACTCTTTCGAAGAGCTTGCAGATCACGTCGAGTAACACAATGGGGTGGTAGGCGGATGGCGAGTCTACCGGGTGCCCCTCCTTCCTGATCAGGACCAGTTTCCCCAACTTCCAAAGCTGAAGTAACTGGCCCTGCCTGAAGCATTCGGTCCAGAGAGCCCTGAAACGGTGGCCGAGCGGACCGTGGGACAGAACCCACACTCGGCCGGGGACTCCATCTGGCCCGGGTGCCACCTTCTTCGCCCTAAGCCTGCGGACGGCGGCGTTCAGCTCCTCTTCCGTGACTTCAGGAACGGCTTTGCTCAACGGCATGTTGGGTATTGCTGGAGCACTGTGCACCGTTCCTTCCGGGAAGAGAGCCGACAGCACGCCATCCGCAAACGTCGGTGGCATTGTTTGCGTAAGGGGGGGCGCCCAGGGGCGGAGCTTATTTCGCACCAAGCGGTAAGGGCGTCCCAATGGATCGGCAACGATTGACGCCAGGAGCTCTTCGCGGGCCCGCGCCTTGGCGTCCGCGATGGCTACATGCAGAGCAACCTTTGCTGTGCGGTAAGCGGCATTCAGCACCTCCTCCCTAGGCGTCGGTCTCGGCAAAAGCAGTGGATTTCGACGCTTCCTCCTTCACTGTCGAGTGTACTGGCAGCGCGCAGTGACGCAGGCGCGTCGCAGTTGTGCAATTTCGCGCGACCACCAGTACACTTGTCGCCTGCGAGGTCCTGCATGCCGTATGCGGGGAATGGCGGCATCGCAAATTGCCCTGGTTGCGGCCTGAAACCACTCGGCCTCCCTCTGGATGTCAAATGGGGATACCGGTGCCTCCATCCATGCCTGGACCTCAGCCGCCTCTGATGCGGCCTCGGCGTCCAGGCGCGCCAACGTCCATCTCAGCCCGCCCCCAGCCACGTCAGCCGGCACAGCGGCCCGAGAGTCGGCGGAGACCACAAATCTGATGTAGATGTGATCAGATAGGGTCTCCACCGAGTCAACGACTCTCCATCCTCGCACCCGGCCTGCCAACGCCGAGGTGGCGAAGGACACATCGACCACCGAGCCGCCGCCCCGCCTGATACAGCTGAAAGCTGTGCCCCTATTCAGGACCGACAATCCGTGGGTATGCGCCCACTCCTCGAGGGCCTCGCCCCTAACATCGTCGATGGAGGAACCCCAGGCCGAGGACTTAGCGTTAAAGTCCCCCATGACGAGAGTGGGACGGGGAAAAACAGATGACCTAAGCCAAGTTACTGTTAGACAGATGATGTCATAAAATAGTAATTATGCTAAGTTTTTATAAAAATTAGAAGTTTTGGTATTCAAACCTCGAATTTTGATAATAATCCCCAGCTTCAAGATTTTTTGCAGAGATGCCCATTACTATGTCTACTGCACTGTCATCCTTCCTCTCCGCCACCGCATGCACTAGAAGCATAAAGCAAGCACTTACGCCGACTTCTCATCTCTTGGCGTTCATCAGCTTGTCCTAAGAGTGTCACTTGCTGCTGCAGATTGCCTAACGCTTTGATCACATATGACTTGAACTCAGCAAAATCAACTGTATATCTCCCGGCTTGACACCTGCAGATGCTGCCCTTTGCAGTTCCGAGTCGAAGTGTGCCATCTTATTAGTGTTGTTAAGAGGTTATGTAAAGTGTTTATGAATGAGAAAATAAATTTAAGGATATTTGGGTTCGAGATAATTGCACATTCCATTAACAGGTAACTTTATCTACCACTTCATACTAAGCATCAGATTGCAAACAACTCGTAACTATATTTATTCAATTAAATATAACGGAACTAATGTGTTTAGTTTTTTTGCAACCTACCCGAAAACCGTTACAAACTCGAGTTAGTCAATAGGTTACGCTAATCCTGGTTCGTGCAAGTGGCCTTATAGTACTACGCACTTGACTCTTTTCAAAGAGACTGTTGGAGCACCTACAAAAATTAAGTAGCACGATTTATGACCGACAATATTGTCATACCAATTAGCCAGTAAAATTAATAATTGTTCACTCTGCGTACTGTCCGTGGTTCGAAATACACCGATATAATCGCTAACAGTTTTTTAATCCTATATACACCTGACGAGATCCAGACATGGTCCTAGCGACCCGATAACTATTGGAATATATAGAAACCAGCGCCAATCAAGAAATTATTGGAAAATTGCAACTGGTCAGCACGTGGTTCAACGCAAGAGGTGCTTGAAGAAAGTAGCTTGGTCATTAATTTCTAAAGTGTTATAGTTGTTAATAACCCAGCACTCTTAAAGGTAGTATATAGGGCAATTGAGTTAGCTAATAAGGTCAGTAAATGCACAAAATACCATAAGTAATAAGTTAACTTGCCGCGTCATTGAGCAAAGTCGCTATTCATTATTAATTTATTATTATTTCTGTCTGTCTGTAACCTCACGCCAGATCCCTTGCGGGGTAGGCAGAGAGTACAGAGTTCCAACAGGTTCTTTCCTTACATACCTCTCTGGCTTCCTCGACTCTCATAGTTCGTCTCATACACGCTCGCCGGTTACGGAGACTCTTGACTTTTCTATCAGATAAGACTCGGTTTATTTGGTCGTGGTAAGATAGTCTAGGTCTTCCCCGGTACCTGCATCCTTCCACTTTCACATTGTATATCTGTTTCGTCATTCTTTCCTCTGGCATTCTTTCTATATGCCCGAACCAACGGAGCATGCCCTTTCTCATCTTTACACCGATACTATCTTTCATACCTACTCGCTGTCTTACTATGTTGTTGCTAATGCGGTCGGTCAGCTTCACTCCGCACATCTTCCGCAGAGCTCGCATTTCTACCGCATTTATCCTACTTTCATTCTCCTTCTTACATACCCAGCTCTCGCTACCACATAACAGCGTTGGGACAAGAACTCCGTTATGTATGGCCAGCTGCGCCTTATGGCTTAAGTGCCGGCACCCGAGTAGCTTTCCCATCGCACCATTCACTCTGTTCCCTGCACTCACTCTTCTCTCTATGTCAGCGGTGTATTTCCCATCCTTACTGAAGGTGCATTCAAGATATACAAACTCATTCACTTGCTCCAGCACATCGTTACCAACCACAATCCTTACATTCGTTCTGGTTTCTTCCCTTTCAAAAACCATAATCTTGGTTTTCTTCACATTCAAGTGTAAGCCATTGATCATGCAGTCGTCTTTCATAACTGTGACTAGTGTTTGCAGATCAGTGGCTGTTGGCGCTATTAAAACCGCGTCATCTGCATAAAGTAGATGGTTTACCACTAAGTCACCCATTTGTACACCTTCATTCATCGCTTTCAGTCTTTGAAGACTTTTGTCCAGATATATTATAAACAGTCTAGCGGATAACACGCAACCCTGCTTGACGCCGATTTTAACGTCAAACCAGGGTGACCTGTTACCACCCACCCGTACGCATGCCTTGCAGTCCACATAAGTGGACTGGACGGCTCGCAACAGAGTGCCATCTATACCATACTCTGGCAAAATGTCCCAAAGTCTCTTTCGCACAACTCTGTCAAATGCCTTCTCCAGATCTACAAAACCGCAGAAAACCTTCCGGCCCACTGCCAGATGCTTCTCTACGATGTTGCGGAGTGAGAAGACTTGATCCGAACATCCTCTTCCAGACCTGAAACCCCCTTGTGCCTCGCACAACATTCCATCGGACTTCACGCGCATTCTCCGTTCAATAATTTTACCGTACACCTTGGCTGCCAAGCTGATCAAACTGATGGCTCTGTAATTGGCGCAGTCATATTGTGAACCCTTGCCTTTATACAAGGGTACTATGACTGCGCGGCACCAATCTGTAGGGACTCTACCGGTCCTCCAGCAAAGGTTTGCAAGGGCCCGGAAAGCGTCCCGGACGCAAGTTCCACCATATTTGATCATCTCGGCAGATATCATGTCTACTCCCGCAGCTTTACCGTTTTCCATACTTCCTATCGCCCATTCAACTTCTTCCATAGTGATGTCCTCCGTTGATTCTGGTGCCGCAATCTCGCCTTTAGGCACGTCTGCGGCATCAGCATCCGGGTCATCTCCATACATTTCTCCAAAATATTCACTCCACCGGTTTAGCACAGCTTGTGTGTCTGCAAGAATGTCACCATCTTTAGATTTTATCCTTTCCATTCTGGAGCCTGACGAATCACCTCGAGCCTTTCTCACCTTGCTCCAAAAGAGTTTGGTGTTGTTCTCGAAGTTCTTCGCCAGCCTCTCCTCCTTAATCATACTGGCTCTTTCACGCTTTTCTTTCACTTAAGTTTTAGTGGCATTCTTGCATTGCCCGTATATTTCTTTCCTCATCTCTGTCATACTGGCATTCAGGTTCAAAGAAGATACATAGTCCTGCCACGCTTTCTTCTTACTTTCTACGGAGCTTTGCAACTCCGCATCCCACCATGCATCACCTTTTGCTGTAATATGCTTCTTTGAGCAACCACATACTTCTTTCGCGGATTCCACCAAACTCTCTTTCAGGCTATTCCAGCATTCATCTACATTTGAGTCCGAAGAGCCTGCTGTCAAAAGCTTGTCTCGAACTCTGTCTTCATACATTCTCCTCACGCTCTCATCTTGCAACTTTTCAACCTTTAATCTTTCAAGGTCTCCGAAGGGGATACGCTCTCGCCAGTGTCTCCACTTCCTGAACAGACCACTAAACCGCGCAACTACGAGATAGTGGTCTGATTCCAGAGTGGGGCCTCTATACGCACGCGTATCTTGTAGTTTGCTTCGGAGACGGTTATCAACCAGGATCAGATCTATCATGCTTTTTGTTCATTCCTTCTCCACGTATACAAATGTATGTCCTTGTGCTGGAATATCGTATTAGACACAAGGAGACTCCTTTCCAAACAAACATCTACAATGAGATTACTTGCATCGTTCACTCTCTTATCACCATAAGGACCCAGAGCAGCGTCGCAAGTTTGCCGCCTGGTTCCTACCCATCCGTTCAGATCGCCACACAGAATCACCTTTTCGTTAGCCTCAGCCAAATCCAGAACTTCCCTGACATTATCCCAAAACTTCTCAAGGTCCTGGGGTGTCGACGAGCTTACGGGAGCATACGCTGCGACCAAAAATACTCTAGTGACACCCAGTTTTAAACGGACCCAGAGAAGTCTCGCATCGCACAGGCCATAATCTCTCACTCCAGAGGCCAGGCGACGGGACAGCAAGATTATTATTTCATTATAATTTTAGTAATTATTCATTGCAATCCAATTAATTTTTATTAATATAGTTTTTATTGTTTAAATTTAAACATTAAACAACTATTTATCTGATTATTTTTCTGTAAATTTTTTTTTTGTGTATGATTTAATAAATCTGCCTTATTGTTTATGTTGTATTTCAATTATTTATTGCTTGAGTTTAAAATAAGGATTAAACTATTTATTTACAGCAAGTTTAGTAAAAGTTTTATTAATTTGGTCGTGATCGAGTTTTATATAAGGTTGTTGAGAATGCCCATTCTTTATTTTGCCCATTTAATGTGAGTATTTACTACTAAATAATAATGAATAATTTGGAAATGGTGAAAAGGCGCACTAAATTTCTACAACATTTGTACAGTAGTTGTAATTATGCGTTTAATAGTGAATAAACTTTTTTCGAAATTTGTTTGCACCTATCACACGTTTAATACACCACCCTAAATTAGTCTGGAAGAAAATGCTTCAGGCATTAAGTGCGCCTATGTAATTATATAAGTGCGTGAAAAAAATAAATGTTAAAAAGTTAAGAACAGTTTCTTAAGAACTTTTTCCTGTAGCTACTATGGTTTAGGTACCTGCCATTACTGCCCTGTCCAAGAAGTTATTCCCTATTAGTTAAGATCCCCGACACTTACAACAGACAGGCCCTCGACCAAAAGGAGCTCGATTTGTTTCTACTTTACCTATTTTCAGGAAACATGGTGAAGATTTACATATTTGTCTGGCGGTATTTACTATATAGATAATTATATTTTCCTAGTGTGAAGTCAGCAGCGCAAGGTGTCATAGACATGTTCAAACTGGGAGCCAGCGGAAGCACTTGGGTTTCCAACGCCAACAAACCAGTGCAAGATATCACAAATGTTGTCAAGAAGGCTTACAGCATCTTGTCCGAGCCTGTTTTTAAGTAAGAATTGACTAAGTATCCTTTACCAATCCATGTGGTGGAGTACCTGTGACCCATTTTCTCTCACCTCGATTTGGGAGAGAAGCCCTTGGTTGAGTAGTAGAACAGTATATATAGACTGATTTATCAAGTATAAACGCGTCGATACTAACTACCAAGTAGAAGCAGTCAATCGGTTTGGAAGTTTATCATACATGAAGGCTTCAAACTCAAAACACTTTTTTGGGAGTGAAAACCCTGTATTGAATTATAAAATATCGTTTAATTCCAATCAATTGCAATCAAGAAAGAAATTTGGCATTTTATAAAAAGTCGCTCTAAAATACTACTTCAACTCGACGTAGGTGGGTAAAAGGAACAAGTGATTATTTAAAATTCAGTTGTCATAAACTAAGATAAAATTCCGTGTCGTGAATTTGTTTATTAACATATACATTTTACACTGTATTTGACATTTCACAAAGGCCCTTGCATAGTTTTCTAAGTAAGTAAGTCTCGGTTGCAGAAATCTTAATAATACCGAAATCTATTAACAAGATAATTTCCGAGATCATTGACCGTCATTGAATATCCATTATAATATTTTTGGGCATGTCGTAACTTATAATTAGGTATGCATAATAAAATAGTGTTGTTGACATAATACAAAATGGATCTATGTAACTTTTGTTTTATTTAACATGAACAGCTGATATGTATGGGCGTATAAAGAAGGCGGACGGAATAAACAAGAAAGGTTTCGCCACAAAGCCGACGCAGCGCGACGGGAGCGCGATGGTGGCGCGGTTTGGGGAGTTGTTATGTACGAAAATGTTCGGGAGACGCCACACAGCGCAGCCACGTTCGGCGCGACGGAAAATGTCACAACCGGATGTAGCCGAGCGTTTCCGTCACGCTCGCATCGCGCTCCGTCGGCAATTTGACCAAAGCTTAAGTGAGCCCAATAGTAAGTCAGTTGCATATCGTGGCGCTTTTCTTAAAATGATTTGATAGCCAAAAAAATAAATTCCTAAAAAGGTAAGCAAACTATTAAACACTAATATACAGATACAATGGTATAAAAACAAAAGATGGATATCATTACATATTATAAAACAAAGTCCCCCGCCGCGTCTGTCCGTCTGAACGCTATAAACTCAATAACTAGCTTACGTATTTTCATTCGGTTTTCACCAATGGACGGATCGATTCAAGAGGAAGGTTTGTGTATAATTCGCTCGTGCGAAGCCGGAACGGGTCGCTAGTAAATGTATATGAGGATTATAATGACCCAATCTCATCACTTAATTTTGTTTCGAGGGAAACTTTTTTGTAAAAAAGCATTGGTTTTATCGAAGCTTTTAGTATGAACCAAGTTTATTGTATTATGCTGTGCGATACCAATAAATGACGACAGATAGAGGGGATTAATACATATTTAAGTCAAAAGGAGGGTGTGCTAAGTGAGGTGTGATATTCTTAAGTAAATTTTGGTGTCATCAACATGTACGACCTAAATAATAAAATTGTTATAATAACTGGTGCTGCAAATGGGATCGGTGCGAGTATAAGCCGGGAGTTATTGAAGGAAGGTGTTAAGGTAATATTTATTATATTTTATAGACTGAAGTTTCAATGAAAATCTACGGTACCGGCACAACATGGATAAAAAAAATAAGATTGTGTACAAAATCTTTAATTATTGAATAATCGGTAGGTAAGTATCTGCACTAGTGTGTTGCTATATTTAATAGCTTGTTGTAACTTATGTCGGTGGCTAAAAACATTGGCCTTTCGCAATGCGTGCTTGCTGACTTGTTGGCATCTTCGCGGCTACTTTGGGTATTCGTAATGAGGCAGGCATGTCAAGCGGCACGACCTCCTGTTTAGAGAGAAGCTTGCAGTCATGAGTATGGCGTATTATTATTCCACTTCACCTCTCTGCCGCTTTGTCATGGTATTTTGAGGCGATTTCGCTTATTTCCGAAACCTACAGGTTAATAAGAAGTGACTGTTGCAGGTGTTACAATCCAATACTGCAAGCTGTTATCAAAATAGATTGATTGCTTTTTTTTAATCGGGATTGCACGCACACTTTATTTTTTCCGTAACAATAAATAAGAAAAAATACTCTTTACAATTTTAATGAATTATCTGTACCAATGGCGAAGACAGTTTCAACTTTTTAATATTAAGTTATCAATGTCTTTTACAGCATATAAGATTATTGGATGTAGATGAGCAATCTGGAATATCTTTACAAAATGAATTGAACATGAAACACGGTGCCGATAAGGCGAAATTTGTGAAGTGTGATATAACAAATGACGACCTACTATTTGGAGTACTTAATGAGGTAGTAGAGGAATATGGTCACATAGACTTATTGATCAATAACGCGGGTATAGCAGTCGAGAATACTAGCGCAGCAATCCGCAAGGAAATCGAAATTAATTTTGTAAGTTAATTCATAATGTAAAGATTCTTTGTTTAATGATTGTACTCTGTCAACTTCAATTTATTGGATGGCCCATTGATGAATCTTAGTGCACTTTTCCGTCCACCTGAACCCATCGTGCGAAATAGATCCAAATAATGGGTTCTATCATTCTTAAAAGGTGTACTTGGTTCCACAAGATGGCACCATTAATGGATCCTAATATACTTCTTGTCTTTTGGATGAGAGAACGGTACACTTGAACATAAGAAGCTTTTGAATGCCGTCAATTTGGCTTCGTTTTTTGCCGTAATGTCGACAACAAGCCAATTTTTATGATAAACTGTTATATTCTATTTATATTTGACATTGGCAAAATATACTGTTAAAGTGTGGGGGACATTCATTAAAATATAAAGTTTGACATTCGTTAGTGATGATTTATTTTAGGATTTAACAATTTACTATCTACTTTAGTCAAATTTGGATATATGTAGTTGCTATGACTACTTTTACCTACTACTTTTAGTAAAAATAGGTATGGTATTAACTATAGCTACAAATTCACCGTATGATTCCAAAGGGAATGGTATACAAAGAACATCTAAAATTTTCACACTTATTTTTTTACTTATGGTTTCGACGAGTTTGCTGTCCATTTTAAAATCATTCCGTATCCTCGGATTATTTTAGATTCTTTTCACGAACTTTTTCTTCAACGTTAGTCGGTGACAGTTAGTTTTGAAAAACCCAGAGGTTTAACCCGAGATTTGAAATCTGGATTTCGTATTTGTAAACCTGTTACTCAGCATTCTATCAACTGCGTTATTACTATTTTTCTGTTTTTTTTTTATCAATTCCAGACAGCAACAGTGAACGGGACTATCAAAGGGCTAGAGCTGATGCGAAAAGATCAGGGCAAGAGTGGTGGGACTATCATCAACGTGTCATCCATAGCCGCTCTGATGCAAATGTGTCCGATGCTGTTCGTCTACAACGCAACTAAGAGCGCTGTCTTGCATTTTAGCAATTGTGTTGGTGTAAGTTCTAAGTATATTTCCCACATCTCCTCCTACATAGAAGTAGACAGAGGTGTCAATAACATTTTTAAACCTACATTTTACCAGATTATTTTTGTTCTAGATTAAGAAGTACTATCGCTTTAGCACAGAATTTTACATGTCTTACAGTATTCGTTTCCTTTTTCGCTTTCTTTTATTATAACTAAGTGTCATTGATTCCGAAAAAACTAAGGGTGTGGGCCCTAAATATTTAATGCAAACCTTAGACCATTAGGCCGAACAAAATCTACCTGGATTAAATAAAACCAACGACTTGTGAGATGTTTACTTATACAAAGTTGTGTTCATTATTTGCAGAAAGAAGCATATTACTCCGCAACTGGTGTACGAGTACTGACCGTATGTTTTGGCTACACTGATACTGCTCTAGTGAAAGGCTATAAAAGTTTTGACGACAATGTTCAAAAATATCTTCAATCTCACATTCTTGCTTTTCCATCACAATCGTAAGTATTCAATCTCTATGGCTTAAATTATACTACGAAACAGACGTTATTTGTGACGTTAGTAAATAAGTCTGCAGTATTTTATGCAATTTAATTGACGTTTTTTCCGAGTTTTGCATGGTAAGAATCTTCGGAAGATTCTCAATCCTCTGTGGAGGACTGAGGCATATGAATTTTTAAAAGTTTCAATAGAAATTTTTAATACTTAAATACAAGGAGGGCAATTTTTAATGAGAAGGATGCATTTGTTTCCTATGATTTGTCATTATAGCTTTAACATCAACTTCAATTTGAGTTACTTTATATCTCGATGAGTTTGATACGTCTAATTTATTTCGGTATTTAGTTTTAATATTAACCATAGCCGAAAACACCGTCTCACTGAGGTATGAGGTACTGAAGAGAAGAAGGGCTTTCATAGCTTCATCAAACAGAGAAGAATAGTTGTCCGCAACTGAGAGCCAAAATTTCGTTAACTGCTTACGATGGAAACTCATTATCTCATTCACTCATTCCTTATCTGGGGTGTTTGTACATTCCTATTTTTCAGGGCCCACCCAATATTCGCTCGCGACCCACCAGTGGGTCGAAACCCATACTTTGGGAAATGCTGGTCTAGAATCAGGACTAACAAACAACATGTGGCTACACCAATATTTTTTTAGTTCGCATCTTTAACCCCTTGTTCACACGAGCGCTTTTAATGCGCTTTGATAAAGTGCGTTAAAAATTAAACAAATGGCTAACAGTACAGCAAAATGCGTTGAAAAAACGTCAGTGCAAACGTTGGCTTAGCCTAAATCTGGACAAAATAGGCACATAGTATGACCTTGACTGTCATATTCAAGAATCGTCGGGCTTTATTTTTTTTACATCACTTAAAATTCTTTACAGACTAGAAGCGGCTGCCAGTGGAACTATGGAAGTTTACAAGAAAGGCAAAAGCGGCAGCACTTGGCTCATACAGAATGATAAACCTGCTAAAGAAATCACATCAAGTGTTAATCAAGCGTATGATATCTTAACTAACGTAGTAAAATCTGATGTATGACGTGATTATTTTATTTGCACCTAATCCCTAGCGTCAGGTAGTTTACCACAAAGGCAAAGTAAACGATAACCGGTATATTTTGTATAAGGTAAACCGTCCAGGGCTCTTATCTGCCATGCATGACTAAACGCGGAGCGTTACGATAACTTTGTAAATTGGTCGTATAATGGTAGCTTCTGTGCTACCGAAGTACCATTAAGCGATAATTTCACGAAGTTCACTTAACGCGGCGTGTTACGTATTTAAATTACGTAATAACTTAAGACATTAAAAAGTGCCTATTTGATTCTTTCTCTCTCCGTCTCTCATCTCTAATTTTAGTCCCTCATATAAATATAGTCCTTTGTAAAAAAACAATTAGATTTCGGATAGGAACAGTATCCTGATGATCCTGTACAAATAACACTATACCAGTGTTATTTGTAGCCAAACTAAACGAATCGCGCCGCAATAGATCTGGCGTGATATTATATTATAAATATAGAAGTGAAAAATTAGAACCGAAAAAATGTTTTTTATAATTTCATATTCTTGGTTCGTCCTGTTGGAACTCTGTACTCTCTGCCTACCACAGGGGATCTGGCGTGATGATATAGATAGATAGATATTCTTGGTAATATGATTTCGGACACGTATCAAACTTGTGACCTTTTTGCATTTGCGATATAAATACTACGTTATCTATATTAAATTAGCCCAGAGATTGACCCTTAAAGCAACTCTGTGGGGAGACCTACAAGGCAAATAAGGCCGAGGGAAACCACAGACACGCTGAAAAGACGGGATCAAAGAACAGCCGCCCAAAAGCACAAGACAGGGACAAATGGGCATCTTTGAAGGTGGCCTTCACCCAATTTGGAGTTCTTAGATAAAAAAGAGGAAATTTAACTATACAAACAATTGTTTTAACACTTTGACTCGAATAAGTTCGTAAATAATTATATCAGTAAGATCGTAAAGATAATTGCTGGGGGTAAGGTCTATTTTTTGCCGCCGTTTGCAAAAAAAATGATAATTAAAAAACTATAGCAAATTTTCACTTGAAATAAAAGGTAAATGACTTTATGGTGATGACGTGTTTTATTTACGTATAACTTTATACAGTTTGTATCCTAATACTACTAACATTCCTACCGCCAACAAACACCCGCAGTGGTTAAGAGCTTAAGCCGCTCTGCCCACTGCGTCTAATGGTCGCGGGTTCGAGTCCCGCACGGGACAAATCTTTGTGTGATCCACAATTATTTGTTCCGGTCTGGGTATTTGTGTATGTGAATTTTCATGTTTGTAAACGCACCCACGACACAGGAATAAATCCTAGTGTGGGGCTATGTTTTAAAAAGAAAAAAAAAAAAAAAAAAAAAAAAAAGTAAACAAATATTTTTAGTAATTTTTTCATGAAACTTAGACAAATGATTTATTGCACTTTCTAATCGTAAATAACTAATAAATAAGAATGAATATATAATTTTAGGTCATCTAAAAAAATAAATAGCTCAACATACCTAAGCTACCTCGTAAGCTACTGAAAAATCTGCCTGGATTTCTTGTCTAGATAGCCGAAATCTAGGCAATTTTTTTACAATAATATTAAGATTTACGACCTGATTTTTGGAAAAATAAAAAGAATACATCCTATTTTACCAATATAGATAAAAATAGATACAAATAAACGTTTATTTTATGAAATATTACCCTAAATTAACACAAAGGTACCCACCGAAGATAGGGTTACTCTTTCCATTGAGAATCTCAAATAAACACTTTTTACTACTCACAGTTTTAACGAGCTTAAAATTTTTTATACACTAATGTATTACGCATTAATTCTGATAAAAAGTCTAATAAGATTTGTTCATCAATTAGAATGATGAATTTGTTTATTCACACGCACGACACTTGAGACGCCACTTAGCGGAAACGCGTGTCTGGATGTTTACGTTATCCGTTCACAAAAGCACAAATGCAGACTAACAACTATTATACATCAACAGAACGAGAATATTATCCTCTATCTATCTATAACCTCACGCCAGATCCCTTGCGGGGTAGGCAAAGAGTACAGAGTTCCAACAGGTTCTTTCCTTACATACCTCTCTGGCTTCCTCGACTCTCATAGTTCGTCTCATACACGCTCGCCGGTTACGGAGACTCTTGACTTTTCCATCAGACAAGACTCGGTTTATTTGGTCGTGGTAAGATAGTCTAGGTCTTCACCGGTACCTGCATCCTTCCACTTTTACATTGTATATCTGTTTTGTCATTCTTTCCTCTGGCATTCTTTCTATATGCCCGAACCAACGCAGCATGCCCTTTTTCATCTTTACACCGATACTATCTTTTATACCTACTCGCTGTCTTAATATGCTGTTGCTAATGCGGTCGGTCAGCTTCACTCCGCACATCTTCCGCAGAGCTCGCATTTCTACCGCATTTATCCTTCTTTCATTCTCCTTCTTACATACCCAGCTCTCGCTACCATATAACAGCGTTGGGCCAACAACTCCGTTATGTATGGCCAGCTGCGCCTTATGGCTTAAGTGCCGGCTCCTGAGTAGCTTTCCCATCGCACCATTCACTCTGTTCCCTGCACTCACTCTTCTCTCTATGTCAGCGGTGTATTTCCCATCCTTACTGAAGGCGCTTCCAAGATATACAAACTCATTCACTTGCTCCAGCACATCGTTACCAACCACAATCCTTACATTCGTTCTGGTTTCTTCCCTTTCAAAAACCATAATCTTGGTTTTCTTCACATTCAAGTGTAAGCCATTGATCATGCAGTCGTCTTTCATAACTGTGACTAGTGTTTGCAGATCAGTGGCTGTTGGCGCTATTAAAACCGCGTCATCTGCATAAAGTAGATGGTTTACCACTAAGTCACCCATTTGTACACATTCATTCATCGCTTTCAGTCTTTGAAGACTTTTGTCCAGATATATTATAAACAGTCTAGCGGACAACACGCAACCCTGCTTGACGCCGATTTTAACGTCAAACCAGGGTGACCTGTTACCACCCACCCGTACGCATGCCTTGCAGTCCACATAAGTGGACTGGACGGCTCGCAACAGAGTGCCATCTATACCATACTCTGGCAAAATGTCCCAAAGTCTCTTTCGCACAACTCTGTCAAATGCCTTCTCCAGATCTACAAAACCGCAGAAAACCTTCCGCCCCACTGCCAGATGCTTCTCTACGATGTTGCGCAGTGAGAAGACTTGATCCGAACATCCTCTTCCAGACCTGAAACCCCCTTGTGCCTCGCACAACATTCCATCGGACTTCACGCGCATTCTCCGTTCAATAATTTTACCGTACACCTTGGCTGCCAAGCTGATCAAACTGATGGCTCTGTAATTGGCGCAGTCATATTGTGAACCCTTGCCTTTATACAAGGGTACTATGACTGCGCGGCGCCAATCTGTAGGGACTCTACCGGTCCTCCAGCAAAGGTTTGCAAGGGCCCGGAAAGCGTCCCGGACGCAAGTTCCACCATATTTGATCATCTCGGCAGAAATCATGTCTACTCCCGCAGCTTTACCGTTTTTCATACTTCCTATCGCCCATTCTACTTCTTCCATAGTGATGTCCTCCGTTGATTCTAGTGCCGCAATCTCGCCTTTAGGCACGTCTGCGGCATCAGCATCCGGGTCATCTCCATACATTTCTCCAAAATATTCACTCCACCGGTTTAGCACAGCTTGTGTGTCTGCAAGAATGTCACCATCTTTAGATTTTATCCTTTCCATTCTGGAGCCTGACGAATCACCTCGAGCCTTTCTCACCTTGCTCCAAAAGAGTTTGGTGTTGTTCTCGAAGTTCTTCGCCAGCCTCTCCTCCTCAATCATACTGGCTCTTTCACGCTTTTCTTTCACTAAAGTTTTAGTGGCATTCTTGCATTGCCGGTATATTTCTTTCCTCATCTCTGTCATATTGGCATTCAGGTTCAAAGAAGATACATAGTCCTGCCACGCTTTCTTCTTACTTTCTACGGAGCTTTGCAACTCCGCATCCCACCATGCATCACCTTTTGCTGTAATATGCTTCTTTGAGCAACCACATACTTCTTTCGCGGATTCCACCAAACTCTCTTTCAGGCTATTCCAGCATTCATCTACATTTGAGTCCGAAGAGCCTGCTGTCAAAAGCTTGTCCCGGACTCTGTCTTCATACATTCTCCTCACGCTCTCATCTTGCAACTTTTCAACCTTTATTCTTTCAAGGTCTCCGAAGGGTATACGCTCTCGCCAGTGCCTCCACTTCCTGAACAGACCACTAAACCGCGCAACTACGAGATAGTGGTCTGATTCCAGAGTGGGGCCTCTATACGTACGCGTATCTTGTAGTTTGCTTCGGAGACGCTTATCAACCAGGATCAGATCTATCATGCTTTTTTGTTCATTCCTTCTCCACGTATACATATGTATGTCCTTGTGCTGGAATATCGTATAGGCACAAGGAGACCCCTTTCCAAACAAACATCTACAATGAGCTTACCTGCATCGTTCACCCTCTTAACACCATAAGGACCCAGAGCAGCGTCGCAAGTTTGCCGACTGGTTCCTACCCATCCGTTCAGATCGCCACACAAAATCACCTTTTCGTTAGCCTCAGCCAAATCCAGAACTTCCCTGACATTATCCCAAAACTTCTCAAGGTCCTGGGGTGTCGACGAGCTTACGGGAGCATATGCTGCGACCAAAAATACTCTAGTGACACCCAGTTTTAAACGGACCCAGAGAAGTCTCGCATCGCACAGGCCATAATCTCTCACTCCAGAGGCCAGGCGACGGGACAGCAAGATACCCACCCCCATGCTGGCACAACTGCTCTGCGGTACCCCAGACCACAGAGCCATCGTTCCATCAGGAAGATCACAGGTTTCACTGCCCCTCCGCTTAGTCTCTGTTACACACAGAGCATCCAGGCGTCTCTCTTTTATCACATCAATCACCTCATGCATCTTATCTTCCATACCACCTCTTACATTCCAAGTGCCTATTCGGCACTCTGCACCCCACGACTCGCCAGTTTGGGCCCGGCGTGATGGGTGGCGGCCCCCATCGCCGCTTCCACCTGGATGCCATTATCCTCTACATTTTATTAAAACATTGTCTATGGCTACGATTTAGTGTTTGCCCACAATAGATCGCTAAAAAAACACCGCCTTAGCTTGCGTATTAATTTATACGTTACCGATATTAAGGTCTGCAATATGTCGATTTTGACGCGCATAAATTTATACGTTACCGAGTCAAGGGGACTTACTTATCAAATAACATATGTAATAGAAATATGATATCATGATAATACTGTAACTGTACTGTTTGATGGACGATTTAGCTCAGTGGCTAAGAGCTTAAGCCGCTCCGCTACTGTGTCAAATAGTCCCGGGTTCGGGACATTCCCGCACGGGACAAATCTTTGTGTGACCCAAAATTACTTTTTTCGGTCTGTGTATATGTTTGTGTATGTAAATTATCATGTTTGTGAACGCACCCACGACACAGGAATGAATCCAAGTGTGGCTACGTTTTATTAAATTAAAAAATAATAATAATGTAAGGAATAAAAGGCTTCTTTATTTTATTTTTAACCGACTTCAAAAATGAGGAGGTTCTATGTTTATCTGTATGTATGCTTTTTTATGTATGTCCAATGACATTTCGGTTAATTCTAGAACGTTTAGGACCTTAAACTTTGAAGATATACCAGGGTACTTTTTCACGACAATTAATAATAATCTGTAGATTCAGTTACTATAAGTATTGTGTTAATCCTATAGGTACCCTGCCATAAAACTAATTAGAAAATTAACTAACTTTAAAAAAGTATTAAGATTAACAATTCGTCTGTTTTGTTTTAAGCTGGGCCCATTTTAATGAAATCGGTATTGTACCTTAGACTTTGAAGACACCAAGACCACCAGAGACTCCATAACGGCAAACAACGTGAATGTATAGATTCAGTTAATATGGGTATTACATCAATCCTGTAGGTACCTTACTGTAAAAATAAGCAAAATAATATAATATAGGTATAGAAATAGTAATACTTAATTTATTTAAAATTGTTTATAATTTTAAGTGATGAGTGACTTTGTTACAAAAGGGAAACCGACTTCAAAAAGCTAAAAAATAAATATTTGGAGTCGGTGCCGGTTAGTGCAATCAGTTACTTAGCGCCCACTTCGGTCGTGCACCGAAGGCGGTTTCCCTTTTTTAAAAAGTTATTTATTTTATTTATTTGGAAATTGTACTAAAATATTCTTAAGTTTGAAACATTTCTTAGGCTTCCATTAACGCGTGCGTTATTCTTGTATATAGAGATGGGCGAAAAGTAACCGATTAATACGCATATAAATAGCGTTCATATATAATATACACATACATATATAAATAGCGGACACTTCATTGATTATAATATCGCTGACTGACTAAAATAGGGACTCAAATAAAAAGCAGAATTAGAGGAAACCAAGTTTTTTGGTTTGAAATTAGTGTTCACACTCAACGAACCAAATTTGCGAGTTGTGTCGTTGTCACATTGGCTTAGCGAATAGATCGCTGGCCGAATGTTACTGTGGTTTAACTGAAAAATATAATTATTTAAGTTGACATTATATTTTCAAAAGTTTAAAGCTTAATTCCTCCTGTTCTTGCTTTTCAGTTATGTCACTTTTACATTGGGACAGCGATGTGTATTATTCTGACCTTATATAATGAGAAATTGTAGGGAAAATTATGATGACTAAGTAGCTTTACAAATAAAAGTACTATATTGATTTTACACAGAGTCTAGGATTCACTTAGTGTAGTACACTACAGATTCAACCAGTTTAGATGTTTTCAGTAAATCAGCGACGATATACGAGATAAAGCAATTATAATAACGAAAGGCGCAGCGCAGCTAATGGTATCGGTGCACTAATTGTTGCGGAATTAGTTCAACAGTAAATGGTGTTAACTGTTATTACAAATGATCAATACGTCCTGAGTTTTGTCAATAGTTATAGTTCCGATTTCTTTTAATATCGCACCTCAGCTCAAATTGTATTGTCTGTAAGTAAAGAACCTGTTGGAACTTTGTACTCTCTGACTATCGCGCAAGGGATCTGGCGTGATAATATAGGTAGATAGAGAGCACAAATTGAACTATAGCTCAATAATAGCAACTTTCGAGAAAAATCATGTGAACATTTCACAGCTACGCTTAACTATTTTGTTCCAGTTTCGGGTCCTAATTCGAAAAATAGTATAATAGACGAAAATTGAGTATTTTGTACGCGGCTAATATTTTTAAAGTTCTACATAATAGCATTTAAGATTGATGCACGAATTTTTTTTTGTGATTTTCTATATATTTCCTTTAAAAAAAAAATGTTCGTTAACGTTATGTTTTTAATTTCTCTTTTTTGTTTATGTGACCCAGAAATTATTCATTTTGTTCGAGAATCATTGGCCATAATTATCTTCATCTTTATATTGATGTTCTATTTTGTGTACAAATAAGGCTGCTTTTTCTAGACTCTGTCTATTTTCTCATTTTGTGGGCGCGATTGATCTACGCTTTTGGCCACGGGGCTTTTACGGTTTCACCGGACTAGAGGGCGAACGTGCAACCACTACGCTCGAGCCAAAAGGGCAGGGGGGCAACTAGCTTAAGGGCGCCACAAGGATGAACGGCCTCGGCTTGGGCAGTTGCTGAGGGGGAGGACGGCTAGTGATACCTAGTATCTCGCAGTGGTGTTCTGCACCGGCGGGCAAGGGATTTTTCGACCTCGCCGGCAAGGTCGGTGTCTGATCCTGTGTGCAGTATCTGTGTCCGTAAATCGATTGTAGGCAATACAGTCAAAAGATACAGACGTTTAAATTCACTTATTAAAACTACGACATACGACAAAAAATAAACTATGGAATTTTCAAAGTACGAGTTTTCGCACTTGTGCGTTTTTTCCTTGTAATTTCATTGACCTCACCAGTTAAATAAAGCTTAAGGTAAAGGGCAAATTCGTCTCATGCGAAAGGTAATGTCAATATTAACACACAGAATAAAACAAAATTAGGTAGGGACATAATAATCCTGTAATAAAAAAAATAACATTTTGGCCAAAATAATAACTGACTGGTTTCCATGAAATACATTAAAACAACGCGGTAGACCCAGGCGGAGATGGCGGGATGAACTGGACACCTTGTTGAAAGACTGGCCTGACATAGCAACGAACAGAGATGAATGGAGGAAAGCCTTTGCCCAGTAATGGGACACAAATGGCTCATAATAATAATAATTATTTCTTAAGCCCTTCCTATTAAGTTGAAATTTGGCACACGTATGTAAGTTTGGTGACAATGCAATCCATAATTTAGTACCTTAGAGCTGATCTGATGATGCAGCCGGAAGGTGACCATAGTAACAATTCCATTATACAACGTAACCCTCTCGTATATAAGCTCGTTGGATTGGTATTGACAATTACTTTACGTTCAGATAGTGACCAAGATATGATGATGAACACAGAAGGTGGCGATAAGAACACCCTAAATTCTTGTATAGCCCCGTCATGTTTTGGCTTGATGGAATTTTCCTCTAGGTGATGGGCAGGGTGTGATGATGAAGTCGGCATCATAAATAGATAGATAAGCAAAATATCTCCGTGGTATTATCGCTATTAAAACTTGTTTTTTTTTTTAATATTATTTATTTAAAATTATTATTATAAATTATAATAATATAACTGGAGGCCTTTGCGTTTGGTGTCTTTATAAATTATAAAGACACCAAACGCAAAGGTCACCAGTTCCCGGTAGTCCCGCTGTCCGCTGCCACGGTAGCGGTCGCGGTAACAGCGGGGCAGGGGGTGCGAAGAATCTCCGGGCTACGACACAAGGCTACCAAAACACCTGACCCTGGCTACGTACAATGGACGCTCTCTATAGCTGGACCAACACCTCACTGAACTCGAGGTAGAACTAGGTCGCATAAACTGGCACATATTGGGGCTATCCGAAGTCCGAAGACAGGGCGAGGACACGATAACCCTTGAGTCAGGCCACCTGTTCTACTTTCGGGAAGGTGATCGGCCCTCTAAGGGCGGTGTCGGTTTCCTGGTCAACAAAGCTCTCACTAACAACGTTGTGGAAGTCAGCAGTGTGTCGACACGGGTAGCGTACCTCATAATTAAAATCACCAACAGGTACACCCTGAAGGTGGTATAGGTATATGCGCCGACCTCGACATACTGCGACGACATAGCCGAAGCCATGTATGAAGACATAGCCAAGGCAATACATGGCTCACTACAACGTTATTATGGGGGACTTGAATGCCAAAGTGGGAGTACAAGAATGCGGCGAAACGATAATCGGACCCCACGGCGTGGGGCGCCGAAACCACAGGGGGCAGATGCTGGTCAACTTTCTGGAGTCGCAGGGGCTCTTCTTGATGAATTCGTTCTTTAAGAAGAAGCCTCATAGAAAGTGGACATGGCGAAGCCCCGACACTGTGACGAGGAACGAGATAGACTTCATCATGACTGACAGGAAGTCTATATTTAGAGAGCTCCGTGATCAACAGGTTTAATACCGGCAGCGATCACCGACTTGTCCGAGGCACTCTAAATATAAACTTCAAAGCCGAAAGGCGTCGCCTGATTAGGTCTACTCTCAGACCTACTGCGCCTCAAATAGCTTTAGGGTCCGAAAAGTTCCAACTGGAGCTTCAAAATCGTTTCGACCTGATGGAAACCGAAGGCAATGTTGACGAGAAAACCGACACAGTGGTCAAAACGCTACAGGATGTGTCTCAAAGGTGTTTCCCGGCAAAAGCGGTAACAGAGAGTCTAAACTCTCGCTCGAGACTTTCGAACTTATGAGGCAGAGACGGGAAATGTCATCCACGCATGCGACTTCGCCGGATGGGAGGAACCTCAACCGGAAGATTCGGAAGCTGGTGCGACGTGATCTACGATGTTCCAACACCCGCACCATCGCGGCTGCGATTGAACAGAACAGAGGCATCAAAGTCTTCGCTCGCCAGCTAGGTAGATCCCATCTGACGAAACTTAATACATCATCATCATCATCATCTCAGCCTATACTTGTCCACTGCTGAACATAGGCCTCCCCAATCGCTTTCCAGCGTAACCGGTCCGATGCCAACTGCATCCAACGACTTCCTGCGATTTTCACAAGATCGTCGGTCCATCTGGCAGGTGGTCGTCCCACGCTGCGCTTGCCAATACGTGGTCTCCACTCTAGAATCTTTCTGCCTCAACGCCCGTCCGATCTTCGCGCTATGTGGCCCGCCCATTGCCACTTCAGCTTGCTAATCTTAACGGCTATGTCGGTGACCTTGGTTCTTCTACGAATCTCCTCATTCCTGATTCGATCACGTAGAGAAACGCCGAGCATAGCTCTCTCCATAGCTCGCTGAGCAACTCTGAGCTTTTTTATGAGACCTATAGTAAGAGACCACGTCTTTGATCCATATATCATCACTGGTAACACACATTGACTAAAAACTTTAGTCTTTAGGCACTGAGGTATTTTGGATGAGAAGATGTTGCGCAGTTTCCCGAACGCTGCCCAGCCGAGTTGGATTCGTCGATTGACCTCTCTCTCAAAGTTGGACCTACCTAACCGGACTACCTGTCCCAGGTAAATGTATTCGTCGACAACTTCAAGAGTAGAGTTCCCAACGGTGAGTGCGGTGGGTACGACATGGACGTTACACATTATTTTCGTTTTGTCCATGTTCATTTTAAGACCCACTTGTTGAGATACTCTGTTGAGGTCGCCGAGCATTCGTCCTAGATCTTCCAGCGACTCCGCCATGACCACAATGTCGTCGACAAATCGAAGGTGAGTGATGTATTCGCCATTGATGTTGATGCCAAGTCCTCGCCATTCCAAGAGCTTGAAGGCGTCCTCTATGGTGGTCGTAAACAGTTTCGGAGAAATGACGTCTCCCTGTCTTACTCCTCTTTTTATGGAGATCGCCTTCGTGCACTGCCCTTGTACTCGGACTGACATGGTGGCGTTATTATACAAGCACTTCAACACTTCGATGTACCGATAGTCAATGCGGCATCGCTGGAGAGATCTAAGAACCGCCCAAGTCTCGATCGAATCGAAGGCTTTCTCATAGTCCACAAACGCCAAGCATAGTGGCCGATTATACTCCTCGGTCTTCTGTATAACCTGCCGCAGCGTATGTATGTGGTCTATGGTACTAAAGCCTTTCCGGAAACCGGCTTGTTCGGAAGGCTGGAAATCATCAAGCCTGCGTTCGAGACGATTCGTGATGACTCTCGAAAACAACTTGTAAACATGGCTCAGCAGTGTGATGGGCCTATAGTTCTTTAATAAAGTGTTATCACCTTTCTTGAAAAAGAGTACCACCACACCCCTGTTCCATGCTTCCGGCGTTTTTCCTTCGAGCAAGACGGAATTAAACAGCCTCTGAAGGACTTTAAGTACCGGCGATCCGCCCGCTTTCAGAAGCTCTGCAGTAATTCCGTCTTCACCCGGCGCTTTGTTGTTTTTAAGTTGGTTGAGAGCCATCCTAATCTCGTACAGGCTGATGTCCGGGATATCTTCAGTGTAGTGTCGGGTTAGCTTGGCTCTTGGGTCTTTTACCAAGTCAACAATAGGTTCAGCTACTGAGGTATACAACTGTCCATAGAACCTCTCTATCTCCCTGAGCACCTCTGACCTATTCGACGTTACGTTTCCGTCCTCCGTCTTCAGCTTCGTCAACTGGCTTTGCCCAATCGACGCGGCTCTTTCGAACACTTTGGAGCCCTTGTTCTGCTTTATGGTCTCCTCAATACGTCTTGTGTTGAAGGACCGTAGATCGTGTCGCAAGGACTTCAATATCTGTCCATTGAGCTGCCTATAGGACTTAGCATCATCGGAGGTTTGGAGTCTCATGGTACGTCGCTCAGCCATAAGGTTTCGGGTGTAGTCCGATAGCTTTTGAGGCCTATTTTTACGGTGGGGCTTAAAATGCTTAGACCCGACCGTATGGACAGTCTCTACCAACCTATTGTTGATTTCGTCCACTGATGCGCTGCTGTCTAGCAATTCGAAGCGGTTTGACAATTCGAGTTGAAAGTTCTCGGGGTTTTGGATATGTGCATTGGAAGGTCGGAGCGTAGACTTCATCAGGCGCGATCTTTCCATTTTGACATTAATATTTAATGTGCCTCTGACCATTCGGTGATCACTGCCGGTTTTTACCCTGTGAATCACGGAGACATCATTAAATATTTGTCGCTTGGTGCTCATGATGAAGTCTATCTCATTTTTTGGGAAACCATCAGGGCTCATCCAGGTCCATTTCCTATGAGATGGCTTCTGGAAGAAAGAGTTCATCATAAAGAGTCCCTCCTTCTCCAGAAATTTGGTCAGCCTCTGGCCCCTGGGGTTGCGCTGCCCATATCCAAATTGCCCCACTCTCAACTCATCATCGCCCCGTTTGCCCAGTCGCGCATTGAAGTCACCCATAACTACTGTAAAGTGTGCTTTGGAAGTATGTATGGCTCTACTAATGTCCTCATACATAACTTCGACCTCATCATCTGAGTATGCCGAGGTCGGTGCGTAGACCTGTATGACCTTCAGCGAATATCTTTTGGATATTCTGAGTATCAGGTACGCTACCCTGCTCGACACACTAGTGATGGACACAACGTTGTTTATGAGTGACTTGTGGACGATAAATCCGACACCACCTTGGGATTGCTGTTCGCCCTCCCGGTAGTAAAACAAGTTGCCGGATTTTAAGGTTATCGTGTCCTCGCCCTCTCTTCGGACCTCCGATAAACCAACAATACTCCACCGCAACTTGTTTAACTCTTCTTCCAGCTCAACTAGCTTCTCATCTGTCCTCAATGTGCGTGCGTTGTATGTCACCAGGGCCAATTTTCGGTTTTGGTGGTAGCCGAATCTCTGCCGGAGATTCTTAGCACCCCTTGTCCTGTCGTTACCATAGCTGCTACCGTGGCCAGGACGAACAGGACCGCCGGGGACTAGGGGCCTGGTTTTGTTGCTTTCTTCCATATTGGTTGGGGGTGTTTGCCATACTCGCCACGCTTGGCAGGCGGGTTGGCGAGCGCAGTTTTTGGTTGTAGAAGTGTTAAGGGAACGCTGCTGCCTATTCCCTAGTTTTCCCTTAGTCGCCTTGTACGACACCCGATGGGATGAGATGGGTTGGTCCTATTCTAAGCCGGGAACCACGCGGTAAACTTAATACAGCGGATGGCAAAACCGTGACCTCCAAGTTCGAGATACTCGTGGAAATTGAGAGTTTCTACAAAGACCTGTACGCATCACGGATGGCTAAACCCTCGAGACCCAGCGCTGACGACCATAGAGCCCCACTTGCACGCCACGACACGGAAGACATCCCTGATGTCAACCAGGACGAGGTCAGAGTGGCTCTCGTGCAGCTCAAAAATAATAAGTCGCCAGGCGATGACGGAATCACCACTGAGCTCCTAAAAGCAGGCGGGCCTCCAATCCTGAAAAAGCTAGCGAGCCTCTTTAATTCCGTCATCCACCAGGGCTTAACACCTCAAGCGTGGAGCGGGAGTGCGGTGGTTCTGTTCTTCAAAAAAGGTGACAAAACCTTGCTGAAGAACTACAGACCCATCTCACTCCTGAGCCACGTCTACAAGTGGTTCTCGAGAGTACTCACAAACCGCCTCGCCAGAAGACTTGACGAGTTCCAGCCACCGGAACAAGTCGGTTTATATGTAGTATGTCTGTCTGTTTGCGTTACCGGTTCAAATCTTCTGATCCATTTTTGAAGCACTTGGTATCCAATGCAATAAAATGGTACCACAGAGCTGGTCTGATAATGGAGTCGGGAGGTGTAATAATGATTTGACAATAAGACTTATTAAACAAGTTAGCGTATAGGTTCGACTGATATTAAAACGTTGGAAGTGTTTCCGTCCGACTGTACTTTTTTAAACAAAAACTAAGGGATGAGGCGATGAAAGCAAATAGTAATTTATTTTTTTCATCATCTCAACTCGCGTAGGTTTTTTACAAAAAAACCTTCTCGGGCTGAGATGAAGAAAGAAAAAAAATAATGATATAAGGTTTAACCATCTGACTCGCGTGGGTCGAATTGACTACCTCGACTCACATCCGGCCGACAATTTTAGGTATTCATATATGTATATGTATGAGGAAAGAGTTACTCTTTTTAAGGTTCTCCACGACTTATTTTAATATTTATCATAATTGTACCTGGGGTATATTACGACACTGCGTTAGTTTCGATAAACTATCATAGTAAAATCTAATTCATTCGAATCGAAGAAAAAGTAAACAATAACCGGTTTCATATAGGGTAATCAGTTTCATGAATACACCCGTCAAATAATAAAAAAGGTTTCGCCACATTGCCGCCGTAGCGCGAAAGAGGGGCTCGGTCGGCGCTCGGCTTGCGGTCGGCAGTCTGCACGTCACACTAGGTGCGCCACGTCGCGCCAGCCGAGCGGCCGCCCAATATTAGCCCTTGTGACGTTTGCTACCTCGCCGAGCGTGCAGAGCTGTGTGACGTCTCCTGTACATTTTAGTACATTACAACTCCCCAGGTCGCGCCATTGTCGCGCTGCATTGGGTATGTGGTTAGTAGGCCTAGAGTATAGTGTTCCAATAAGTTCTTTTACCTCTATTGCTTCCTCCAATCTCATAGTCATTAAAAATCTGCATGAGTTTTCCTATGCCTATATCTGTGAGACATATTAGATTTTATATAATAACTTTTAACGTTAACATTTAACATATGGAGTGTACTACTGGACTGCCTGTCACTGCTTTTTCTCTGAGTACGATCCTCGGCTATTTTCATCGAGATTCACGTAGCCCTATGCGATTGCGGTGTTCTGAACGATCACCAAGGTACAGCAGCGATCAGCCCATAGGCGGCCTTATAGACGGCTTCGTAACTGGTGGACTTTATCGTGGCGGGTGTAGATTACCTCAGTTTGTCATCGATACCCGCTCCATTCACACCCCTTGAGTTTGCATAGCTGCTATTAAATTTTTTTTTTTAAATAAAACCCTTTAGATGAAGGGATGTATCTTGAAATGCAAAAATTACTTAGATCGACATTATGGTCACACAAATGGTATCACATTTCACTTGTAAGTATTTTTTCCTAATTTATTAAATTACTTCTAGTACAAATGCCATCTATCGTAATATCATAGAACTTACAAGTCATATTGACATGGAAGGACCGTTTAGTTTTTACCATTCTCCTCCAGAAGGCAAACGCACAGTGCCACGCTTAATTGTATTTGCTTCGTGGGACTAACTAATAAATGAATAAATAAATACCTTAATGATGATCGGCAATTGATTACGAATAAATTTTTTGTGTTAGAACATTCTAAAAGGATTTTTCACGATGATTCACTTCTTAGACGTTCATTAATTGGGGGGCTTACCTTATCTACCCATAAATAGCATAATTTAACGTCAAAACTGATGAGATAACACAAGTATCATACATGTAAAGATTGTTGTCGCATCTATAATCACCACATTAGTTATAAAAATATTTATGTAATTGTACAAGTTTTTATTTAACTTGTAATGTTCGTATGTCTGTCTGTCTGTCTTTCCGGTTCAAATATTATGATCCATTTTTAAGCACTTCTGATTTTTTTTTTATTAATTTTTAGGACCTAAAACACCGTCGCTCAAAGAAATCTGCAGTCTGTGAACATTTCCTTGACCGCACCCGCCATAACATCAGATTTGATAGACCACAAATCCTCGTGGAAGAACACCGATTCCTACCAAGGATGGTTCGCAAGGCTATTGAAATTAAAAAACATCCTAATTTCAATAGAGAAGATGGCTGGGTGCTTCCATCGTCTTGGGATCCGGTAATTAATATAATCAAATCCAAAACCAAGCATAACACTGCAAGACCTCAAGACACCGTGAGCTACTTCTGCGTAGATCGGACCAACAACAACAAAAATAATTAAGAAGTTTGAGGGTACCCCGGAACAACTATGCCTATTGGACGTCTAACACCTCAGTCCCTCCCGTGACCATGGGTGCTGCAAAGCACTCGAAACGTCGGGAACTAAAAATAAAAAAATAAACCGCGATAAAATCCGTAAAATAGTTTTATTTCATATTAAAATTATTTCATACCAAAAACACCTAATCACCCATATTCTTCAAGCGGAAGTGGCAGTGGTGTACTGTTTGCATCTACAATTCGTCGACGATGAAATAGACGTGATTCCATTACCAGTATGCCGGGCACAATCTCGGGAACTTTTCGACTGAAATATCCCAAAAACCTTCATCTGACTTATGATTTGAACCCTCACGAAGTACTTTTTACACGGCTAAAGTAACAATATATTTTTGAGGACTGGAGCACTTCGCTTACAGCAGTGATTACCGTTTGGGCAAAGAGGCTCTAGAGTGGCGATTACGTACCGGAAGATGCGGAGTGGCAGGCCCCCCTAAATGGAGAAAATCGGCCACCAGGAGGTGACGGTCGCGGGTGAAATCTGGACGCAAACAGCACAAAGTCGATCGTCATGGCGATCTTTAGAGGAGACCTTTCCCCTGCAGTCTTTCGACTGACTAACGGGACTGGGTGTTGGGAAAGGCGCTATTTATGGCATTTACGGTCCTAGTTCGATGGATAAACCTCGATAAGATATAAGCTTGCCCGACTAAAGGTCTTTTCCCACAAATCGACATGAGGGAGAGCAGGTTTTACTCCAACACGCGTACCCAGTGTGTATAATATAGGCAGGTTTATGACCACCTGCTATTGAAACTTATCATGCCGCGTATAGCTTCCAATTTCGTTTTTTAGTTAGCTTCCATTACTACCACATGAAGAGATAACTTGAACCAATGGCTTTAAGTAAATCATCTTAGATCAACCGACTTGAATGCATTTTAACCTTGGTGATCGCATGCGGTATCGCAGTGTTGCGAACGCCTCGAAGATATATTTTAAGATAGTAAATCAATCATGTAACTATGAAAGTGGAAGAAGCCAGAGAGGTATGTAAGGAAATAACCTGTCGGAACTCTGTAGGCAGAGAGCTGCCTACCCCGAAAGGGATCTGGCGTAATGATATAGATAATGCAGGTTTTTATCTACAATTTGGTCTAACAATGGAAAATTTATCAAATATACTTTTAGAGATATGGCAACGAATTCCTTTTTGACCGTTCACTCGAGTCATTAAGTCACCAATCAAGACGGATGCATTTGAGTTGCCTGCTCAGCGATCGCAGACGTCACTCATATTATAATAATAATAATATCAGTCTATATTGCCTACTGCTGGACAAAGGCCTTCTCTCACTAATCGAGGTGAGAGAGATTAGGTCATACTCCACCACGCGAACCCAGTGCGGATTGATGGAGGCAGGTTTGTGGCCACCTGCTGTTGGAACGTATCAAGCCGCCTGTAAGGCTTCCAACTCGGCTTAACGACTACCACATTAAGCGGTAGCCAGGACCAACGGCTTAACGTGCCTTCCGAAGCACAGAGGCGCTCAAATACGAAAATGCCACAAACGGTCACCCATCTCGGGCCAACCGAGTCGAACGCTGCTTAACCTTGGTATTCGGTAAGAAAACCGCGGTCGCACAGCGCTACGAGCGCCTCTCTCTCATATTAATTCAAGTTACCAGGTTCGTTAGATAGATAGATAAATCATTTATTGCTGCTTGAAACATGGTTTTATACAAGGTGTTTGTTATAATAATATTATTATTTCAGTGCTACATGTTTCGCCGAGAGCTTGGCACGCAAATTTGTCATATTTATAAAATCTCTAACATTAATCATTACAATTATAATATCATTATTATTATTACATTATCAATATGAAATTACAATTATTATGAATGTCATAAAATAATTTTGAGTTTAATAATAACAGTTACATCATCGATAATTGGCATTTTAAAATAAAATAATACACACAATGTCCATAATAAAGTGTCAGGACTGGATGCAATGATTAATACGTCATAATTAATAAAGTATATCTGAAATGATCAAGCTCCAAGTTTACTTATTTTCTGAAAATTCTTTCATATTATAAAAACACTTTTCGATGAGCCACTTAGTCAATGTGTTTTTAAATTGATTCATTGTCATTTCTCTTATGGATTTTGGTACATTATTAAATATTTTTACACACATATAATAGGAGTTCTTTTGGTGAAGTGAGGTTCTAGAACTTGGTAATAATAGTTTTGTTTTATCTCTAGATAGATGAATCTTATATTCACTGGCTTTTTGAAATAAACGCAGATGCTTTCTTACAAATATTCCAACTTCCAAAATATAAAGTGAAGTTAACGTTAAAATTTTTAGTTTTCTAAATATTTGTCTGCATGAATCTAATGGTCCTATGTTGGCAATCGATCTAATACACTTTTTTTGTGACACGAACACCTTATGAACATTCGTCGTGTTTCCCCACAACAATAACCCGTACCTTAACACTGACTGTTAATACCCGTAATAAGCTGTTATTGCAGCCCTTTCGCTTACTGTTCTTCGTATCTTTTCAGTGCATATACGAATCTATTTATCTTCGTTGTTAGTTTAGGATAATAATCACTTTAATGTATGTATTCTTTACAGTATTATTTCGACTAAATACCGTATTGTCAATTAGATTTGATACCAATACTTGTTTTATTTACAAATAAAACTATATTAATTGTGTGGTCTCAATGTGATTGTGCAATTTGAAATGCTTATACAGTATTATACTGTGTCCTTCGTTCTCGATATAAACTATATTAGCAGCTCTCTCGAGTCGCTTGGCAACCGCGCGTCATTTAGCCAATTGAAAAGTCAACGCCGCCTCTATGGTGTCTGTGGACATAACCTCTGCAAGCATTCTTTTGAAAGCGCGGCAGCCGACGCTTTGTAATAAAGTTTTTGGTCGACATTTAATTTAATAACTTGTTATGATACTGAAATTATATAACAAAAAGGTTGTAATATACTCAAGTGACCTTGTGAAATAAATTTAAAACATCGTATAGGCAAATTTAGAAAAGTTTACGTCCTGGCAAAGAAGTACATTCTAAAAAGATCAACCGATAGTTGTTTATTTGTGGTGTTTTTCAGCTTAACTTGTTTATTTATATAATATCTAATATTTGGAGACGTGAGTTTCGTCATATTAAAATTTGGGAAAGCTTCGTCGTCCGAAAAGTAAACTTATGAAGTCTACGTCCCTATTCGTGTACAAACAGTTTAACACGAAATATACCTGAACACGATTATTAACCGTCTATAAATTGGCAATGTTATACCTCCAATAAGAGAAATTAGGGGGACGTTCATCAATTATGATGATTGTTCAGGATCGATGGCATTTTAAGGACACGGGTGATGTACGAGATACATCGACGTGGTCCGCAAGACTTGACGATAATTCAAGGACACGAGTGGTGTACGAGATACATCGGCGTGATCCGCAAGACTTGGGGCCCATACGAGATATGTGCTGAAGGTCATACTACTCATAGGTTTCATCCATGAGGTGTTCCTGTGCAGTTCACATTTCTACAATGGTAAGAATCAAAAATGTTACCTAAAATACATACCTTAAACATGCCTAAAACAGTAAATACAAAGACTATTGCTATAAACTATAAGCAATTTGTCATATTATATCTCCAAAAGGAGACTTACTGAAAGGGTAATTAAAGTGACATTGTTTATGTATAACAATACATTATTAATAACGAAAGTCACTCCTTTGCAGAAACATAGTGTTTTTATTGATTTCATTATTAGACATACTTGTATAATAATACTGAAATAGCCCAAACTGGAGCTTATTACACAAAGAATTGTGCAAAATTATGAGTACTTGTATTAAAAAAGTTAAATCCAGCAATACTTATTCCTGAACAGGGTTTATAACCAAATAAGCCAAAGTAATATACTAATGGCAATGCCTGTTGTAACTGACAAGCAACAGGACTGTGGATACATTCCAAATATAATATCTTATCCTACCGATGCTGCGGCAGGCAGGTTGTGGGTTAATTTGTGTTATGCACAAAGATACTTAAAAGATAATATAAAAAAGTATCGGTGTAAAGATGAGAAAGGGCATGCTCCGTTGGTTCGGGCATATAGAAAGAATGCCAGAGGAAAGAATGACAAAACAGATATACAATGTGAAAGTGGAAGGATGCAGGTACCGGGGAAGACCTAGACTATCTTACCACGACCAAATAAACCGAGTATTATCTGATGGAAAAGTCAAGAGTCTCCGTAACCGGCGAGCGTGTATGAGACGAACTATGAGAGTCGAGGAAGCCAGAGAGGTATGTAAGGAAAGAACCTGTTGGAACTCTGTACTCTCTGCCTACCCCGCAAGGGATCTGGCGTGAGGTTATAGATAGATAGATAGATAGATAATATAAAATACCTGGTCTATCCAGTTAACATAGAACTAATAATTATCTATCAATATTATCAACCTAGACTCCTTGCAGGGTAGCCAGAAAAGATTAATCCTAACAATACAGTCATGAAACCTTTATTGAGATAAGAACCTTTAAGGTCAGCAGTATATATTTTGCATAAAAGGAGTGTTAATATAGTGGATTATCAATATGGAATTATTAACTAGCTAGTCATAGCCAGTAGTTAAAATTTCATAAAACGACCACCGTTGTAACCAATATAGAACAACAATCCTCATCCTGGGTATGGAAATATTAAGTCACAGTGTACCTATCAGTTCACCAAAAACAACATCACGTTGGACATTGGAAATCTCCTACCAAAGAAAGTGAGGTACAAAAAGCATGATAGGCATTTTACACAAGGACTTGGTTTTTAAGTTGCTGAAAAATTCAGAAAAACTATCAGGAATACAACATGGGTTTTACAAAGAAGCCATAATATTGGAGGCTAAAGGTATTCACTGACGGTGGTATGTATCTATGACACTAATAATGCCTTCAACGACAAACATAATTTTATTGGTTTTTGTGCAAGGACTTGCACTTCAGACAAGTGAATCTTGTCCTACATATGTTTAACATTATGTATAGAAACATTATTATTAGAAACACTATTGTTTAATAATTTGAAATATAATTTATAGCTATTTTTATTAAAAATAAAAATAAAAACTTAATGCTAACACGTTAGACCTTACAGTCATAATAAATATACTAATAGAAAATTTATTAGTACCTATTCAGTTTTCTATCATGTAATGAGTTCAATGGTTTTGGGTTCTTGATTATTTCCTGCATCAATTATAGTGTACTTAATAATATTAGAAATTTGAGGCACACAATGGAAAGCTATACATCAATTCATGATTTGGAGAATTAGATGTTTTACTGTATTTTTGTTTGATCATATGATAATCAATAAATAATATGTAATTAAATAAGATTATTCAAGAAATTAATAACTATAAAAAAAAAAAAATACTTTTGTAATTAGTTTGGAATGTGTACAGTTATTGTGAACACCAGTGATGTTTTCTGGTATAGTTATGATAACACAAGTACAAACTGCTACCATTAAAGTAACAAGTTGGTTTTAGAGCACTATATATGTTGTAATTTATTTAAAGGTGTTTCAGTAAAAAATATTGGATTGAGATATCATACAAAAATTTGCAATTTTGGTATTGTTATACTTAAATTATTACATCCACATGTTACATGTATCTTATACATAGGTATCTATATATAAAAAGAAAATAAAGTCATGCAAATGACTTGATAATAATATCCATTTGAAAATTTAATGATATTACGTTGACAAGCTACGGTGGATGAAATATTGAGTTACAGTATTTGAAAGTATGGATTATCTTAAACAAGAATAATCAAAAGTATATTCTTATCACAGGTATGATAAATATTATGTAGTATCAGCAATAATCTAAGTCCTAAGGAACTTGATATTATTTATTTATTATTAATGGGGGATACATAATAATAAGTTGAGTAACACTCAATTCTCACGGTTGGACATCTAGAACTAACTAGAAAGTTACCCATTGCAATTTTTGTTTTTACTTATAAATACAGTCACATACAAAGAAGCAAAGGAAGTGTGGTATGAAATGAAAATTTCATGGTATGAAATAATTCAGTTATGAATAGGATTCCCAATATGATACAGTTGTAACCCATGGTTCGGTTTAGTCGACTGTAACTTATTCGCTTCTTAAGTTATTACTAAATTAGGAGTGTATTTTTTAGTATTTTTAGTATCAGTAATGTAATTGGTTCAGGAGTGGTCCAATCGTATTGCAAAAACGAACGTTCGCGGGCGTTATTGCGCAAGAACGAATCGTTAAGTAATACATAAATATTTATGTAGCCAAGGATTTATTTGTCGGCGCACACTCAGAACATGGAAATGATTCCGGGATAGTTTCGAAATTTAAATTGAATTAATAATAGTGGTATAGTAATAACACTGGGGTAGGTTATGTTTGTTTACCACGCATTAGTACTGCCCTTCGTTCCAGACTCTAAAATTGGGGGGAGGGGGGGCGCGAGATTATATAGGTAAAGCACATAGCCTTATGGGAGGAATATCTCCAGATAAGGTGTGTGTGTGAGTGATGTACGCTGATGGCCGCGAGGCCTTTACAGCTTCACCGGACTTAATTCCATATAAGTTCATTAGTACAAAGGCCTCTAGTACAAAAAAAAAAAAAATGTTAAATTTTGATATATGTACATCTTTAAAGATTAAAAATATAACTAACAGTAAATATAGCCGAATGTAGATATTAAAAAAAAAAAAAAAAAATCATAAATTAAATATGTAATGATAGCAAAACCATTCTTATAATCACCAAGTTAATTCGTAGCCTTCGTTTGGTACCGTACTCAAAAGGAGATCCTTTGACAAAAAACAGTTGGAAGACACATTAGTGGGGAAATAGGTTTCCCTGTTATATTTGTATCATATTGTTATAGATTGGGTACTAACAGACTTTGTTTTCAGGTCTAGTACACAGTAAGGGTTTCTAGCTATCTATCTATCTCTATCCATATTATGACGCCAGATCTCTTGCGGAGTGGGCAGAAAGTGCAAGGTTCCGACGGGTTCTTTCCTTGCATGCCTGCCTGGCTTTCTTCACTCTCATAGTTCGTCTCATAATGGTTGTCAATGATACAAGAATTATTATAAAGGATTTAATTTTATATAAACAAAACTCTAGATGGGCAATTCCTCAACTCTTGTTATATAGAAGATATCTATAGAAGAAAGATCTCTATAGAAGACGTAACAGATAGAGACTGCACTGATATCTGATAAGTAATCATTGATTAATATTACCCGGTATTAATGAATTTTGGACAACAGGTGTGGTATAAAGGTATATAACAGGTGCTTTAAAGGTTTTGTTGGGATGGATCTACACTACATAACATAATATGTTATAGAATTTAATTATATAAATTTATTTTAAATAAGTTAGACAGACTGGTTGTAAGAAACAATATATGTGTATATATTTGTTGTTTGTGTTGTATGGCAAAACAAAGAACGGGAATGTGTTATAGTACAAATATACTAATGATATGTTATTTTTTAGAGGTCACGCTCAAAAAAAAAAAAAAAAACCTTTATGTGGTATACTTCAACTTTACCCTTATAGCTCTAAACAGCTGCTAATATAGTTTATATCGAGAACGAAGGACACAGTATAATAAGTGATCAAACGAACTTACCTGAAGTGAAGTTCGATCATTATTATACGAAGTCCTTCGTTCGAAGATATAAGTACCCAACCCGCCCTGCCCGTTGGTAAAGTTGAAATGTACTACTTCTAAAAGGAATGCTTGCAGAGGTTATGTCCACAGACACCATAGAGGCGGCGTTGACTTTTCAATTGGCTAAATGACGCGCGGTTGCCAAGCGACTCGAGAGAGCTGCTAATATAGTTTATATCTTCGAACGAAGGACTTCGTATAATAATGATCGAACTTCACTTCAGGTAAGTTCGTTTGATCACTTATTATCTTCACCCGACCGTATAATTATACTAATAAAATGAAAACTATCACTAAAATATGAACTAAACTTACTAAAAATAATAGTAGAATAATGTACTATCATATCATATGTAAACTAGGACATTTAAAGTCTTGGTATAGGAGGTACACATTTTCAAACTTTCACGACGCTATATCTCAAAACACTATTTTTGCAGATAATACCCTATTGTTTGAGAGGTGCGATATGTTGATGCAAGTACACAGACGAAATCGAGGGACTATTTTAGTCTGCACCTAAATTCAACCTGTTCAGACGTGTTTTTGCAGGTCAGTGACAATGTATGCGTTAAAGGATAAAATTGTGTTGATCACGGGAGGGGCTAATGGTATAGGTGCTGCAATTGTTACGGAGTTTGTTCAACAGAAAATTAAGGTAAGTAAGTTATAACATAAAAATCTTAACAAACGATTTTACAAATTACTATTGTTTTAAGTCCATTCTGAGTGTCGTGTATAGGTATTCTGATGTTTTATTCATTAATTCTTTTCTTTTATTGAGGACTTACCAACGTACCTATTTAACAGAAAACAACGTTTTATTTTCATGTTTTAATTTTAATTAGGTAGTTGTGTTTGTGCCTCAATATTTCACCCATTCCTGTTGTCTTCACTCGCTTGTGGCGGCTCAAGGAAATAATTTGAAAAGTTGTGTTACTGTCCCCCATGGGTGGGCAGTAAGTATTATTTTTAAAATTCGTATCACAGTCCATTCAAGAGGCTGTTGAGAAACAGCAGAAATAGAATGTTTTGAGTTTATTGCCCATTATTGCCTTGTTGGTATAGTAGCAAATAATGCGCTTTGCGATCACAAGGTCCTGGATTCAAATCCTAGGTCGGACAAATTTATTTTTATTTATTTAATCCTTTATTGTATACAGTACATTTACAGTTGTAATTTCACAGGTGATATACAAAGGCGAGCTTAACTCAAAATATGAGTTCTCTTCCAGCGAACCTTTAAGTGTTGAGAGATGAGAATGTTAATAAGAGGGCAGTTATACAATTACACAATCAAACATACAATAAAATAAACATAAATATAAATAAAATACATACTATACAAAACTAAATATATATAATTTATAAAATAAACATACATAAAAATACACATAGTATATTATATTACAAATGTGTATCAACAATCAGATAGGAAATGTTCCCTGATTCTTCTCCTGAAGATGTCCAGAGAGGAGCTTGCGCGTATAGCGTGTGGGAGTGAGTTCCAAAGACGCACTCCACGAACAGTAAAAGACCTATCATAGCAACTGGAAGAATGAAGAGGAGCACGAAGAAGGAGAGAAGTAGCAGTACGACAGGCCCTATCCTTGGGGACAAGAAAGTCAAAACGCTCACGTAGATAAATAGGAGCTTTGGGGTTATGAAGGACGGAAAAGAGAAGAGAAAGGATATGTGAGTCCCGGCGTTGCCGAATAGGCAGCCACTTCAATTTTCTTCGGAACTCTGATACATGATCATATTTACGGAGACCGAAAATGAAGCGGATACACAGATTCTGCAAACGTTCTAGCTTATTAACTAGCTCTTCAGTGGCATCAAGAAAACAGACATCACCATAGTCCAGAAGTGTTAGAAGAAGAGACTGAGCAAGGCTTATTTTAGTTTGGAAGGGCAAGAACTTTTGAAGGCGTTTGAGAGACTGGAAGGAGCCGTAGACCCTTTTGCTTACCTCTAAAATGTGGGTGCTCCATGTGAGATTGGAGTCCATAAAAACACCTAGATTTTTAATTGTTCTAGAGTAGGGTATACATACAGAATCAAATAGAACTGGAGAGAGAGCCTGTAGATTCATATCTTGTGCATTCATATAGTATCTGCCACCAATGATGATAGCTTGAGACTTAGCCGGATTGACTAAAAGACCAAACGACTTTGCCCACTTGCTGATATTTTCAAGCTCATCATTGATGACGCCGATCGCATGATTAAGCTCCCCAACTTTAAAATGACGATACAGCTGCAAATCATCTGCGTAAAGATGGTGGTAGGAAGTAATTACTTTAGTAACCGAGTTTATAAAAACTGAAAAGAGAAGAGGAGAAAGGACGCCACCCTGAGGCACACCCGCAGTAAGATCGCACCAATCAGAAGAAGCCTCTTCAAAGCGGACTGACTGGGAGCGGCCCCGAAGATAAGAGCCAAACCACGCGATTGCCGGAGCGGAGACATTCAGAGAGGATAAGGTGCCTAAGAGAATGTCAAATGTAGATTTTCTATCGAAAAAATCCCACTATCGGTCCGGAGTCTAAAATTGTGCTGGTATATGGCAATAGGCTCGCCCCTATGGGACCATAGGCGTGACGGTGTGTGTGTGTGTTTATCTCGATATCTCTCACCTTTATTGGTGAGAGAACGCCTTTGCCCAACACTGCGATGATATAGGCTGATACTTCTCACTACTAATGATCCGAAAGAGTAGCCAGAGGTGAACATAGGACATCGACGATGACCATTCATATTTTGGTATCTGATATGTGTGACAATTTAGTATTATACGAATACTAGTTTTACCCACCACTTTTAAAATAAATCAGTTTGCTCGACCCCTAAGGCTCACTGGTTAGCGTTAGGGTTATTTATTGACTAACTCGAGGCTATAACGTTAAGTTGAAGGCATTTTAACGTTATACTCTCAAATTAGTCAATAACTCTGGTTCGTGCATGTGGGCCTTAGGGTCATAGCATGACCTTAAGCTTATAACCCTCCTTAAGAATTGGGCTATCATATGCACAATATATTTTTGTCAAATACACCACGCTGCGTTCTAAGATGATTGTGTGGAAACTAAGCTTTAAAAATTGTTCTAGAGATACTAGCGTTTAAACAAAAAAAGCAGATTTGAAAATTTGCTTTTTTATTAGTACATATATTTATAAGACGTAATCAGTAAAATAGAATGGCTTATAGGCAATATATAGAATTTTAACCGAAATACAGAATCAGGTCAAAAATTAAGTATGAAGAATGTCGGTGTGAATGCAATTGAGGAGTGACTTTTTTAAATTGGCTTATTGCCTATTTCAAAAAAAAAAAATTAACACCACTTATTGATTCCACAATTATTTTTTTCGGTCCAATTCTATCCCAGGACTATTAAAATTGGTTTATCAAAATTATAATCATCGGCGCGTATCAGGTCACAGCTCGACATGGACCACTTACAAGCCATTAAGCGTGACAATTGGTTTAGGTCTCATTGAAAATTGACGTCTTCGTACTTTATAAAACAACTTCTTTCTCGATACGAATTAAAGAGTTCAGAAGTGGAACAAAGTTTATCATTTAAATGGTAATCTATATTTGTGTTTACTTTAAAAGATATACTTCAATAAATTGACTTATCGTTTGTGCTGTCACAATCGCCGCAATATAATTAGCATTTATACAAATTAGGAAGCTCATAATTGTTATAATCACTTTATATTATTGTTTTAATTACTTTATAATATTATATTATTTTTTAATTATTTTAATTTTATTATTGTTTTAGTTATTTTTAACCTACTTCAAAAGGAAGAGGTTCTATGTTCGGTTGTATGTATGCATTTTTTTTCGTATTTTTTTATGTATGTTCACTGTTAATTCCGTCAGTTGTGGACCGATTTTGATGATTCTTTTTGCATTGGGTTCAGTATAGCTCCAAGGTGGTCCTATTTTAATTTCATTGGTATTGGACCTTGGACTTTGAAGATACATCAGGGAACTCCTTAACTACAAACTCCTAAACAATAGGAATGTGCAAATTGAGACAATATGGGTGTTACGTCAATCTTATAGGTACACTACTATAGAATTAAGCAGTACGTTAACCGACTTCAAAAAAGGAGGAGGTTTATAATTCGTCTGTGTTTTTGTATAACTTATTTGCTTATTAACCGATTTGGATGATTCTTTCTCCGCTGGATTCAATATAGTTTCACGGTGGTCCTATTTTTTTTATCAGTATTGGACCTTGGACTTTGAAGATACACTAGGGAACTCCTTAACGACAAACAATACGAATACGTAGATTGAGATATTATGGGTATTACGTCAATCCTATAGGTACCCTACTATAGAACTAAGCAGAATGTTGACCGACTTCAAAAAAGGAGGAGGTTCATAATTCGTCTGTATTCTTTTGTAATTTCTTTGCTTATAAACTGATTTGGATGATTCTTTTTGCATTAGGTTCAATATAGCTCCGTGATGGTCGAATTTAAATTTTATTGGTATTGGACAATGGGCTTTGAAGATACACCAGGGGTTTTTCCTATACGGCAAACAGCATGAATGTGAAAATTTAGTTATTATGAGTGTTATATCAATCTTGTAGATACCTCACTGCATAAATAAGAAAGATAATATAAATGAGGTATATAAATAATAATAATAAATTCACTTATCACTAAAAATTGTAAAATAAAAAACTTTTGCTTTTTGAAATCGCTTTACCTTTTTTAAAAAGATTTCTATTTTACAAATTTAAGTGACGAGTGAATTATTTACTAGTATTTATATACCAATATTATATTATTTTGCTGAGATGTACAGTAGGGTACCTACAGGATTAATATAATAACTATAATAACGGAATCTATACATTCGTGCTGTTCGCCGTTAAGGAGTTCCCTGGTGTTTCTTCAAAGTCCTAAGTCCAATACTAATAACATTAAAATAGGACTACCTCAAAACTATACTGAACCCAATGCAAAAAAATCATCAAAATCGGTTTATAAGCAAATAAGTTATAAAAAAACACAGACGAATTATGAACGTCCTCCTTTTTTGAAGTCGGCTAACATACTGCTTAGTTCTATAGTGGGGTACCTATAGGATTGACGTAATACCCATAATATCTCAATTTATACATTCCTATTGTTTGTCGTTAAGGAGTTCCCTGGTGTATCTTTTAAGTCCAAGGTCCAATGCCAATGAAATTAAAATGGGATCACCTTGATGCTATACTGAACCCAATGCAAAAAAAATAATCAAAATCGGTCCACAATTGACGGAAATATCGTTAACAAACATATAAAAAAAGCATACATGCAACCGAACATAGAACCTCCTCCTTTTTGAAGTCGGTTAAAAAGGAAAAAATAAATATTTGAAGTCGGTGCCAAGTAACAGACTTTAAACCAGCACCGACTTCAAATATTTATTTTTTCCTTTTTGAAGTCGGTTTCCCTTTTTTTTAAAGTTTTTTTACAACTATGATGCGACACAAATAGCTAATGCCTTTAATAAGCACTATATTACAGCGTCTAATACAGAAAGTGAATCTAATCCCCAATATTTACAAATTGACTGTTTAGATTCTACAATATTTCTAAAACCCACTTCTGAGGAGGAAGTAATAAAAATAATAAAAGGTCTTAGGAATACCAACGCTGTGGGTTATGACTCTGTATGTACATATATTGTTAAAAACTGTGTAAACGAAATTGCAATAGTACTATCCCATTTAATAAATCTTTCGTTTGTTCAAGGGATATTTCCTGAAAAACTTAAAACTTCTATTGTGAGACCTCTCCACAAAAAGAACTCCAAACAAGATTTAAATAATTACCGACCAATCACACTAGTTCCAGTTTTTTCCAAAATTTTTGAAAGGGCTATGTATCTACGTATTATACAATTTTTAGATAAATTCAATGTTATAGTTCCGGAACAAAATGGGTTCCAAAAGAATAAATCTACCACTCTCGCTGCATTTAATTTAAATAAATATATTACTGAAAATATTGACAAGAAAAATCGTGTTACCGCTGTATTTTTTGATATGAGCCGAGCATTTGATTTTGTAAAGCATGACATTTTATTAAATAAATGTGGTCGGTACGGACTCCGCGGAAAAGCACTGGAATGGATAAGTAGCTACCTCAAAAATCGAATACAATGTGTAGAAATCGACCGAATTGATGACAAACGTTCACTAGCCACATTCAAATCGGATTATGAAATGAACGTAACAGGAGTTCCCCAAGGAAGTGTTATGGGGCCCTTACTCTTCTTGCTCTATATTAATGATATACCAAAAGTAACCGCTCATCAGTGCACGTTGTTTGCGGATGACTTATCTGTTGTTATAGCTGGCAAGAAAGAGGACTCCCAATATGATAGTTACTTACATACGGTTATAGAATCTCTAACAAACTGGTTAAGTAGTAACAACTTAAGTGTAAACTTATCAAAGACAAAAATTGTAGAATTTGAGAATTATAAAGCAAACAACCAACATTTAAACATATCATATGAAGGCATAAAAATTGAAAACGCCACTGACTTTAAATTTTTGGGCATTATTCTAGATAGGCACTGCAGTTGGAAATCACATACACAAATTGTTAGTAAAAAGATAAATAGATTCGTATATGCACTGAGAAGGATACGAAGAACAGTAAGCGAAAGGGCTGCAATAACAGCTTATTACGGGTATGTACAGTCAGTGTTAAGGTACGGGTTATTGTTGTGGGGAAACGCGACGAATGTTCATAAGGTGTTCGTGTCACAAAAAAAGTGTATTAGATCGATTGCCAACATAGGACCATTAGATTCATGCAGACAAATATTTAGAAAACTAAAAATTTTAACGTTAACTTCACTTTATATTTTGGAAGTTGGAATATTTGTAAGAAAGCATCCGCGTTTATTTCAAAAAGCCAGTGAATATAAGATTCATCTATCTAGAGATAAAACAAAACTATTATTACCAAGTTCTAGAACCTCACTTCACCAAAAGAACTCCTATTATATGTGTGTAAAAATATTTAATAATGTACCAAAATCCATAAGAGAAATGACAATGAATCAATTTAAAAACACATTGACTAAGTGGCTCATCGAAAAGTGTTTTTATAATATGAAAGAATTTTTAGAAAATAAGTAACCTTGGAGCTTGACAATCTCAGATATACTTCATTAATTATGACGTATTAATCATTGCATCCAGTCCTGACATTTTATTATGGACATTGTGTGTATTGTTTTATTTTAAAATGCCAATTATCGATGATGTAACTGTTATTATTGAACTCAAAATTATTGTATGACATTAATAATAATTATAATTTAATATTGATAATGTAATAATAATGATAATGTAATAATAATAATGATATTATAATTGTTATGATTAATGTTAGAGATTTTATGAATATGACAAATTTGCATGCCAAGCTCTCGGCGAAACATGTAGCACTGAAATAATAATATTCTTATAACAAACACCTTGTATAAAACCATGTTTCAAGCAATAAATGATTTATCTATCTATCTATCTATCTATCTAACTGTAAATTTTTCAGTACGTATATTGAAACGCTGTGAACAACACCGAATTGATGCTTTTTCGGATATGGCAAGAGTAATATATATCAAATGTGCAGTAACTTCCATTAGACACTATGTTATTATAATAAAATATATATACCTAATTAATAGTCTATCTATAAAAATACTTTTACTATTGCTTGGAGTCTTTTTAACATGGTCGGTCTGGATGGAAGTCTTGAATAGGCTACTGAATCGGCTAGATACAACATGTTCAGGTGGTATTAGCTATGAAACAATGAACACGTATTGCGGCGCGTTACGTAGATGGCATACAGAATACAATTATACGACCTTTCAAGACCGAAGTTATCGTAACGCGCCGCGTTTTACCATAACAAATAAGTGATCAGAGGTATTTATGCGGCGTAACAACAAAATATATCCCACCGTGCCCAAAACCCAGTACCCAATCGTGCTCTGCACGAAGCAAATACGAAGAGGAGATGGTGTAATAAGATGTTCCTATACAATTCAAGCGTGGCACTGCGCGGGCTGGCACATGGCGAGAGGGACGTTACGACCAATCCATATTTGTATTTGCCATCTGGCGGAGAATGTTAAAACCTAAATGGTTCGTCCATGTCAATGTTACATGTAATTTAATTATATTACGGTAGATGGCATTTTTAATATAAAATTAATCTAATAAATTACGAAAAAAATACTTATTAGTGAAATGTGATATTATTTGTGTAACCATAATATCGATTCAAGTATTTTTTAGATACATTACTTTGTTTTAGAGATTTTATTTTTAGTAAAAATCAGATAATATATAACAATGCGATCTCGAGCAGACAACTGAATTGAGCAAGTAGCGATGACCCCACCCCGATAACATCAAAGCTTTTAAGAAATCAAAAGCAGGGTTGCCAATGGCAATTCTTCGAATTCCCCAAAAATCTAGGGCAAATTTCCCAAATTTGAGGAGAACAACATTACGATTCTCTTCAAATTCCCCACAAAACTACTTCGCTTCAGGGTATTTTTTTCAGATGTTCGTCTTGTAAATTAAGCGGTAATTTTAATTAATTCGAATAGCATATTTAATTCAGCTCTTGTTATTTTTACAATTATAAGGTTTATAAATAATACACTAGTTCATTTAAAGAAATGAGTCATTGTAGCACATGCATAAATTATATTTTATGGCCAAAACAGGAAATTAGAAAATAAATGAAAAACGTTATTGTATTCATCATCATCATCATATCAGCCTATATTTGTCCACTGCTGAACATAGGCCTCCCCAATCGCTCTTCAGCGCAGCCAATCCGATGCCACCTGCATCTAACGACTTCCTGCGATCCTCACAAGATCGTCGGTCCATCTGGTAGGTGGCCGTCCCACGCTGCACCTGCCAATACGTGGTCTCCACTCTAAAATCTTTCTGCCCCAACGCCCGTCCGATCTTCGCGCTATGGGGCCCGCCCCCGCCACTTCAGTTTACTAATCCTATGGGCTATGTCGGTGACCTTGGTTCTTCTACGAATCCATTCATTTCTGATTTGATCACGCAGGGAAACGCCGAGCATAGCTCTTTCCATAGCTGGCTAAGCAACTCTGAGCTTTTTTATGAGACCTATTGTAAGAGACCACGTCTCTGATCCGTATGTTATCACTGGCAACACACATTGACTAAAAACTTTAGTCTTGAGGCACTGAGGTATCTTGGATGCGAAGAAGTTGCGCATTTTCCCAAACGCTGCCCAGCCGAGTTGAATTCGCCGATTGAGCTCGGTGAGTGATGTATTTGCCATTGATATTGATGCCGAGCCCTCGCCATTCCAAGAGCTTGAAGGAGTTCTCCAAGGTGGCCGTAAACAGTTTCGGAGAAATGATGTCTGCCTGTCTTACTCCTCTTTTTATGGGGATCGCCTTCGTGCACTGCCCCTGTACTCGGACTGACATGGTGGCGTTATTATACAAGCACTTCAATACTTCGTTGTACCGATAGCCAATGCGGCATCGCTGGAGAGATCTAAGAACCGCCCAAGTCTCGATCGAATCGAAGGCTTTCTCATAGCCCACAAACGACAAGCATAGTGGCTGATTATACTCTTCTTCTGTATAATCTGCCGCAACGTATGTATGTGATCTATGGTACTAAAACCTTTTCGCAAACCGGCTTGTTTGGGAGGCTGGAAGTCATCAAGCCTGCGTTCGAGATGATTCGTGATGACTCTCGAAAACAACTTATAAACATGGCTCAGTAGTGTGATGGGCCTATAGTTCTTAAAAGAGGTGTGAATAACCTTTCTTGAAAAACAGTACCATCACACCCCTTTTCCATGCTTCCGGCGTTTTTCCTTCAAGTAAGACGGAATTAATTACCTTCCGAAGGACTTTAAGTACCGGCGTTCCGCCCGCTTTCAGACGCTCTGCGGTTCGACGGATGATTTAGCACAGTGGTTAAGAGCTTAAGCCGCTACGCCCACCGTGACACCGCCAAATCTTTGTGTGATCCACAGTTGTTTGTTCCGGTCTGTATTTGTGTATGTGAATTTTCATGTTTGTAAACGCACCCACGACACAGGAATAAATCCTAGTGTGGGCTACTTTTAATTTAAAAAAAAAATCCATCTTCGCCCGGCGTTTTGCTGTTTTGGAGTTGTTTGAGAACCATCCATCAGTATAGTGTCGCGTTAGATTGGATCTTGGGTATTTTACTAAGTCAACAACAGGTTCAGCTACTGAGGTATATAACTGGCCATAAAACCTGTCTATCTACCTGAGTACCTCTGACCTATTCGACGTTATGTTTCCATCCTCCGTCTTCAGCTCCTTCAATTGGCTTTGCCCAATAGGCGCGTCTCTTGCGAACACTTTGGAGCTCTTGTTTTGCTTTGAAAGACCGTATATCGTGTCACAAGGACTTTAATATCTGTCCATTGAGCTGCCTATAGGACTTAGCATCCGACCCGAAGTTTGGAGCATCATGGAACGTCGCTCAGCCATGAGGTCCCGGGTCTAGTCAGATAGTTTTTGGGGCCTATTTTTACGGTAGTGATTAAAATACTTAGACCCGACCGTATGGACAGTCTCTACCAGCCTGCTGTTGATATCGTCCACTGATGCTACTGTCTAGCAATTCGAAATGGTTTGACAATTCGAGTTTAAAATTCTCGGGGTTTGAGATATGTGCATTACAAGGTCGGAGCGTAGACTTCATCACACGTGATCTTTCTATTTTGACATTAATATTTAATGTGCCTCTGACCAATGCTGATGCGGTGATCAATGCTGGTTTTTACCCTGTGAATCACGGAGACATTATTACATATTTGCCGCCTGGTGCTAATGATGAAGTCTATCTCATTTTTAGTGGAACCATCCAGGTCCATTTCCTATGAGGCGGCTTCTGGAAGAAAGAGTTCATCATAAAAAGTCGAAATTGCCCCACTTTCATCTCATCATCACCTCGTTAGCCCAGCTTCGGAGTGTGCTTTGGAAGTATGTATGGCTCTACTGATACATAACTTCAACCTCATCATCTGAGTGTGCCGAAGTCGGTGCGTAGACATGTACGATCTTCAGAGAATATCTTTTAGATATTCTGAGTATCAGGTACGCTACCCTGCTCGACGCACTACTGATGGACACAACCTTGTTTATTAGTGAATTGTGGACAATAAACCCGACACCACCTTGGGACTGCTGTTCGCTCTCCCGGTAGTAGAACAAGTTGCCGGATTTTAAGGATATCGTGTCCTCACCCTCTCTTTGGACCTCTGATAAACCAACTATACTCCAGTGCAACTTGTCTATCACTTCTTCCAGCTCAACTAACATCTTATCTGTCGTCAACGTGCGTGCGTTATATGTCACCAGGGCCAATTTCCTTTGTTGGTGGTAGCCGAATCTCGGCCGGAGATTCTTTGGACCCCTTGTCCTGTCGTTACCATGGCTGCTACCGTGGCTAGGACGAACAGGACCACCGGGGACTAGGGGCCTGGTTTTATTTTTTGCTATCATTATTATTGGGGTGTTTGCCATACTCGCCACGCTTGGCAGGCGAGTTAGCGAGCGCAGTTTTGGTCGTAGAAGTGTTAAGTGAATGCTGCTGCCTATACCCTAGTTTTCCCTTATTCGCCGTGTTCGACACCCGATAGGATGAGATGGGTTTGTCCTATTCTAAGCCGGGAACCATGCGGCAATTTTATTGTATTCAAATTCAAGGAAACAATATAAACACAACTTGAGTGTCTTGTCACATGTCATCTTATACTTGCTTGAAGAAAGCTTTAAAAGAGCCATATGTTAAATACTCTGTAAAGTGTGTTTTGTTTGAGTAAAATAAGTAAAATATATTTTCCGAAATCTTTTAGACACATCGCTCGTAGAACTGACGGCCGTTGGGGCAGAAAGGTTCTCGAATGGCGACCACGTACCGGAAGACGTGGAGTGGGTAGGCCCCCAACAAGATGAACCGATGACCTGGTGAAGGTTGCGGGTAGAAGTTGGATGCGTACAGCACAAAGCCGGTCGTTGTGGAGGTCGTTAGGGGAGGCCTTTGTCCTGCAGTGGACGTCTTTCGGCTGAAGAAGAAGAAGAAGAAATCTTTTAGCTATATGGCATTAAACAAGATTCTCAGTTAATTAAACCTCTTCCATTTATTTAAATGGATCCCGCGTGACAAAATCTCATCTTTTGTGGAGAAGGTGGCATCCAGATCGCATCTAGTTAATTGCCAGGATATAATATATAACTATATTATATCATGGCTAGATTAGAAACAAGTAAATTATACATAATTTATCATTTTTAGCCTACTATGTCAAAATCAATCCCCACTAAATCCCCAGTCAACTTGATATTCCTCGCAATTTGGGGAATTCCCCACAAACTGGCCACGCTGCTCCAAAGGCACGCTAGCTTAGGCTCTTCGTATTTGCTTTGTGGTTCTCTGCGTGCCTTATCACCTGTACGTAGCAGGACTTTATGGCTGCCTCCAAAAATGCGATCTAACCGCGTTCTAGCCCGCTTCTATATTATTATAGCATGTTTGCCGTCAAAACGATAACAATATCTTCGCGTTTTCTAAGAATGGTTTGAGAATGAATATAAGTTTTATTTTAAATATTTGCTACTAATTACGTTACTAAAGTTCAATCAATTATTTTTACAGAGAGTCATCATTCTCGACGTAGACCAAGATGCAGGAGTTTCACTTCAAAGCAAATTGAACTATGCACACGGAGACATAGTGAAGTTTATTAAATGTGACGTAGCGGATGAGGATCAGCTCTTCAGCGCCTTCGATAGAACTGTACAAGAGGATGGCTATATTGATGTTGTGATAAACAATGCAGCTATTATCGATGAGAGTAACTACGACATGATCCGTAGACAGATTGGCATTAACGTTGTGAGTACAATTTTGGCGGCGCCAGGCATAGCTTCAAAGCGTAAAGCATTTGTTTAAAGACCTTCCAACATACACTTGTTGTCATAACAAGTATCCTGCCATGCTCTGTAGACATGTACTTTAACAGTAGATACTCGACTAAAACACACCGTCACGCCTATATTCCCCAGAGGGGGTGGCCGAGGTGTACTGAGTACACCCACGTTTCGCCGACGATGTTAGGCCCCATGTAATAGGGGGCGAGCCTATTGCCATATACCGGGCACAATTCCAGACTCCGGACTCATACTGGGAATTTTTCGTTAGAAAAACTACATTTATCCGACCTAGGATTTGAACCCAGGACCTCGTGATCACAAAGCGATGCGCTTTGCCACCAGACTAACGAGGCAGACTAGACCACAAATTTTCATGTGCCCACAACAACCGACACGGGATGGTAATGTTAGTTCAAACTTACCACTCATCGTGTCTTAGTAGTTGTTTGCGTATATAAAGCTAGGTCTGACGCCGCTGTTATAGTAAAGATTGGTCAAAAGTTATTTCTAGACATATATGAAATTGCTTGGAGGAATACTGTCTCGTTGGTCTAATTGCTTTTACTACACGTGGCGATGACGTCGTGTTAGAGTGGATATTTCAAGCCGTGATTATGTTTAATTATGGTCCTTTGCCACCAAAACGCTAGCCTAGAGTTCAACATACTTTATCCACATATTTTTATAGGAAAATCCAAAGTATTCGTTCAGAGTCTGGAATTAAGCCCGGTATAGTAGAAAGAAACGTACCTCTTACACATCAAGACCTATTATCGTTGGCAATAAGTTTACTGATTGGGGAATATATTAGACGTAACGAGGTTTTCATCTTTTAAATTCTGATTTCAGACTGCCGTTGTCAACGGGACATTAAAAGCGTTGGAACTAATGCGCATTGACAAAAGCGGTAGAGGCGGCACAGTCATCAACATGTCTTCGATAGCTGCTCTGATCAAACACAGCCCTTTGCTGTTTGTATATACTGCTACTAAGAGCGCCGTGATGCAATTCAGCAACTGTATCGGCGTAAGTGTAGTCGTGGTAGCTATCTTTGAGGGAGCTTTTGTTCTACAGCAGCCAATTTTTGGCCAGCATACTGATGATGCTGAAATTTGGATACAATGGTCTCTAAATTGATCTAACAATGCACGTATCGTAAAAATACCGCCGATAAATAACTTTATAAAAGCTTCTACCGTTTCGCTTACAAACTTACCGGTTTGTTATTCGCATCCTGTTTTTGTTTTTATTTCTTTTATTATAATTTTTGGATTGAGCAGTTTAATATACCTACCTATCTATCTATAACCTCACGCCAGATCCCTTGAGGGGTAGGCAGAGAGTACAGAGTTCCAACAGGTTCTTTCCTTACATACCTCTCTGGCTTCCTTGACTCTCATAGTTCGTCTCATACACGCTCGCCGGTTACGGAGACTCTTGACTTTTCCATCAGATAAGACTCGGTTTATTTGGTCGTGGTAAGATAGTCTAGGTCTTCCCCGGTACCTGCATCCTTCCACTTTTACATTGTATATCTGTTTCGTCATTCTTTCCTCTGGCATTCTTTCTATATGCCCGAACCAACGGAGCATGCCCTTTCTCATCTTTACACCGATACTATCTTTCATAACTACTCGCTGTCTTACTATGCTGTTGCTAATGCGGTCGGTCAGCTTCACTCCGCACATCTTCCGCAGAGCTCGCATTTCTACCGCATTTATCCTACTTTCATTCTCCTTCTTACATACCCAGCTCTCGCTACCATATAACAGCGTTGGGACAAGAACTCCGTTATGTATGGCCAGCTGCGCCTTATGGCTTAAGTGCCGGCTCCCGAGTAGCTTTCCCATCGCACCATTCACTCTGTTCCCTGCACTCACTCTTCTCTCTATGTCAGCGGTGTATTTCCCATCCTTACTGAAGGCGCATCCAAGATATACAAACTCATTCACTTGCTCCAGCACATCGTTACCAACCACAATCCTACCATTCGTTCTGGTTTCTTCCCTTTCAAAAACCATAATCTTGGTTTTCTTCACATTCACATTTGGCGGACGATTTAGCACAGTGGTTAAGAGCTAAAGCCGCTCTGCCCACTGCGTCTAATGGTCGCGGGTTCGAGTCCCGCACGGGACAAATCTTTGTGTGATCCACAATTATTTGTTCCGGTCTGGGTATTTCAATCAAATCAGCCTATTGCAGTCCACTGCTGGACATAGGCCTCTCCCAATTTGCGCCACAATACACGGTCCTCCGCCTTCCGCATCCAGTCCCACCCTGCGACCTTCTTCAGGTCGTCGGTCCACCTAGCTGGGGGGCGCCCTACCTTACGTTTGCCGAGTCGTGGTCTCCACCCTAAAACTCGTCTGCTCCATCGGCCATCGGTTCTTCGACAGACATGGCCAGCCCACTGCCACTTTAGCGAGCTCACTCTGCGGGCTATGTCAACTACTTTGGTTCTTTGACGGATAACTTCATTTCGGAGTTTATCCCTCAAAGAGACTCCGAGCATAGCCCGCTCCATAGCTCGCTGCGCGACTTTGAGCCTATGGACTAGCCCTACTGTAAGTGTCCACGTCTCGGCACCGTATGTCATGACTGGTAGAACGCACTGGTTGTAGACTTTCGTCTTCAGGCATTGCGGTAAAGGCGAAGAGAAAACCCGACGTAGTTTGCTGAATGCCGCCCAGCCCAACTGGATCCTTCTGTCGACTTCTTTCTCGAAGTTGTTCCTACCAAGCTGGATAATCTGCCCAAGGTAGGTGTATTCTCGAACAACTTCGAGCATCGATTCTTCGACGTAGACTGGTCTCGGCTTGACATGTTCATTGAACATGATCTTGGTTTTATCCAAATTCATGCCGAGACCAACACGTCGAGAGGCTACATTTAGGCTGTGCAGCATCTCGCTTAACTGTTCCAGCGTCTCTGCTATTATGACGATGTCGTCGGCAAACCGAAGATGCGAGATGCACTCGCCGTCTATATTCACGCCCCGTCCCGCCCAGTTTAGCGTCTTAAAGACATCTTCAAGCGCGTTGGTGAAAAGCTTAGGGGATATTACATCCCCCTGTCTCACCCCTCTGCGCAGCTCAATGGGGTTGGTTTTTTGTTCCTGGAGCTGAACGGTCATAGTGGCGGTATCATATAAACATCTCAGCACTTCGATATAACGCCAGTCAATACGACATCGTTGCAGAGCATCCAGAACTGCCCAGGTTTCGATGGAGTCGAAGGCTTTTTCGTAGTCCACGCAAGCCATACACAGCGGCTGATTGTACTCTTCAGTTTTCTGTACAATCTGCCGAACAGTATGGATGTGGTCTACGGTGCTGAAGCCTTTTCGAAACCCGGCTTGCTCTGGTGGCTGAAACTCGTCGAGTTTCCTGGCGAGGCGGTTTGTGACTACTCTCGAGAACAGCTTGTATACATGGCTCAGAAGTGAGATGGGTCTGTAGTTCTTCAGCAAGGCTTTATCGCCTTTTTTGAAGAACAGAGCCACCGCACTCCCGCTCCACGCTTTAGGTGTTAGGCCCTGGTGAATGATGGAATTTAAAAGGCTTGCCAGCTCATTGAGAACCGGAGTCCCACCAGCTTTGAGGAGTTCGGTAGTAATTCCATCATCACCAGGAGATTTATTGTTCTTAAGTTGCTCGAGAGCATTTGTGTATGTGAATTTTCATGTTTGTAAACGCACCCACGACACAGGAATAAATCCTAGTGTGGGGCTAGGTTTAAAAAAAAAAAAAGAGTGTAAGCCATTGATCATGCAGTCGTCTTTCATAACTGTGACTAGTGTTTGCAGATCAGTGGCTGTTGGCGCTATTAAAACCGCGTCATCTGCATAAAGTAGATGGTTTACCACTAAGTCACCCATTTGTACACCTTCATTCATCGCTTTCAGTCTTTGAAGACTTTTGTCCAGATATATTATAAACAGTCTAGCGGACAACACGCAACCCTGCTTGACGCCGATTTTAACGTCAAACCAGGGTGACCTGTTACCACCCACCCGTACGCATGCCTTGCAGTCCACATAAGTGGACTGGACGGCTCGCAACAGAGTGCCATCTATACCATACTCTGGCAAAATGTCCCAAAGTCTCTTTCGCACAACTCTGTCAAATGCCTTCTCCAGATCTATAAAACCGCAGAAAACCTTCCGGCCCACTGCCAGATGCTTCTCTACGATGTTGCGCAGTGAGAAGACTTGATCCGAACATCCTCTTCCAGACCTGAAACCCTCTTGTGCCTCGCACAACATTCCATCGGACTTCACGCGCATTCTCCGTTCAATAATTTTACCGTACACCTTGGCTGCCAAGCTGATCAAACTGATGGCTCTGTAATTGGCGCAGTCATATTGTGAACCCTTGCCTTTATACAAGGGTACTATGACTGCGCGGCGCCAATCTGTAGGGACTCTACCGGTCCTCCAGCAAAGGTTTGCAAGGGCCCGGAAAGCGTCCCGGACGCAAGTTCCACCATATTTGATCAACTCGGCAGATATCATGTCTACTCCCGCAGCTTTACCGTTTTTCATACTTCCTATCGCCCATTCAACTTCTTCCATAGTGATGTCCTCCGTTGATTCTGGTGCCGCAATGTCGCCTTTAGGCACGTCTGCGGCATCAGCATCCGGGTCATCTCCATACATTTCTCCAAAGTATTCACTCCACCGGTTTAGCACAGCTTGTGTGTCTGCAAGAAGGTCACCATCTTTAGATTTTTTCCTTTCCATTCTGGAGCCTGACGAATCACCTCGAGCCTTTCTCACCTTGCTCCAAAAGAGTTTGGTGTTGTTCTCGAAGTTCTTCGCCAGTCTCTCCTCCTCAATCATACTGGCTCTTTCACGCTTTTCTTTCACTAAAGTTTTAGTGGCATTCTTGCATTGCCGGTATATTTCTTTCCTCATCTCTGTCATACTGGCATTCAGGTTCAAAGAAGATACATAGTCCTGCCACGCTTTCTTCTTACTTTCTACGGAGCTTTGCAACTCCGCATCCCACCATGCATCACCTTTTGCTGTAATATGCCTCTTTGAGCAACCACATACTTCTTTCGCGGATTCCACCAAACTCTCTTTCAGGCTATTCCAGCATTCATCTACATTTGAGTCCGAAGAGCCTGCTGTCAAAAGCTTGTCCCGAACTCTGTCTTCATACATTCTCCTCACGCTCTCATCTTGCAACTTTTCAACCTTTAATCTTTCAAGGTCTCTGAAGGGGATACGCTCTCGCCAGTGCCTCCACTTCCTGAACAGACCACTACGAGACTACGCGCAACTACGAGATAGTGGTCTGATTCCAGAGTGGTCTGATTCTCTATACGCACGCGTATCTTGTAGTTTGCTTCGGAGACGGTTATCAACCAGGATCAGATCTATCATGCTTTTTTGTTCATTCCTTCTCCACGTATACATATGTATGTCCTTGTGCTGGAATATCGTGTTAGACACAAGGAGACCCCTTTCCAAACAAACATCTACAATGAGCTTACCTGCATCGTTCACTCTCTTATCACCATAAGGACCCAGAGCAGCGTCGCAAGTTTGCCGCCTGGTTCCTACCCATCCGTTCAGATCGCCACACAAAATCACCTTTTCGTTAGCCTCAGCCAAATCCAGAACTTCCCTGACATTATCCCAAAACTTCTCAAGGTCCTGGGGTGTCGACGAGCTTACGGGAGCATATGCTGCGACCAAAAATACTCTAGTGACACCCAGTTTTAAACGGACTCAGAGAAGTCTCGCATCGCACAGGCCATAATCTCTCACTCCAGAAGCCAGGCGACGGGACAGCAAGATACCCACCCCCATGCTGGCACGACTGCTCTGCGGTACCCCAGACCACAGAGCCATCGTTCCATCAGGAAGATCACAGGTTTCACTGCCCCTCAGCTTAGTCTCTGTTACACACAGAACATCCAGGCGTCTCTCTTTCATCACATCAATCACCTCATGCATCTTATCTTCCATACCACCTCTTACATTCCAAGTGCCTATTCGGCACTTTCCACCCCACGACTCGCTAGTTCGGGCCCGGCGTGATGGGTGGCGGCCCCCAACGCCGCTTCCACCTATATTCGTACCGACGGGGGCGGGCCGGTACGCGTCGCCTCGGGGGGACGCCCTAGCCCGCACTGCGGTACGTCTTCGGTCCAAGATTGCAGCCATAATGACTGGCAGGGGTCGCGACGAGCACGCACTTGGACAGACCCCCAATACCCAGACCCTTTAATATACCTCCAGGGTATTATACCTACTTAGGGTTTTTATGTTATATCGCTGTCTGAGGAATACAACCACAATAGCAAAAACAGGTATAAAGATACCTGTATAGGTAGTTTTAAAATAAGAATGTCAACTCGCCAAAAGAGTTGTGTTTATTAATTTCGGCTAGTGATTTAATAGGTTTTAAATTAAAGGCCATTTTTGTCCAATAACAGATAATAGGTATTCATAGATCGATCAAAAATTCCAGTTGTACGTTCTATTTCGCATTTAATAAGGTTATTTGTTGTAGTCTTTTTCACGAGACATGGATACGGGGATGGTTGATCAAATTCCAGTTTACGCATATTGTATTCAAGAATATTTAAAATAATTACTTATTTTCAGAAAATAAACAAAAATATAAGGATACACGAAAAATCTATTTTTATTTGCAATTAAATCATATATTGTTTATAAATTTGCGTAGTTATATAAAAAACGTACAAATTTTAAAATCTCTATTACTTAATTATGTGAATTGGAACGGTTTGCGATTTAGGGACTGACACAATGAAATCATTATTATCATTAATGGTTTTTAAAAATATACAAAATCGATTGCTGATTCCTTTAAGAATAATATACTATGTATCCGTATTAAAATGACAATATTGACCATAAAGTACACCTCATGGTCAATTTTGTCATTTTAAACAGAAAGTTTCTTAGGTTTTTATATAAAAATTTACGTGAGCGACGAATAAGGCGATTTCTCAACGATTTTTCTGATCAATAGCTTGATTAATACATAAATAATGAAATTATTGTATTTTGTTTTCTTTTTCTTCCTAAATTGTTATTAAAATCGATTAATTCCTCGTTATAAATTATCTTGATACGGTATCCAATCGATTTTATTTCATTCAATTTTATCATCGCCACATTTCTAGAAACGTCAACTTCAAAACGTCACCATACCCATGACTCGTGAAAAAGACTACAGATGATGCATAACTCTTATTAGTTGATTAAATTTAAATCTTAAGTCTGAACTCGAATTGAAAGTTAGGGGTATTTAGTAAATCTACTTGAAATTCTCAATTTTTTTCTTGGTTCCTTCCCGCTTTGTTATTATTAAAATTATTATTGATTTGCAGAAAGAGCCCTACTGCTTGAAAACTGGTGTGCGAGTGATTACAATGTGTTTTGGAAATACACAAACTAACATTTTTGACAATATGAACAGTTTCGATGAAAGCATTAACCTGAAAGAAATATTGTCTTTGTTTACATTGCAATCGTACGTATTTGCTGTAATTTAATTTTACAAGACGGCTTGACTTTAAAAAAATATTTTGAAGTATTTGATGAATCTTTTATGAAGTCAACACCAAAATTGCTAATTTAATATTATAATTGAGATTTTTTACGATCGTTAACGGTACAATACAAATTTATGTTTACAATATTATACCTAAACGTTTGGTGGACCTTTTAGTTTTATTTCTTACTTTTTAAATAATATATTTCTATCAAACTCGTCTTCAATCCCCACTGGGTCCGTGTGGTGGAATATAGTCTATTCTCTCCTACCTCGATTTATTTAAAGCCAGCCACTGTTGCACTATAATATACCACTGAATATTATAGACGCTCGTAGCGCTGTGCGACCGCGGTGTTCTTAGGTTAAGCAGCCTTCGACTCGGTCGGCCTGAGGTGGGTGGCCATTTGTGGCATTTTCATCTTGCCATAACCAAATAGACCGTGTCTTATTTGAAGTGCAAGTCAAGAGTCTCCGAAACTGGCGAGCGTGTATGAGACGAACTATGAGAGTGGAGGAAGCCCAAGAGGTCTATAAGGAATGAACGTCTTGAATCTCTGTACTCTTTGTTGGCGTGATGATATAGATAGATAGAAATAGATTATAGGCTAATTAATTATTATTACATTTTTTTTATTACAGCGTTGAATCGGCAGCACGCGGTACTATAGAAGCATTTAAAAATGGCGAAAGTGGTAGTACCTGGTTGATACATAACGGCAAGCCGGCTCAAGACATCACTTCAAATGTTAATAAGGCGTTTGGGGACCTATCGAAACTACTTTAAGAAACCATGAGATTTTCCATAATGTTGACGTTAAAATTAAGAAATTAATGCAAAATAATAATTAATGTAACTGATGTAAAGATCTCGTTTGTAAAAGGACAATGGCAGGATCCCATACATGGTTTTGCCTGATATCGATTTAAAGCGTCAATGAATTAAAAAATATGAAAACTAGAGGGTTTCCATTACTTTAACATAAAAACTGAGAATTTTTATTTGAGATAGCGAAAAAGGAAATTAACATTTTAAGTTTTAAGGTTATGGCAATATGAAAAGACATTAAATATTTAGGAATCATGAGCTATTTATAACTTCTTCGGTTTCTAAAACACTAACCAGTAACCATGAGAAAGTATAATAGTACCCATTTAACTTAATGCAGCGATACTAACATTTCGTGTTATGAGGTTAACTCAATATGAACTTAATGAAATTACCTCTTAATAGATAGCATTGGGTCATTGGTAATTTGTATTTACGAGTCCTTTAAAAAGGGGTAACTTGCAACCATTAAAAATTATAATATCCGATTTGTAATACATTTGCTTAGCAGTGGGACAGAATTAGTTGATTCATTATTTTTGTTATCACCTAGTTACCACCCGTACACTGCAGCATTTAGAGGTAAAATAAGAATGGTTATCAAGATTTATGAATTTTAATTCTTCATCACATACAATAGCTAAGAGTCTAGTTGTAGAGCTTGCTCTTGTGTTTGGATCCAAGACATATTGCTGAGGATTATTGACGCCAATATATCATTGCGAAATTCCTGTAGAAATTGTGATATATATTGAATTTGCTGTCTTTTTAAACCCGTTGAAAGCAAAGTCCGTGTATCCTCAATACGTACTTGATAACTGTCTGCTTTTCAATTTAGGTGCATTATACTGTTCTGCCATATTTAATCAGATGTGTCAATTCCAATTGTCATTGAAATTGACATATTGAAGTATTGTATCTATAATCTATACATATAAAATCAATATTGTTAATTAAAAAAAATGTTATTTTAAAATCCCTTTAGAAGGAGTTTCATTAATTATAATTAGCGTTGTTTTCTCTGTGGCGTTGCATATTCCAAAATGAGCAAACTAAAATACGAAATATGCCAAGTAAAATCAAGTCAGAGAACATGATATTTATGGCAAAATTTCCACTGGATAAAGCTCGGTAACTTACTGTTATGATACTGTGTTTTACATTCATTTATAGTCATTATAGTTCTTGCGGTGCAGATAAATATAAATATTAAAAACAATAGTGATGTATACTCATGTTATCGATATCTTAAATTCTTAATGTTAATAATATAAATTTATGATACTAAAGCTTCTAGTACTGCGTTTTTCCCTTTTTTGACACGCAAAATTAATTTTACAGATGTAAGCAATGAGTGGCGGTATGTGGAATGTGAAAACACTTGGTGTATATTCCTTCAAAGCTGTATCAATTAAAAACATTAATTAAAATGTATTAAAATGTTGTATGATAGTTAAAATGGTAACGTGTTCTTCCTGTGTATTCACATCGTTCAAAATTCAGTGTGATTACGTAAAATCATTATTCTATTTTTTATTTCATTGTAAGTACTACCTGCTAAACATGCTAAGCTACGGAACTCAAAAAAAATACATATCGATAGATCCATTAAATTGTTACGCCAAGGCTACATCCCTATTCTTTATTTTATGTTGGCAGTATTATAATTTTATGTTGGCAGCATATCATAATTTTATGTTGGCAGCAATAAGATTTAATCTATCATGGTGGTGGAACTATGAGTGTAAGTTTCATACAATTTGCATTTACGTGCTCTAGTATATAGTTCTGCCTCTTAAAACGTAGTGATTATATTCTCTTTGATATCATTTGCACGCACGTAATGCGTGCAGGTCTGTCACACCTTTCTGCCTCCAAGTGAAGAATACCTACACAATTTCTTGAGGTACGATCGGAGTCCGTTTAGACAAAGTAATTATCTGTTTCGTACGATAAAATTGAGTAACTAAAAGGTTTAAATCTAAAAACAAATCAAACAAATACGAAGAAAAAGGATACCGTAAACTGTTTTGGTAAGTTGAAGTTGTCAATAAGTTGTCAACACAAATGTTATTGTTGCTAAGTATTGCCATTACATTTCTTTTCAATCAATTTTATAAACTATTTAAAATATGTTATGTATTATATATATATTTTTTATTTTAACTTTAGAAATTATTTTAACTATATGAAAGTACAACATTACAGCAGTCATTATAAATCAATAGTCTATAACTAAACATTTATTTGAAAATGTTTATTAGTTCCTACTAATGACATTTCTTTTTTCAAATGTGGCAATTATGGTGATTCAAATGATATAGATCATGGATATAATACAATGGATTGAGCACTCTACGAAAAAAACGGGATGACAAGGGTACTCACTGAGAGCCCTATGTCTCTTTCTAAGTAGTGTGACCAAACATTGATACGATTATTGACTTGTTGACATATAATTAACGTATAATTCTCGGGCACTTTTAATTGCCGTATTTCTTTTTTTCTACGCATATGCCACATCTTAAATGAGTAGTAGTCAAAGTTTTTGATTAAATTGTCCATTTATGCTGACTGTAATTTTTTTTCAAAGTCTGTAAATTTAGAATCAAATGTCGCGAAAATTAAGGATCCCTTAGAGCCATTTTTCTGTATCTACAAGGGTTGAGATAGCTGCCCTTACTACTACTGCGAAAAAAACGTAACGACAAGGATACTCATTTAGAGCCCTACGTCTCTTTCTAAGTAGGGTTACCAAACATTGGTACAATTATGGACTTGTTGACATCTAACTAACGTATAATTCTCGGCACTGTTTGTCGCCGTAATTCTTTCTTTCCCCGCATATGCCACATCTTCAATCTACATAATTACTAAAACTATATAGTACAACAAATATATAGTAATAGTGAAGGTTTGTAAACGTCAATTTGTTTTTATTTTCTATTAACTTTTTTACGCTAGCTGTATGACTACCAAATGAAAACAAATGTTAGGGTTATTATTTCGGACAGAATGTAGTTTATCTATCGGAAATTCCAAGTATCAGTCCGGAATCTGGAATTGTACCCGGTGTAGTGATAATAGGTTCGACCCCTATTAAATGCGACTCTCACCACCTCCAACACTCTGCCTCCTCCGCTTGATTTTCTTATTTCTTTTTATTACCTTTAATAATAATAATAATAACATGGCAACCGCTGTCAATGACACGTCGTTTTATGTAAATAAATTTTTTTTTGCGAAGAAATATAGAAAAGTATCCGTTTAGACATCAACAAACAACAAAAAACAACACAGTTTAAGAGCAAAATTTACAATGCGAACGTGGGTTCGCAAAATGTGGATTTGGAAGAAAATACATAACACATCTGTAAATGGCCGAGCCCAGCCGAAGAAACCCCGTGCGGCTGTGTCGGCAGCGGGATGCCCGGTCACCTAGCGCACGCCCAACACCTTTGCCCGGCTCGCCCACCTCGCCCCAGCCTTCGGAGGATGAAGATTTTTTCACACCGCCGACATCTGGGGCCTCTAGCGACGATGCCGGGATATCGGCGTCTCCACCTACATTAACATCTGCGAGGAGAGGACGCCCACCGCTGCCGGCACGCCTGGGACCAGCGGGACATTGTGCTCCGCCCACGGCCCCTGCTACCGGTGGTGTAGTGCGCCGCATGAGATGGACTCCGGAATTAAATCTGAGTGTCATGCGGGCCTACTATGGTGCTACAGAGGGAGGAACCATCCTCACCGCTTACCGTCCGAAATTGTTGTCTCTGTTTCAGGGGCTTCACCCGACTGTCGCCGTTACTGCGCAACGACTATCGGATCAAGTACGTGCCATCCAGCGGTGCAAGTTGTTGGATGACACAGTGCTTGAGCGACTGCACCGCGAAGCACTTCCTGCTCGTACTGAATCCAACGTGCGAAGTGTTGAAGATCCTATCTCTTTGAATAACTTCGCACGATCGGAGGAGGTAAATAGCGAGCAGGTAAGTGTTAGTGACCAGCTACAGGAGCAGGTGAGGAGAGCTCTGGAGGATGCCTTTGCGGAGTATCGGTCTGCACCGATTTCCCTAAGACCATGCCTACCCCGTTTGCCCATGCATAGACGTAACATTTCGCTTGTGAGTGCCTTAGACAATGTTTTAAAGCCACACTGGGAGACCAGTGTGGACTTATGTGATACCCATTCTATTTTGTACTGTGGAGCGGTGGCGGTGTGTCGGGTGGCTGGTGTAAGATTTCCTAATCTACATCGAGCCACCCAACCCACAAATGCTAAACCACTCTGGCAGTGCAGAATAGAGCGGCGAAATATGGCTAGGACACTCATAGCGAAATTGTTGTGCTTCCAGGCTGGAAACAACCGCCCGAGAGTTATGCGTTTCGTGACCCAAGCCATTGCAGGCACAGGAGTGGCTCCTGTGGACTATGTGGCAGGAGTCGCGGAACGCATAGACTACTGGAAGCAAAAAGTTTATGCATGGGCGAAGAGGATTCGCAGGTATAAGGCGAGAGCAGACAGATACCACGTGAATCGCACCTTCCAGACGAATCAAAGGAGTGTATACCAGGCTTGGGAGCGCCCCCAAGAGAGAGTGACTGACGTGCACTTGCCAAATGCGGCCGTGATGGCCGAGTTTTGGCGTAAAATTTGGTCAGTGCCCGTCAGTCACTCCGAGGGCGAATGGTTTGATGTTGTTGGACGATCCTGTGGGCCCATTCAGGAAATGGAGCCCGTAGTCATAAGCCGTGAAGATCTGGCCTGTGCGGTTCGTGCGGCGCCGAACTGGAAAAGTCCGGGGCCGGATGGACTGCACGCATTCTGGCTAAAGAGGCTCCAGGGCTCACATTCTCGTCTAGCGACTCAATTCCAAGAAGCTCTTCAATTGGGATCGCTTCCTAGCTTTATGACATCGGGTGTCACTCACTTGATTTACAAATCTGGCAGTACTTCGGAACCTAAAAATTATAGACCGATTACATGTCTACCTACGGTCTATGAACTCCTTACATCCATTCTGAGAATAAAAATCAATAATCACCTTAAGGCACAGCATATTCTATCGCCTACTCAGAATGGCTGTAAGGGGGGGTCCCGGGGTACAAAGGATTTGCTCCTCATTGATATTGCCATTTGCCAACAGGTACGACGATCCAGAAAGAATGTCTCCATGGCCTGGATTGACTATAAGAAGGCCTATGATTCGGTGCCTCATCTAGCACCCTCCCCAGCCATGTGGCTGGGGAGGGTGCTAGAGCTGTACAGAGTACACCCGGCGCTATGCTCTTTCCTCGGTTCGTGTATGAGGCAGTGGACCACAGTTCTTCGTCACCCAGGATGTGGTGGCCTTTCTGGTTCGTCGGACTTGATAAAGATAAGCAGGGGTATCTTTCAGGGCGACAGTTTGAGTCCGTTGTGGTTCTGCTTAGCTTTGAATCCATTAAGTGCTATACTTAAGGATTCAAAGCTAGGTTACCATTTGCGGAGGGAGAGTGAGCCTATATCTCATCTACTGTACATGGATGACCTCAAGTTGTACGCTTCGAAGAAAACAGACCTGATGGAGTTGCTCAAAATAACCGGAAATTTTAGCAACGACATCGGAATGGAGTTTGGAGTAGACAAGTGTGCGGTCATCCATCTACAAAGAGGGAGAGTTGAAGATTCTTTTAATCTACAGCTCTCTGAAGATATATCCCTCAGGTCTCTCTCTGAAATGGATCGCACAAGCCTTAAGTATAGCTGAACAGGATATGAAACAATCATTGAAGGATCGGTTCTTTGCCCGCCTGATAAAAGTGTTAAAAAGCCTTCTATCAGGTGGAAATAAGGTCCGAGCTTTCAATGGTTGGGTCATGCCTGTTCTTACATACTCTTTTGGCATACTAAGGTGGACTCAGTCTGAACTAGATCCCTGGATAGAAAGGTCCGTCGATTGCTGACAGCGTATCGTATGCATCACCCGCGGTCGTCTGTTATGAGGTTGTACATCCCGCGGAAGTGCGGTGGTCGTGGGTTTTTAAACGCTAAGACACTACACAACCGCGAGGTGTGCAATCTCAGACAGTACTTTTTGAGTGTATCCGTGGTGATGTATCGAGATGTTGCCGCAATCGATAGAGGCCTAACTCCGCTTTCCTTGGCAAACGGGAACTGGCGAAGGCCCCAGGTATTAAGTACTTCGGACCGCACAGCCATATGGAAGGGCAAGGAGCTACACGGACGGTTCTATCGGGCTCTTACAGGGCCTGATGTGGACCAGCTCGCTTCCGTGACCTGGCTACCCTTCAGCAACCTTTTTGGGGAAACTGAAGGCTTTGTCTTTGCAATTATGGACGAAGTTATCACGACGAACAACTACCGGAAGCACATCCTAAAGGACGGCACGGTTGACATTTGTCGGGCATGCCACCGTCCCGGTGAGTCTATTAGACATGTAGTTTCCGGTTGTTCTCGTCTTGCTAACGGAGAGTACTTGCACAGACACAACCAAGTGGCTAGGATTATCCATCAGCAACTTGCTCTTAAATATGGCCTTGTGGACTCTGAAGTACCGTACTACCAGTACCAGCCTCTTCCAGTTCTCAAAAGTGGTCATATCACGCTCTACTGGGATCGATCTGTTATCACGGATAGGACTATTGTAGCCAATAAACCTGATATCGTGATAATAGATCGATCGATGCGTCGTGTAATGCTAGTTGATGTCACCATTCCGCATGATGAGAACCTTGTGAAGGCCGAAAAATAAAAATTATCTAAATATTTGGACCTGGCCCATGAGGTTACCGCCATGTGGAATGTTGATTCAACTATCATTATTCCGATGGTCGTTTCAGTCAACGGCCTTATAGCGAAGAGCTTCGATAAACACCTTGAGAAGCTCTCGCTAGGCAGTTGGGTGAAGGGCCTGATACAGAAGGCAGTAATGTTGGACACGGCACGCATTGTGAGGAGGTTCCTCTCTTTGGAGCCCTGACCGCCGGTAGCTTGGGTCGTAGACCTTGCTGTCGGTGGAGCACATTTTTTTTATACAATATATATAAGAATATTTGTATTTTATATTTTTATATATATTTTATAAGAAATTATACTGAATAAATATATACATAATAATAACACGCCCCCTGAAGTCCAGCCGTACGTCCGAATTGAACACCTGATTCACGTGGTGGGCGGACACGTGATATGAAATTACTGGCACGGCTAACATGGCTCTGGCAACCCATTTAATATGGAGACCAGATCTAAAAGTAAACGTTTAGGGCCGCTGCCTGGGGGCGATCTCCGGGGCGCACCTGGAGCTGACGCTGGGTGCGGCAACATACAAATCCTCTCCGGATTACCCGAATATACTACTGCCAACAAGACAGATGACAGACAGGCTGACAATTTAAGTGAAAAATCATTTCCACGCTATTCAATATTTAAACCCTATAGCGCTTTTACCTCGTCATACATACCTTCACCAAACCACAATTCTAGAAAACTACCTAACCCTCCTACCTTAGATGATGCGCATTCCTATTTACCTGCGTCCACTAAGGCAGGAAAACCTAGAGTGCGTATGAAATGGTCGAATGATGTGAACATTTTCATCATGCGCAAGTACTACCTCATAACTAAACTTGAAACCGATATGACATGCTATAGAAAAACTTTGCATGAATTATTTGTAAAACAATATCCAGATATCAATGTTACGAAATATGGAATTTGGATTGGATAAGTGCAAAAGTATAAATATCAAGAAAGGAAAAGTAAAACCCGGAGACTATGTAATTGATGAATGAAGAGCTATAGTTCTCCAAAATGCGCTATATAAGTACCTATGCTATAAGTAGGCTAGACAATTAGATCACACAAGCTTAAAGCGGTCAATAATACTCTAAGAGTACAAAATTAGAGTCAATACAATTTGCAAAACACAACTTACAGGTAAATATCTTATCAAAGCAATAACCACTCACGCTATCCCTGTTTTGACTTATTCCTTCGGAATAATTAAGTGGTCAAAAATCGACATAAATAATATCGAAATTAAAACTTTTCGGTTCTCACCAAACATAAACACTTACACCCTAAATCGGCAGTTAAAAGGTTATCAATCAATAGAAACGATGGTGGTAGAGGTCTTATAGATCTGCCCTGTTCTGATGATCTATGCCCTTTGGGAAAAACAAATTTATAATCTTAAGTCTTTTTTTTCGTCGTCAAGCCAACACCAGTAATTTACATCGAGCAGTCGTTGACAATAATAATAAATTTCCCCCACTAGATTTATCTAAAACCCGCATACAATAGACTCAGAAGTAAACAAAAACAAATATAAACTAGATCAATGGAAACGGAAAGCACTTCACGGTCGGCATCCACATGACCTACAACAAACACACATAGACTACCATGCATTTAATAAATGGCTTATAACTTCTAATTTATTACCAGCAACTGTAGGATTTATAATAGAGATCCAGGACCAGATTATAAACACTAGGAATTATAGAAAGTACATCATTAGAGACCCGACAGCTACAGATGATAAATGCCGTAAATGCCACAGAGAATCAGAAACCATACAGCACATTACAGGAGCATGCCCAACCCTCAGTCAAACCGACTACACTTATAGACATAACCAAATAGCAAATACCATACACCAAAAGCTAGCCATCAAATATAAACTCATCCTAGATACATATACACCTTAATACAACTACAACCTTAGTCCTATCTTAGAAAATACCACGCATAAAATGTATTATGATCGGGCCATACTAACTGGCAGAACAATACACTTCAGTAGACCTGACATAACAATATATGATAAAACACATAAAATAGCATTTATCGTAGATATCGCCGTTCCGAATACTCATAATTTACTTAAAACTATTACAGAAAAATGTATAATAATACTAAACTTAAAGAAGAAATAGTTAGAATATGGAAAGGCAATAAACTTTACATAGTACCTATAGTAATATCTACCACAGGAGTCATTCCTAAATACATACACCACAGCCTTAAGTTACTAGACATGCCGCCATATCTATACTATAGTAATATACAAAAAGCTGCTATCTTAAAAACTTGCAGAATACAAAGTGTCTACAAAGCAGCAGCTTCGGAAGGTAGATGATATTAAATCGGCGAAGATCCCGGCTTTTATTTAATGCGGTAGTCGCTAAGCCGAGTCGGATACTCTATAGGCCACTCCGGAAATTCTAAGAGCAGGTGGTACCAAACCTACCAATCCGCATTGAGTCTGGTGGTAGAGTATAACTCTCACGACTTGATTTGTGAGCGATAACAAAGATTTTCTGGATAAAGGTTCAGCTGGGTACTGAGTGACAATACCTTCTCCCACAAAATGACATCGTCCCACTGGACAGTATAGGGTAAATATTAAAAATAAAAAAATAACCGTAACACCGTTATACCTATATTCCCAAAGCGGGACTGGCAGAGGCAGACTGTGTACACCCACTTTTTGCCTAAAATTTTAGGTCCATATAATAAGGGGCTAACCTCTTGCCATTATATCGGGCAAATTGCCAGACTGACCCTGGAAATTTTTCTATAGAAAAATTATATTTTTGGCCGACTTGAGATTTGAACTCGAGACCTCGTGATCGCTACGCGCATTATTCGTGACTAGACCAACGAGGCAATCAAGTCGGTAATTATTATTATAATTATGAAAATCTGTTGGAACTCTGTATTCACTGCCTACCCCGCAAGGGGTTTGACGTGATAATATAGATAAGAATAATCTGAAGAAAACTTTTCTTATCTGAGGTTTCACGCGTACCAAAGTACGCAGACCCGTTTAAGGTCCGATTGCGTCTAACATTTTAACCAATGAAGATTGATATGTTCAACGGGATGATAGAATTTCAAATATCCACTGCTTACCTTGTGAAAAAATACAGTCAATACCAAGTTCAGCGGTCAGTCGCCTCAAGGCTAACCAGTTCCGCCAAGCAGGTCTAAATTGGTAGTCTATCAAGTGTTTTTCTCCGATCCATCTAATAAGTTCAGGGTCGTTTATTGGATGTTCATTTGCTTTGATTCACACTTTGGACTCCTGTCTACGCCTTAAGTGTACGTAATTTTAAATATCCGATCTAGATATGTCGTCAACCTTGACTGAAAACGCTAATGAGTACATTATAAAATCAAGTATAACATTTTTATATTTAAGTCGTGAATTGTAATTTCGACAGTAAAAATAAAGCTTACGAGCCAAATTGCTCCAGTCTCTGAGTATTTGTCTTCAAATCCAAAAGCTCTAGTACTCATATCAGAAAATCATTCGGATTGTAATTTACCAGCCACGTCATCGTATTTTCTATGCAGCTGTTACACCACTTTTTTTAAATGCAAAGTCTATTTGATTTTTTTTACACCAGTGTGGGGCGACACAGCAAGTCAAAAGAGTCATATACCTAATATTTTAAAAACTCAGCTCGTGACTATAATTTGGATTAAAACTTGAATACGACCAGATTGTTTGACCTCTCTCTAGCACCCACCCGCATATTATGGAGAGATCAAGATGCATCTCTAACATTACCGAACTGATTTAAGTCTAACATACAGTTAAACATAAAATCAAAATGAACAGGGATAAAATCGTTTTTTGTTTTCATATACAAAAATGCTATGAAAGTATCGTTAAAATTTTAATGGTTGTTGGTTGCTCACGGACAAACAGTAAAACAAACAAAAAATATGATGCATTGTTTCTTCGTAATTGGACCATGATTGTTTCGTATTAAAAAATCTGTATCTGCAGATACAGCTCTTTAACATTTCTTTATAAGGTAAAGATTACGTAAATTGTTTGAGGTCATTAACGCGTGAAACCCGCAAAGTGTTTATATTTTTCCTTATTTTGTTGCATTATGATTGTTTGAGCAATTAATGTATAGAGTGTTTGCCATTGATTACAAGGCAGTGTCTATTGAGTTGTCTAGTGAAACGGTGTTCACGTAGGTCCACAGTCATTTAATAATAGACAAACTTAGGTCTGTTTCTTATTAGAGGACTATAATTATTGTAAGGTATACATTTTTGCTATTAAGTGAGATCCATTTGTTTAAAACAGGCTATGCTATTTTCACTCTAGTGCTTCAAAGTTTTTTTACTCATTCCATTGATAAGCTAAAATATTATGTAAAACTGGCTTCACTTATGATCAAACTGTTAATTTCCATAAAGATAGTGTCTCACCCATATGTTACAATACACTTTTTATTAACCTTGAGTCTATATTATAGCATATTTTTAGTATATCACTTGGTTCTGTTATACTTCAATATTAGTTTTCTAAGTCATACATGTAAAGAAGATTTTTTTATAAAAGTGTTGTAATAACACTCTCCTAGCCTCTTTTGTACAGTCGTTTCTAAAATTGTGGTTCCATTTTTAGTGAAGATAGTATTTGCATACTACATTTTGCGGCAAAGGTACTAAGAATCCCTTACAAAAGATATATTTGTGTGATCCACAGATTTTGGTTTTCGTCTGAGTGACTATTGAGAATCAACAGAGTCTACGCATCACAGATTTTGTATTATTCTTTTCTAAGTTTAAATAAATGTAAAACTAAATTTAGCTTGGCTGTTACGTAGTGAGGCTTACTATAAAGTGTCACAGTGTGACTCCTTATGAAATACATCGAGATCGTATGTTCTCAACGAGTTACAATCTAAAGCATTACAGTGGGACTCGTTGGGAAAAAGTTCCTACCAGTCACACTGTACACCTATTCGATGGCACAACTTTTTACACTCACACACACTCTTCACTTGGTGTTTGATCCAATGCCTGATATATCTCACACTCCTGTGTGTCATATGTATCAATATACCACACTCTTCACTTGGTGCTTCACCCATAATAGTGTGGCGGGTAAGAAAAACATAATATTTGCAAATTTTCCAACGAGTCATACAAAAGTATCACAGTATCAACAACCGTCGATATTCGCAAAATTGTTAATCGATCTACGCTGTCGGGCCACGCTGCCCCAAAGAAACTAATTTGCTTTAAATATAATATTTCTAGTAACTTTCCATCCGAGCCTGCGGTTTTATCGTCTTCCATCGGTAAAGTTAACTTTTTTGTGTTAGTCGCCACTGATTCTTAACCGTGAATATTTCATAAATAGACCTTTTGTGTGGCTATAAAAATACGCATGATAAATATTAACTTATTCACGTCCCCACGACAATCTTATCACTATGTACATAATTATGTTAATACACCTCAGTACTCTGTACGGAGAGTAACAAATGGAGAATATATATTTAAATAGACCATCGTCAGCGACAGCACGCGTTATACGTAACGTAAGTTTATAGATCATTTAATAATTCACAAAGACGAGCTTTCTTCTTTCTTCTAACCGCTTACAGTGTAAACGTTTAACGTTATACATGTGTTACAATAGAAATATAATTAACTCTAGTAGAACCATGTTTATAGGGGCGAGCACTATGGCTTCCATTTCCACGAATTTTTGTTACTATCAGTCCCGTTCCCAGATATCGCAACTATTGAGCCAGATTATAAGCTTTTCAATTACAATGTTTTTGAAAATTAAAACATTTTTTTTGTATTTAGACCAGATGTCTGAACAAAACATTCGTTTTAAATCCTAAAAGATTTTTTCAAGAACTTTTATATCTGGATCTTTGGGGAGGTTTTTTCATTGCGGTGAATGTCTTGTAGAAGATATAGAGTATAAATATAGCTGCAGAGAAAAAAGGTTCATCGCATTAGCCCGGCTTGTTGCTTAGGATGTTCTTCTTACAAACGCTAAATATTGTATATTGTATATATATTTTCAGATTGTTTGGTTTTGGTTCATTAGCAATTAGGTAATGGAAGCGACAATGTGTGATGTTCAAGATAAAGTAGTGTTTGTGACTGGTGCCGCGGCTGGGATAGGTGCTGGCATTGTTAAAGCATTTTTGGATGAAGGTGCTAAAGTGAGTTTTTAGTTTAAAATTTATACTTACAAAGTTTATTTATTATTAGCTCCACCAGGCCACACTGGTCTGCATGATAGAGTATGCGCTCTTACACTTGATTTGTGTGCGGAGACCGTTGACAATGGGATAGTATCCTTTGCGTATGACAAAATGAAAAATTTAAAGAACGGTAACTACCGACATTCAGTGACCTGATTTCAACAAACTTTTCTAAAACAAATCATGTGTACGTAAGGTATCGAAATATAGTAACCGGCTGCTTGATTGTTGATCAAGCATCAGATAAGTTGTTTTCTTATCTACAAGAAGTAAAAATAGTCCATTCTACTACAAGGATGATGTAACTCTGGCGATTGCGACATTACATCAGCATGGAACAATTGTGTACTGACAACAGACGTCTCAGTCAGCCAGTCCCCTTCGAGATTTTAATGCTGTAAAGCGCTGGTAACATCAGAAATATACTCGTTAACTTTCAAGTGACCTTGCAGTTGGAAATAAAAAATTCTAATCAGTTATAGAAACGATAGGTAACGTCAATATTGAGAATTAAATATTGAGATAGTAGGCTTTCTTTGTTCTGTGATTGTCACTGTGTATCATCTTTATAGCTGATATCGGTCTTTGTTTGCAAAGTATAATCTTAAGTAAATAAAAATAATAACCACCGACACGCCTATATTCCCGAAACGGAGGCAGAGATGTCCTGTGCACACCTTCATATCGCCGACGATACTGTCATCATCATCATCATCTCAGCCTATACTTGTCCACTGCTGAACGTAGGCCTCCCCAATCGCTTTCCAGCGTAACCGGACCAATGCCACCTGCATCCAACGACTTCCTGCGATTTTCACAAGATCGTCGGTCCATCTGGCAGGCGGTCGTCCCACGCTGCGCTTGCCAATACGTGGTCTCCACTCTAGAATCTTTCTGCCCCAACGCCCGTCCGATCTACGCGCTATGTGGCCCGCCCATTGCCACTTCAGCTTGCTAATCTTAACGGCTATGTCGGTGACCTTGGTTCTTCTACGAATCTCCTCATTCCTGATTCGGTCGTGTAGAGAAACGCCGAGCATAGATCTCTCCATAGCTCGCTGAGCAACTCTGAGCTTTTTAATGAGACCTATTGTAAGAGACCACGTATCCGATCCATATATCATCACTGGTAACACACATTGACCTAAAACTTTAGTCTTAAGGCACTGAGGTATTTTGGATGAGAAGATGTTGCGCAGTTTCCCGAACGCTGCCCAGCCGAGTTGGATTCGTCGATTGACCTCTCTCTCAAAGTTGGACCTACCTAACCGGACTACCTGTCCCAGGTAAATGTATTCGTCGACAACTTCAAGAGTAGAGTTCCCAACGGTGAGTGCGGTGGGTACGACATGGACGTTACACATTATTTTCGTTTTGTCCATGTGAATTTTAAGGCCCACTTGTTGAAATACTCTGTTGAGGTCACCGAGCATTCGTCTTAGATCTTCCAGCGACTCCGCCACGACCACAATGCAAGCACTATTATACAAGCACTTCAACACTTCAATGTACCGATAGTCAATGCGGCATCGCTAGGGAGATCTAAGAACCGCCCAAGTCTTGATCGAATCAAAGGCTTTCTCATAGTCCACAAACGCCAAGCATAGTGGCCGATTATACTCCTCGGTCTTCTGTATAATCTGCCGCAGCGTATGTATGTGGTCTATGGTACTGAAGCCTTTCCGGAAACCGGCTTGTTCGGGAGGCTGGAAGTCATCAAACCTGCGTTCGAGACGATTCGTAATGACTCTAGAAAACAACTTATAAACATGGCTCAGCAGTGTGATGGGCCTATAATTCTTCAGTAAAGTGTTATCACCTTTCTTGAAAAACAGTACCACCACACCCCTGTTCCATGCTTCCGGCGTTTTCTCTTCGAGCAAGACGGAATTAAACAGCCTCTGAAGGACTTTAAGTACCAGTATTCCACCCGCTTTCAGAAGATCTGCGGTAATTCCGTCTTCGCCTGGCGCTTTGTTATTTTTGAGTTGTTTGAGAGCCATCCTAATCTCGTACAGGCTGATGTCCGGGATATCTTCAGTGTAGTGTCGGGTTAGCTTGGCTCTTGAGTCTTTTACCAAGTCAACAACAGGTTCAGCTACTGAGGTATACAACTGCCCATAGAACCTCTCTATCTCCCTGAGCACCTCTGACCTATTCGACGTTACGTTTCCGTCCTCCGTCTTCAGCTTCGTCAACTGGCGTTGCCCAATAGACGCATCTCTTGCGAACACTTTGGAGCCCTTGTTCTGTGCTATGGTCTCCTCAATACGCCTTGTATTGAAGGACCGTAAATCGTGTCGCAAGGACTTCAATATCTGTCCATTGGGCTGCCTATAGGACTTAGCATCATCGGAGCTTTGGAGCGTCATGGAACGTCGCTCAGCCATGAGGTTTCGGGTGTAGTTGGATAGTTTTTGAGGTCTATTTTTACGGTGGGGCTTAAAATACTTGGACCCGACCGTATGGACAGTCTCTACCAGTGCTGATGCGCTGCTGTCTAGCAATTCGAAGCGGTTTGCCAATTTGAGTTGAAAGTTCTCGGGGTTTTGGATATGTGCATAAGAAGGTCGGAGCGTAGACTTCATCAGATGCGATCTTTCCATATTGACATTAATATTTAATGTGCCTCTGACCATTCGGTGATCACTGCCGGTTTTTGCCCTGTGAATCACGGAGACATCATTAAATATTTATCGCTTGGTGCTCATGATGAAGTTATCTCATTTTTGTGGAACCATCAGGGCTCATCCAGGTCCATTTCCTATGTGGCGGCTTCTGGAAGAAAGAGTTCATCATAAAGAGTCCCTCCTTCTCCAGAAATTTGGCCAGCCTCTGACCCCTGGGGTTGCGCTGCCCATATCCAAATTGCCCCACTCTCAACTCATCATCACCCCGTTTGCCCAGCCGCGCATTGAAGTCACCCATAACCACTGTAAAGTGTGCTTTGGAAGTATGTATGGCTCTACTAATGTCCTCATACATAACTTCGACGTCATCATCTGAGTATGCCGAAGTCGGTGCGTAGACCTATATGACCTTCAGCAAATATCTTTTAGATATTCTGAGTATCAGGAACGCTACCCTGCTCGACACACTAGTGATGGACACAACGTTGTCTATGAGTGACTTGTGGACGATAAATCCGACACCACCTTGGGACTGCTGTTCGCCCTCCCGGTAGTAAAACAAGTTGCCGGATTTTAAGGTTATCGTGTCCTCGCCCTTTCTTCGGACCTCCGATAAGCCAACAATATTCCACCGCAACTTGTTTATCTCTTCTTCTAGCTCAACAAGCTTCCCATCTGTTCTCAACGTGCGTGCGTTGTATATCACCAGGGCCAATTTTCGTTTTTGGTGGTAGCCGAATCTCTGCCGGAGATTCTTAGCACCCATTGTCCTGTCGTTACCATGGCTGCTACCGTGGCCCTGACGAACAGAACCGCCGGGGACTAGGGGCCTGGTTTTCCTCTGACCTTCCATAATATTGATTTGGGGGGGTTTGCCATACTCGCCACGCTTGGCAGGCGGGTTGGCGAGCGCAGTTTATGGTCGTAGAAGTGTTAAGGGAACGCTGCTGCCCATTCCCTAGTTTTCCCTTAGTCGCCTTGTACGACACCCAATGGGATGAGATGGGTTGGTCCTATTCTAAGCCGGGAACTACGCGGCCAACGAAACCTTGTCACAATGTAAATAGGGAAGAACCTGTTACCATTATGAGTATATATTGATTGGTAAAAAAGTAAATTTTATTTCGACATGAGTAGTTCCCGTGCTAATTACAGATGCCACATGATATGTAACGGAATATACCTACTTATAAATATGTTATACACTGCCTCATTGGTGTAGTGGCAAAGCGCATCACACGCTTTGTGATCACGAGGTCCTGGGTTTAAATCCTAGGTCGAATAAATTTAGTTTTTCTAACGAAAAATACCTGAGCCAGAGTCTGGAATTGTGCCCGGTATATGGGAGTTGGCTCGGCCCGAAAAAGTGGGTTTACTCAGTACAGGGGGGTGGCAAGGGACCCCCGCTTGGGGAATATAGGCGTGACGGTGTTTTATTTATTTTATGTGTAATATATTTTTTTAGCATGTAGCAGCTTTAGATATAGACGTTAAACAAGGAGTTGCATTCGAAAAGGAATTAACTGAGAAGTATGGAAGGAACAGAGTTAAATTTCACAAATGTGATGTCACCACCGACGAATTGGATGCTGCGTTTGACGATGTGATCAAAACATTCGGACACATAGACGTGGTTATTAATTGTGCCGGAATTATGAATGATTCACCTAAATGTTACTTGAAGGAGATTGAAGTCAATGTTGTAAGTATTATATATTATTTTTGTTTGTAAAAGTTACAAGTTAGAAACACATCTTTGTTCAATTCGCAACAAGAATTAGAAAGCATCTTTAGGCCTACAATGATAAAGAGTTACTCATTTATTGATAAAACAAATAAAAATACCTTCATGGCTACTATTTTCATACCTCTAGATTTCCGCCTAATGAGTTTAAAATCCACACCCTTGTGTAAATTGTAAGATGTTTTGGCATCAATTAAGGATGGGTCTATCGTTGTTATTCGAGAACATTATATGACTAACCTTCCGAAAACGTATGGTTTACCCAAATATCAAGAATGTTGAAATTACGAAGATGTTAAAAAAGACAACTGGTCTATAAATTATTTAATACTGTTCAAGCAGTCTATATGCCAGCAGATTCACTTCTGTAGGCTATTCGGGATCATGTTAACCTTAATATTCCCATTTGTGTGTGCAAATGACTACGCTGTTGGCCGAGGGGCCTTTACAGCTTCACCAGACTAGTTAAAGTTACAAGCATATCTAGGTTGCTTTTAAGGATAAAATCGGGATAATACATATTCCATCAGCCCTGACTCAACTCTATTCTGCTTTCCAGACAGCATTAATCAAAAGCTCACTGAAATCATACGAGATGATGCGCAAGGACCACGGTGGAAAGGGCGGAACCATAATCAATATATCGTCAATAGTTGGACTGTTCCATGCAACACAGCTGCCGGTTTACTCTGCCACGAAGAGCGCCGTCTTACAGTTCAGCACTTGTCTAGGAGTACGTATTTCATATTAATAAATCGGTCTATTCTCTGTCGGTCGGTCCTGGTCAAAAGCCCTTTCTTGTTTACGGTGGCGAGACAGAATGGCTCTACCAGGTGGATCCTGTGTGGATTGCTGTGGTCAATAACATTTGACAGCTTTACTTGATTTTGACTTATCTTTCAACTTAATGACTTACGCATTTTTAAGGTAGCCGGGATCAAGGTTTTAATGTGACTTTGAAAGTACAGGGATCGTAAGTTATATTGCCACAAACAGTTATCCATCTCAAACTGGTTCAGCCAAACGGTGCTAAGTTATTGCTGGAAATTTGTGGTGGTACGAGGGTCTCTATTGTTAAATTATCTTTAAGGTATTGACAATAGCTGAATTTAACATTTTGACCGCATGATTCTGCTGCTCAGTCCAATCAACCTTTTGGAACTTTTTTAAAGCATTTAAATGCTACTTTCACTCGTTCAGGAGTTCCGTACTCTATCTTAAAAATTCCTAATTAGGTAAGATGAAATTAACGTGTTAAGAGTTCTTAGATTTACGCGAATATTACTCATGATATAAAACTATTTTTTCGCATTTTATCGCGGTTCATTTTTGATTTTACCCACCCACCATAACATCAGATTTGATAGACCACAAATCCTCGTGAAAGAACACCGATTCCTACCAAGGATGGTTCGCGAGGCTATTGAAATTAAAAAACATCCTAATTTCAATAGAGAAGATGGCTGGGTGCTTCCATCGACTTGGGATCCGGTAATTAATATAATCAAATCCAAAACCAAGCATAACACTGCAAGACCTCAAGACACCGTGAGCTCATTCTGCGTAAATCGGACCAACAAAAATAATTAAGAAGTTTGAGGGTACCCCGGAACAACTATGCCTTTTGGACGTCTAACACCTCAGTCCTTCCCGTGACCATGGGTGCTGCAAAGCACTCGAAACGTCGGGAACTTAAAAATCAAAAATTAACTGCGATAAAATCCGAAAAAATAGTTTTATTTCAGGTATTATTTTTCCTGAAGAAAAGTCGTACTGCAGGAAAAGTTACTTCATGAAACTTTATGAAATATATCGGAAACTAAATTTTATGCAAAATTTTCCTAATAACTGCGCCTTTAACTTATTAAAAAGTAGCTCGCAAGATTTTGAGAAACATACTACCACCAATGGACATGCATTTTCACCGTTGAAATCCGTCAGAAAATATATTTACCTACATACCTACAGAAACTTTAATGCGAATAGAATGATCAGTTATTTTAAATGTAAAGGATTATAAAATAAAGTAGTACCTATTACATTTGATTACACATAAAAAATTTCGGATTTATTTAGTGATAATACAAAAATAAAAAAGGTAATACACAAACGAAAGAGATATTGTCGACTTGAAAACTTGTATAACTAACAAGCATAGATATTATTTGCAAGTGTTTGCGCACATGTAGGCAGAGATAGGCAAAATGTGATCACATAACTAAGTAACGATTACGATCACATTTTGTAATCTTCATTCATGATTACAGATTGCCGAAAGTAATCATAAAGAGTAATCATATTCGGTGATTGATGATTATTAGTTTGCAATCGTAATCATGATTCCTTTTTTATTTATATCATGATATTTTTCAGAGAAGGTGTGATTTGACTTGGTCGAAACTCAAATGCAATGTAGTATAGAACGAGGACATATATTTTCAATTTGGCTAGTTCAGTGGCTTGTTCCATAAAGAACTCGTCCCATTGGGACTAGTTATTGAATTTAGAATTATTTGTTTATTTCGTTCAATATCTCGACCAAAAATTCATTTTGATAATATTTAACAATAAATACGTAAGTAATATTATGAAGAAAACGCATTCTCTTATGGATTTTCTTAGAATTGGCGGAAAATGGGGAACAACAACAACAACACAAAGCTTAAAGACAACAGTCTTCAATCAGTGCGTTCTGCCCGTTATGACTTATGGAGCCGAAATGTGAACATTCACGGTTGGACTGGTCCATAAATTTAAAGTCACTCAGCGAGCTATGGAAAGGACTATGCTCATAGTTTCTCTGAAGGATAGAATCCGGAACGAAGTCATTCAACAGAGACCCAGAGTTATCAACATAGCTCACCGGATTAGTAAGCTGAAGTGGCAATGGGCCGGTCACATTAGCCGAACAACCGATGACCATTGAGGCAAACGAGGCTGGTGACGATAATGTAGCTAGACCTTTACTTAGTAGTGGGACAAATAGGTATGTAAGAAAAATATGACTTCTTTCTAGATGGAGTTTCACAATGCACGATCTGAGGTTCGAGTGATAACGATATGCTTCGGAGTAACTGATACAAGTCTGATAAGCACATCGAAGACGGGAGCAATTGATTCTGAGACCGAAGCAGTTCTTACGCCAGCATTAGGCAAAATGCCCATGCAAAAGTAAGTTTTTTACTTTTTTTATTATCTGACGGGGAACCTTCAAAATACTGAGAATGCCGGTGTGTTACAGGGCGGATTACCCATTTTTACCTATCTTCGGGAATGCAAGTTCAGGATGGACGATAATAATAATAATAAAAATCTTTACATAAATCTTTATATCAACAATTAATAGAGACTGGTGTCTGAAGTAGGCGTTATAACCTGTTTTACAGATCACCAGGATCTCCACCTTACGGAAAATGACATATTTAATAACATTAATACTTCTAAATTAATCATAACAAAAAATTAAAGCAAAAAAGATGAAATATATAATGTATTAATAAAAAGTGTGTATCTATGTTCTACGCTTATAAAGTTATAAAAACTAGACTGTATAGAATATTTATCACCAAATTTTGGATTATATCGACGATAAAACGATTGGGTTTGATGAGCAATCCCAAAATACATGCAGCTAACAACTATTTTTAGTATTAAAATAAATTGTTAATGTAAACTCTGTGCGAATATAAAATAAAACTGTATATATTTTTCAGGATTGAATCCGCTGTCAACGGTCTTATGCATGCTTACAAGCATGGTGCCAGTGCCAGTACGTGGCTGATCACCTCTGAGAGACAAGCTGAAGACATTACAGATAATGTCCGCAAGGCATACCAGTTGATGAGTCAGGGCGTTTTTGAGTAGAAACTGCTATAAGAGGGCAATACACTATATGTTACCAAGCTGCGAACATTGAGTTATACTTATTAGTATTACGGATTTTTTGTAGCAAAAGTTACAAGTGCCTATTTGCCTTTTTTCCAGTGCTTCACGCAACATGACACCTTCGAGTTTTTTTATTGTAATTTTTGTTTCAAAAATATGCCTTCATTTGCACTGAGATCCTGTTTAAACAACTCCAGAAACAAAAGAATTTATTGTCTATGAAAACAAAAATAATCTCTAATCTCGCGGTCATCAAGTTGTCCGCTATTTTTTGTTGGGCATGGCTTGTAAACTAGCATTAATACTTCCATTGGCCAGCTACTGTCATCATATGAACAAAAACTGATGAGATTTACTTGCACCAGCTTGCCCATGATAATAAGTTAGAATTTTATTATGGCGTGTTTATTTAATGGTATTCCGATTGCCTTTTAATTTATGCAGAATCCCTATCTGAAGTCACGTTCATTTTGCAACAAAGGAAGGTCTTTCCGTTGTTTTGGTGAGGGTTGAAGGGCAATATTTGGCAAGTTAATTTGTCGTAACATAGATTTAAGCAGGCCTCTCACTAGATGGAGCGATGACCTGGTGAAGGTCGCAGGTAGAAGCTGGATGCGTTCAGCACAAAGCGTCTTTCGGCTGAAGATGATGATAAATTTAAGCATTTTGCCATTAAAATAGCGGGGCTTTTTTTAACTGTATAAGGGTAGCTTAAGTAAGGTCAACCTTGATTTAGTAGATAAAATAATAAATATACTTGTATATTAAGTAATTATTGTATTTCATTGAAAGTGGCAATACACAAAAATAAATATATGTCGGTATGCTACCAATTTTTTTTAAATCATGTTACCAGTATTGAAATAATACGGAGAACTAACCATTTATAGTGCCGTATATACTTATTACCTACGGCTATGGCGAATTATTTTTTGGTAATTTGTATAAAACAATGTCAAGTCTAGGTGTATGAAAACTATTTAAATGCTACAATAAAACAATACATGTTCAAGCAGTAAATACTTTTATTTTAAAAGCTTCTTATTATCATCATAACTTTTCGTAATCATTGTTTTCAACGTGTAATTATGTACCAACGTGTAATTTTAACAGCTATTATCCATCATTATTGTCTTCCAGGATAACCTGTTACTGTCTATTAGTAGATATTCGTATTAAATTTGCATCAATTATCGTGTATTGATATGGCGCAACCTATTGGTGTAAAAGAAAACCGGAAATTCCGTACATTATGGAAGACGATACGAACGTTCTACTCCATTTTGACTAGTAACCCTTTATTATAACTATCTTAAAAATAATTTACCAAAGAATAACCATCTTAGCAACAACCATGTTAAAAAAAACAGCTGTCAAAATCATTTCGAAAATAACAAAGTGGCGCCGTATTATTTTGACAGCCAATGTTGCCAATATGCAAACAGCACTTTACCTTTTTACACCGAGAATTAAAATTACATTTAAAGAACACTTATCAATTCAATTTATTTGATCATCTATAAAAAAATATTAATATTTTGATCAAAATGCGAAACAACTTACGTCATAGCGACTCAAATTACACATTTTTGCATATATTTAAAGTTGTTTTCATTATGTCCAAATTCGGTTCTACATGTTCGCTAATAGTTAACACGATATAATAAACTTTATTAATTTCCTTAGGAAATAAAAATATTATATTATCACTTCAATACATTTCTAAGATATGAATAGTTTTTATTTACATCGCATTCACTTAGGATATACCGTATTTTTATGATGTTTCTGCAAGAAGAAAATTTGTTGAACTTTTCAATAGGATTTTAATTATGTAAAGCTGGCAATTAACGAGTACTTCTTTGATTCTGAACAAGGTTTAAAATTAAAAGAAATAACTAGTGTAGGTACGGGATTCACATTTGCTTTTTTTTTTTTTCTTTCTTTTTAAAAATACTCTCACACTAGGACTTATTCCTGTGTCGTGGGTGCGTTTATAAACATGAAAATTCACATACACAAATACCCAGACCGGAACCAATAATTGTGGATCACACAAAGATTTGTCCCGTGCGGGACTCGAACCCGCGACTATTAGACGCAGTGGGCAGAGTGGCTTAAGCTCTTAACCACTGCGCTCCGTCAAAATAAAACATACATTTTATTTCATAGTTCGCTAATTTCGTTAAATGTTCGTGAATATTTTTACAAAAATGGCAGCATTATATCACGTATACGAATTTAATGTAATATCAGAACACAGTAATATTTATGGGACATTTTTTGTTCCATATTTTACTAACACGATGACATCTATTTACGTTTATATTAAAATGGCGTGTCAATCAATCAATCGAGATTGAATAGGTAATGATTTCATTGGGATCAATATATGAAGGGATAAATGATCACCGAAGATCAATTTGGGCTCACGAATCATTTCACAAAATTAAATTGCAGGTAATGTACTTTTACACAAAATGTAGTTTTTTGAGGTGAAAACTTCTTTAGGCGCATTGGGCATTTTTTGAGATGGGGAAAAAATAATTGAACTCGCGACACTGTTACTGTTACCGACACCTCTGTATATAAAACAAAATTTAAAATTCTTTCCTGTCGATTCAAAAAATACACACGTAATTGTTCAAGTTTCCACTTCTGTCCAATGATTTATTTTTTTATGATAATATTTTTTTTAAGTGGAACGCAACTTTGACTAAAAATGTTACAAGGAACGTTTGGCATTCAGACCTTATGCAGCCAAAAAAAACAACCAATTTTCATTGGTCGATGCAACGACATCGCCTTTAACGAGTGCATATGCTGCAATGAATTTTATATTTCTTGTATTATACCACTGCTTACGGGAAAATATTGTAATACTGTGGTATTATATCCACGTGTTCCTTCTATTGCAATCGACGCTGTACACGGAATGACGTCAAAATACGTCTATCTCTTTCACCCAAGTTCAGTACACCTAAATAACAGTATTTACAACCCTTGAATAGGACACTACGACTATGTACAATAAGCCAATCGATCATAACTCAATTTGTGCCTTGTTCGATCGGTCAGACATACAAATGGCTAATTGTGCATATTAACGACTTTAGCTAATGGAAACAAAGCATACGGTGTGGTATGATCAAAAAATTATGTTATGTTGAAAATAAAAAAAAATATGCAGATTATTTGACAACATATTATCATGTACAGATCAGATTTACCTTTTTAATTTCTTTATTTCATTGTTACCAGCTGTCGATTTTTTATACGACTTAAAGTGATATAGCCACTCTGTAGGTTCCACTAAATAAAAAATCTCACATTATACATACAAGCATAACGCACATAGAACAGAGCTCATATTTAAACTTGCCTCGATGGCCTAATATATTCATCATCATCATCATCATCATCTCAGCCTATGCTTGTCCACTGCTGAACATAGGCCTCCCCAATCGCTTTCCAGCGTAACCGGTCCGATGCCACCTGCATCCAACGACTTCCTGCGATTTTCACAAGATCGTCGGTCCATCTGGCAGGCGGTCGTCCCACGCTGCGCTTGCCAATACGTGGTCTCCACTCTAGAATCTTTCTGCCCCAACGCCCGTCCGATCTACGCGCTATGTGGCTTGCCCATTGCCATCTAATATATTGGCATTATTAAAAAATATTTCGCTCGTCAATTGTGCCAACCTCAAGGCCCTATTCAATAAAAGTGATGATTGCGACATATTTGACAGAAAATTATAAAATTGTCACATTGTCGTGATAGGCGTGGATTTGAAAAAAAAATTAAAACTTATTACTGACAAGATCATACAAGACAAGATTTGACAAGATTACTGACAAGGTCACATTGTCTCCTGTCGCTTTTCATTGTTATTTATTAAACAGGATCAGGTCACTTTGTTACATTTCACGAGTAGCTGTGCGAAAGCAGAATCGAACGCTATACAGCCTTAGTGACTGTTAAAGTCATTATGATCGCAGGGCCTCGATTGCCTCTATATTATATAATGACAATGGCTTGTTGCAGTGGTTAAGAGCTTAAGTCGCTCTGTTCACTGGATCGAGCAGTCGCGGGTTCGATCCCCGCACGGAGCAAACCTTTGTGTAACACACAAATATTTGTTGCGGTCTGGATAATTGTATATGTGATTTTTTTTGTTTGTAAACGCACCCACGATACAGGAATAGTTCCAAGCATAGGCCTACGTTTGAGGTAAAGAAAAACATAGGTTTACCTTCTCGATAACCCTAGCCATGAGATGTAGTAAGAACCAGATTCCACAGCTATAAGTTCCACGCTTAAAGCTCTTGGCCAGTCCAGATCGAAGTGGTCAGATGATGAAGGAGATGCGAACACGTGTCGAGCGAGAGGATCTGCTTCTTTAGTCCAGCCGTCCGAAAATACTTCCACCAGTTCTTCACTCTATAAAATTGAAAGCACAGTCACGCCTATATTCCCTAAGCAGGGTTGGCAGAGGTGTACTAAGTACACCCACTTTTTGCCGACGATGTTAAGTCCCAAGTAATAGGGGGCGAACCTATTGCCATATACCGGGCACAATTCTATACTCTGGACTCATACTGAGAACTTTTCGTTAGAAAAACTGCATTTGTCCGATCTAGGATTTCAACCCAGAACCTCGAGATCACAAAGCGATGCGCCTTGCCACTAGACCAACGAGGCAGTCAAAATTGAAAGTATGTCTTGTTAAACATCACAAAGGTTTAGGCTTCTGCTGCATTTTTTAACTAAAGCATAGTATGAAGACATCGACGGAAGCGAGACACTTTCCAGTAAATGTATGGCACATTTGACCTTTTCTATCTATCTATATCATCCCGCCAGATCCCTTACGGAGTAGGCAGAGAGTTCAGAGTTCTTTCCTTACATATCTCCTCTGGCTTCCTTTACTCTCATTCGCCGGTTACGGAGACTCCTGACTGTCCTTCAGATAAGACCCGGTCTATTTGGTCATGGTAAGATGGTCTAGGTCTTCCCCGGTACCTACATCCTTCCACTTTCGCATTATATATCAGTTTTGTCATTCTTTCTTCGGACATTCTTTCTATATGCCCGCACCAACGGAGCTCACCCTTGACCCTTGAGCGCACCTTTGACTTTTTCACATAACAAATTAACTAAATATAGATGAACGTGACAGCACGCTTTCTCGATAGTGTTACGTTAATGTCTTCATAAAAACCCCTCAAATTTGGAATGGAACGACAGTTTTTTACTATAGTGTGAGAACGACAGAGTTAATAATAATTTCGTAAGGTACACACCAACATAAAATATAATTTGTTTTGTATTCACCAAGAGCTAATGGCATTCTGCAAATAACTTAAATGACGTAACTTATACAAATAGACTAATTATTCGTTGGACTAAACAAAAACGCGTGTTTATCATAATGCGCTTAAATTGGATAAAATCAACCTTGACACAGAAAAATGGTTCCAATACAACATTATGACGTAATAATTTATTACTCAGGTTAATTGGAAAACTAATAACCTACCCCGGATTCGTACGGATAGTGTTAAGTAAGTACTAAAGGTTTGTTTTTGTTTAGAACTATTTGAGAGGAAGAATTTGCACAATTCATTATAAAATTTGTAGGAAATTTTTGGATTTTTGGACACACAATTTTGACCAATTTACTCAAAATATTTAACTTGTAGCCTGCCACATTACAGACCTGGTGTCACATGCTTACGCCGCACCCGGCTTATTATCAGGCCATAAACTTCCCTCGTAAATCAGAGTATTAATATAAACCAAATGAAAATAAAAAATAACGTGTAGTAAATCTATACAACAGATAATGAGAGCGACTTCAATTTATACGTAATACTAGTTTCTTCGCGTTGACTTTAGACATAAACCTTAAATTTTTCCGGAAAAAATATCCTATGTGTTAATCCAATCCAAAACTGTTTGTAAAATTTCATCCAAACCTATTCAGCCATTTTCACGTGATTGAGTAACAAACCTCGAAACATACTAATTTACACATTTGAGGGTTTCGCCACATATTGACGCAGCGCGACGGGAACAAGACGGTAGCGCGGCTTCGGGAGTTATAATGTACTGAAATGTACGGTAGTACCCACACAGCGCAGCCCCGCTCGGCGCGACGGCAAACGTCATGACCGCACGTAGCCAAGCTCTTCCCACGCGCTCCCGTCGCGCTCCGTCGGCTATTTGACCAAACCTTTATAATATTAGAAGGATCGCTTGCCATCCACAAAATGGAACAATGAGCTGGTGAAGGTCACAGTTAAAAGCTGGATGTATACAGCACATAGTCAGTCGTCGTGATGATCTTTGGGTATGCATGTGTCTAGCAGTGCCTGTCTTTTGGCTGATGATAATGAAAAATAGATAAATTGATTTTGGCCTACAATGACGTCTTTTGATGTGATGACGAATGATGATGTTGACAATACATGGATAGGTTGTTTGTGAATACATCCTTCTCCTCCTCGAGTCGTATTCCTTATGTCCAAGTTTCGTGATCTCCACCATCCAGGCTCTTGTGATTTGTTTTTCGCTATCTTCCCCTGTCATTGGCGACTTGCAGCACGTTTAAGACTGTAGTATCCAGAGTGATGTGAATCTGGTCAGACAAAAGTCTTTGCCCATTGAACTTCCCAGAGATGGTGAATAGATAGATATATGATGAAGGTAGAGATATCGGCCTGAAGATGGATCGACGATACGAGCCGAGGACGATGTTCACAACGATCCAGAAATTGTACAAAATAATACGTAAAAGCCCTAAGCAAGAATGATTTTATGTATACTTCCTAATGTTATCGTTTTTTTTGTTTTTCATAGCAAGGCGGTTTTTGAAGCTTGATAGTTCTTAAACGTCAGAGGGATGATATGCCAAATAAATTACTGTACATCTCATTATTTGTAGTTAGGCTTGAGTAGAGAAACGATTTAGGTAGAATATTAGTTACATAAATTAACAGGGTATATACCTAAGTGCTTATGAATTTTATTTGGCAAAAATTCTATATTGAGTCATGACATGTTACATAAATGACGTTAAAGACCATAATTATACCGTTTGACAAAAAAACTAGAGTGAGAGTAGGACCAAAGGGACAGCCTTTGATAAGGGACATAAACTTACGAATACATTTTGTGATGGTAGCGGGTTCTGTTATATTAATCAGGGATATGTAACATACCCTCGAAGGTACCTAAAACATAAAATTTATATATCCCGTACTGTGCGTTAACTCACTGATTCTGTGATGGGATAAGATGATGAAAGTCTCAACTCTCCACTGGACCCATAAACTCTGTGAGATGTTTCACAAGCAGTGTCCAGTCTCACGAACTCGACGGAAGCTTCGAACTCGAAAGACCGAAAGTCGTCAGAAGCACATGACATGTTGACATGTTGACCACATCGAATTTTAGTTCAGCTACCGTTGCAATGGACCTGAATTCATAATCTCCAACATCACTGGGAGCAAAAAATTAGGTATTCAAAAATAATAATGTTTCTTTTCAGACAGAGTTTTTTAGATGTTCTAGACGAAACAACAGGTTTTTTTCAAATGAACGAAATTTCCATGTTGCATTTTTATGTGTTTATTTACTAACTCCTTGACAAAATAGCGTCAATCTGTCCTTTCGAAGAAATGTGTTCTTTGCTATTACTAGGGTTAAGCGGCGTTCGGCCCGGTCGGTTTGAGATGGCTTGTGGTAATTAAATTTTCGAGCATCGCCGTGTCGCTATACTTCAGAACATAAGTTAAGCCGTTGATGTCGGCTGCTACTTCATGTGACAGTCATTCAGCTGACTTAAATTTCTTATATGCAGCTTGATAAGTTCTAACATCAAGTGTCCAAAAACTTGCTTTCCCAAACCCCGAAACCCCTGTTTTCCATGGTGGGGGACTCTTTCACTTCCATTTGGGAAAATACTTTTACCAATTATTGGGATAGTATAGACTGACTGACAGAGTATGAAATTGCATATTTAAGTACGACAGAATTTCGTCAAATCTTCAATTCTTTCATATACCTGCATAACTAACATAAAGCTTATCGAAGATACTGACGGCAGCCGTGACATCACCAGCACAGCGATACCACCGCGAGTGTGCTGAATGGACTGATCGACAGAGCTGGCCTTCGCTTCGGACGCCTCATACTCGAAGTCGTATAACTTCTCCGGGTTTAGCTTCAAAGCGATATGTGCAACTGGAATATGATTTTTGACTTTATGTAAATTCTTTACAATATGCTTAAATGGTGTAGGTTTCCTTTTCAAAACTCCACGTTATGATTTCACATATTTTGTATTGAGCAAACGGTGTCCTTCCTACTCTATAAAGCAATAGGTGTCAAAGTTTTATTTATTTATTTTTAAGAAAGATTACAGGCTTATTACAAAATGTTATTATAATGTTAATATTCGTGTTCTTGTGTGTATGTGGTCAGGCGATGGATGACTTCAATGATTGGTTTACATTTTTTGATATCGAATACGTATATTTTAACTAATTACAAGTAGTACAATTTTACAATAAAAAAGCACTGTCTCCATGAAGCAATGTGAATTTTGAAAATGCGCCAGAGCAACTGCGCGCGCCGTCCGTCGTTCCTCCGGCCCCGCCTCCCGCCGCCGTCCCCGCCGTTGCGTTGTGCGTGTATGTGCCCCCGGCCTTGGAAGCACCCGGTTCCAACGAAGACGCGTAGATATGGCGTTGCAGGTTTAACCTTAGCTGGAGCATCGTTGATCTTCGGTAGGTACAGGGAGTGGACATATCCGTGAGAATGTCCTGAGAATCTCGCCTGCTTCAGTCTTAATTCTTGCGACTCGCGCCAGTCCATCTTTACCCGTGTGGGTCTGTAGCAGCCGCCCTAGGCACCACTTCAAAGGAGGAAGATTATCTTTTCCTCTATCTAAGTCATTGGCGCGTGGTTCCCGGCTTAGAATAGGACCAACCCATCTCATCCCAACGGGTGTCGTACAAGGCGACTAAGGGAAAACTAGGGAATGGGCAGCAGCGTTCCCTTAACACTTCTACCATCAAAAACTGCGCTCGCGAACCCGCCTGCCAAGCGTGGCGAGTATGGCAAACCCCCCCCAATTTATTAAAATGGAAGAACAGAATAAAACCAGGCCCCTAGTCCCCGGCGGTTCTGTTCGTCCTGACCACGGTAGTAGCTATAGTAACGACAAGACAAGGGGTGCTAAGAATCTCCGGAAGAGATTCGGCTACCACCAACAACGAAAATTGGCCCTGGTGACATACAACGCACGCACGTTAAGGACAGATGAGAAGCTTGTTGAGCTGGAAGAAGAGATAAACAAGTTGCGGTGGAATATTGTTGGTTTATCGGAGGTCCGAAGAAAGGGCGAGGACACGATAACCTTAAAATCCGGCAACTTGTTTTACTACCGGGAGGGCGAGCAGCAGTCCCTAGGTGGTGTCGGATTTATCGTCCACAAGTCTCTTATAGATAACGTTGTGTCCATCACTAGTATGTCGAGCAGGGTAGCGTACCTGATACTCAGAATATCCAAAAGATATTCGCTGGTGCATACAGGTCTACGCACCGACCTCGGCATACTCAGATGATGACGTCGAAGTAATGTATGAGAACATTAGTAGAGCCATACATACTTCCAAAGCACACTTTACAGTGGTTATGGGTGACTTCAATGCGCATCTGGGCAAACGGGGCGATGATGAGTTGAGAGTGGGGCAATTTGGATATGGGCAGCGCAACCCCAGGGGTCAGAGGCTGGCCGAATATCTAAAGAAGGAGGGACTCTTTATGATGAACTCTTTCTTCCAGAAGCCGCCTCATAGAAAATGGACCTGGATGAGCCCTGATGGTTCCACAAAAAATGAGATAGACTTCATCATGAGCACCAGGTGACAAATATTTAATGATGTCTACGTGATTCACAGGGTAAAAACCGGCAGTGATCACCGAATGGTCAGAGGCACATTAAATATTAATGTCAAAATGGAAAGATCACGTCTAATGAAGTCTACGCTCCGACCTTCTTATGCACATATCCAAAACCCCGAGAACTTTCAACTCGAATTAGCAAACCGCTTTGAATTGCTAGATAGCAGCGCATCAGTGGACGAAATCAACAACAGGCTGGTAGAGACTGTCCATTCGGTCGGGTCCAAGTATTTTAAGCCCCACCGTAAAAATAGACCTCAAAAACTATCCAACTACACCCGAAACCTCATGGCTGAGCGACTTTCCATGACCCTCCAAACCTCCGATGATGCTAAGTCCCATAGGCAGCTCCACGGACAGATACTGAAGTCCTTGCGACACGATTTACGGTCCTTCAATACAAGGCGTATTGAGGAGACTATAGCACAGAACAAGGGCTCCAAAGTGTTCGCAAGAGACGCGTCTATTGGGCAAAGCCAGTTGACGAAGCTGAAGACGGAGGACGGAAACGTAACGTCGAATAGGTCAGAGGTGCTCAGGGAGATAGAGAGGTTCTATGGGCAGTTGTACACCTCAGTAGCTGAACCTGTTGTTGACTTGGTAAAAGACCCAAGAGCCAAGCTAACCCGACACTACACTGAAGATATCCCGGACATCAACCTATACGAGATTAGGATGGCTCTCAAACAACTCAAAAATAACAAAGCGCCAGGCGAAGACGTAATTACCGCAGAGATTCTGAAAGCGGGCGGAACGCCGATACTTAAAGTCCTACAGAGGCTGTTTAATTCCGTTTTGCTCGAAGAGAAAACGCCGGAAGCATGGAACAGGGGTGTGGTGGTACTGTTTTTCAAGAAAGGTGATAACACTTTACTGAAGAATTATAGGCCCATCACACTGCTGAGCCATGTTTATAAGTTGTTTTCGAGAGTCATCACGAATCGTCTCGAACGCAGGCTTGATGACTTCCAGCCTCCCTAACAAGCCGGTTTCCGAAAAGGCTTTAGTACCATAGACCACATACATACGCTGCGGCAGATTATACAAAAGACCGAGGAGTATAATCGGCCACTATGCTTGGCGTTTGTGGACTATGAGAAAGCCTTCGATTCGATCGAGACTTGGGCGGTTCTTAGATCTCTCCAGCGATGCCGCATTGACTATCGGTACATTGAAGTGTTGAAGTGCTTGTATAATAACGCCACCATGTCAGTCCGAGTACAGGGGCAGTGCACGAAGGCGATCCCCATAAAAAGAGGAGTAAGGCAGGGAGACGTCATTTCTCCGAAACTGTTTACGGCTACTTTAGAGGACGCCGTCAAGCTCTTGGAATGGCAAGGACTTGGCATCAACATCAATGGCGAATACATCACTCACCTTCGATTTGCCGACGACATTGTGGTCGTGGCGGAGTCGCTGGAAGATCTAGGACGAATGCTTGGTGACCTCAACAGAGTATCTCAACAAGTGGGTTTTAAAATGAACATGGACAAAACGAAAATAATGTTTAACGTCCATGTCGTACCCACAGCACTCACCGTTGGGAACTCTACTCTTGAAGGTGTCGACGAATACATTTACCTGGGACAGGTAGTCCGGTTAGGTAGGTCCAACTTTGAGAGAGAGGTCAATCGACGAATCCAACTCGGCTGGGCAGCGTTCGGGAAACTGCGCAACATCTTCTCATCCAAAATACCTCAGTGCCTTAAGACTAAAGTTTTTAGTCAATGTGTGTTACCAATGATGATATATGGATCAGAGACGTGGTCTCTTACAATAGGTCTCATAAAAAAGCTCAGAGTTGCTCAGCGAGCTATGGAGAGACCTATGCTCGGCGTTTCTCTACGCGATCGAATCAGGAATTAGGAGATTCGTAGAAGAGCCAAGGTCACTGACATAGCCGTTAAGATTAGCAAGCTGAAGCGGCAATGGGCGGGCCACATAGCGCGTAGATCGGACGGGCGTTGGGGCAGAAAGATTTTAGAGTGGAGACCACGTATTGGCAAGCGCAGCGTGGGACGACCGCCTGCCAGATGGACCGACGATCTTGTGAAAATCGCAGGAAGACGTTGGATGCAGGTGGCATCGGACCGGTTACGCTGGAAAGCGATTGGGGAGGCCTATGTTCAGCAGTGGACAAGTATAGGCTGAGATGATGAAGTCATTGGGGTCTGTGGACATAGGTGTTATAGGTCGGGAGTTAAGGACAGCTTCAATTTGCGCTAACACTGTACTCAACTCCTCGTATGTGAGATTAGCATTGCCTACGACGCGACGTATGTGGTACTTTCAGGACTTGATTCCTGCCTCCCACAAACCGCCAAAATGAGGCGAAAAGGGTGGGATAAATGTGAATTTTATTAAATTATTAGCTGTGAAATTAAGAATATCATCTGTACTATCGTTTAGAAAATTAGAAAAATCCCTTGCAGCCACTACGAAAGTCGTTCCAATATCCGAAAAAAAATCTGCAGGTTTACCACGTCGAGAGAGGAACCGTTTTAATGCGAGTAAGTATGATTCAAATGTTAGACTTTTGACCAATTCTAAATGTATTGCGCGTGTAATAAAACATACGATTAAACAGATATAGCATTTTTCTAATTTTGCGCCTCGTCCTTTGCGATTTAAAATGAACAAAGGCCCGCCGTAATCTACACCGCAGCGTATAAACGGGTATCCTTCTTCGATTCTCTCTTTAGGCAGGTTACCCATTTGTACTTGTAAAGCTTTAGCTTTAATCCGTGTGCATTTAACGCAAGTGCGGACTGTTTGTCTGGCTAGGTCACGTCCTCTAAGAGGCCACCAGCTTTCTCTGATCGTGGCCAGCAGCAACTGAGGCCCGGCATGAAGTAAAACATGATGCTGATGAAGGAAAATAAGCCGAGTAAATTTGTGTTTAGAACACAATAGCCTTGGATGTTTCTTTTCGTACGAGAATGTCTCAGAGTACATAAGTCGACCTCCGACTCAAATTAAACTGTATTGGTCTAAAAACACATTTAAACTAGAAATGTTTCTTGAACATTTTTCAGATCGATTATGTTTTAAATCATTAAAGATTTGTGAAAATGATTGTTGTTGTGAAATTCGTGCTAGAAGCCTGGTAGAACTATTCAATTCATCAACCGATAGTGGACCAATAGTCCGTTGTGATCTTATTTTAATAAGACAATTGTAAATAAAACGTAGAATATATGCAGTTGTGCGTATTAATCGAGTATAAGAAGAAAAACGTTCAAATGGGAAGTATTCCGATCGCGTTTGACTTGTCATTGCAACTTTAATAGGTTTTAGTTCGGGTAACTCATCGTAATTATCGCAATCATTGTTATTAAACTCGCAGTTGAAGGTAGACTTGCGTAAAAATTTCGGTCCTTTCCACCACATATCGGAACAGTACAACGAATCGAGATGCACCCCGCGCGATAACAAATCAGCTGGGTTTTGTTTACCTGCGTCATGTATCCACGATGAATCACCCGCCAGTTCATTTATTTCCACAACTCGAGATTGTACGAACGTCTTTAATAATGTAGGAGGCATTCGTGGCCATCCCAAAACTACAGTTGAATCAGACCAAAAATAGACTGTATCGAATGTTAATCTTACGGATTTAATTATTTTATGAAATACTGAAAAAAAAACACTGATATACACTGAAAAAAATACTGAAAAAAATACTATTAGCATCACAAAAACTGTAATATAAAGACTTACAAGTAAATTATGCACGTTCTGTGTTGGAGGTTATTTGTTATTTGTTGAGTGTTTAAACTGTAGAGGTAGCCTAGAGGAGCCGGTACTGTCGTGTACATGTCCTTGGTTTGATTTCACATTCTTCGTTATGTTAATTTGTGTTATATGGATTCGAGCTCTAAGACAATATACACATTCTTCACTATAAATATAATTGTATTTTATTTATAAATTTATTTGCATTGTATTACTTACATTAATTAATATTGTTTCTGTATTTTTCTGAGCTGTGTACTGTTTTATATGTATATGTATGTATGTATATATATATATATATGTGTATATATATATATATATATATATATATATATATATATATATATATATATATATATGTGTGTATATATTGTCTACGGCAAAATAAAAAAAAAAAAAAAAAATTTATACGTCAATGTCATTCGCCATGAGGCGATATATAGAAAAAATTATTCATGTTTTTTAACCTAACAATTGTGAATGTGTTGGTTTTTTCAATAAACAGTGATTGAGGACCTGGGCTTTATTTATTCATGGTCCACGAGTCGAATATTGCGTAAAGTATTGCGCACAAGTACTATTATCAAACCAGCGAAAAAACAGTGATGATTTATGGTGAATCGCAGTTTGAATTGTCACTGAACATAATTATAGTTACAAGTCGCCTGCGGCAACGCGTGTTATCAGAAGCTGTGATTATCAGGCTGGATAGTTTCCAGTCATCTGTAACAAAGTGTTAGCGGCGAGATCGTCTGGGGCAACACTTATTATCAGGAGTTCGGTGATCAGGCTGGACAGTTCCAGTCGTCTGTAACAAGTGTTTAAGCGGCGTGACTCCAGTGGCAAATAAAAACAAGTGGATGTGGTAATCTTGAATATATGTGGTGTTGAAGTCGGAAAACTGTAAGTAAACTTGAGCTTGTAATCGGTGAAACGAAGCATTAAGTGCAGATTCAAAGTGCAAAGTGATATAATATAGGAACTCTTAGAATCTGTTTCAATTTAAAAACTCTTTAAATTGTTTGTTGTGAACATTTGTGTTTATCCTGGATAGCTTGTCTAGCTCAATTCGAATTTGTTATTAATATTACTTGTTTTCATTTCTATAACATGGAATCTTTGCTAAAGGTACAAACTGACAATCAAAATATAATAGAAAAGGCTAGAAGTAACTTCAAAAAATCACCTAAAGAGAGGATAACACCATCTTATCTTGAAACAAGACTAGAATCTTTAGAATTACAGTGGAATAATTTTGTACAAACACATAGAAGTATTGTAGAACATTCAACTGATTTAAAGCATACTTATTTTACTTCAGAGACATATGACAAGGTTGAAGAAATGTATATTATGTATAAATCTGAATTAAAAGAACGTATTTCACTAATGAGAAATGACGGAGGAAGTTCGAATATGCCGGTAACAACAAATGTTCATACCAATGTTAAGTTACCCAAGGTAAACATACCTATATTTTCTGGCAAATATACAGAATGGACAACCTTTCGTGATTTGTTCATATCATTGATTCACAACAACAATATAATTGATAACGTACAAAAATTGCATTATTTGAAAGGACATCTGTCAGGTGAGGCTGAGCAATTGTTACGGCACACACCTGTCACAGCATGTAACTATGAGGAATGTTGGGCAACTTTAAAGAAACGTTATGATAATAAACGGTATTTATCCAATTCAATGTTACAAAGATTAATTAATCAACCAAGTATTGTAACAGAATCATCAAGTACCATTAAAGAGCTATTGGATACAACTGTGGATTGCTTGCATGGTTTGCACACCATAGGTATCAAAGTTGATACTTGGGATGCAATCATTGTTTACATTATGAGTGCTAAATTGGATAGAGAATCACGTAAACAATGGGAACTGTCAGTCAGTTCAACTGATCAGTTACCAACTTTCAATGACTTTAAGTCATTTTTAGAAGCTAGATTTCGTGCATTAGAATTCTTAGACACTCAATACAAATCCAGGCAGCACTTCCCAGCAAGTAAACCAAAGGTTCTTCATGTAATCTCATCAGATAAGAATTCAAAAATTATATGTCCATTCTGTAGAGAAAAACATAGATTAAGTCACTGTAAAAAGTTTAGCAAGCAAAGTTATGATACTCGTAGTGAGTTCGTCAAAGGCAATGGTCTATGTTTCAACTGTTTCGGGAAAAATCATACAATAAAATATTGTCGTATTCAATCCACTTGTCAAATATGCAACCGCCGACATCACTCTTTATTGCACCCTCAGGCATCCTCCACCACAAATTCTGGTAGTAATGCAGATCAGACAGTTTCAGTCAATTCAGCAGTACCCACATTACAACCAAATTCTAGTGAATCAGAACCAACAATTATAACAACACATTTCTCCAAGAAAATTGTACCAGGCAACATTTTGTTAGCAACCGCCATTGTCGAAGCAAAGACAAGAAACGGCTCCATTCAACTACTGAGGGCGTTATTGGATCAAGGATCCCAAGCTTCATTCATAACCGAATCAGCAGTACAATTGCTCGGGCTTAAGAAAATCCCCACAAAAAGTATTATATCAGGGATAGGAGGTGACAGAGGTGCTTTCGCCTCTAGGCATACAGTCCTCGTCACTGTGAAATCTCGCCACGATCCTAGTTTTAGTATTCAAGTACAAGCATATGTTTTAGGTACAATTACCTCACTAATTCCAACAGATACAATTTCTGCACTAAACTGGCCTGAACTTGGAAATTTAACTCTGGCTGATCCAGAGTATCACACTCCAAGCAAAATTGATATTTTGCTTGGTGCTGATGTTTATGGTCAAGTTATTAAAGATGGTTTAGTGAAATATCCTCCAGGGCCACTCATAGCTCAAAACACAACCCTGGGATGGATTTTATCAGGAAATATGCAATCTGATTTCAGCACAAGACCAGCACACTGTCATCAAATTGTGGTCAGCATGCATTCCCATATCAGTGACAATGATTTGCTCAAGAAGTTTTGGGAAATTGAATCTGACAGTTCTTCGTATACCAAAAAGATGTTAACAGAAGAAGAAAAGCGGTGTGAAGAATTTTTCGCTCAAACAACAAGGCGAGACGACACCGGTCGTTACATTGTAAAACTTCCATTTCGTGATGAAGATCCACAATGTAAGTACGGACACACAAGAGATATTGCTCTTAAAAGATTTCATCTTCTTGAATACAAATTCAAAAAAGATCCTGAGTTGAAAGAGAGATACACGGAGGTAATTGAAGAATATCTTAACCTTGGTCATATGAAGATGATCCCTGTAGAGGTTGACCACTGGAAATCTGAAGCAGTTTATCTACCGCACCATGCAGTGATTCGCGAAGATAAACCTACCACACAGGTTCGAGTCGTGTTCGACGCCTCCTCGAAAGGCAAAAATGGCGTATCTTTAAATGATACACTCATGGTTGGTCCTACTATTCAACCTGACTTGCGGCATCTTATAATAAAATGGCGTCTACATCCAATTGTTCTAAGTGCAGATGTCGTAAAAATGTATCGGCAGGTCCTAGTCGCTGATGAAGATACAAATTTCCAGCGACTAGTATGGCGAAGCGATCCGGCATCTGAAATAAAGGATTAAAAATTACTAAGGGTCACCTTTGGAACAGCGTCCGCACCTTACCTAGCTGTAAAGTCCTTGCAGCAGTTGGCATATGATGAAGGGGATAAATTTCCTCTGGCATCTGAAAGGATAAAAAAAGAATTTTTTGTAGATGATTTAATGACAGGATGTGAGACCGTGGAGGAAGGGAAGAAAATATTTGAGGAATTGAATCACTTAATTGCAAGGGGAGGATTTCAGTTACAGAAGTGGATGACAAGCAACAGAGATCTTGCATGTGAAATAATGGATAAAAAAGGCACGCAAGAAGGGTCCGTGGATATTAAGTTAGATGAAGTAGTCAAAATACTCGGACTTTCATGGGATCGAGAATCAGACACTTTCCGATACTCAATAGCTTTCCCTTCGCGACCTGGCTCTGTCACAAAAAGACAAGTAATATCAGATATTTCTCGGCTATTCGATCCCATAGGCTGGGCTGCGCCATGCGTTGTGACAGCAAAAATAATGATTCAAAAGCTATGGCTTTCCGGCATTGATTGGGACGATGACTTACCTGTAGAACTGTTAAAGGAATGGAACACTTACCAACAAGATCTTTTAAGCATGTTTGAGTATACTGTTCCAAGATGGCTTAACACTCGAAGGGATGATGTTGCAATGGAGCTCCATGGATTCTGCGATGCCTCGAGTATGGCATATGCAGCGGTCATCTATTTAAGAGTAACCGGTGCTGATGGTGTCATCAAGGTCAATTTAGTTACAGCGAAAACCAAGGTTGCTCCAACTAAACAGCTTTCCATTCCGCGTCTCGAGTTGATGGGAGCAGTTCTCTTGGCAAGGTTGATCAACGAAATTGCTGAAGCACTAACCATATCAAAGGTGCACATACATTGCTGGACTGATTCAACAATTGTTCTCGCTTGGCTTAGCAATCACCCAAGCCGGTGGACAACATTTGTAGGAAATAGAGTATCCGAAATTCTCACTCACTTGGACAACACACAGTGGAATCATGTAAAATCTACTCACAATCCCGCGGATATAGCATCCCGTGGTATGACACCTTCAGAACTGTCAAAGTCATTATTGTGGAAGCATGGTCCGATGTGGTTACAATGTGGTTCAATCAATTATGGAAAACCAAAATCTATACATACGGAACTGGAGAAGAGATCTGAAAAATATGTGAAGGTTCACATAGCAAGTTCTGAAGATGATCCACTATGGACGAAATATTCTACACTGCAAGGGTTAATCAGAATCATAGCATATTGTAGACGATTTTTGAGAGTTAACAGGCCAAGGAAACCTTACCTAACCAGTCCGGAGTTGGCTGATGCCTTAGAAATTTGCATTAAGAAATCTCAACAAGAATTTGAACAGGAAATAGATAGCATAAAAACCAAAGGAAGAGTCAGCAAAAAAAGTAAGTTAAAACCACTGTGTCCCATATTAGATGATCGAGGCGTTTTACGAGTCGGAGGACGGATTGAAAATGCACAGATGGCTGAAAGCATAAAACATCCCATTATAATTCCGAAGCATAATCACATCACAATGCTGCTAATAGATGAAGCTCACAAAAAAACTCTTCATGGAGGTCCAACTTTAATGATAAATTACTTGCGTTCTAAATATTGGATAATATCTGCAAAAAATACTATTAAGGCATATGTGCGCAAATGTGTGATATGCAAACGGCACTCAGCTACCTTTAAATCCCAGTTCATGGGTCAATTACCTACCAGTCGCGTTACACCAGCGAGGCCGTTCATCCACAGTGGTGTCGATTTCGGTGGTCCTATAAATCTGAGAGTATCCAAGGGACGTGGAAACAAATCCTACAAGGGATACATTTGTCTTTTTGTGTGCATGGTTACGAGGGCTGTGCACTTGGAGGCCGTAAGTGATCTCACTTCACAAGCCTTTATCGCAGGGTTTAAGCGATTTGTTGCTCGAAGAGGCCATTGTAGTGATCTTTGGAGCGACAATGGAAAAAACTTTGTTGGCGCATCCAAGGAACTCCAACACTTAATCGCCGCTGAGAAATCATCGGTTGCTATTGAAATACGATCCTGGCTCAGCAATCAAAGTGTGAAGTGGCATTTTATACCTCCCCATGCTCCAAATTTCGGCGGTCTCTGGGAGGCCGGAATCAAGTCAACCAAATTCCATCTGAAGCGTATAATTGGGGATTCGACGTTAACTTACGAGGAGATGGCCACTTTACTCGCACAAATTGAGGCTTGCCTCAATTCAAGACCCATGACGCAAATTAGTCAGAACCCGGATGATCCAACCCCACTTACCCCGGGCCACTTTCTAATAGGAGAGCCCATGGTTCTAGTACCAGAACGTTGTTATGAACATAGTAATGTCGGTACTCTGAAACGATGGCAAGTTTTACAAAAAATGACTCAGAATTTCTGGAGACGTTGGTCTCAGGAATACTTATCAAGCATGTTGCAGCGTTACAAGTGGACACGTAAAGAACCAGAGCCAAATGTAGGAGACGTCGTTTTAGTCAAGGAAGACAATCTTCCTCCAGGCAAATGGATGCTTGGTAGAATTGTAATGAAACACCCAGGTGCTGACGGAATTACACGAGTAGTAACTATAAAATGCAATAACTCTCTTTTTAAGCGACCTACATCTAAATTATGTGTCTTGCCAATTTCAAATTAAAATTAATATGTAATCATCATAAGGAATTACCTAGCCCTTAGTCATACATTTGTTATTCAGTTGCAAGTCTTTTCAGTCCAAGGTGGGCGGTTATTTTTTTTGTGAAAGGACATCACTATGTCCTTGGTGGGCGGAATGTCTACGGCAAAATAAAAAAAAAAAAAAAAAATTTATACGTCAATGTCATTCGCCATGAGGCGATATATAGAAAAAATTATTCATGTTTTTTAACCTAACAATTGTGAATGTGTTGGTTTTTTCAATAAACAGTGATTGAGGACCTGGGCTTTATTTATTCATATATATATATATATATGTACCCGTGACGCCCCTTACAAAGGTTCTGCCAGAATACCAGCGCTGCATTATAGCCATAGTGCAGCAATATGCTGAGGCAGAGTCCTGTTTGGCCCCACACAATTGTGCCTTTCTTTACATAACTGCCTGTTTACTCTGTATTGTAGTGTGTTGGTCAAATAAATGTTTTTTCTTTCTTCTTTCTTTCTTTCTTTCTTTCTTATGATACAATCTTGTGCCTAGCAAAGCGCCACATAGTTCTAACCGTGGCACAGTTATCGGTTTTAACGGTGCGACTTTGCTTTTGCGCATAATAAATGAACTGTTACTATTGAGTTATTTGTAAGGGTGCGTGCGTATGCACAAGCACCGTACGCATTAAGTGACGCATCTGAAAAAATATGTAATTCCGTTCGGTGTGTCTTGTCGCCTTTAATGTGACGTGGAATCCGTAACTTTTGTAAATAATGTAATTTACTAAGAAAATTTTGCCATTCGATTAAAATGTTATGAGGGACAAGGTCATGCCAGCCTAATTTAGAAATCCACAATTTCTTTATTAAAATTTTTGCAATAACCGTGGTAGGTGCTAAAAGTCCTAACGGATCAAAAATTTGCGATATCGTAGAAAGAATTGTACGCTTAGTTACATTAGACACATCTTGACTGCACTTTGTAGTGTAGTACAATTCATCGATATGTGCGAACCACCCTAGCCCTAGTGTTTTTGTATGATAATTTCTGCCTAATGCTAATTCTTTGGATGGAGATTATGATTGCAAATGTTGATAATTAAATACCCATTTTCTTAAATTAAAACAACCCGATTTTAATACTTTAGTGACATCGTTACATACTTTTATTAATGAATTCTGATCATCGCTGCCAGTAATTAAATCATCTGCAAAGAAATCTTCGTTAATGACTTGAGCAATGACGTCATCAATGCATTCTGATGCAAGCTGCTTAAGGCATCGTATACTAAGAAAAGGTGCGGACGCCGTACCGTACGTTACAGTATTAAGCTGATATACACCGAGGGGATCGCTATCGTTTTCTCTCCAAAGAATAAGTTATAATTTTCGTTGATCAGGTTGTATTAAGATCTGCCTGTACATTTTCTCAACATCTGCACATGCTACGAATTTAAATTGGCAAAATCTTAATAAAATAGACATTAAGTCATTCTGTAATGCGGGACCTATTAGTTGTATGTCATTTAGTGACTTGCCCGAGGTTGTCTTAGCGCTCGCGACAAACACTAGCCTGAGTTTTGTAGTTGCACTGTGTTCTCTAAAAACACCATGATGTGGTAAGAAATTACAAGATAAGTCATAATTATGAACGGGACTCATGTGTCCCAAGCTTAAATATAAAGAATATTATCGCATAAAATCGCTATACAATTGTTTATACTCAGGTGCGCTGCGAAGTAATTTGCGTTCGAGCGCGAGAAACCGATTCTTTCGATTGTGGCAATCTCATATTCGAACGTCTCTGTACTTCGGAAGGTACGTTAAGCCGTTGGTCCCGGTTAGCACTTAATGTGGTAGTCGTTAAGCTGAGTTGGAAGCCTTATAGGCGGCTTCATAAATTCCAACAGCAGGTGACCACAAACCTGCCTCCACCAATCCACGCTAGGTCCGCGTGGAGGAACATCACCTAATATCTCTCACCTCGATTCGTGAGAGAAGGCCTTTTCCCAGCAGGGACAGTATAGGCTGCTTTTATTATATTATTATTATTATACCTGTTGGAACTCTGTACTATCTGCCCACCCCGCAAGCGATCTAGCGTGATGATATAGATAGATAGATAGATACATCTACCATTAGATGGCTTGAAAAATGTCAAAAATAAAATTGCAGCCATCTAAACGTGAATGAATGGATGCAATATGACTTACCTAATATCCCTATTTCCACCTCTTCCATATAAGAATACATCTCTTGGTGAGGAAAATGTGATCGGTGGATCTGGTGGAGCTTCCGGAAAGGAACGAGACGGAAACCTTCTGAAACACGACCCTCGACCCCAAGGTTCGCCTTCTTGGTGTAGATCTACGAATTCGTAGAGAGCTTTGAAGTATATTGGTCTGAAATAAAAGATATATTTTACAAAACAAATTCTTGCAATAAGACCAAAGATAAGCTCAAAGTGACATTACTAATATCAGACAAATAATTTCCCTCATATGCATGCAATGCAAAATATGCACCCAGTTTTGAACCAAAATATATTCGCTAGAATTGGTTCTGAATACATTCTATCATGTTGCTTCAGTGTGGTATCCTGTGTTAGCTTTAATTCCAAAGTCAACGAGTCCCCTTTGGACAAGAAGCTCTCAGTCTTCGCACAAGCTCTATATATTCTCAACAGTGCGTGCTCACATGTCCTCGGAGCACGTTCTCGGCAGAATCTGGCAACTAGGGTAGCGTTGGTAGGAGGCCGGCCAACAAATTCCGATTGCGGAGAAGTCGCTCTAGACATTTGATCTTTATTTATCGCTGAAAATAAAATAGATAATAATCGCACACTATTTTTAAACTATATAACAATAATATTGCTAGTTTCACTATTGCACCACTTAAGCTTTGTGGTGTGAATAGGTATAATCCAAAAGTAAAGCGGTTGTTTCTTCTTTTACCTTTTCTTCGCATTTTAATTCATTCTGTTGTGCATGTCATTACACAACATAATGAAGTAGTTTGATTCTGCGGTAAAACCGCCCCTCTTTTGCCAAATATTAACTTATATTAACTATTAATATTAACTTTATAAAATAAGGGTTATTGCCAACACATCGGGCATAATTGCAGACTCCAGACTCCTTCTAAGGATTTTTCGATAGAATAACAATTACAATGTCCTAGCAATAATTTGAATACGTCCTATATTTCCAGCCATACCATATGCCGCTGGAGCAGCAAAAGACTAGTAGATTGTAGCAGCAAATAAAAATATCAAAAGTGAACTTCAAACCCGTTGTTGGTTTACTTTTAATCAATATTCCTATCCACTTGATCATAAAATCGACCGACAAAACTGCGGGAAATAACTCACCAGAATATATCGCTGCAGCCGGGCGATATTCTCATCGGACCATCCCATTTATTCAAATGGCTCCCACAGTATTCATCCTTTTTGCTAAAGGAGTTTGGATTCAGAGCGTTGGTCACATAAAATTTCAATACTGAAAACCACACTCTAAATCTTGGGGCGGAAAATGACGGTCTCCTGTATATTATGTTTCGTCCCGAGGGTCCGGAGGTGTCTATCCCTTGCATGTGATAAAGGCATGTAGTGTTGGGAGGTAGGGAATTCAAGAATTCCATGACCGGTCTCCCGGATCCAAAATTCGCAGGCTCTTTTGTTCTTTGCGTATGTCGGTGACTGCTGATCCACGAATCGAACCCTCAATTGAGAAATGGTGTGATGATAGTTGCTAGAACATTGGTATTGTTATTGTTGGAAATGAATGTATATTTAATGATGGAAATTAGATTGCGTAGAAAAATTTTGTTTGAATACGAGTTTTAATAACTTTTTTACACATGAAAAACTTCACCTATAGTTTTGTTATGTTTTCGTTCTATACTACCAAAAGGACAGTCTAGTAAGTTATTTTTTTCTTCGTTGATTTACACTTACCATAAAACAACAGCAATATAATTAGCGGTAACTTATTGCACATCTTATAATTAAGCAATTAGAAATGTGTTCGCACTATTCCAATTTTTATTGTTTATACTTATTGTTTACTAAAGTTCATCTCTCATTTAACATCGCAATAATGTTTCATTCTTATATTATTTCAATAAATATATATTGCATTATTCAAATACCTACATGTATGATAATTGGCGTATATATTCTCCTCATTTATTAATAACACGGAAAGGGCTTACCGAACGTCATAAAATACAATCAAATGTAAAAGATAGGGGTCGTGTCCTAAATTCGTAAGTTAAAACAATGTGAGCTGGTGTAGAGTTCGCTGCTCCATTATTGTGACCGACCGTGCGAGCCTACGTTACTAATTACACTTTGGCAGGGGCCCAAGAGAGCCTCCGGGGCACTACTTGATTTATTATTGTTCACTGAGAACGAAACACTTTAAATAGTACTTCACCATGATACATTACTGTATTAACCTAATTTTGGAAATGCGTACCACGATTAGTTTTAGTTGCACCGGCAATTAGTGGTCGGCGCATAATTAAGGGTACTGGTTTTGATTATGTTTGGTAATTTATAGATTTAAATTATGTATCTGTTGATAAATTCTATAACTTAAGATTTTTTTTATATGTGATGACGGAGCTACGGCATGCCTTTTAAGTTTTGTCGTTTGAAGAAAAAAACACAATTAGAACCTTATAGTACTTTTTATTGTTTTTCAAAGTATTCACCACGTAGCTTAATACACTTTTCCATTCGCTCAAACCAGTTATTATAACATTTATTCCACTCTAAAGTGGGGGTGTTTTAAACTAAATAGAAACAACACATAGGTACTATTATTAGGTCTTATATAAGGTACAGACCTTCATGTCGAGCTATCGTGAAGATTTTTTTAAAATATAATCCATTCAGCATAATACACTATTTTATTTTAATATTTTCTTTTAAATTTGTCCGTCTAGACATATTTCTTTTTTACCTTACAAGACTTAATTAATTAATAATATCTCATTTGCTCCATTTGTCTTCGCGTGAAACTTTATATAATATAAATTAATCTTGTTAAAAAATCTTTATACTATATTAAAAAAAAGAAAAACATAAATTAATTTTAAAAAGTTCAGTGTTCTTGAAATGCACGTATAATCGTAAAAACTCTGTACCATCACAACAATTATTATTAATGATCCCCATTTATCTTTCATTTTAAAACATGTTTCTCACACATACAATCACTTTTATATTTCTAACAAGTAATACAATAATAGCAACCATCTGAAACCATAAACATTTTTACAAAGCAGTATTTTTGTATTTCACACAATCAGCAGCGAAATGCAGGGCTTTCGCTGCAAGTGAGCCCACGCCTGAAGCCGTACGACAGATGTCTCGTGGGCCTACTAACATTTTCGCGGCTGTCACATCCAGTCACACCTCGGTCTTGACAAGTTTCCTATAAGGAACTTGTTATCCCCACCTATAAATTTGAACGAGAAATGTCGGATAGTGAATGGATTTTATCAATATTAAAAGCATTTTGACGAGAGGAGTCGTCAGAATCATAGATGCTTCAGAAATAATTGTTTTTATATTTGATTTTGATCGGGTGGCTTAATTAACTTAAATAAATCTCTTTTTGCTAAGGACTAATTGGAAATTGGACGCCCGGCAATCATAAAAATAACGAGATCGGGAAAAAATGTAGTGTTATCGTGTGGTTCTTCTTCGTTATTTTTGATATTTTTTATGTCAAGATGAAAAATCAGTAAACACTGTCGTGCTTATATTTCCTTAGCGGAGTTGGCTGATATGTACGGTATGTATGCTATACTCACATTTATTGTCGACGATGTTAAGTTGCAATATTTACATTACACCAGGCATAATTCTGAACTCTGGGTAGTTTCTGAGAAATTCTTGAAAGAAAAACCTATAGAAATTTTAATTTCTATGAAAAATCCACAATCCGTTAAGCCCCTAGACAAAGGAGGCAGACTTATATTTCTTTTTCTTACTAGTAGTGCTGATAGGTAGACAAAACCAGTGACAAATATCATTAGCCTGATCTCTTATCATCTGAGGTTGGTTATGAGCTGCGGCACTGTTGGGATCAAGCCATTGCTTTACAGATTAGGTGAGAAAACATAGGGCATACTAAATCCACGCGATCTAGAATTGGTCGAAGCAGTATTTGGTCGATGGCGGCTTGGAGACGCGGCACAGCTCTTCCGTACCGCACACGATAAGGACGAATCCCAAAAATTGATAGCCAATCCTCACTAGTTGAAAAGGCACCTGAAGAAAAAGAAGAAAGGTTTGGAGACACCCGCCTAATGTTGGAATTTATCGAGCAATATAACTCTTCCAACTTGGATTAAGGGAGATAACGACCTAAAATGCTCGAATATGTAAATGGCTCAAACGGTTGTCCATCTTAGACTGACCGGACCGAAATCTTAAGCACGTTTTGCTAACCTTGGTGACTGCCATGAAGAGCGCTGCCAATGTAGCCCTACAACCATCTCTAAGAGGAAACTATACTTATCCAAAACTATTTTGAAAACTGACTTAACGACAACTCTCTTTAAGTGCAAAATTAGGTTTTGTATAATTACTTAGGCGTCTTATACTTACTCAAAAGTTTCTGTGTTACTCTGTAATTCTCTTCAAGGATAATATTACTTTTATAAGGGTTGTTTGGAGGCTCAGGTTTATCTTTTCAACTTCTAACTAACTAAATTTTAATGGACAGTAGGAAAAGTAAATTCAAACAATGTTGTTAAAAGGTATTGTACATTTTCAGGTTTTTGACCTTAGAGTGCCTCCTTGGGAATATGACTTTGCTTGACTTTTTATGCGCTGATCGAACTGCTATAACTTGAAAACGTAATTAATTGAGTTAACACTCTAATTCCAATACCAAAAAGATTATTGTCTCTTATTATTTTTTCACGATTGCCTTTATACCATTCGTGAATTAAAAGGCTTAAAAGCGCCAACCACGCAATATTGTGCAATAAAATCAGGAAAATCTGTTGAAATTCGGCAACCAAATCTTCCACAAGATAATAGCTATATAGATAATAATATCAATACCTATTAGAAGAAGCCGGAAAGATCGAAAACGAGCTGCTGAACAACACTAAATTACATATTAAGCAAAACTAACAAATAAACAAGCAAACAAACCAAAGTAACAAAGATTGAAGGACCGCACATACAAATTTTACCAAAACATATGCATAAATAACAAATAACTAGAAAAATGTAAAACCGAACACATACAAAATAGGAATAAACAAAAATTAAACACCCAAATAACCAAAACCAAACCAAAGCCCCGAAACATATCGTGGGTACTTGTTATACAAACAAATCCTACCGCTGGATCGGAACGCGACCTTCACTGAGAAGATCCGGCAAAGAAACTCAGCCAGCTTGTCCTTTTTATGTAATTCTCTTTCTCTTTTTACTTTTCTATTTTTTTTAATCATATTGTGTGAATACAACGTGCGGAAAAAGCAAAAACAGGGACTCTAAACTCTCGGCCGAGACTCTCGAACTCATGTGAAGTAGACGAGAAATGTCACCTACGCAGACGTCTTCGTCAGATCGGAAGGACTTAAACCTTAGAATCCGAAAGCTGATTCGGTGCGACCTCAGACGCTTCAATACCCGCATAATCGAGGCGGCGATCGAGCAGAACAAGGGCACTAAGGCCTTCGCCCAACATTTCGGACGCCCCCGTCTGTCGAAACTCAAAACTGCGGATGGCAGAACCGTGACCTCTAAGTTCGAGATTCTCGAAGGAACCGAGGGCTTCTATGGAGAACTGTATGCATCACGGACTGGTAAGCCTACGAGACCCAGCGACCCACAGCCCCATTTACGCGCTATTACACAGAAGACATCTCAGATGTCGATCAGGGCGAGGTCAAGGCAGCCCTCGAGCAACTTAAGAACAATAAATCTCCTGGTGATGATGTATTACTACCGAACTCCTCAAAGCTGGTGGGACTCCGGTTTTCAAAGAGCTGGCGAGCCTTTTCAATTCCATCATTCACCAGGGCCTAACACCTCAAGGTTGGAGCGGAAGTGCGGTGGCTCTGTTCTACAAAAAAGGCGATAAAGCCTTGCTGAGGAACAACAGACCCATCTTACTTCTGAGCCATGTATACAAGCTGTTCTCGAGAGTAGGCACAAACCGCGTCACCAGAAAACTCGACGAGTTTCAGCCACTGGAGCAAGCCGGGTTTGGAAAAGGCTTCAGCATTGTGGACCACATCCATACTGTTAGGCAGATTGTACAGAAAACTGAAGAGTATAATCAGCCGCTGTGTATGGGTTTCGTAGACTACGAAAAAGCCTTCGACTCTATCGAAACCTGGGTAGTTCTGGATGCTCTGCAACGATCTCGTATTGACTGGCGTGATATCGAAGTGCTGAGATGTTTATATGACACCGCCACTATGACCGTACAGCTCCAGGACCTAAAGACCAACCCCATTGAGCTATGCAGAGGGGTGAGATAGGGGGATGTGATATACCCTAAGCTCTTCACCAACGCGCTCGAAGACGTCTTTAAGACGCTGGACTGAGCGGAATGGGGAGTGAATATAGATGGTGAGTGCATCTCGCATCTTCGGTTTGCCGACGACATCGTCATAATAGCGGAGACGCTGGAACAGTTAATCGAAATTTTAATTTAATTTATTTTATTTTTATCAGACAACAATATGGTCCATTATCGGTTAGTAGGCTTAAGGTCTAAGTGTTAGTAACATACAATTACAATTAAATATAAAATCCATTATCACAATACAAATATAAATCCAAATCAGATACCCTTACCTGATCAGTTCAGCCTGTATATAACCGTGCTCTAATTTATATATGTGATGAGTGGAGAGTTCACCCTCTTTACTAACCTGCCCACTATAAAGGAGTCGTATTGTTCAACTATTACTTTTAGAATGCTATTATTGCTGCCACGAATGCGATTCAATAAGAAGGAAGTTAGTTTTCTCCAGATAGCATCAAAACCTTCGCTTCAGCGAACATAGTTGATGCACTGCAACATCGCGGCAACCCCATCAGCATCCTAAAAGCATTATTGTATTGTACGCGCAGGAAATTTAACGATTTCAATGTCCAGCTAACCCACAGACTGCCGGTGTAGAGGGTCTGACAAAATGTCTTGAACAATGTGATTTTGACCCCCCCACCACATCGAGCAAACCCGCGTGCCAGCATATTACATCTCACCGCCAATGCCCTGCGCTCCCGTTCAATGTCTACTTGATCCCTAAGGTCGTCGGTATATTCACTTTTGTTGACATTGTATGACAATCCATGACTCAGTGCGTAGTTCTGGCAGATAAGCAATAATTTCCTGAGAGCCCCAATTGTTGGTGCCAGCAGTACTATATCATCTGAATAAATCAGGTTATTAAAACACACATTGTTTATATAACATCCGACATGTACGTTGCCGAGACCAACAATTAGGTCATTCATATATAAATTAAAGAGTTTGGGTGATGTAAGACCCCCCCTGTCGCACTCCGCAGTCGAAGCCGTACTCATCAGATAAGGCATCAGCCCATCGTACAATATTTACCTGGTTACTGTACCAAAATCGAAAGACTCCTACCAAAGCATCCGGTATACCTCTTTCCCTCATTTTCCTCCATAACTTGTCATATGACACGAGGTCAAAAGCCTTTGAAAGGTCTAGAAAACAAGCAATCACAGGAGTCCTTCGATCCGTATAATAACGAGCAGTATGTTTAAGAGCCAAGATTGCAGTATCTCTTGTAAGCCCAGCTCGAAAACCAAATTGTGCATCATGTAGATGTAAGTACTTATCTAGACACGAATCCAACAAACTGTCAAAGACTTTCGCTAAAACTGTTGCCAGCGAGATAGGTCGATAATTACATTTGTCCGCTATATCTCCAGTCTTATTCTTAACTACTGGTACAACAATGGTTTTCATTAGGTCATGTGGTAGGTACGAATGAGTCATGCACAGTGAGAAAAACATGGATAAAATTCATGGCAAGTGTGGTCCTGCGTGTTTAAGGTGTTCGATGCTTAAACCATCATGGCCGGGTGACATCCCCCTTTTCATTTTTAGGATTACATTCGCAATTTCTTTTGAAGAGAATCGAATTTCACCAGGTTCACAACAGGTCTCGAAATCATCTATCCCCCTCTGCTGTCCCAAAGGAGACGCTACCTTCAAATGTTTGCTAAACATATTAGATATATCAACAGGCTCCGAACACCCTTCAACACATGCAGGTCGAGCTGGTTTTGCATTAAGTGCGTTAGTGGATTTCCAAAACTTATAGAAATCATTTGAAGCATGTTGAGCCGCAATAATATCCATTCGTATCGTATTCGTTCGTGGATTTGACACTACTTTAGCTTCCCTCTACATACTTTACGACTATCAACCATATCCTTATATACCATACCCTCACGGGGCCTATTATGTAGGATCCACATCTTATACTTCTCTTAAGCCTCCCGATGGGATCCAGCCACATATTTATTCCAACCCATGGTATACCCAGGTTTCCTACGAAGTCGTTTTTATAAGTAATTTTAGCTGCCTCGGTGAGAACAAATGCTGCACAGCCTAATGTAGCCTCTTGACGTGTTGGTCTCGGCATGAATTTGGATAAAACCAAGATCATGTTCAATGAACATGTCACGCCGGGACCAGTCTACGTGGAAGAATCCATGCTCGAAGTTGTTTGAGAATACACCTACCTTGGGCAGGTTATCCAGCTTCGTAGGAACAACTTCGAGAAAGAAGTCGACAGAAGGATCCAGTTGGGTTGGGTAGCATTCAGCAAACTACGTCGGGTTTTCTCTTCGCCTTTACCGCAATGCCTGAAGACGAAAGTCTACAACCAGTGCGTTCTACCAGTCATGATATACGGTGCCGATATGTGGACACTTAGAGGCGCTCGTAGCTGTGCGACCGCGGTGTTCTTGCTGTTTACCAAGGTTAAGCAGTGTTCGACTCGTTCGGCCTGAGATGGGTCACCGTAAGTGGCATTTTCATATTGGAGCGTCTCCGTGCTTCGGAAGGCACGTTAAGCCGTTGGTCCCGGCTACCACTTAATGTGGTAGTCGTTAAGCCGAATAGGAAGCCTTAAAGGCGGCTTGATAAGTTCTGTTGTGGCAGGTGCCCACAAACCTGTCTTCACCAATCCGCACTGGGTCCGCGTGGTGGAGTATGACCTAATCTCTTTCACCTCGATTTGTGAGAGAAGGCCTTTGCCCAGCAGTGGGCAGTATAGGCTGCAATTATTACTTGGCCACTTACAGTAGGGCTAGTCCACAGGCTCAAAGTCGCTCTGCGAGCAATGGAGCGGCCTATGCTCGGAGTCTCTTTGAGGGATAAACTCCGAAATGAGGTTATCCGTCAAAGAACCAAAGTAGTTGACATAGCTCGTTGAAGTGGCAGTGGGCTGGCCATGTCTGTTGAAGAACCGATAGCCGATGGAGCAGACGAGTTCTAAAGTGGAGACCGCGACTCGGCAAACGTAAGGTAGGGTGCCTCCCAGCTAGGTGGACTGACGACCTTAAGAAGTTCGCAGGGTAGGACTGGATGCGGAAGGCGGAGGACCGTGTATTGTGGTGCAAATTGGGAGAGGTCTATGTCCAGCAGTGGACTGCAATAGGCTGATTTGATTGATTGACAACGTGCCTTATCTAGATGATTCCTTCAGATTTGTTATGATTTTCTCTAATACAGTCATTAAGAAGCCCGTAGAAGATACGGTATGAAGCAGTGCTGGACCACCGATGGTAAAATCGTCATCCAGCTGCCTGACAAATCGCGGAGAAAAATTGAGTCGGCGGCTGAACTTCGTCAAGTGCTGGTCCAATTTCCTTCTGCTGGCGACATTGTGAGCTCCAAAAAACAGCCAAGCGACTAGCCTGCTGCATCTTCATCGTTTGTTCCGGAGAAGAGAACACGAAAGCCTTCGAAGTGAGAGGTCGCGGTGTTTTTTCTGTTTACCAAACACATCTTCCTAGTGCATAATTCTAATACCGTCTTGTAATGCTATTTTGCGTAATATTGTTTTGTTTTTTTTAAAGCGATCACAGTACTTCTTTTTTCTTTGTGTATTTTAATAGTGTGTGTTCAATTTGTTTACAATTATTTTGTTATCATTTTATCAAAATTCTAGTTATGCTCACCACAGATAAATAATATATGTAGTGACAATTGATGTGATCGTCTAGAAATTGTCTTTTTTTTACGTGTTTGGATCATTGTACTTTTATCCGTTGTTCCACAACCGGCGAGTGCACCGAGGGTATGATTACTTCAATTATTTTTTATTTTTTTTATTATATATTATCTAGTTAGTATCTATATATCTAGATATCTAGTTTTTATATTAAATATTATTATTTTATTTCTTGCCGCGTGGTTCCCGGCTTAGAATAGGACCAACCCATCTCATCCCATCGGGTGTCGTACAAGGCGACTAAGGGAAAACTAGGGAATGGGCAGCAGCGTTCTCCTAGATACTTCCACGACCACTGAACTGCGCTCGCCAACCCGCCTGCCAAGCGTGGCGAGTAAGGCAAATCCCCCAATCAACATGGAAGAAAAGTACAAAACCAGGCCCCTAGTCCGCGGCGGTCCTGTTCGTCCTGGCCACGGTAGCAGCCATGATAACGACAGGACAAGGGGTGCTAAGAATCTCCGGCAGAGATTCGGCTACCATCAACAACGACGAAAATTGGCCCTGGTGACATATAACGCACGCACGTTGAGGACAGATGAGAAGCTAGTTGAGCTGGAAGAAGAGATAGACAAGTTGCACTGGAGTATAGTTGGTTTATCGGAGGTCCGAAGAGAGGGCGAGGACACGATAACCTTAAAATCCGGCAACTTGTTTTTCTACCGGGAGGGCGAACAACAGTCCCAAGGTGGTGTCGGATTTATCGTCCACAAGTCACTCAAAAACAACGTTGTGTCCATCACTAGTGTGTCGAGCAGGGTAGCGTACCTGATACTCAGAATATCCAAAAGATATTCGTTGAAGGTCATACAGGTCTACGCACCGACCTCGGCATACTCAGATGATGAGGTCGAAGTAATGTATGAGGACATTAGTAGAGCCATACATACATACTTCCAAAGCACACTTTACAGTAGTTAGACTTTAATGCGCGGCTGGGCAAGCGGGGCAATGATGAGTTGAGAGTGGGGCCATTTGGATGTGGGCAGTGCAACCCCAGGGGTCAGAGGCTGGCCGAATTTCTGGAGAAAGAGGTACTCTTTATGATGAACTCTTTCTTCCAGAAGCCGCCTCATACGAAATGGACCTGGATGAGCCCTGATGGTTCCACAAAAAATGAGATAGACTTCATTATGAGCACCAGGCGGCAAATATTTAATGATGTCTCCGTGATTCACAGGGTAAAAACCGACAGTGATCACCGAATGGTCAGAGGCACATTAAATATTAATGTCAATATGAAAAGATCGCGTCCCATGAAGTCTACGCTCCGACCTTCTTATGCACATATCTAAAACCCCGAGAACTTTCAACTCGAATTGGCAAACCGCTTCGAATTGCTAGACAGCAGCGTATCAGTGGACGAAATCACCAACAGGCTGGTAGAGACTGTCCATACGGTCGGGTCCAAGTATTATAAGCCCCACCATAAAAATAGACCTCAAAAACTATCCAACTACACCCGAAACCTCATGGCTGAGCAACGTTGCATGATGCTCCAAACCTCCGATGATGCTAAGTCCTATAGGCAGCTCAATGGACAGATATTGAAGTCCTTGCGACACGATTTACGGTCCTTCAATACAAGGCGTATTGAGGAGACCATAGCACAGAACAAGGGCTCCAAAGTGTTCGCAAGAGACGCGTCTATTGGGCAAAGCCAGTTGACGAACCTGAAGACGGAGGATGGAAACGTAACGTCGAATAGGTCAGAGGTGCTCAGGGAGATAGAGAGGTTCTATGGGCAGTTGTATACCTCAGTAGCTGAACCTGTTGTTGACTTGGTAAAAGACCCAAGAGCCAAGCTAACCCGACACTACACTGAAGATATCCCGGACATCAGCCTGTACGAGATTAGGATGGCTCTCAAACCACTCAAAAATAACAAAGCGCCGGGCGAAGACAGAATTACCGCAAAGCTTCTGAAAGCGGGCGGAATGCCGGTACTTAAAGTCCTTCAGAGGCTGTTTAATTCCGTCTTGCTCGAAGAGAAAACGCCGGAAGCATGGAACAGGGTGTGGTGGTGCTATTTTTCAAGAAAGGTGATAACACTTTACTGAAGAATTATAGGCCCATCACACTGCTGAGCCATGTTTATAAGTTGTTTTCGAGAGTCATCACGAATCGTCTCGAACGCAGGTTTGATGACTTCCAGCCTCCCGAACAAGCCGGTTTCCGGAAAGTACCATAGACCACATACATACGCTGCGGCAGATTATACAGAAGACCGAGGAGTATAATCGGCCATTATGCTTGGCGTTTGTGGACTATGAGAAATCCTTCGATTCGATCGAGACTTGGGCGGTTCTTAGATCTCTCCAGCGATGCCGCATTGACTATCGGTACATTGAAGTGTTGAAGTGCTTGTATAATAACGCCACCATGTCAGTCCGAGTACAGGGGCAGTGCACGAAGGCGATCCCCATAAAAGAGGAGTAAGACAGGGAGATATCATTTCTCCGAAACTGTTTACGGCCACCTTAGAGGACGCCTTCAAGCTCTTGGAATGGCAAGGACTTGGCATCAACATCAATGGCGAATACATCACTCACCTTCGATTTGCCGACGACATTGTGGTCGTGGCGGAGTCGCTGGAAGATCTAAGACGAATGCTCGGTGACCTCAACAGAGTATCTCAACAAGTGGGCCTTAAAATGAACATGGACAAAACGAAAATAATGTGTAACGTCCATGTAGTACCCACCACACTCACCGTTGGAAACTCTACTCGTGAAGTTGTCGACGAATACATTTACCTGGGACAGGTAGTCCGGTTAGGTAGGTCCAACTTTGAGAGAGAGGTCAATCGACGAATCCAACTCAGCTGGGCAGCGTTCGGGAAACTGCGCAACATCTTCTCATCCAAAATACCTCAGTGCCTTAAGGCTAAAGTTTTTAGTCAATGTGTGTTACCAGTGATGATATATGGATCAGAGACGTGGTCTCTTACAATAGGTCTCATAAAAAAGCTCAGAGTTGCTCAGCGAGCTATGGAGATAGCTATGCTCGGCGTTTCTCTACGCGATCGAATCAGGAATGAGGAGATTCGTAGAAGAACCAAGGTCATCGACATAGCCCTTAAGATTAGCAAGCTGAAGTGGCAATGGGCGGGCCACATAGCGCGTAGATCGGACGGGCGTTGGGGCAGAAAGATTCTAGAGTGGAGACCACGTATTGGCAAGCGCAGCGTGGGACGACCACCTGCCAGACGGACCGACGATCTGGTGAAAATCGCAGGAAGTCGTTGTATGCAGGTGGCATCGGACCGGTTACGCTGGAAAGCGATTGGGGACGCCTATGTTCAGCAGTGGACAAGTATAGGCTGAGATGATGATTTTATTTATTTACTTACATATGGATATATTTGATAATAGTGATGATAGCTTTGTTTCTTGTTCTTCTTCTGAGATATTCGACGAACAGTACTCTAGTGCATTTAGTGATGACGACAGCAACGACTCAATTAATTTACGTGATCGACTTCTGTCCGTTTTCTTAAATCAGCGGACATTTTTCAATGCTGTTCACAACGCCCAAAGCATTCCTTCCCACTACTCTGACCTTTTAACATCCTTCGACTCTGATCTTATTCATGCGGTTCTGGTTTCTGAAACCTTCCTTAAACCCACTCTTCCTTCTATGCAGTTTGCGCTACCTGGATACAAGTTGTTACGCAATGACAGAACAGGCAAGGGATGTGGAGGGGTTGCCATATATCTACGAGGTGATATCTCTTGCAAGGTGGTTGATCAGTCGCCAAGCGAGTATTCTAAGTTTTCTGAACATCTCTTTCTCGAAATTAATTTTAATCATACAACAACATTTCTTTTAGGAGTTTACTTCAGCCCATCATGTCAGATTGATTTCTTCTCCTCTTTTGAGTCAAAATTAGAATACTTTTCGTCTTTACACGATACCATTATTATTCTTGGGGACTTCAACACTTGCTTGTTAAAGGGGGATAGGCGTAGCAACAAACTCCGGTCCCTTGTCTCTTCTGTTAACATGCATATTTTACCGCTGACAGCTACTCACCATCCTCCTCATTGCACTCCTTCACTCTTAGACCTTATCTTAGTTTCCAATTCTAGCAAAGTAGCTACGCATGGGCAAATTCCTGCCTCCTTTTCTTATTATGATTTGATATTTCTCTCCTACAAAATTCGCTCACCAAAACGCTCCTCTAAATTTCTTTTTCTTCGTAGCTTCAAAAACGCTGAGCAGCATAAAATGGATGTGGGCCGTATAGACTGGACTTCTGTTTACAACTGCGTAGATGTAGATGCTAAAGTATCAGTGTTTAACCAACAGCTACTTGATTCATATGATACTCATGCGCCATTAAAAAAGTGAGGGTGAAACATAGACGCGGGTCTATGTTTCACCCTCACTTTTTGCCATGGCTATCAGATTCTATAAAAAAATGATGGCTTAACGGGACAAAGTGAAGACACCGGATAAAAAGTTTCCTACAGAAGAAAACTGGTGTCTATATAAAAAGCTTAGAAACAGCTGCAGTCGTCTATGTAGGGATGCGAAGCGACGCCACATACACACTTGCATTCAAATCTTCAATACAGCACAAGTTTAGCAATTCCTTAAGACGTTTGGTATTGGCAACATCTCTTTTGAAAATACCAGCAACTTAGACCTTAATGCACTTAATGCTCATTTCTCTAATCCTCCTGCTCCTCTAAAAGATGATATAAAATCTCTTACTCTCAAGCTTCTCTCAAACCTCCCTTTGCCTGGATGTGCTTCATTCTCTTTCAGCCCGCTTACGGAGCATGATATACGAAAGCCCTGGGTGATGATGGTATTCAATTACAAATGCTAACACCATACTTGATGAACTTTCGCCAGTTATCACCCATATAGTGAATTGTTCCTTGGAAACTTCCACTTTTCCAAGTGCTTGGAAAAAGGCATATATTCTCCCTTTACCCAAAATCCCAAATCCCCTTTTACTGTCCCATTTCAGACCCATATCCATCCTCCCTGTTCTCTCTAAGGTGCTTGAATGTGTTGTACAAAATCAATTGTCTCTGTATCTCTCCTCTAACAGCCTGCTGAGTCCATTTCAAGCTGGGTTCCGGCCAGGTCATAGTACAGTTACGGCTCTGGTCAAAATAACTGACGATATTCGATTAGCCATGGAGAACAGATTACTAATAGTACTAGTTTTACTTGACTTCAGCAGTGCTTTTAATTCAGTCGATTTTGACATCCTCATAGGCACCTTGTATTCTCTCAATATCTCTGCTCCTGTAATTGCGTGGTTTAACTCTTACCTTCGGGGACGCTCGCAGGCGGTTTATCTGAAGAGAACTTCTCTGCATGGTGTAATCTTGCTGCGGATGTGCCTCAGGGTGGCTCCTCTTCTCTTCTCCACTTTTATAAACTATCACTAAAGTCATTACTTCTCATTATCATCTGTATGCAGACGATTTGCAGCTATATCGTCACTTTAAGGTTGGGGAAATCAATCATGCGTTTGGCGCCATCAATGATGATCTTGAAAACATCAGTAAGTGGGCGAAATCGTTCAGTCTCTTGGTCAATCCTGCCAAATCTCAAGCTCTCATCATTGGTAGCAAACACTTCATGAACGCCCTTAATATAAATTTACAAACACTCCCTTCAGTTGTCCTTGATTCTGTTCCTATACCTTATAGTAATACTTTTAAGAATGTAGGTGTTCTTATAGACTCCAATCTTGCCTGGGGCTCTCACATACCGGAAGTAAGCAGAAAGGTCTACGGCACTTTTCAATCTCTCAAGCGTCTGCAAAAGTTTTTGCCTTATCAAACTAAAATAAGTATTGCTCAGTCTCTCCTTCTTCCACTTTTAGACTATGGTGATGTTTGCTTCCTAGATGCTACTGAAGAACTGGTCAATAAGCTCGAACGTCTGCAAAATTTATGTATTCGTTTCATTTTCGGTTTACGTAAATTTAATCACATATCAGAATTCCGATCGAAACTGAAATGGCTACCTATCCGGCTGCGACGGGACTTGCACATTCTCTCTCTTCTCTACTCCATTCTACATAATCCTAAATCCCCAGTTTACCTCAAAGAGCGTTTTGACTTGCTGATTCCAAGGGACAAACCCTGCCGTACAGCTACATCTCTCCTTCTTCGTACCCCTCTTCATTCTTCCAGTCGTTACGACGGGCCTTTCACTGTGCGTTTATGGAACTTACTTCCACATTCCATTCGTGCAAGCTCTTCTCTGGATGTTTTCAGAAGAAGAATCAAAGAACATTTCCTATCTTGATTTCATTTAGATATTTATGTTTATGTTTATATTATAATTATATATATTTGTATCGTAAGTAATAAATATATGTATTTATTTGAAAATACAGTATTTATTTTTGATTATTGTTATTTTCTCTAGACGTTATATTGTATAACTGCCCTCTTATTCTTGTCACCATCTCTCAACACTCAAAGTCTCGCTGGAAGATAACTCATATTTGAGTTAAGCTCGCCTTTTTGTATACTGCCTATATGTAAACTTTTTTCACTTCCAACTTTATACAATAAAGAATAAATAAATAAATAATATGTACTATGTACACACTCTTTACGCAATGAATACAGAACGTTATGAAAGATTAAGAATATTGTGTTTTTACTGAAAAGTATTGACATATCCACAGGTATACGCATGTACTTAGAAAGTTATTTTTTGTGTTATGTACTCAGAAACTTTGTGTAGAAAGTAAAATAAAAGTTAATTACAGTTATTAATATTATTATTATTATATAATCTCTTTTTCGAACAAGGGACCTTCCCTAGTTTAATGTTCTTTCACCATCTCAGTTTGGTTTAAGACAGGGAAGGTCCACAGAAGACTTTGTTTTGGCACTTGCTTCCATCGTCACTGAAAACGTTGACAGTGGAAGTAAATGCCTGGCAGTATTTCTTGACCTTAAAAAAGCCTTCAACACCGTCTCCGCCCTCACGCTTATACGCAGCCTAGAAGACATTGGTATAAGGGGCACACCCCGTCAATCATTCTAAGAATACCTGAGTTACTCACGCTACTACGCACTCAGTTAAAATAGGAGAATGTATCCGTTTAGAAGAAACCGTCACATATGGAGTTGGTCAAGAAACTGTTCTTGGTCCTACTCTGTTCCTTATCTACATTAACAGTCTCTGTAATATGGGTATCGCTTAAGCTCATATACTCGTATTCTCTTATGCTGACGATACACCGGTGGTATTTACAGGTGACACCTGGGACAATACTTGACTAATTGCAGACAGAGGACTGAATAAGATAGCAACTTGGTTTGAACGTAACCTCCCAACTCTGAACATAACCAAAACTAACGTCATTTGTTTAACCATGTACAACCGCACTCAACTATCACAAGAATTCCAAATTAAAATTCATACTTGCCAAAACAAATTAAATTCAAGCTGTTCCTGCTTAGTCATTAACAAAACAACTAATACCAAATACTTAGGCATAATGCTCGACCAAAAACTTACATGGCACGCTCACATAGAGCTAATTATGAACAGGCGTTAGTAAATGATTATGAACCTTTAAAACTTTACATGATACCACAAGAAATCAGCTTACAGCAAATCTACATCACACTAGCTCAATCTGTGCTCTCGTACGGACTCCCAGTTTGGGGAGGCGCAACTAAGACAAAATTCTTGGAGCTCGAACGAGCCCAGAGAGCTCTCATCAAATTTCCTACTAAGAATATTTAACTATCTTCGAATCTTCTTTCCGTCCGAAAATTCTACAAGTTACCCTAAGAAAACCTATATCCCTTGCATTTGTTCCCAGTAAGATCAACTCCAGAAGGAAGAATAAAGTAGCTCCTACAATAGCAGTCAAAACGACTTTCGCTAATAGACAATATATTAGACAATCTTCACATCTATACAATCTACTGAACAAAGTATTAGGATTATATTCTCTGACATACCATAACTGTAAACAGGTTCTCACTCATTGGTTGAAAACCAAAAACTATAAGAAAGTGGAGATTCTGTTACACATGTTATTTGGTAATAACTGAGATTGTAGAACATGCCGTCAGTGGAAAATGCTTGCATCTTCCAATCCTAAGATATAACCGTAGGGCTGACTCGGACAGACTTACTCTTAATAATAGGGTGTTAACAAAGCCTAAAACACTGTTTTGAGTAGCAGACGCTTCGAAACACTTTCACACACACACACGCACACACACACAAACACGCATACACATTTATGATTCTCTTGTTTCAATCAATCAATCAATCAGCCTATCGCAGTCCACTGCTGGACATAGGCCTCTCCTAACACGCGCCATTGCACACGGTCCTCCGCCTTCCGCATCCAGTCTGTCCCAGCGACCTTTTTGAGGTCGTCGGTCCATCTAGGTCGGTCATTTTCTTGTTTATTTAATTATAAGTAATTTTTTATTATTGTAGGTAATCAAGCAAGCAGTTGAAACAACTGGTATATTCTATTTTATTCACTTATGAAATATTGTCTGTTGGAAGAGCGGAACCTCTTAATACAAGCAATAATTTTAGCTTAATAGAAGAGTTCAATATATGCAATGTAAACATTTCTAAGTGGTGAAATAAACCTTTATTATTTTATTATATTATCCGAAGAATTTTAGTACGAAGTATTCGGAAGTACACAGTTTTTAATTGTGGCGTTCTTTCGATGACGAATCGAAATACCTAAATAATAATTTGTAGAGGTGCTATTTAGAACAACATTATGATTTTTCCTTTTGCCTAAATGATCTAGAATTTATCTTGAGTGTTACTATAGTCGATTCTACTTTACTAACAAAAACAGAAGTGACAGTATTAAAATCTTGCCCATCTCAAGATGTCACAAAATTCTTAACTGTAAGTTTTTCTTCATAAATATGAATTTCTAAACAAATAAACGGATTGAACTTACTATATCATAATGTTAGATTCCTTCCGAGGTACAATGTATGGAGTTCCAGCAGCTTTTTCCTTGCACACCTCTCTCTTACTTCTTCCACTTTCTTAGTTTGTCTCGTACACGCTTGCCCTTTACGGAGACTCTTGACTTGCGCATCTGATAAAACACGGTCTATTTTTCTATACGGTGGTGTTGTACTTGTAATACTATCTGGTCTACTATCTGGCAGGTCTAGTTTTTTTTCTCTTATATTATATATATTTATTTATTTATTAGGCATATCAACAATGCAAACACAAACATGTCTTTACTACATTTCATGGAAGAGGAAATAACTAGCGTTTACATCCATTATAGACATGCACAACATTACAAAGAAAAAGTTAAGATTATAAACAGCGAATGGTTTAGAAATGCTAAGACAATGAAAATATTAGGAAGTCAGTATACAAAATAACGAAAAAAAAATTATATTTATCAGTCTACAATATAACAAATAAAAATAAGCAAATTGGCTATGTCAATCAGAGAATTTTAGAATTTATATAATTATTGTGATTAGTGTTAGTATATATTTAGCAAAAAATAATGTTAATTATTAAATAGATATAGAGCGGAAAATTAGTTAACACATGATTCTCTTAAACATTCTCTTCTTTTATTAACAAACTATGTTCCTGTACGTATGTTTCAGCACTTATTCCTTATCCCTGCACCCATTTCTACCGGATTCCGTGTTATACGAAAGTCTGAAGCGCTATCACTTGAATTAGCATCCAATTTGCTTAATGGCCGTTAATACGAACCTAACGTGTAAATTCAACTTGTTGGTTAAGTGGTCACGGTTTTTACGTGGTGTTTAACGTGAAAGTTTATTCAGGTTTATTCTGTTAAATTAGTTATTTTTTTTATTTAAGGGTTTTATTTAAGGATGTTTATTTTGCAGGAGAGATGAAAGAAATATTTTTAAGATATGGTTTTCTTTTCGGAACCTAGATTATCAATGGGCCTTAAAAGGGTGACTAAATAAGAGAGTCCAGCAACAAATACTACAAATGGTGGAAGCTCAAGTGATGTAGTACTCTGGTGATACATTGAAGAAGGGCTCGTTTGGAACCGCTGGTGTCGGATATAGTACAAACCTCTTTATTGTATGGCGGTATCTATAATACCCAAAGCCCTAGTCAGTTGAGTTTCTGTTAAATTCCGAGAAGCATTGGTATCTTGTAAAAACAATGCCAAATCACTAATATGACTTTCAAATGGATAAGACAGCCATAGAAATCGTGATCATAAAACACTATAAGTGACATTGCGCACGATGTTCTTTGAGACCACCGTCGCTGTTTTGCCATACATAATAATAATAATAAGCCCGCAGGGCAGCTTGTGGCAAGCTGTTGGTGAGTAACGACACTACGGCCCTGAGTGCTTCAGAGAGTCCGTCAGACCCCCTAATCGGCGTGTCTTCGCCGGTCGAGTGGAAACCGAAGGGTGCCCCCGCAGGACTCTCGGCTCTGGCTTGCCTTAATTGGCCGTTCAGAGAGGAGCCGTGAGAGCTATTTTGACGTAGGAAGATAATGTGGTCCTACTGCGATGTTCTCCAGGGGTGGAAGTGTTAAAGGGCATAACGCCGCGATTAACTTCGGAGAAAGCGCAGCACACCTCTCTAAACCCCTGAGCCGCTCCGGTGTTGCCCTCAGTGGTCCTAGGACGACCGTTTGCGGGCCCATCTAGTAAGCGGCGAGTCACCGCCGGCCAAGGGTAATTAGGTATCACTAATTATGGCCGGTGTCCGTCCCCTTTGAAATAGTTCAGTTTCTGTCCATCAAACCTCATTTATATAGCCCTTGTTTTCTTTCCATAATTTACAATAGTCCTTGCGCCTGCCGGGGTCAGTTTGCTAACCAGCAAACTTTTGTTTCTTCATTTTCAGCAAGTGATCTCAGCAGGTGACTTACGTAACATTAACTTCTCGCAAATCGCATCGGGTCATCGTTTAGCAATTTATTAATTAAACGTTTATAGAATTACTAGCTGCCACCCGCGACATCATCTGCATTATTTTTTTTTAAACAAATGGTAGCCTCTGTTCTTCCCCAGGATACAATCTATCTCCTTGACAAATATTATTAAAATCTATCCAATGGTTTAGGCTGACTTATTTTCGAATTTATCATATGAGTATGGATGATTATTTTATACCTAACTAAGTTAAAGAGCAAACCCTTTAATCCACCCATGCAAGAGCCACAGAAAAACAGCCCTCAAAGTCACTGCATATAAAAATGAGAACACTTTTGCTGCAATCGTTTTATTCTCCACAAGCAACTGGTTCCTGAACCGACAGGAGCTCAGCTGTTATGGGCAAACTTCCACAAATTACAACACACGATGCCCCGATGCGCAGAGCAAATTTACGGAGCGAGGCTGTGGGTCAGAGTATAAAGCTGCGCCTAAACTGATTTAGTACTTCGAAGCATGCACAGTAACCATATAATTATATTATACTTGTTTGCCTTATGATGCATAGTGTGAGTAGCGTTCATGGGCTTGGACAATTGCGTGTTGTGCACATATTTTTGACTAGTATGGAGTTCATTCATAGAAATAATTGAACAATCCTATACCAAAGTTACGCTGGAAAGCGTTTTCAAATACCTAAACTAGAGTTCTTATAGTTCTAATCTATAATTTAGGGTAAATATTACCTTCTTTACATTAATTAAAATTGTATTTGCAAAAAAATATAATTATCTTTGTCATTTCAACGTTACAGACGGCACATTGTTTTGCAAAATCTATAAGAACACAAAAAGATGCAAATGAAACCACACTGATCGGATTTTGTTTTTTTTTTGTTTGTTTGACTTCGAATAACGCGTGTCGGTATTTTTAATATTAATAATTGAGATCAAAATAGTAGTATTTAAGCGTAAGTATTTTATTGATGAGACGAACTATTAGAGTGCAGGACGCAAGAGAGTTCTGTAAGGAAAGAATCTGTTTGGATTCTGCACTCACACTCTCTCCCGCGAGGAATCTGGCGTCATAATATAGATAGATTTTAGTGGTATTCACACAGGTTAGAGAATTATGAAAGTACATTTCTTCAACGACTAGGAAATAATCAGGCAAACAATAATAAGACGCGTTTTCATTGCGCACAAAAGAGCGAGCAGGTCGGGTATGGTAGCATCAACTTCACACGACGTCTTCCATTATATGTTTCGCCTTCATATACGAAGATCAGCGATTCGAATTAGTGAACTGTACCGGAGGTAAAATCAATCTCCGGAGATTTTCGGAGAATTTACAGCAATAACCGGAGAATCCGGAGAAAACCCGGTTGATAACGACGTAATGAAAATAATTAACATATACCAAATAGTTCTTAGGTAAATAACAGTACGTACGTATATACCTGATTACCTATCTTCACTACTTAAGTAACAGTTCTGAGCGAAAGTGGTGGGATTGAGTTTTCATTTATACATTCACTTGTACGTTAACTACTAAATGAACAATACTTATTTAACTACGTGTTACTACTTACGTAGTACATAGTTTTATACTATTAAAACTGGAAGACAAATAAAACGATACTTAAAAAATTGGGACCATACAATTGCTATCCTAGTCGATGGGATCAGACCGGACCTCTGCACCGCACTGGGGCACCAGTGCGTTCCATACCGAGATCCCGGAGCCCCTACAAAGTGATTATATCGGCCACCCCGAAGATTTTAGTCGGTAGGAATACTATAGGCCTCGCGAGCTTCCTCCGAGGCTCGTTTGATTTTCCCGAAGAAAAAAGAAAGTTCAATTAGGCCAGTAATAAATAAAGTTAAAGAAGGTACATTACTTTTGATCTCTATTTTTCCTACAATAATATGAACAGCGCTCAGCAGAGAGTTGTATGTTTAGTATGTGTAAGTTATAGCCTTCTCACGTCCCCGACAGCAGATGGTTATATTGGGTACAATGTGTAGAAAACGAAACGATGTGTGTTTTCCGCTTTTACCCTCAGCTACTCGTATGTCACCTGAACTCGGTGCCGAGTCATTTTGTTGATAAATCCGTTAGACTTTAATTACGACAATTTACACCATATTCACGAGCAATCTGGTCTTGTAAAGTAGCGGAATACTGTATACCTATAGATATATGTACCTGGGAGAGTTTGAGAAAAGAATGAATACAGAGTCTTGATTCGAGACCTTGTTTTTATTTTACAAGTCATTAATTAGCTTGCAATGTTTATTTATTTGTTTGTTGCTTTTGGTCAAATCTTGCAAGCTAAATTAGATCAACTTTCTCTTATTCTACGGACTTGAAATTTGACATTTTGGTTCAATTTCGATAACAATGCATTTTTATGGTAAGCATGACCTGATTTTGTACCTAGGATTGGCTCCAGACGAAGGAATTCCTCAACGAAATTTTGTATACATATGTGGATTGGTCGTTTTAAATGGGGCCGTTATCTGGCTCCCGATGAGGGTACTCCTCAACGGTCAACATGATAGATTAAAAAAAATGTATACACATTTAATTATGATAACCTTTTCCAAGTTACACCATAACATGGCTACTGTACTAAGGGTTTGCTCCAACGAGGTAATTCCTGAAAGGTTAATAACATGCACATGAAATTTTGTAAACACATTTAATTTTACCACCATTAGCTTGCTGCATAAAAGCTTGTTTCTAAAAAATATTTTTAAAATAAAATTATTTCATATTAAGTTTTATATAGTTTTGGCGCTCGTAGCTGGCAAACAGTGCTAAGGTAAACTTTTATATTCATTTAGAGAATCTAAAGCTCTGATTTCATTATTTAAAACAGTTAAACTTAAATAGTAAGAATTGCATATCTAAATAATAGCTTATTTTAGTTGTTATTTAGAAGTTGTCGATGACATCATTAATTTGCTATCAAAGGGCTTAGCACAAAAACTTGGACGTTAGCGTGATGCTAGCTAGTAATCGTGCTCTCACATTCAAGTTTATTTGTGATACTGAGTGTGACAAGGATCGTTAGCGTCACGCTAACATGAATCTTCTTGTGCTAAGCTCTCTGATTCAATATGTATAACAGATGCGACCTTTCTTTAATTAATAAACACAAAACCTCTACCTTTCTATTACAAGTCAAGTTTTTCAAGTAGCCTATAAATTTTCAGTAAAATTTGAACCGCTTAGTTCTTCTTTAATTTTTTTGCGGCCAGAATGCTTGTCCTAAAATCCCTATATTAGTAGTATCCCTGTAGTAGTCTATTCACGCCGGTTCAATACAGAAGATGGAAAGATGTCACTCCGGCCCAAGCAAGATTGATGACAGTTTCGCTATAAAATGCTCCTATTCAATCAAAAGCCTGCCGGAAGAAGAACTTTTGTAGTTGGTAAAACTCGAGATGAATGAGCTTATATTGAAAATTGTTTTTATAGGGATGATAGTCTTGCAAAAATTTCGGTCGTTTTTGAAGGTTCCGATGATCTTTTGTTAACTTAAAATGTGAGAACAATAATTTCTCTCCAGGTGTAAAACAACAAAAATATGACACATGAGTTAGCGTAGGAAAGAGAAAGAGAATGAAAGGAAAAACATAAGCCTGCTAAGTTTCTTCGTCGGATCTTTTCAGTGGATCTCAGTCAGATTTGATAAATAAATGTAAATTGACAAATTGTAAGTGACCCGCAGGTTTATCTGTTTCAGGTTTGTGTTTTGGCAGGTTTAGATGTTTGGATGTTGGTTACTCAATCGTGCTTAAATCATGAATCATGAATCATCATCATGAAATTTGGCACACAGTTTATTTCCTGGATATGTTAGGTTGATGTCTAAAGTGAACGCGGACGAAGTCGTGGGCAGAAACTAGTACAAAATACATTATTTGCGTTTAAATTGAGTAATGCTGAAGGTTTTACTGGCGAGTTTTTTGTCTTGGTCGGTATACTTGTTCCATCGACAACCGGAGCTTTTGCATCGAGTGTCCATGGATCAATCCGACATAACCTGGTCATATTTCCGGAAAAAAGTTACTGCTGTAATTTGATCAAACGCTGTAACTAGTAAAATACATGAGATTTGATAAAATAAATGTAGCAGAAAATGAAATGAAAATAAAACACGATCGCGCGCCTACTGTTTACTTACGATTCTAATCAGCTAGTGGAACCGCCAACTATATTTACTGTACCCTTATTACTGCCGACCATGTTGACTTTTTAAGAAGAAATTCCGAAGTCTAATAATAATAATAATGTATTGTCACAATACATGCGGAGAGATTTTACCTTCAACTCTTATATTTCTAATGTTGTTGAAGAAGACATGTGCTACTCAAAATTGATCTCTATGCCATGTAGTCAAAGTGATGAAGACGGCAAGAAACTGTTTTTCTGCGTCTACAATATTTGAGCACACAGAGCAGCAAGTCATCATATTATTATGTGTGTGTTTATTTTTGCCCAGTCATTCGTATAATATATTCCATTGTCATTAGATATTCAAGCATATTACTAGAATCAGCTGTTTCGTTTCTTTGTGTAGAAATTTTCTTATACAAATCATGTATTATGCCAATTCTTTATCGCGAGGTCCTTGGTTCGAATCTCAAGTCGGACAAAGTGTGATTTTTTATAGAAAAATTTTCCGTGTCAATCCTGAGACTCGCCCTCTGTTACATGGGACCTAAGATCGTCGGCGAAAAGTGGGTGTATATATATTCGCCACTACCAACCTAGTTTGGGAATATAGGCGTGATTAATTATTTATGATGCTTTCCTTGTTTCAGGTTTCGCAAACACTGCCGTCGGATTCTATATCATCATAACTACATTTTTAAACTTCACTGACTGCGACTTCGTGACAGATATACTTTGGAGTAAAGATCCTTACATATACCAAAGAGACAGTCCAAAGAACATTCTGGAGCCTAAAATATTGCCCGTATTACATGGGAATGACATCGGATGTCGGATATCTGAGTATTTGTGCACGAACAAGAAATGTATACCGATAAATAGATTTTGCGATGGGATTAATGATTATGGAGATTCCTCTGATGAATGATGGGCTTTGCTATGAAGTGCCAAGACAATATGCTTGATGCACAGTTAATACTGCTAAAAAAGAATACACTAGCCTCGACTATTCCTACTATAAATTAGTTTAAAAATGTGTCGTTTTGTATCCTCAGCACATTAGGTTAAGGATCTCCTTCACCATCGTCGACTAAAGTCTGAAGTAGACTAATCGACAATTTAAGTTGCAAGTAAGTCTATGTTCAAATTTCACAATATCTTAGCAGCCCTATTTGGTGGTTAAACTTGCTAGTTTGAATTCACAACTAACGCTAATTGAAAAGTAACTAACCAGCACTTTACTCGAGCCTGATGAAGGAGGTCCCCTAATGTTTCATTTTTTTATGACATTTGTGATATAATATAAGCTTTAAATCCAAAACCCTCAACAATTGAAAGAAGTGTATCTTGACAGCCTCAAGATTAATCCACTTCGCAGCCTCCAGAGGAGCATAAATTTTTAACACTTTCATAATCCATTTTCTGGGAAAATGCTTCCGACACGACGCGGCAACAGCTGTGAGGGCAAGGGATAAATTTTATCTGGATCATATATGTTGGATTCGTGAATTGGAACTTTATAGATTTCTTTCGTTTTGGTATTGTCTCCTGAATTAAGAAATGTTTTATTAAACTTTAATTTCGTTTATTCTGCAATCCTACTACTTCTCTAGCGGGATTGTAGTTTAATGAGATACTTTTTTTTAAGTTACGGGTTGTTATAACATAAACGCAAGGGATATGGCATGATTGTAAACATAGATATACCTACCTAATAATGGAATTTCGCTACAAAACATGACTAAGAAATATGTAAGATTTATTAACGGCGGGTTTCAATATTTAACTCAATCATAGATTTGCCTACTACGGATAGAATTTTGACACATTTTGTATGGAAAATCTGTCAAAATTCTACTGACAGTAAGTAAATGTATCCGTGAGTTGAATTTTGAAACCGGTTATTAGAGATACAAACTGAGCATAGTCAAAATTAAATAAATCGATGGAATATAACAGTATTTTCCCCATACGAAAGTGGTTTACGTGCATTAAATCCATTTCAGCAAAGATATCAGTTCTCAATATATAGGAAGCTAACCTATTGCTATTATATTCAATTCTTTTGATATCGTTTGTTTAACCGAAACTTGGCTAATTGAAGATATTAGTGATTGTGAATTATTTGACGATCGGTACCTGGTATGGAGACGTGATAGGTGTTACGGTAATACGAAACAAGTTATGGGGTGCTTATTGCAGTACGTCGTGAATTAGTGGCTAATGTACGCGACGAGTGGTGCTCGGCTGCCGAGGATATTTGAGTAACGTTAACGCTGCAACAGAAAAGTCCAAAAATCGCATATAAAATGCACATATGTGTCGCATATATTTTGTAACCAGAATCTGGGAAACACTATGTCACTTCAACTTTTGTAATAACTTAGATAATATATTTTTTAAAATCCAGCAGATGTATTTGTTGTACTAGGGGATTTTAATTTACCTAATATAAATTGGTCTTCGTCAGCGAATGATTTGTCCTTGCAGCCCAGTAATTTATGTTGTGCTACTCAAACAAGTTTATTTGACAATTTGAGTTTATGCAATTTGTCTCAATACAACTCTCACCGTAATATAAATAATAGATTATTAGACTTGGTTTTATGTAATAATGTTGTGAACGTTAATTGCTGTACTAGTCCACTTGTACCAGAGGACCCCCACCACAAAGCGCTTTTTATACTTGCTGACTTATATTAAATTCTTATATAATAAAGTCCACTTTTCTTCAATTACAAAAGAACTGGATAAAATGGACTGGCAGGGCGAATTCAACGCCAGAGCGTTAGAGGATGCTACAGTTTTATTTTATGATACATAAAGTACGCTACGTTCGATACATGTTCCTAAAGAGACTGTAGTACCCTCGACGAAGTATCCAATTTGGTATAAACCGACATTGACTAAAATTCTTAAAGAAAAGTCAAAATTTCACCACAAATCATATTTAGAGTCAACACTATTAAGGATCTGGGGATGACATTTGACTCAAAACTTCTATTCGATGAACATATAAACATGATTACAAGAAAGGCATCGAAAGCTTTGGGTTTCATTATTAGGTTATCAAACGAATTCAAAAGCATTAAGACTTTTAAAATCCTTTATTGTACTTTCGTTTGCAGTCACCTCGAATATTCTTCTCAAGTTTGGAATCCCAACTACAAAATATATATTATCAGAATCGAAAACATACAGAAGAGATTTGCAATACCGCTCCGCACTTATCTGCCAAATTACGTACATCGTTGCAAAAAATTTCATATGTTACTGTTGTATGAAAGAAGGCGAGCAGCGGATCTACCTTTTGTTATAAACATTGTGAATGATTCTATTGACTGTCCCGAATTGCGAGAAAAGATCGTTTTACGCGTTCCCTCTGCATTTTTAAGGAAGCCAGACTTATTAAATATTCCATACAGCAGGTGCATTTACAGGCAAAACTCATTTCTCGTAAGGGCATCTAAATCATATAATGCGATAACGCAAACAATTGATACTGATTTCTCTTAGCTTAAAAATATGTTAAATGGTCTCTTTTTTCTTTAATTGTATGTGTTTTCTTTGATTGTATGTTATTTACGTTTTATAGTCACTTTATGTTCTGCTGTGCTATATTCATGTTGTAATTATTTGTGGAAACTTATATGTGTTATTATGGCCTTCAGCATTTACTACTTAAGTCATACTTGTTCTTTGTTAGCTGTTAGTTTTCCTAAAATGAATAAAATAAAATAAAATATCGGGTACATAACTAAACTCTAGACAGCCACTGAGAATCTTCCCATAGAAAAACCAAACTTTGACCTAAATCCGAAGCAAGGTCACTCTTGGTTACCAGCCGAACTATAAGCTGCCAGATCTGTTGGTCTAGTAGCGCGAAGGTATTAATATAACTTTATACTAATTGCTCTGTAATTGTTAGACATTTAAGTTTTTTTAGCAAGGTTAGAGTAAAATTTGTAGTTATTATTAGCCTTTTGTGTTTTAGCATTATGGAAATTTGTTGACAAAGGGAAAATATTCTAATAAGGGACACTTGCATGAACGACTAACACGAGGTTATAAGGTTAAATTGCCGTAACCTTAACGAAATAACATCGAGTTAGTCAAAAGGTTACGCTAATCCTGATTCGTGCGAGTGGGCCTAAGTGAATCATATTCAGCACTATTAACTGGTAACAAATAAGCAATAATGTGTCATACATTATCAATACAGTATTGAAAATTCAATCTTGTCGACATAATTTTTGAGTATTCATCTGAATGTTACGTTGAATGTGGTTGACATGTTATTGCATATTGATGTCCATATTGTCATTAAATTTTATTTAAAAACCATAAAAATATTGCCTAAATACCATAAAACAACAGCAACTTAGTCTCTCATTTCATGTCATTCCGCCACATATTGATTAAAATAATAGAACCCTATTTTTAAGCGCTTTTTTGTTGTTTACGCCGCCTCTATTTAAATTCATCGTTATTATTTAACTGTTTTAGTTATTCTTTTATTATGTTCAGCGCTAAGAGTGTTTAAGCGTACTACCGGATCTGTCCGGCCGCTACTTGCGTTGAAAACTGTCATGATCGCATAATGGAAATTTATCTTCCCTCTTTGATTTAAACTCCGTACTCGGCTAATGATTTACGACTTTCTGCTTAAAGTTTGCGGTTTTCTACGGACTGAATTCTTACTGTTTGGTAGAATTGATGTTCTTCTTTAAAATTAATAATCGATTGATTTATTGTTTGGGATTGTTATTGATTTTGAGCTGAAAAGATTGTGTAATTGATAGATTAATCGTATTTTTGCTTTATGTAATTTTAGGCAAAAAGAGAGAAGAATAGAAGACTTTTAACATGTTACTTTAGCAATCTATTGGTTTCAGCGTTTTTAACTTAATTCAAAAACACGACCATGAATATAAAATCAAAACTACTCAACAGTAATACCATGAGAATTCTTTACCAAACGTCTAAATACATTTTTTTCTACGTGTGCTTAAGTAATGAAATATCGGTTAGTTTGAAAAGTGCAATACGGTTCCATAAATCAATAAATAAATTTGGAGCCTATGTCACCATTCCCTATTCAGAAAATATTAGTCGGGGAAAGTAAATAATTCGGTTTTCCTTAAAGATCTCTTCATGCATGCTCCAATGAACGGATCTAAAAGACGACCATGAGTATAAAATCAAAACTTCTCAACAGTAATACCATAAGGATTCTTTACCAAATTTCTAAATACATTTTCTTCTAAGTGTGCTTAAGAACGATCAGCCTGAAAAAGGCAATACGGTTCCATAAACCGATAAACAAATTTGGAGCCTATATAACCTTTCCCTATTCAGAAAATATTATTCGAGGAAAATATATAATTCAGTTTCCCTTAAAGATTTCTTCATGCATGCTCCAATGAACGGATCTAAAAGCTGAACACTACCAATCTGTACTTATAAAGAATCCTTTTTCATGGAAAAGAAATAGGTAATCCAAACTAATCTCAATCCTGCCCTCACCCGACCCACGTCGATTGCTCTAAAGAGTAATAGTTTGTACCTTTATCTCCTGTAGAATAGCCGTCCGTCAATTAGTGCGTATTTGCTCGACTTTATGCCGTCGTAAAACGAGATCAGATACATAAGAAGTAATTTCACAATACGCTCCGAATCCGTTTATCCGCCGTGACGCAACTGCTTGGCGCAACCAGTCCTGCTATAGGAAATTTTCCTTTTCCATCCTATCGTTTACAGGTTTGGTTAAATAGCCGACGGAGCGCGACGCAAGCGCTCGGCCACACTCGGTCGTGACGTTTGCCGTCGCGCCGAGCGTGGCTGCGCTGTGTGGCATTTCCCGTACATTTCAGTACATTACAACTCACTAAGTCGCGCCACCGTCACGCTCCCTTCGTGCTGCGTCGGTTATGTGGTAAAACCTTTATTGATGGTGTTTTATTATTCCACCAGCGAGAGGTATTCTATCAATGAAGATCTTGCACGTACCTATTCTGCAGTACCCATTTATCAGCTAGTGGTGTAAAAACTTGGCGTTTAATATAGTTACTAGGTCATGTTGATGAGCCATTGTCATACATTAGAAAACAATCCCTATTTTTCCCTATATTAACCAATTCCAAACTTGCGTTGCCTGTCTCAATAAGTACTAGAATCGAAAAATATGTAAAACCTGTAGCATCGAAAGTCGCAGGCGTGAAAACCGTTCGTCTGCACGTCACGTTAATGAAAACCCTCTATCCACGTAATCCAGTGAATTTATCACCGCAATATCTGGGGCCCGCCTTGTTTATCTTATATCGCCGTCAAAACTGGATGGACCAAATTAAAATTTTAATATTCCACTTATTTAAAGGCGAGACCTATTCAAAAACGTTTGAAAGCCCCTTACATTTCCTCCGTCAGAATTTTGGATTTGCAATTTATCATACCGAAATTATATTAATAGGTCTTATCTGTTAGAATACCATTCACTCTATGTCTTTATATATGATTGAAAGAAGAAAAGAGCAATGATTGATTCACAAAATCGGATGTCAAAAGATATATTATTCTGCTAGTATGAATAAAACATTCAAATTTAGGAACGTAGAAGTAAAGACATGAATGTTGTTATTAAAATTGTAGTCTGAATATTGATCAATATTATAGAATATGCATGATCTAGGTTTCACGCGTTGTTTAAGTAAGGCTCCTAAACTTGAATACGTCATCTAGGTCAGATGTAATACATCCACGTATCAAACGCTATAATTTTACTCAATACATATTCATATCTGTTCTCTCTATGTATTTATTCCATGAGAATGACTCATAATATAAAACAAGGCACACAGAAAGCACTTTAACATGCAACAACAACGCAATAATACAGTATCATGGAGCTGGTCTGATGATGGAGTCGGAAGGTACTCACAGGAACATGTCAACTACACAACATAATCCCCTCATGTTTAAACTTAGTGGATTGGAATTGACAAGTATTTTGCTACCAGATGGTGTTTACGGTCTGATGGAGAACTGAAAGGGGGCCATAGGAACTTCTCAACTATGCAAGATATCTCCATTGTTCTCCACTCGGATTTGGATGAAATTCGGCACACAGATAGACGTGGACCTGGATTTTTTTTAATAGGACTAAGCCCGCCACACTTTCCCACTATTGTAACTCCTGTAAGCCAGGACAATTACCTGGATTACAGGAGTTACATAGGATACATTTTATTCCGGAAAAATGTAAGGTTCCTATCTGACGTCCGTACGGACGAAGTCGCGGGCAGAAACTAGTATCCCATAATTCTCTTACTTTCCCTTAGAGGAATAACAGTTAAGGATAATATTTATACATATTTGCATAATACTATGACCGTTGAACCCTTTAGGGAATAAATAGAACAGACACGAAGGTTTCCGTCGTAACGAATACAATGATTGAGCCTGGGAATGCATTGTCACGAATTTGGTCCCAATGCGCATTTTTTTCTTTTGTAATTTGGGCCTAATATGGAAAAGGTTGTGTACGAACTGATTAATTTTTACGAAATAACATGTACAAAACAAAGTGAATTGTTGTTTTTTTTCATAGTGTTTAATTGATCAATAGAATGGGCAAAATAAATTAACAATAATTTATAAAATTCTTGGCTTCAATAAAGCACGCCTTGTTTACAAGACAAAAAAATAGATCATTAATAATTTTCATAAGATCATGCCTCAAAATCTCTTAACACAAAAATAAGTCTGATCCCATTTATATTATGAACCATTTTTTCAACAAAAGTTCTACCCAGCTCCATTACTATAACGTACCTTTAAACCATCGGCAATAGCTGAACCCTAACCAAAACCACATATGGAGCCGAGGAGCTTCGCTAATCTCCATATTAATGTGAGGTCGTGATAAAAAAATTAATTAACTTTGAAAGTATAAATATTGCTGGCTGCGGTCGGCTTGATAACGCCAGCCTCCATTTTGCACTCCTTTATTGTTTGTTCCTTATTCGTTACCAAACGCGGCGCGTTACGATAACTTTGTGAAATAATCGTGGTATTAAAGTAAGACGTTTAAAGACATCTGCCCTTTCCTCCAATTTGGTTGAGGGGAGTGATGACTGTTCCAGTAGTCATACTCGTGAACGGGTGCTGCTTGTGGGAACTGGTCCATCTGAAATCGTTTAGACACTCTTTATAAATAAGCAGAGCAACTCAAGCTCAGTCAGATTTTTAAGGAACATTTATCGTATTTGAATCATTGACATAAAAAAGCCGTTTTTATATCAATCATGCGAATAGTGTATTTGGGGCTTTTCTATTGAAAAATTACCATTAGCAGTATGTATTCTGCAAACATGCTCGGTGTAAAAATTATACCCCTATAAAATTGTCCTCACATCGACGGCGAAATGCGGGTGTACACAGTACACCTCTGCCATCCCTTATTATATTATAGTGGGCGTAACAGTGTTTATTATTTCTTATATTTACTCTCGTACTTTTCAGACCACTAAGCAATTTTGTTGTTTAATATTCAAAGTGTCAAATAGGTTGTCGGTATATTTATTTACTTTGATGTACCTATCGAGATCGTTGATGATGTTTTGTCATCGCATAAAATAACTCTATCTATACATCATTGTATTAATACCTTGAATTTAAGTAAAACTACGTGAATATAGACAATCGTAAATCAATCTATATAATACATCCATACCATCTATATAATTACACAAACCTTTGCAGAGTAGGCAGAGAGTAACGAGTTCCAACAGGTTCTTTCCTTACAGACCTCTCCGAATTCCTCCACTTCCGTTCCGGTTTCTATCTTTCAGAGAAACTCAGAGAATAGCCCTTTTCATAGCTCTCTAAGGGACTTTAAATAGATGGACCAGTCCAACCAACCGTAAGTGTCCACGTTTCGACGCCAACTGATTTAAGACTTCTGTCTTTAGGCTTTGTGGAATAGGCGAAGTATATACTCGACGTAATTTCCCAAATGCCGCCGGATGGTGAGATAGTCTAGGTCTACCTTGGAACCTACATTCTTTCACTCTCGCATTGTATATCTGTTTTGTCATTCTTTGATCCGACATTCTTTTTATATGTCGAACCACCGGAGCATACCTTTTCTCATCTTCACATGATTTCTTACAACGGTCGGTCAGTTTTACGACTATAGTAAAACTTATAGTAAGCTGATGATATAATAAGGCGAGGTTTTATTTAAGTCAAGTTACAAACTATTAAAGCATTTGATCTTATGAGCTCCCTCACTGAAGCCATTACGACAGCGATGGGTGTAATAGTGATTTGCACTATCTAATTTAATTACGAAATTTAAAGGCAACACATATTACTGGGTATGAATTTCATTACATTAATTAATTATGCCGCGTGGTTCCCGGCTTAGAATAGGACCAACCCATCTCATCCCATCGGGTGTCGTACAAGGCGACTAAGGGAAAACTAGGGAATGGGCAGCAGCGTTCCCTTAACACTTCGACGACCAATAACTGCGCTCGCCAACCCGCCTGCCAAGCGTGGCGAGTATGGCAAACACCCCCAATTATGGAAGAAAGTAGGAAAACCAGGCCCCTAGTCCCCGGCGGTCTTGTTCGTCCTGGCCACGGTAGCATCCATGGTAACGACAGGACAAGGGGTGCTAAGAATCTCCGGCAGAGATTCGGCTACCACCAAAAACAAAAATTGGCCCTGGTGACATACAACGCACGCACATTGAGGACAGATGAAAAGCTAGTTGAGCTGGAAGAAGAGTTAAACAAGTTGCGGTGGAGTATTGTTGGTTTATCGGAGGTCCGAAGAGAGGGCGAGGACACGATAACCTTAAAATCCGGCAACTTGTTTTACTACCGGGAGGGCGAACAGCAGTCCCAAGGTGGTGTCGGATTTATCGTCCACAAGTCACTCATAAACAACGTTGTGTCCATCACTAGTGTGTCGAGCAGGGTAGCGTACCTGATACTCAGAATATCCAAAAGATATTCGCTGAAGGTCATACAGGTCTACGCACCGACCTCAGCATACTCAGATGATGAGGTCGAAGTTATGTATGAGGACATTAGTAGAGCCATACATACTTCCAAAGCACATTTTATAGTAGTTATGGGTGACTTCAATGCGCGGCTGGGCCAACGGGGCGATGATGAGCTGAGAGTGGGGCAATTTGGATATGGGCAGCGCAACCCCAGGGGTCAGAGGCTGGCCGAATTTCTGGAGAAAGAGGGACTCTTTATGATGAACCCTTTCTTCCAGAAGCCGCCTCATAGGAAATGGACCTGGATGAGCCCTGATGGTTCCACAAAAAATGAGATAGACTTCATCATGAGCACCAAGCGATAAATATTTAATGATGTCTCCGTGATTCACAGGGTAAAAACCGGCAGTGATCACCGAATGGTCAGAGGCACATTAAATATTAATGTCAAAATGGAAAAATCGCGTCTGATAAAGTCTACGCTCCGACCTTCTTATGCACACATCCAAAACCCCGAGAACTTTCAACTCGAATTGTCAAACCGCTTCGAATTGCTAGACAGCAGCGCATCAGTGGACGAAATCAACAACAGGCTGGTAGAGACTGTTCATACGGTCGGGTCCAAGTATTTTAAGACCCACCGTAAAAATAGGCCTCAAAAACTATCTGACTACACCCGAAACCTCATGGCTGAGCGACGTTCCATGACGCTCCAAACCTCCGATGATGCTAAGTCCTATAGGCAGCTTAATGGACAGATATTGAAGTCCTTGCGACACGACTTACGGTCCTTCAATGCAAGGCGTATTGAGGAAACCATAGAGCAGAACAAGGGCTCTAAAGTGTTCGCAAGAGACGCGTCTATTGGGCAGAGCCAGTTGACGAAGCTGAAGACGGAGGACGGAAACGTAACGCCAAATAGGTCAGAGGTGCTCAGGGAGATAGAGAGGTTCTATGGACAGTTATATACCTCAGTAGCTAAACCTGTTGTTGACTTAGTAAAAGACCCAAGAGCCAAGCTAACCCGACACTGCACTGAAGATATCCCGGACATCAGCCTGTGCGAAATTAGGATGGCTCTCAAACAACTAAAAATCAACAAAGCGCCGGGTGAAGACGGAATTACTGCAGAACTTCTGAAGGCGGGCGGATCGCCATTACTTAAAGTCCTTCAGAGGCTATTTAATTCCGTCTTGCTTGAAGGGAAAACGCCGCAAGCATGGAACAGGGGTGTGGTGGTGCTGTTTTTCAAGAAAGGTAATAATTCTTTATTGAAGAACTATAGGCCCATCACACTGCTGAGCCATGTTTACAAGTTGTTTTCGAGAGTCATTACGAATCGTCTCGAACGAAGGCTTGATGAATTCCAGCCTCCCGAACAAGCCGGTTTCCGGAAAGGTTTTAGTACCATAGACCACATACATACGCTGCGGCAGGTTATACAGAAGACTGAAGAGTATAATCGGCCACTATGCTTGGCGTTTGTGGACTATGAGAAAGCCTTTGATTCGATCGAGACTTGGGCGGTTCTTAGATCTCTCCAGCGATGCCGCATTGACTATAGGTACATCGAAGTGTTGAAGTGCTTGTATAATAACGCCACCATGTCAGTCCGAGTACAGGGGCAGTGCACGAAGGTGATCCCTATAAAAAGAGGAGTAAGACAGGGAGACGTCATTTCTCCGAAACTGTTTACGGCCACCTTAGAGGACGCCTTCAAGCTATTGGAATGGCAAGGACTTGGCATCAACATCAATGGCGAATACATCACTCACCTTCGATTTGCCGACGACATTGTGGTCATGGCGGAGTCGCTGGAAGATCTAGGACGAATGTTAGGTGACCTCAATAGAGTATCCCAACAAGTGGGTCTTAAAATGAATATGGACAAAACGAAAATAATGTCTAACGTCCATGTCGTACCCACCGCACTCACCGTTGGGAACTCTACTCTTGAAGTTGTCGACGAATACATTTACCTTGGACAGGCAGTCCGGTTAGGTAGGTCCAATTTTGAGAGAGAGGTCAATCGACGAATCCAACTCTACAGTTTTTAGTCAATGTGTGTACCAGTGATGACATATGGATCAGAGACGTGGTCTCTTACAATAGGTCTCATAAAAAAGCTCAAAGTTGCTCAGCGAGCTATGGAAAGAGCTATGCTCGGCGTTTCTCTACGTGATCGAATCAGGAATGAGGAGATTCGTAGAAGAACCAAGGTCACCGACATAGCCCTCAGGATTAGCATGCTGAAGTGGCAATGGGCTTGCCACATAGCGCGAAGATCGGATGGGCGTTGGGGCAGAAATATTATAGAGTGGAGACCACGTATTGGCAAGCGCAGCGTAGGACGACCGCCTGCCAGATGGACCGACGATCTTGTGAAAATCGCAGGAAATCGTTGGATGCAGGTGGCATCGGACCGGTTACGCTGGAAAGCGATTGGAGAGGCCTATGTTCAGCAGTGGACAAGTATAGGCTAAAATGATGATGATGATGATGAATTATTAAGTTGTTTATTGTTATTATGTATTAAAGCTAGTAACGAATAAGCTACTGACGGATAATTTGGCACAGAGGTTAAGAGCTTAAGTCACTCCGTCCACTGGGTCGAATAGTCGCGGGTTTGATTCCAGCACGAGACAAATCTTTGTCTGACCCACAATTATATGGTTCGTTTTGGGTATTTGTGTGTGCGTAAATTTTCATATTTGTTAACGCATCCACGATACAGGAATAATTCCAAGAGTGGGGCTACGTTTTTAAAACAATATAAATATACATAAAAATATATCGTTGAGAATATATATATATATATATAAACGATGAGAAAGGGTATGCTCCGTTGGTTCGGGCATATAGAAAGAATGCCAGAAGAAATAATGACAAAACAGATATACAATGCGAAAGTGGAAGGATGTAGGTGCCGGGGAAGACCTAGACTATCTTACCATGACCAAATAGACCGTGTCTTTGCTGAAGGGCAAGTCAAGAGTCTCCGTAACCGGCGAGTGTGTATGAGACGAACTATGAGAGTGGAGGAAGCCAGAGAGGTATATAAGAAAAGAACCTGTTGGAACTCTGTACTCTCTGCCTACCCCGCGAGGGAGCTAGCGTGATGGTATATATAGATAGATATATCGTTAACGCTAGGACAAAGCAGAAATAGGGTAAGTGCTCCATTGAATAAAACATTAAGAAATTTTTATACCTGATTGATTTGACGGATGATTTAGCGCAGTGGTTAAGAGCTTGAGCTGCTCCGCCCACTGTGTCTATTAGCCGCGGGTTCGATTCCCGCACGGGACAAATCTTTGTGTGATCCACAATTATTTGTTCCGGTCTGGGTATTTGTGTTTGTAAATTTTCATGTTTTGTCAACGCCCCCACGATACAGGAATAAGTCCTAGTATATATATAAATCCTACGTTTGAAAAAAAAGGTAGAGAGATAAAGCCGGAAAACAAAATTGGAGGCTTATCTCTCGCAACGAATGTCTTTCGGGTGATACAGAGCAATTTCAGCTCTTTGTGTTGTTTGAAGACCGGTTGTGTTCAGAGAACTTCATTAGATATTTCATTATGTAGGATAAATATGGGAGTATCATTAGGGACATTGTTTTTTTAAATAGTCAATTTTCTAACAACAATAGCGCCAAGTGCTGTTTATAGTGCTTGATCGGTATATTGAAACCGTTGATATTGTTACTTTCTTGAATTCATGCCATGTAAAGGAGTAATAAAAAAGGCAATCATGATGAAATAAAAAAATAGGCTTAAACTAATAATATTTACATCGAAAATTCTGTCTTCACATACAGATAACATTCAATTCCTACATAGACAAACGAAAGATCTTAATAAAAATGCCTAGTTCATTAACTAGATTTTATGAACTAGTAAATGAACATATTACTAGTTCATACAATCACAAATACTGTTCCCAATACTGGTCAAAAGATTCTAAATTGACTTTTAAACCTCTTTCTAAAATATAAATCTTGTAACACAAGAACTAATTGCATTAGTAACTAAAAATAATAATTTGTCAATATTCCAGTAAATGAACTGCTTTATTATTGGGTTTATTTACTGGGTTTTAAACAAATTCTTCCAATTCCAATCCTGGGAAACCCAAAAATTCGCTACAAACTGGCCAAAACTGCAACCAAATTGATTGTAGTTATATTACACAACTGTCCTTTACAACATTCAATAAAAATTGTATCACAAATACTCCAATTATGGGTAAAAAGTTAAGTCACAGATGTCGTGCCTTACTCCTTAGTCTTAGTCGTTAATTCCATCTTGATAAATTTTTTGAAATCTCTACATCGACAACTTTAAATGCTCACAATTTTATAATTAATCATTGAAGTAAGAGATTAATTTTACAACGATATGGAAAAAATGAGTTGAATTTAGAAAAAAAAAACTCCATTGCATAGAAATATTATAATTTCTTATTTTTTAGAAAAACCTGCGTTTTGGCCATTCACTGGGGTGTACTCATTCACTGGAGCACTTACCCTATTTCGATTTGAGTATTTATTATTTGAAGGTGGAGTGGGCACGCCCCTTACAAGATAGACCGATGATCTGGTGGGTAGAAGGCGGATGCGAACAGCACAAACAGCTGGTCGTCGTGGTAAATATTCTATTTATCTATCTATCTATATTATCATGCCAGTTACCTTGCGGGGTATGGAGAGTGTACAGAGTTTCAACAGGTTCCTTCCTTACATACCTCTCTGGCTTCCTTTACTCTCCTAGTTCGTCTTACTATAATATACCGAATCCATTATTCTACCCCTTTTTTATAAATGACTAACGGCCGGTTTTAATATTTAACTCAAGGATAGATTTGCCTATTATGGATAGAATTTTGACATATTTTGTACGGAAAATCTGTCAAAATTCTACTGACAGTGAGCAACTTTGATACAATACAATAGATGACCGCTTAGCCATACTTAAAAAGACGAATCAAATTGCATACTCAAAACTTGTATAAAGAATTATAATGAACTTAACGTTAAATATATTTAAGAGTGCACCTAAATAGGTCACGTAGTTTATTACTAGTATAGCCCACCTTTTCGGAAATTACCGAGAGGGCTAGGGCAAATTAACGAACCGCCTGATTTTATTAGCTGCCTCACTTAAGCCATTAGGTCAGTGGTGAGTCGCTGTTGTGCCTCACCCGTTCCAATTTAGTAGTACGGCCCTATGATTATAAATTTCATGGCTATATGACGTAGACGTCTGAGATCGTAATTTATGGTGATCTTTATGACGTCATGTGCTTGATGTACACAAATAGGTACCTTTGAATAATTAAGAAAGAAAGAAAGTTGGTTAAAATATTTCATGTGAAAAGAAAAATAATACAAAATTCAAGTGTAAGAAATAAGTATTCATTATTTTGAATAAATTACATTTTGAAAGGTAGTAATAATTTGAATCAAAATTTTGTCGCTTTGGGAAGTCAACATTATTACTTACAAGAATCGTAATTTGAACCTATTAACTAAGGTTTGTAGTAAGCATTTCCAAGCAAACAGTTCCAATTATAACTGGAAAAATCAGGTTTTAGTATTGTTTTTTCACTATAAGCCGACATCGCACCGTGATTCTGTCCAACATTTCATATTCCGGGCAACGTCCGAAACGCAATGTCAAGATTAATCAATCTCTATCTATTTTTATCATCACGCCAGATCCCTTGCCGGGTAGGTAGAGAGTACAGAGTTCCAACAGGTTCTTTCCTTACATACCTCAAGATTAAAAAACCCAATTATTCGGTTGGCCGGCCAGTTCTTAGGGCGGGTGTAATAAAACTGAACAAATAGAAATCACAAAGGGTTTTTCTCTCCATTTTCACAATAAACACATGGTCGTTGGTCGGTAAAAAGCAACCTACGGCGAATTGAATCCATCATTACTAAGTTTTAATGACACCGACCACAATGCTAGACCTCAGGGTGATAAACAAAGGATAATGGCCGTTGCGTCGCTCGTGATAAGATAAATAACCGCAATCGCAACCTGAACGACCGTACCGGGAATGTAATATCGAGACGTTGATATTAAATATGAATTAAGCTTGAGATGAATCGATGCAAATGTTTCTATTGCAGGAAGTAGGAGGATGAGGTTTAATTGTATAATTCATCAAATTCTTGTTTATTATTGTTTATCCCAATATACCGAGACTTATCTAAAGGACAAGTCAAGAGTCTCCGTACCCGGCGAGCGTGTATGAGCCGAACTATGAGAGTGGAGGAAGCCAGAAAGGTATGCAAGGAATGAACCTGTTGGAACTCTGTACTCCCTGCCTATGTCTCAAGGGATCTGGCGAGATGATGTGTTGTTGTTGATGTTATTGTTCATTAAAATGCTTCCCCAATTTGCACTGGGTCTGCGTGGTGGAGTGTGGCCTAACCTCTCTCAACTCTATTTGTGAGTGAAGGCCTTACCCAGCTGTGGGACAGTATAGAATATTTAATAAAAAAGGAAATGTAAACTGATCCCTCAAGTACGAATCAAGCTCGAGCAGTGAGGTTTCTACTTTAAAACATTTCAGAACTGCCTAGACGGGAAGACAGTTTCAGAAGAAAATAGCTATGATGACTGTCCCTGTTATATACATTAAAAAAAAAACACAGTACGACGTAGAATCCGCAGAATGGATGAAGCGCACGTATGCTTACGTATTAAATTTTATACGTTTTTATAGTTTTGTGTTGTTGTTTTTATATAATATATATACTTTATATATAATATACTTTATCAAGCTTAGCACTATGGAATTGTAAGGAATCGTTTAATTCACCCATTTCTTTCTTGATCAATTTCTCAACCTCTCTCGATATGTTGGTAAGTAACGTCTTGGCATTTATACATACAAGGGTATCTTTTACATCATTCTCATCATGTACGATTATAGATGAACCGCGCCTTGGTGTCTCTTGCTGACATTCGTTGCATGTCCACTCAAGACTTGGAATAGCTTTTAAAGCTGCAATCTGTTTGTTGGTCAGAGCTATGCATTTGGTGTTAAGATGCACTATACGTTCACATTTGCTGCATTCTAGACCGGGATTTACTTTGGTAAGGCTTTTTTTACAGTTATCGCACTTATTCGACGTTGTGGGTAGGTTTTACACAAGCAAATAGACGTAAGAGTAAGCGTGTTTAGCGCACGATAGTGTGACGACGAATAGGTATAGGTACACGATACTAAATAATCTCTCACATTAATATTTCTACATTTCTAACGCCATCGCAACCATTTCGCCTTATTACATTATTAATCTACTCGTTTTGTCTTTGCTACACATCGCCACAAACGAAGGTACGTAGGTACATATATCAACGTACATTAACGCACAATTTCTATTACAAACTACCAAGACATTCTTTAGAAATCAGATAAAGATAAATGAAGGTGGATTGTGTAGAACGGTATGACTAGGCGGTAGTTTTTCATTAATCACTATCCATTAGTGGGCGTGTACCAACTTTCCCGAGATAGTTGAAGGAAATTAGTTTATGTACCTTGGGTTTTGCGATCCTTTCTAATGTTTTCAGATGGATGGAAGTTAATGGTAACTAGTCTGAAACAAAAGTATTTAATGGTGGGACCTATCTCAGTAAATTGATAACGGTAGCTATTTTCTTTAATTCACCAAATTTGGCCATTTTTTAAATTTTAAAATGGGAGGAGTTATTAAGATATATTTCGGATAATGGAAAAAATCTTCTGATGTTAAAGCTCTAAGTGGCTTCGATGGGTGCAATTTGGGCCTACCTCGACTTATAATTTGTAATATGACTTCCTCACTCCGTTTATCAAACAATACTAGAGGTCCAATATTGTATCCACTTGACTACAATGTTGCATTCGTATTATTTGCAAGTTCGTTGTATAACCTCGACGAAAATCATTGGCAGTTCAAATCGACCCCGTCCTAATGAACTCTGTGAAATACTCGTATATATTTGACTCAAATAAACGTTCCGAATCGTAAAACCCTCAGTATATATAAATCCCAAGGTTGACGGGAGCCTAAACTGTATATTGTGTAGAGTTATGTACCAGTCCGGTGAGATTATATACGGACAGTTACCATTCGGGCTCTTTATAGGGTACGACTTACAGCAACTTGTACTTACGTTCCGACGATATATTTTAAAGTTACACATAATTTAACCGCTCTCTAGCAACTGCCTACATACTAAGGAGAGTAAAAAGTCAACCCACATCTCGGGTCTTAATTCATTGTTTTTTATCAAACATATTGATTTTAGGGGCCACCGCGAAACAATCATGTTTTTGTACTCCATGCACTTTAAGAAGTAAATGCACTAAACTTAATATTTTAAAATATGATTTTGACTGTATATTTTAGATTGTACGATTAAAAGAAATTTTCTTGATATAAAAAAAATATCTGAAGTCACCTTATTGCTTTTTGCTGTTTGCAACGCAAATGCTAAAGAACTAATCAATAGAATTTACTTAAAAAACAGAAAATAATAGTAGCAAAATTTTTGTTATTAAAATTTGTTATTTCGTGGGTAGTTTTTTTAAGAAAATGATTTCATTTGCTTGTGTCCATACTTCTTTTATTTCCGAGCGCGAGCTCAATGTATCCGTCCCTTATTATTCTTTTGCACAGTAATGGTATTACTGTCACTCTCCCAGACGATTAATGGTCGATAGTGGTAGGAACTTAAGTCGAACTATACGCTTTGTGCTATTAAATACTGAAGTTACTATATACTTTTTAGTTAAAAATAAATGAAAAGAAACTTAGGTAATATTAACAGCACTCGAAAAAATATCTCATAAAAGGTTTATACCTTTCGGGTTATGGACAGCTAATGACGATAGCACACCTATGCTATGCAAATGTTAAAGTCGCGCTATATTGAACCTTCGTTATAACATTCTTCAGAAAAAAATATGTCCCTGAATTTTAACCTATCAAAAATCGTATCCATAAATCGGGTCGTATGGTGTAAAGAGACCGTAGGCACAGAATATGGCTTATTACTAAACGTTGCAAAAGTTTGTCGCGTAAAAGCCGAATTTTTATGCACCGACGGTATTGAATGAAGTTTTTCCAATCAGCGTGTGTAAAGGAGACGTGTGTTTGTGGAGTTATACCATGTATTTGGATGTAATAAAATTTTAGTAAAGCGATGTGGCAGCTATAAGTTAGCGTATTTTATTATATTTAACTAGTTTCTGCCCACGACTTCGTTTGCGTTGACTTAAGACAGGAACCTTAATTTTTTTCCGGGATAAAAAGTATCCTATATGTTAATACAGGTAAATAAACTATACGTGTGCCAAATTTCATCCAAATTCGTTTAGCTGTTTTTGCGTGATTAAGTAACTAACATCCAAACATCTAAACATACAAACTTTCACATTTACTTATATTTAGTGGAATATACACCAGGCTCGTGCCCTATTACATGGGACCCAACATCGTCGGCGAAACGTGGGTGTACTCAGTACACCTCTGCCACCCCCTCTGGGGAATAACGGCGTGACGGTGTTTTTTATACAATATATTAATAGGATTTTATTTTTAACAAATTTTGCCTTTCATGCATGCATATCATATTTTTTTATAAATTTAGATACTCCCTACTCTAGAATTATAGTTGTCGGGAAATTGTAAAACACGAAACGCGTAAAGAAAAATCATGTTGCGCGCTTCAGAATTGTATGTGAAATTGCTATATCTCGTTCCAAAAATTTATTGCTAAGCTTACGCCATCTATTATTGTTATCATGAGTTTTTGCTTTATCCAGACCATTAGACCTTTATGGACATGGATTTTCGACATCAATCGCTTTAAATTCAAGAAATAAACAACGAACTGATACCGGTACACGGCAGAGCAGTTGTAAGCCTCACGCTTACCCTAATGCCTAACTATATATATCAACACGCCAGATCCCTTGCGGGGTAGACTGAGTGTACAGAGTTCCGACAAGTTCTTTATTTAAAGACCTCTCTGGCTTCCTCCACTCTCATAGTTTGTCTCAGATACGCTCGCCGGTTACGGCGACTCTTGACTTGTCCTTTAGATAAGACTCAGTCTATTTGGTCGTGGTAAGACAGTCTAGGTCTTCCCCGGTACCTACATCCTTCCACTTTTGTATAGTACGAGTATATCTGTTTTGTTATTTTTTCTTCTGACATTGTTGCTACATGTCTTAACCAACGGAGCATACCCTTTCTCATCTTAACACCGATACTATCTAATATACCTACTCGCTTTCTTACTACGCTGTTGCAAATACGGTCGGTCAACTTCACTCCGCACATCTTCCGCAGAGGTCGCATTTCGAACGCATTAACCTACTTTCATTCTCCTTCTTACATACCCAGCTCTCGCTGTCATATAAAAGCGTTGGGACAAGCAGTCCGTTATGTATGGCCAGCTGTGTCTTTTGGCTTAAGTTTTTTTAGGCTTTTGGTTTTCCTCTCTTCCTTCTATTAATTTAACACAATATGTACTTTTTTTTTGTAAATAAGGGAACCATGTAGCCATTCTCATAAATAGTATTATTCGCTTTTTTAACTTACACTCACCTGATGACCAACCTACATTGTTCTCCCATACCCCACAACAGAATGTAGATGAAAAAGTTTGTAATTTCTTAATTTTAAAAGTGGAGTGGAGTTTCCGTAGAGTTTCTTGCCCTTCTTCTCCACAGAAATGACATTCCGAAGTGGCGGTAGAGTCTTTGTTACTTATCTGACGATTCATAAATACTGTAATGGTTTACACAAATAAAAAATATTCTGATTCTGATTCTGATAAGTGCCGGCTCCCAAGTAGTTTTCCCATCGCACCATTCAAGCTGTTCATTGAACTCACTCTTCACATCCTTACTGAAGGCGCATCCAAGATATACAAAGTAATTCACTTGCTCCAGCACATCGTTAACAACCACAATTCTTGCATTCGTTCTGGTTTTCTCTTCGTTCTGGTTTTCTTGATATTCAACTTACCTTAATGTTTTCATGTAAATCCCTCAGTACTTTTCCAAAAAAAAAGTATACAAAGCTACCCCAAGTTATCACAAGTACACAAAAAATCTGTGCAACAACAAGTTATCGGGGAAACCATGTGTTGACATTCCGGCCATTCAAGCAGCTACTCATAAAGGCTTCAGCTTTTACGATGGTCCAAAGCAGTTATGATGAACCATAAACTCGCCTCCAGATGGAAAACAGAAACATTTTCTTGAATTTTTTTTAGTTTACGATAGCCGCAGTCTATTAAAATACTTACGGAAAATATATTTTATAACTTTGTTTTATAGTTTTATTTGTGCGTGAAGTAATACCTTTAGATTTCTGAGTATGGTAAAAATAATACCGGCTCAAATTTATAAGAGCAAGGAAGCCAGAGAGGTCTTTAAATAAAGAACTTGTCGGAACTCTGTACACTCAGTCTACTCCGCAAGGGGTCAGGCTTGATGATATAGAGATTGATTGCACAAACAAACATATCATCACGCCAGATCTCTTGCGGGGTAGGCAGAGAGTACAGAGTTCCACCAGGTTCTTTCCTTATAGTGCTCTCTGGTTTCCTCCCCTCTCATAGTTCATCTCATACACGCTTACAGGTTACGGAGACTCTTGACTTGTCCTTCAGATAAGAGACGTTCTATTTGGTCAGGGTACCTAACATTGTCAGCGAATTGTACTTTACATTAACATCGTTCACGAAATGTGGCTGTACACACTCCATCTCTACTCCCCTCACAATCGTCGCTGTTCTCCAGGAATACAAGGGTGGGGTATAATTTTTTCAAGGTTTTATTTAATTTTCAATGTTCGTATGTCTGTTTGTCTTTATGGTTTAAATCTTGTGATCCCTTATTGAAGCACTTGCGGGTATCCGATTGAGCTGCAATTTGGCATACGTGTGTAAGAACTATACAACGTAACCCCCTCGTGTTTATGCTTGTTAGATTGGTATTGACAGGTACTATACAATCAGATAGTGTTCAGTGTCTCATAATGCAGCCGATATATGGCCAATGGATCCACCAAACTACTTAATATAAACTAGCCTCATGAGTTTTGTCTTGACAAGATGGTGTCCAGGGTCTGATCATGGAGTGTGAAAGAAGTCATAGGGACTTCTCAATTAAGCAAGATATCTTCGTTGTGTTGAAAAAGGTGTTTTTTAATAAAAGTCATTATCTACATCAAACACTTTCGACTAGCTTAACCCATAGGTGCCAGAGATACCTACATATGTAATATGTAGTCTACATTTCATTTTCATCTCCGTCAACTTAATGAATGACATTAATGTAGGACGTTGCAACGTTAGCTTATAAACTGTACACCCCACTTAGCAGACGCGATTTCAAATTAGTAACGTTACGCTGAAAATTTATTCTGTCAGCAGATTACAAATACTCATTATATTTTAAACCGATCATTTCAAAATATGAAGTGACGGAACGAAGATTTCAAAAAAAATCATCAGATATACCTTATCCAATAGGCATGTATTAGAGTTCTAGATGTTAACTAATAATGTTTTTTTAAACTAACTCAAACAACTACAATGTATTATAAATTAATACATAAAAAAAGCCTAAGAGCCTCTTTAGCCTAGTGCAAAGTGGTTAGTTACTTCTTGATTAGCGTTTCTCAGCAATTAAAACTGGCCAGTTTAATCCGTCGCATAGCGCTTTTAAGTGGTGGTGAAATTCGCACGTAGACTTACATAGAACTTTAATTGGATTATTCTACTTAAGACTTTACTCGGGGGTTGTGAGAGGCCCTAAATCTTACTCTAGTCTCGATGCAAATTTATTTTTAAGACATCAGGTAAATAAAACCAGTGAAAATAAATTGAACAAGGAAAGGCAACGGGTTCTCCATAAAAGTTAACCCGGGAGGGACCTAGACGATAATATAGATCGATAAATCACATCTCACGACCGCTTTCTATAATCTTAAATAGAAGAGAAAAAGAGTAACAAACAACTGATAACTTGGCTTCTAGTTAATTAAATCGCGTCTGCTAAGTGGGGTGTACAGTTTGGGGTGTCATTAAGTTGACGGAGATGAAAATGAAATGTAGATAACATATGTAGGTATCTATGCCACCTATGGGTTAAGCTAGTCGAAAGTGTTTGATGTAGATAATGACTTTAATTTAAAAACACCTTTTTTAAAACAAGCTGTTATGGCAAAAACATAACGAAGATATCTTGCTTAGTTGAGAAGTCCCTATAAGTCTTTCCCGCTCCATCATCAGACCCTGGACACCATTTTGTCGAGACAAATTTAACGAGGCGGGCTTATATTAAGTAGTTGGGTAGATCCAATGGCCATATATCGGCTGCATCATGAGACCCTGAACACTATCTGATTGTATAGTACTTGTAAATACCAATCTAACAAGCCTAAACACGAGGGGATTACGTTGTATAGTTCTTACACACGTATGCCAAATTTCAGCTCAATCGGATACCCGCAAGTGCTTCAAAAAGGGATCACAAGATTTGAACCAGAAAGACAAACAGACATACGAACATTGCAAGTTAAATAAAACCTTGAAAAAATTGTACCCCACCCTTGTATTCCTGGAGAACGGCGATGATTGTGAGGGGAGTAGAGATGGAGTGTGTACAGCCACATTTCGGGAACGATGTTAATGTAAAGTACAATTTGCCGACAATGTTAGGTCTCATGACCAAATAGACCGTCTCTTATCTGAAGGACAAGTCAAGAGTCTCAGTAATCTGTAAGCGTGTATGAGATGAACTACAAGAGGGGAGGAAGCCAGAGAGCTCTATAAGGAAAGAACCTGGTGGAACTCTGTACTCTCTGCCTACCCCGTAAGCGATCTGGCTTGATGATATGTTTGTTTGTTCTATCAATCTCCATATCATCAAGCCTGATCCCTTGCGGAGTAGACTGAGTGTACACAGTTCCGGCAGGTTCTTTATTTACCGACCACTCTGGCTTCCTTTCTCTTATTAATTTAAGTTAATATTATTTTTAACATACTTAGAAATCTAAAGGTATTACTTCACTCAATAATAAAACTATAAAACAAAGCCATAAATAATATTCTCCGAGAGTCCTTTAATAGACTGCGGCTGTACACTGGAAAATTTCTTTTACACCAAATTTTATCTAAATCCCTTCAGGTGTTTTTGCGTGATTGAGTAACAAACATACAAACTGTCACATTTATAATATTAGTAAGACTAGTTTCTGCCCGCAACTTGATCCGCGTTCACTTCATATCCTGATACTTTTTATCCCAGTAAAATGTTAAGTCCCTATCTAAACTCAACTCAACTCAGACGAAGTTGCGAGAGAAAATAAATTAGAATAACTAGAAACAAACCACGGAGTCCTAGGTATTATTCCATCAATATAAAATAAGAAACGGCACTCTTTTACTTGCACTCGACCTTATGAGAATCTGGTTCATCACTACATACCTATTATAATACAAAGTCCCCCGCCGCGTCTGTCTGTCTGTCTGAACGCAATAAACTCAATAACTACCGAACGATTTTCACACGGTTTTCATGAGTAAACGGAGTGATTCAAGAGAAAGGTTTATGTGTATTATTCCCTCGAGTGACACCGGGCCGGGCCGCTAGTATATACAAGCTGTAACATAATAAACGCAAGACCTCAGACACCCCGATTAGAGAATTGCTTCATCAATTTAAAACAATAATTACATTTCCAAAATTAAAGGTTTACCCTTTTTTAAGCACTTTTATACCCCAATTATCAATGAAACTTGTACGTGTAAGTGTCCGGTTTGAGAAATACGTTTTAGGAATGCATTTGAAATCTCCTTATTGCTCTGAATCAAAAATAAGTTTATTGTTTTTATAGCGCACTGAAGGAGTAAAAGGATTTTTTGCAAATTTAAAAAAAATGTAAGATAGATTCCAAATTGTTGGAATCAATTCAGTAACCGATTTAGAACAAACTAATTTCAGGTCTTGCGTTTATTAAGTTACACCTTGTAGTATAATGTATGTAATAATTTTATATGTATAAAATGGTATTTATATATAAAAAAAAACACCGTCACGCCTATATTCCCCAGAGGGGGTGGCAGAGGTGTACTGAGTATTTATATATAATATAGCCTTTATTATTTCTATATATTTAATTTTGTGTTTTAAATATTTTAGTTTGTCTGTAATTGCCTGGCAGAAAATTCCTTAGCCATTAAATCCGCCTATTTACAAAAGTGCGTAAAGAATAAATAAATAATTATACATCCCTTGTAATAAACCCCTTTCAGGACACCCGCCCCACTTTAAACGCACTTGTATACACTTACCACATAATTGCTCATTGCATAGTTACCTACGTCCCTTGCCAGTAGGTCTTCTGGCCACAAATAGCCCAGCGCTCCACCAGATTTCCCCCGTAACCGACGCATGAGGAAGTAACGGAGCTATTCTACGGCGTAACGCGGTCGTAGGCGGCCATAATTGAATTAGTTCAGGACACGCAACCTACCGTTAATGTGCAGTTACCTACTTTTTTGCGGAAAACAATACAAAATATAATAAAATATATCCTCTTTTAAATAAGATATCAGATCCTATAGTAATATGCATGGTTTGTGCTTTGAGTATTAATGGTACCGAGTAGGCATTATACTTCATCATATGCAGAAATAAGGCATCCACTGCCGGACAAAGGAATAATTAATACAAAGATAAAAGAAAATACATAAATGCGTGTAGGAATACGGTACACCTAAGTAAATACACATAGTCAGTAAATCTGATGTAGGATTGAACAGGACATGTCGTACGTATGGACCCGCAAATGTGGGCAAACATCGTAACGGTATGGACCCCTGAAGACGGTCATAGAAGTCGTGGTCTACCGAGACGAAGATGGCGTGACGACTTGGACACGTATGCGGGAAAGACATGGATACTACAGGTCCAGGGTAGATTTGTGTGGAGACGTATTATTAAAAAAAAACAGTCCAATCTATATTCCCCAAACGGACGTAACAGAAATGTACAGTATATACCAACATATCCGGGAAAATGTTAAGATCTAATGTAATATGGGCCGAGCCTAATTCCTTCATACCAGAAACAATTTCATACTCAAAACTGCGACTGAGACTATTTCTTCGTTAAAATAAGCATACTGTCTAACCTAGGAATAAAACCCGAGCCATCGTGTCGTCATCTACACTATGCGCTAAAAGACACACGATACAGTTATAACATTTATTTATCTATATCAACATACCAGATCCATTGCGGAGTAGGCAGTAATACGGAGTTCCAACTGTTCTTATCTTATAGATCGCTCTGGCTTCCGCCACTCTCATAGTGTCATGCATCATCCATCCATCCATTTTCTTCATCATGCACGCTCGTCGCGCCGATTACGGAGAATATTTTGCCATGGTAATATAGTCTAGGCAGTGATAACTTAAAATACTTGACGTAAATTTACACAAGGATTAGGAGTTACGACTTCTCACCCTAACGCCTCTAGTAAAAATGCGAGGAATATTATTCTTCTTTATAAAGAATACTCTACTCATACTCTCTCGTAAAAGGATAACAGGCATGAAAACGTATATGATTTTTAAAACGAGGCCGTCAGAAACCTCACTCATCGCACTTCAAACGACTCAGGTCACATCGTCGATATTGAATTAGTTCTGGACCGCGCAATAAAGCGCTCTTCGGCTCTTTTCGCGTTTCGCAATCGGATTACTCGCGCGGATTTGAACCTCTGACCCGAATACTGACTCACGGTACGTTTTGTTTATCAGGTAGTTTAGAAAAATAGAGCTTGTTACGGTATCGGGTAATCCTGTGTGTGACTGAAATAGTTAGGTAGGGCGAGGGTTTTTTGGTCGAGAGTCAATTGTGCCCGGTATATGGCAACGGGCTTGCTGCGTATTACATGGGGCCTAACATCGTCGGCGAAAAGTGGGTGTACACAGCACACCTTTGCCACCCCCGCCTGGGAAATATAGGCATGATGGTGTTTTTTTTTTTAAGAAAGATGATAGATATAATATAATGAACATATTCACTATGAGAGTGGTGGAAACAGAGAGCTCTGTAAGGAAAGAACCTGTTGGAATTCTGTACTCTCTGCCTACCCCGCAAGGGATCTGGCGTGATGTCTTAGATATATATATAGACCATAATCACAATACTGGTAAAGTTATGTTTAACTGCCATTCGTGCTTAGATTTAGTGTCGTCATCAATCCATATTATCTTACCATAGGGACGATAGAACTTAAGATGTGAAAGCTCAGTACTTACTTACTGACTTATGCCACTTCGTTCATCATAATTAAAGCTCGGTTATACTGGTATAGTCTCATTCCATAGTACCCACCCATAATAATCTTAGTTAGTTTTAAATAAATGGTTTATATTTAAAATAGGTGTGTAAAGTTAAAAAAGCAATATAGAATCATAATATAAATTTAACTTAGTTGTCTTTCTCGGAATTAAAAAAATTGGGTTTCCTCATACTTAGAATTATTTCTATATTATATGCATTTTACAGGTACAAGTTTTGGGAAGGTGAAATTATATTTGAAATAGAACGGATATTGACGCCACACATTTGCACCTCAATGGCAAATTCGAAAATCTAACTAAGCTATTTCAGAAAGAACTTCTAAGTCAGTTCATCGTTAGATACTGTCCGACGTTATATTACCATTTAAATTTTATAGCCAGTGGAGATTCGAGTGACAGAAAATATTATAATCTGAACTTGGAACATAATAGAAGTTATCGTAAGTATTCAAGTTGTCTAAAGTCGTTCGAGTCATATGTAACTTATATTCGATGTTGTCATTAATATTGAGAATAATAACATCGTATCAATAATAATTATTCTCATCGATAATTGTTTTTGAGGCAGTTCGGCCACAAACCATTTGACTTTATGTCTGACGAGAAATCGTGGTGTCATGTACATCCTTTGTACATCTTTATTTAGTATGTTTAGTATAGTGCTACAAGGATATTTTCGGCTGTGGATGACATTGGTGTGAAATTAGGGTAATTTTCTGACTTTTAGGGAATAAATATTTCAACAGGTGGGCCCACACGGTAACTAATTTAAAACTAAGAACTTGGGTAAATTTCATAGTAAACGACCACACTGCGATTGTGATAAGGTGGCATTTCTTTTGATGACAGCGTTAGTTCTTAGACAGGTTAGTTACGGTTTTGACAGCAGGCTAAAATATCCTTTGTGACTGTAAATTCAGTATGAAAAGGATGGCATATTAACTCAATAGCGTTACGATAACTTCAGTCCGTTTGCGCTTGGGCTTAGTATGAACAGATCGGCGTGATAATCGGCGACATAAGCGTGAGGCTACCGAGTTAATATACCGCCCTTTTCATATTCAACATTACTATGAACGTGACAGCGTGCTTTTTTAACAATGTCATAGTTCGTGCTTAGTCAAATATACAAGGTAAATATCTTGAAAACAATCGTAAGTTAAGATTGCGGTAGCAATCTTTCGGTTCATTTAACAGCGTTTGATGCGGCTGGCGGTCCTGATGTTCGAAGTTGGAATTAAAAGTGTTATTGGAGTTTTTTTTTAGAAAAATTATCTGTCATTGCCATAAGCTCGCCTTTATATTATTGGGACTTAACCTCGTCGCGAAATATGTAGGGGTATTTAAATGCCCCATCTAATGAATATAGGCGAGACTATTATTATATATTTTATATTGGGAGCTCAAAAATTTAGAACTGCGACAAAACTTAGAACTTGTCGTGCTATCCTTATTGAAGTAACTGTCATCTAGACTTAAGGCTACAATATTTAGTGGTAACCGGGAACAACTAGTAACCGTGCCTTCCGAAGTACGGACACACAAAAATGAGAATGTCACGACTGTAAATAGAACAGCGATTGTAAATAAAATTAAGAAAAGCATGATCTATAACTTTCCATTCCAGTTTATCACACAGAGTTTAGGTTTGCGCAAAAGCCATTAAAGACAATAATTGTTTTAAGTCTCTCGCGTCAAAATGCGTTAGAAACTAATACTCCAGGCTGTTACTCAATATAATTTCATAGTCAACGCCTCCTCTGGGAACATATTTTATTTTCTACCCCATTTGGTGTCGACAGTTAAACCTTAAATTTCTTCCTCTATAACACTTGTTTCGCAAAACGAACAAAATTACGCAATCAAGAAACTACCGACATATAACAAACTAAACGAAAGGAAGGAAATACGATATCTAAAAGAGTTTCTGAAACTTCAACAGCTAAGAATCTTAAGAAATTTTTGAACTGGTAAAACTGAATTTATCTTGAGCGCAGATGACGCTTTTAAGCTTCGATTTGAGCTTTTCCGTATTTTTAAGTGAAAAAGTGTGTCGACGTTTATTCCTTTTAATTACGTTTTATTCTATAATAATAATAATTCTGTCTCACTTCAGAGCAAAGGTCTCCTCCCACCGATAAAGTTGAGAGCGATTAGGTCATACTCTAACACGCGGATTCAGTGCGGATCGGTGGAGGCAGATGTATTTGTGTGTGTGTGCGTGAATGAGCGTAGCTCATTCACGCACACACAGACTCTCTGTTGGCCGTGGGACCTTTACAGCTTCACTGGAAAGGGGGCGAGCGTACAACGACTATGCTCGAGCTAGAAGGGCAAAGGGGCACCTAGCTCAAGGTTGCCCTAAGCGGCCTTGGCTTGGGTAGTCACTATGGGGGAGGGCATATACTCGCCGTGGTGCTCTGCACCAGCCGGCGCGCAAGGGATTCTTCGAATTCACCGGTGAGGTCGGTGTCTGCTCCTGTGTGCGATATCTGTATCCGAAAGAAGGGATGTAAGGGCAACGGGAGGGTCAGTGAGAACATGCCGCGAATGGAGATAGCGGCTGATAGGAGTGGAGCTAGGTTTGTAGTTGGCGGCGGCTACGATTAGCGGATTCCTATGATTGGACGCGTTCGCGAAATACAGTGTTGTCGCCTTTTTAATAAAGGCGCAAATAGCTTCGAGACCGAGATCAAAATAGAGACGGTGGAGGAAAGAATGTGGCCACATGCTGTTTAAATTTATCTAGCATGGAAGGCTTCTATGATGATATTAGATTTCAAGGCGAGGTTTTTGCCACCGGCTTAATTCCAGACTGGATTGCTACTAAGATTTTTTTCTATAGAGAATATATCTCGATCTACTCTTCTATATTATGTCTGCTATTACTAGAATTGTATAGCATAAGTCATTTGAATCAATAGATTTACATTCCAACACATACTATATTTGACAAGTACTCAAGCATATTAGAAATAATGTTTATAAAGATACTCACAGTTAAAATCCAATCTGTTCTCCGAACGTAATTTGCTACAGCAAATTCAAGGATGAAACAAATAAAAAGACCATTACACCTATAAATAATCCCTAAGCAGGGAAGAAACATGTAGATTATGTACAGTGTACAGGTGATCCAAAATATTCTTTTATTATTTATCAGATCGGCCACCCCATGAATTTTTAACATGTATCTGTGGTACTAACATTATGAAATTTCAGTTCTCTAGCTTTAGCGTTGAAGGGTGCGCAATAGTTTAGATATTGGATTTTTAGTGAAAAATGCTTAATTTTGATTTCTCTTGATTTTGATTTCAGTTCAATTTATATGTTACAGATACTACCAGAAAACAAAACTAAATTAGTGTTCTATTTGTACAGGACGACGTCTCCATGATATATATAAAATATATATTGATATAGATTAAGTTACAATAGTATAGTATGTAATAGATTAAGTTAGAAATAAGATTTTGTAATAGAGTAAGTTATAGCTCATAAGCAATAGTCAGTAAATCCATGTGACAGGTAAATACATAGAATTAGAAGAGTGTAACCCTGGAAAGGGATAGGTACAATCAGAAGAGTGTAGCCCTGAAAAGGGATAGGTACAATTAGAAGAGTTTACCCTAGAAAGGGATAGATAATTGTAATGTGTGATTGGGCTATTAGACTAATAAAGCTAGATGCACAGCCCGCTAGTTGTGACCCAATAAAATTGTACATAAGCGCGCGCGACATCGCGCCGCGTAGTTTCGAGCGAATGGGCACCTATACATTTTTGAGAAGAATAAATATAAACTGAATAAAGATAAACTGACAAAAACACTTTATAACAAGATCTTTCTATCTATCTATATCATCACGCCAGATCCCTTACGGGGTAGGCAATATTTAGAAAACTTTACTAAATATTCTACTCTGTCATGAATTATATTATTTTTTCATAGAATTTGTATGTGTCAAAGCCAATAAGCACTCCCTTCTGGGTGAGATAGGAGGCTGAAATTTAAGCAATTTAAGTACAATTACGTTAGATGTAAGCTAGGCTTAACTTAACGGAGGGGTGGGCATTTGGTATGGGAAAATATTTTTAAAATAAGTTCAGTCAGCTTACACAAAAGGCCCTTAACTGTGACGATGCGCCCAAGAACCTTTTTTTAATGTTATAAATGGTTATGGTTACTCCCTTACTTGTTTCTTATAATAAATCAGCTTTTACTATCCCACTACTGGGGAAAGGTCATCTCTCATCATTCCAGGTGAGAGAGATTAAGGTCACTCTCTACCACGTAAACCCAGGAGTGGTAGAGGCAGCAGCAGAGCAGAAAACCAGAACTAACGACTTGCTATCCGAAGCACGGAGACGCTTGAATATAAAAATGCCACAAACAAAAGGCATTTCAAAAAGATTGGTCTAATATGGCCAATCATAGATCCACATAGAAGATCAGATATGTCCAATAGATCCACGTGGGAGATTATGGGGGAGACCCTTGCAGCAGTAGGACAATACGAGTTAACTAAAAAAAACAGGCAATCGTCTATAATTTTGTTGTAAGATTATTTTCGAGTATAGTCTTTATAGTTTCTACATATATTTTTTATTAATAATGGACGCGGAAATGTCCTTCTTCGTATCTATCCATTTTGGACAGTCGGCACGAGTCATTGTATCGTGTTTTCCCTGAAAATTCGCAAATTCACCCCCTAGGTAATTTCGACAACTTGCTCAACTTATTACAAGTTAAATTGAAATTCTAAAACTCCTGCGCCTATACGCCTGCGCCAATTTAAGAGGAAAAAAGAAAAAATATTTTATAAAAACGAAGGAAAGCTGCAACCAAGTTTTTGTCACTTGAATATTGAGCAAGGTTTAAAAACATTTACTTTCTTTGCTATACAAATATTTTGTTTATACTCGACCCATCGCAGATGACACCACTGCTAAGATTTGGGTCAAAAATATATCTATATTACTTACACACTGTGATACAAAAGCCTCATAAAAATCGGAGGACATGACGAAATAGATATAGGTAAAATGCGAAAGTGGATGGCGGTAGGTACTTGAGAAGACCTAAACTATCTTACCATGACCTTATCTGATTGCCAAGTCAGTTTACTATATAGTAGCTGCGAGCGTCTATGAGCTAATCTGTTGAAACATTGTACTTGCTACCTACGCTGTTAATGACTAGGCGTGAGGACATAAATAACTAATTTAGCATTCCTAAACGAATTTCGCTTCACTAATCACATTTTTCGATAATAATTTTTCTACTAGGCATGCACACGATTTGACAATCAGATTATTTAAATTTTCCAAAAGCAGCTAACAATTTGTTTCATTAAAAGCTCGTTTCAACACCAAACAGTTGCATTAATTACGACTCCTGAACATTCTACCTTTTGCAAAGTAAAACAGCAAACTTATCAATATCCCTGATCAAAAATTTGTGTCGAGCAAATTGTCTGGGGCCTTATTAAGTATTGCCAATGTAATCACGTAACAACGCGTTAAGAAATCTACGTGAAATGATTGTATAATAGTGCTCCAGTGCAGTGTGCCTTTGTCCAGTGCTTATTTTTTTAAATTGTAACATCAATCAATTGAAATTTCAATACTCAAACAACTCAGTCCCTGCCGTGAATAGGTGTCCTGCATTTTAATTGGTATGTAACAATTCATTTTTGCCCAGCTCTGCTCCAGTAGTATATGCTATACTACTGGATAGAATACCATTTCACGAAGTTATCGTAACGCGCCGCGTTTGGTCATAGTGAATAAGTGTCCTGAATGGCTAACTCAGCACCGCTGTATAACAGTGCACAAGCGAGTGCTACCGTCGCCCGTATATTTGCATATTGAGGGCTTCTAGCTTGGTCAATGTTTATATTCAGTCCTTATTGCTGGTAAATATTGTCAGCGAAACGTAATACCACGTTTGTATTTTATCATGGCTTTATCTTTTCTGGATATATAAAATTTGTTACACACAACTCTTTCTATATCCATAAAAAAATACAGTCGCCAAAAATTTTAAAAATATTTCAATAACAACATTAAAACTTTATTTTAACTGATATAAACAACGAAAACCTATATGAAAGTCCTAAGTTTGCCCGTGTTTGTCAGCGTTTATATTCAATCTTTATTGATGGTAAATATTGTCAGCAGAAGGTAATGCGTTTGTGCTTTATCTTAAGCATAATCGCTGTGAGTTCGAAAAGTCATATATAAAAAATGGTATTGCTGGATATATAAAGAGCTGTATATGCTTCAAAGTGTTCAAGAATTTAAAAATATTGATAAAGGTTTGATTTACAGCAGGATTGTCATGAGCAGATTCATGTAAGCAAAATACTATAGTCTCTTGGGGCCTCATTGAAAACCAGCACTGAGTTAGGGTAATATTATTGACTTATCACTGCATTTAATTGCTTGAGGGTCCGTTTTTGCTGGCGAGGCTTCAGCTATATTATTATGCTTTTATTATTAATACCATTTTATAACATGTGTGTGGCCCTGCTTCCTCCAAAAAAATAAATATGTTAAAAAAACATGACAGTATGCTTCTTCGAACGCCTGTCCCTCAGATTGGAGCATCGGTTGCTCCGCTCACTGGATCGAATGAGTCGCGAGTTAGAACCCTGCACGAAACATCTCTATGTGTGACTCACGAATTTATATTTCCAGTTTAGTTTAGTGTATTTGAATAACATGTTTATATGGAGGATTTATTCCTATGTCGTGGGTGCGTTCACAAATATGGAAATTCATATACACGAATACCCAGACCGAAACAAAAAATTGTAGGTCACACAAAGATTTGTCCCGTACGGGAATATTAGACTCAGCGGGCGGAGCGGCTTAAGCTGTTAACTCCTGCGCTAAATCGTCCCTCAAAAATAAATGCACCCAGGATACAGAATTCTAATCCCTGTAGAGCTAAATTTTCCTTAAATAAAAAAAGGTATAAACTATTTGAAGCCACAGCGACAATGTTTCATTAAAGCACATACAAAAACAAATACGTATACCGAGTGTCCTGAAAAATTCTAGTCGGTCCTTGATATTAAAAAGTTGAAATAATATTATTATCTCATTTTTAAGATCAAAATTATAATTACAAAATAGCTGCCCACTGTAGTGTGTGACGCATCACCCTAATATATATAAGGTAGTACATAAGAGTACGTGCATAAGATTTAGGAGAGTATATTAAACATTATTGCACCAACAAGACGTTTCATTCGACACACCCAGTCACCCTGAACAGCACATCATTACATGGCAACCCTGCCTATGTTGCTTTTTGGGCAGTTCTGCGCTAGAGTTTCATTAAGTGAAGAAACGTTTTTGGATGAAGATTTTAATGAAAGAGATAAAACATTGAAAAAAACTGGTTAAAATGAATAAGAAGAATGGCAATTATTTGGACTTGTTGAGCGCTGGGAGTCGTTGGCGTCTGATGATGGTGCAGCTGGGAGCTGTAAGTGTAGAGTGTAAGCACGAGATGATAGATGCCATGGAGTCAGAATCTCCAGGAAGTGAAGTGAGGTGATGATTTGTGACTTGTAATTATTTTATCTTTTCTTTTTTTGCATATTTAACTGAAAAATTCTATTTTCTTGTGTTTAACCTATCTATTAGTGTTCTATTTTAATATGGATAAAATATTTTAACTCTATAATACACATAAACCGCCTGTTGAAAAAAATAATGTGATAGCCTAGTGGTTAGACCGTTGGACTGTTGACAATACATCAAAAATAACGAAATATATGGCCTAGACCTCGTATAAGTTAATTGTAATCATATGTACTTAATGCATTTTGTCAGATTTATTAGGGAAGGTACTTACACTTTTTTTTTACAGACAATTTTTTCAATTTTAAATTATATTCTGCTTGTACAATTTCTTTTAAATATTGATCTGCTTAATCTAAACTAGAAGTAACAAGAATTATTTTAAATAGGTTCAAAACAATGTGATATAAAGGGCATTCTCATAAATTAGTTGTTACAATGATGTCATTATCTGTTTCATATTACTGTTACATGGAGTCGTAATTAAATAGTAATGAGCGTTATGCCTTCTTCGGAAAAGGCGATGTTTTAGAATCTGATACCGATACCATACGCTTAGGAATGTGTTCCATACAAGTAGTGCAAGATGTTTTAGCTACATCAGCAATAACGTGTGAAAATATAAAGATGCGTTTGTAGCATTTTTTATAACAATGCATTATGTACTAGAACTGTGGTTATAATTTGAAAGTAATTCTAATAATACATTTAAAGAAATTCTAAAAATAAATTAATCTCTTAAGTACCCGTGTAATATTTAATACTGACAATTTTGTGGAAATTACATATAATGGTAAATATGCAAGGTGAAAGCAATTTTGATAAAATATGAGTGGTTTTAAACATTTTTTGTGACCTTCAGTTCGCAAGTAGTTACTGTTATATTTTTAAATTAGAAGATACATAGAAATGATGGATTGTAAGTAATGTTAAACCTCGTTTGCAATCGGATAGAGTTGTTTTATAAATTGATTTTGATTGTTTGAAGTGTGGTAAATAGCAGATGGGAATAATTTGGTAATTAAGGTCTGACAAGCAAATGGATTGATCACCCAAAAGCGACAAAGATTTCCTCTAGACTAAAGGATTAATTTTCGGAATGTAAAGCAGAATGTTGTGGTATTGTGTAAGAAACAAAAGTGAAAGCTGTGTTATATATAGGTAGGTGTGAGGTATACAAGTGAATAAAGGTACAAGTAAGGGTTAAGTTCCTCAGTTTGATTATGGTGTAAACGAGATTTCTCTGTGAAAATTGTTGGAGACAATGTAAGTCTTAAATTATGACCCTTGTGGAAATAAATATGAAAAGTCGACAAAATAAATGAAATGTACACCGACACGCCTATATTCCCCAGAGGGGGTGGCGGAGGTAAACTGAGTGAAACCCACGTTTCGCCGACGATGTTAGGTCCCATGTAATAGGGGGCGAGCCTATTGCCATATACCGGGCACAATTCCAGACGCCGGACTCATACTGGGAGGTTATTCGTTAGAAAAACTACACTTGTCCGACCTAGGATTTGAACCCAGGACCTCGTGATCACAAAGCGATGCGCTTTGCCACCAGACCAACGAGGCAGTCGTGTACCTACGAGGCAGGAAATGTACCTAATTGAAAATGTGATAAAAAGGATAAAAGAGATTAGAGTCCGACATGAGTTAGGACCTGTGGTATAAGTGTTTACCTACCTAAGTAGTTAAAGAAAGGCATGATAATGTCAAATAATTTTATTGTTTGAATTAAGACGAGAAAAAAGGTAAGATGTTTTAGAGCAATGGAGGTATTAATACGTGATTATTATGTGAGAATTTAAGGAACACAGGAAGGAAACATTTTGAACATAAATGTAACTGTAACATGTAACATTTTGAACAATATGCTATTATTGTATTATGGAGTAACTAGAAATTTTTTTTAGAATATTACAAGTATGATTAGAATACTCAATGTAACAATTTTATCGTGTCCTTGTATGTAACATGCAGTTTTTTTGTTATAAAATAAAATAATAATATTTGATTTTCATTATATTGTCAACAGTGCGTATTAAGTGAATAATTACTGTGTTTTGTTATTACTATTAATTAAAACATTTCTAATAAGATTTTTTTTCAATTTCGTATTTAATGAACTGTAATTTTTGTTATGCCTATTTGTTTCGACACTTTTTAATTTATTTATTTTGCTGTTTTGTTTTTGTTTGTAATCAGGTTCCAATAACAAATTTTCTTTGATCATTGTCTTAAATTAAAAAAAACGCAATATTTTTTTGTCTCCAGAACGGGGTAGGTGTAGTGTGTGACGCATCACCCTAATATATATACAAGGTGTAACATAATAAACGCAAGATCTGAAAGTAGTTTGTTCTAAATCGGTAAATAAATTGATTCCAACAATTCTTAATGATTCTTACATTTTTCCTAAATTTGAAAAAAAATGCCTTTACTCCTTTAGTGTGCTATAAAAAACTAAATTTATTTTTGATTCATATCAATAAAGAGATTTCAAATACATTCCTTAAACGTATTTCTCAAAACGCACACATACAGTAACAAGTTTCATTGTTAATTGGGGTATAAAAGTGGTTAAAAAAAAGGCAAAAACCTTTAAATTTGGAAATTTGGTTTTCGTTTTGAATTTATGAAGCAATTCTCTAATCGGGGTGTCTGAGGTCTTGCGTTTATTATGTTACATCTTGTATAAGGTAGCACATAAGATTTAGGAGAGTATATTAAACATTATTGCACCAACAAGACGTTTCATTCGACACACCCAGTCGCCCTGAACAGCACATCATCGCACCACTAAAATATTTTACATATGTTTGATAACATTATCAAACGCTTTTATAATTATTTTTATTTATTCTTTATTGTATACAGTTGGAAGTGAAAAAAGTTTACATTGAGGCAGTATACAAAAAGGCGAGCTTAACTCAAATATGAGTTATCTTCCAGCGAACCTTTGAGTGTTAAGAGATGAAGAGAAAAATAAGAGGGCAATTATACAATATAACGTCTAGAGAAAATAACAATAATATTAAATAAATACGGTATTTTCAATTTTATTTTTAGTACTTACGATACAAATATTAATGTATATAATTATAATATATACATAAACATAAATATCTAAATGAAATCAAGATACGAAATGTTCTTTAATTCTTCTTCTGAAAACATCCAGAGAAGAGCTTGCACGAATGGAATGGAAGTAAGTTCCATAGACGCACAGCACGCACAGTGAAAGACCCGTCGTAACGACTGGAAGAATGAAGAGGGGTACGAAGAAGGAGAGATGTAGCTGTACGGCAGGGTTTGTCCCTTGGAATCAGGAAGTCAAAACGCTCTCGGAGGTAAACTGGGGATTTAGGATTATGTAAAATGGAGTAGAGAAGAGAGAGAATGTGCAAGTTCCGTCGCAGCCGGATAGGTAGCCATTTCAGTTTCGATCGAAATTCTGATATGTGATCAAATTTACGTAAACCGAAAATGAAACGAATACATAAATTCTGCAGACGTTCGAGCTTATTGACCAGTTCTTCAGTAGCATCTAGGAAGCAAACATCACCGTAGTCTAAAAGTGGAAGAAGTAGAGACTGAGCAAGATTTATTTTAGTTTGATAAGGCAAAAACTTTTGCAGACGCGTGAGAGATTGAAAAGTGCCGTAGACCTTTCTGCATACTTCCGCTATGTAAGAGCTCCAGGCAAAATTGGAGTCTATAAGAACACCTGCTTACTTAAAAATGACTCCCGTTCGACAAGTCTTTACAATATTCTTGAATCCTGTAACTTAGTCACTCTTTCGCTTCAAGCTACTCATCATTTCCCTAACTCAACACCGTTTCTACTTGACCTCATCCTTGTTTCTTCAACTGAACATGTCGCTAAGCACGGCCAGAGTTCAGCTGACGCCTTCTCCTATCACGACTTACTCTTCCTATCTTATAAAATTCGGCCACCTAAGGCCAAAGCTAAAATCCTGTTGCAGCGTAATTTTAGTGGCATCAATCTTGAGAAACTCAAGGAGGACGCGGCGAACATTGATTGGAGGTCTCTGTTAATGTCTGATTTGCTGGATGACAAAGTAAATATTTTCACATCAGCGTTAATTCGATTGTTCGACGTGCATGCTCCTATTCGCCCTGTGAAAGTAAAACACCTTCCGGCGCCTTGGCTGACCGATGACATCAAGTCGCTTATGAGCAGAAAAGTGGCACTAAAATCGAAGTTTAAAACCAGACCCACTGACTGTAACAGGAATAACTATGTTGCCATTCGGAATCACTGTAATAAGGTGTGTAGGGATGCTCAACGCCAACACATTCATAGTTGTGTACAAAACGGAAATCCAGCAAAAGTCTGGAAATTTCTTAGATCGATTGCAGTCGGAAAATCTCGCCAAGATAACGTCCCTAAAGATTTAGATCTCAATCTTCTTAATAGACATTTCTCTACTTCGTCTAATTTTAATAAGACATCTAAATTAAATACGCTTAACTATCTTTCCTCTATTCCGGCGCCAATTTATACCCCATTTGTCTTTGATCAATTTTCCGCTTGTGATGTTAGGAAGAGCATAGAATCGATAACGTCTAACGCAGTCGGCAGTGATTGTATCAGCCGTAATATTATTCTTCCAATCCTTGACGAAATCCTACCTATTATTTGCCATATCTTCAACCTTTCAATATCCAGCGGGCAATTTCCATCTTCATGGAAAGAAGCTCAAATAACACCCTTACCGAAAAAATCAAATCCTCCTTGTCTGAATATCGTCCTATATCCATACTGCCCTTCCTATCTAAAGTCCTTGAGCGCCTCGTCCATGATCAAATAAGTATATTCCTTAACAAAAACTCTCTCCTTAACCCTTTTCAGTCCGGTTTCCGTCCTGGTCACAGTACTGTTACTGCTTTGGTGAATATTACGGATGATATAAGATTGGGTATGGAAAACAGTAACCTAACTATACTCACACTGCTCGATTTCAGCAATGCCTTTAATACTGTAGATTTCGATATTTTACTCGGTGTGCTGCGCTCTCTTAACATATCTCCAACGGCAATTGACTGGTTTCGTAACTACCTGTTTGGTCGCCGGCAACGTATTCGCATCGAAGAAACCTACTCTTCTTGGTGTAGTACTAGTGCCGGTGTTCCACAGGGTGGCGTTTTATCTCCTTGACTTTTCGCTGTTTTTATTAACTCTATTTCCAATCAATTAAGTTCTTCTTACCACCTTTATGCAGATGATCTCCAAATATACACTCAAGCTCCATTGGCCAAGTTGTCGGAGGCAGTTAATACCATCAATAATGACTTGACTAAAATATGTGAGTGGAGTAAAAGTCACGGTCTCCAAGTTAACCCATCTAAAACGCAAGTCATTGTTGTAGGTAGCTCCAGACTTAGTTCTCGTCTTGATTGGTCACAGCTTCCGCAAAGTATGTTCGATGGTGTCACAATACCCATAAGCAAAATTGTAAAAAATCTGGGGATCTATATAGACTCCAATCTTACTTGGGGCCCACAACTGCAGGAACTCAGTCGCAAGATTTTTGCATCGACAGGATCTTTAAGAAGGCTACGCAATTTTCTGCCAACGGCCACTAAAATTGCACTTGCGTAATCTCTTCTCCTTCCTATATTAGATTATACAGACGCCAGCTATCTTGATCTTACTGAGAGCCAACTTGATAAACTTGAGCGCCTTCAAAATTTTTGTATAAGGTTCATATTTGGTTTACGCAAATATGACCATGTTTCTGAATTTCGTGGAAGACTCAAGTGGCTGCCAATCCGCCATCGCCGGAATGCTAACATACTATCGCTTTTATACAACATTTTATATAATCCGACAACTCCCTCTTACCTCAAAAAACGGTTTGAATTCCTTCATGAAACGCATTCGTGGTTCCTAAGTTCATCAGAGAATCTGAGGCTGAAAATACCAATGCATTCCACAAACTTTTTTCATAAATCCTTCACTAATCAAGCTGTACGCTTGTGGAATGCATTGCCTGTTACGGTCCGACGTGCAAAGACGTTGCATTCTTTTAAAACAATGGTTAAAGATCACTTTTTCCTGGTTGGATAATTTAATAATTGACGCATAATTGCATTGAATTAGATTTATATGTTTAGTATATCAAGTCCTGTGTATCAATATGTATGTAGTAGTATCTTATAGTATTTTACAGAATATATATCTTTATACTGTACGCCACCAACTGCCCTCTATTTTTATCTGTTGCTTCTTCCAACGTACTGGTTGTCTGGAAGAAATTGCTCTTAGCAATAAGACCGCCAATTGAGCCTCTATCTTAAGTTAATATCACATTGTATTTTTCTGTTCGCTGGTGTACAATAAAGAATACTCTATCTATCTAAATTCCTAACAGTATTACTATATAAGGGTATAGGAACAGAATCAAGCACAACTGAAGGGAGTGTTTGTAGATTTATATTAAGGGCGTTCAAGTAGTGTTTGCCACCAATGACGAGAGATTGGCAGGATTGACCAAGAGACCGAACGATTTCACCCACTTTCTGATGTTTTCAAGATCATCATTGATGGCGCCAATCGCATGATTGAGAAGTAATGACTTTAGTGATAGAGTTTATAAAAGTGGAGAAGAGAAGAGGAGAAAGGACGCCACCCTGAGGCACACCCGCAGCAAAATTACACCATGCAGAGAAGTTCTCTTCAGAGCGAACCGCCTGCGAGCGCCCCCGAAGGTAAGAGTTAGTTAGGTGCCTACGAGGATGTCAAAATCGACTGAATTAAAAGCACTGCTGAAGTCAAGTAAAACTAGTATTGTTAGTAATCTGTTCTCCATGGCCAATCAAATATCGTCAGTTATTTTGACCAGAGCTGTAACTGTACTGACCTGGCCGGAACCCAGATTGAAAGGGACTCAGCAGGCTGTTAGAGGAGAGATACAGCGACAATTGATTTTGTACAACATATTCAAGCACCTTAGAGAGAACAGGGAGGATGGATATGGGTCTGAAATGGGACAGTAAAGGGGGATTTGGGATTTTGGGTAAAAGAAAAATATATGCCTTTTTCCAAGCACTTGGAAAAGTGGAAGTTTCCAAGTAACAATTCACTACATGGGTGATAACTGGCAAAAGTTCATCAAGTATTGGTGTAAGCATTTGTAATTGAATACCATCATCACCAAGGGCTTTCGTGGATATTGACAGGATAGATTTCTTTATGTAATGCTCCGTAAGCGGGCTGAAAGAGAATGAAGTACATCCAGGTAAAGGGAGGTTCGAGAGAAGCTTTAGAGTAAGAGATTTTATATCATCTTTTGGAGGAGCAGGAGGATTAGAGAAATGAGCATTAAGTGCATTAAGGTCTAAGTTGCTGGTATTTTCAAAAGAGATTTTGCCAATACCAAACGTCTTAAGGAATTGCCAAACTTGTGCTGTATTGAAGTTTTGAATGCAAGTGTGTATGTGGCGTCGCTTCACATCCCTACATAGACGACTGCAGCGGTTTCTTCACTTTGTCCCGTTTAGCCATCATTTTTTTTATAGAATCTGATAGCCATGGCGCGGGTCTATGTTTCACCCTCACTTTTTTTAATGGCGCATGAGTATCATACAAATCAAGTATCTGTTTGTTAAACACTGATACTTTGGCATCTACATCTACGCAGTTGTAAACAGAAGTCCAGTCTATACGGCCCACATCCATTTTAAGCTGCTCAGCGTTAATATTTTTGAAGCTACGAAGAAAAAGAAATTTAGAGGAGCGTTTTGGTGAGCGACATTTGTAGGAGAGAAATATCAAATCATGATAAGAAAAGGAGGCAGGAATTTGCCCATGCGTAGCTACTTTGCTAGAATCGGAAACTAAGATAAGGTCTAAGAGCGAAGGAGTGCAATGAGAAGGATGGTGAGTAGCTGTCAGCGGTAAAATATGCATGTTAACGGAAGAGACAAGGGACCGGAGTTTGTTGCTATGCCTAACCCCCTTTAACAAGCAAGTGTTGAAGTCCCCAAGAATAATAACGTTATCGTGTAAAGACGAAAAGTATTCTAATTTTGACTCAAAAGAGGAGAATAAATCAATCTGACATGATGGGCTGTAGTAAACTCCTACAAGAAATGTTATATGATTAAAATTAATTTCGAGAAAGAGATGTTCAGAAATCTTAGAATACTCGCTTGGCGACTGATCAACCACCTTGCAAGAGATATCACCTCGTAGACATATGGCAACCCCTCGACATCCCTTGCCTGTTCTGTCATTGCGTAACAACTTGTATCCAGGTAGCGCAAACTGCACAGAAGGAAGAGTGGGTTTAAGGAAGGTTTCAGAAACCAGAACAGCATGAATAAGATCAGAGTCGAAGGATGCTAAAAGGTCAGAGTAGTGGGAACGAATGCTTTGGGCGTTAATGTGAACAGCATTGAAAAATTTCCGCTGATTTAAGAAAACGGACAGACGTCGATCACGTAAATTAATTGAGTCGTTGCTGTCGTCATCACTAAATGCACTAGAGTTCTGTTCGTCGAATATCTCAGAAGAAGAATAAGAAACAAAGCTATCATCACTATTTTCAAATATATCTATATGTAAGTAAATAAATAAAATAATAATATTTAATATAAAAACTAGATACTATATATTTAAAAAAATATTTAAATAATCATACCCTCGGTGCACTCGCCGGTTGTGGAACAACGGATAAAAGTACAAAGATCCAAACACGTAAAAAAAACAAAAAAAAAGACGATTTCTAGACGATCACATCAATTGTCACTACAGATATTATTTATCTGTGGTGAGCATAACTAGAATTTTGATAAAATGAAAACTAACTAATTGTAAACAAATTAAACACACACTGTGAAATTACACAAAGAAAAAAGAAGTACTGTGATCGCTTTAAAAAACAAAACAATATTACGAAAAACAGTATTACAAGACAGTATTAGAATTACGCACCAGGAAGACGTGTTTGGTAAACAAAAAAAATACCATGACCTCTCACTTCGGAGGCTTTCGTGTTCTCTTCTCCGAAACAAACGATGAAGATGCAGCATGCCCGTCGCTCAGCTGTTTTTTGGAGCTCACAATGTCGCCAGCAGGAGGAAATTGGACCAGCACTTGACGAAGTTCAGCCGCCGACTCAATTTTTCTCCGCGATTTGTCAGGCAGCTGGATGACGATTTTACCATCGGTGGTCCAGCACTGCTTCATACCGTATCTTCTACGGGCTTCCATAAAAACCTCGTGCCGGGGATGTTTAGGAACTCTAAGAGAGTTAGCCCGGACCCCTTCAAGGCGGCCTTATTGTTCCATACTTGGCTTCGCAGAGAATGGCTTTGGAATCGCATAAGAATGGGTCGAGGCTTGTTGGAGTTTATTCCCAAAGGGTGACACACTACAACATCAGAAGCAGATACACTTATCATCTTCATCCTGTCCTTTAAATTGTTTATCTGGAGTGGCAATCAGAGACGTCGGGAACTTCATGTAAAAGAATCACCTTTCTACGGGATGCCATCTCGTGCCGATCCAAGCCCAGTAACAGTAACTCAATTTGTGCTTTAAGTGTCCCTAAGGTCTTCCAGATAAGGTACTTGAATTCGGTGAACTCTTGTGAAAGGCTGGCTAAGGTTTTATGTACTGTTGGTGTCTCAGAGTCTGTAGCCTTCTTGAGATCCTGTTCATAGGTATAATAATAATAATAATAATCATTTATTACACTCATATAACATTACATTTGAGGTGTTACATTTATTAGCATTAGTGAACATGGAATGTTAACATTACGTTACCGAAAAACTGGCTCCCAAACTAGGACATAGCCTGTATTTTGGGGGACAGCGTTCAGTCGAGCATATCATAAAATATCATGTACACTCCAAAATATACTGTGGACACTGCACAAGTGTGAGCTTTTTATATAGCTATAATGGAATAGAGTCCAGTAAAGAATATTAAATGCTTATATATAAAAAGATGCAAAATAAATCAATGAAGGTGTGTATGTCTGTGTGTGTGTGTGTGTGTGTGTGTGTGTGTGTGTGTGTGTGTGTGTGTGGTGTGTGTGTGTGTGTGTGTGTGTGGTGTGTGTGTGTGTGTGTGTGTGTGTGTGTGTGTGTGTGTGTGTGTGTGTGTGTGCGTGCGTGTGTGTGTGTGTGTGTGCATGCATGCATGTATGCGTGTGTATATGTGTGCCTGTGTGTGACTCTTGTAAATATTAAATGTACGTGTTATATTATTTTATTTGTTATACAATGTATGCTAGTAGACTTTCTGTGTTTTGGTAATCCTGCTTAAGAAGCCATTCTGTGACTACAGTTTTGGTTTTATACCTGTTGAGTCCCACAATATTTAGTTTTTTGTTGAGGGTGTTATATATTTTATTACTACAACTATTGTAGTGATACCTGGCAAATTTAGTTTTGCAGGGGATACTAGGACAGACTAATGCAGCTCTACGTTTATTAGGCACAGGAAAGGGCACAGCTGGTTGTTTTTTCAGAATTAGTTTGAGCATATAGAGTTGGCGCACTGTTAAAACTTTACAATCTGAATACAGCTGTTTGGTAGGATATCTATATGGCTTGTTGATCATAACTTTAAGCACCGCTCTTTGTGCTCGCTCAAGTCCCAGAAGTTTGGTCTTTGCTGCTCCTCCCCATACCGTGATGCAATATTGGATAACAGACTGACAAAGTGACAGATACACCATTTTTATGATTTTTGGTGTAGCTGCATCTCTCAATCTTTTAAAAATACCAATCAGCCGTCTCGTTCTTGCGATGACTGCGTCGATTTGCTTATCCCATCTCAGTCCCTCATCCAATACTACACCTAGGTACCTAGCTTGCTTTACTCGTGTGAGGGTCTGACAGTTGCAATTGGAGTTATTGGAATCGAGACAAGAATGGGCTTTTATTGCAAAGTTAGGCGAGGCGGAGGTATTTTGTCTAATGGAGAATGATATGTAGTGGGTTTTGTTAAGGTTTAACGTGAGCAAATTCCTCTTAAGCCAGCACATGATTTTGGCTAAAGAGTACGCAGCATGTTTTTGAACCGCAACCCAGTCCTCTCCCCATACTAAAACAGCAGTGTCGTCAGCATATGTGTAAATATTGGTGTTGGGTAAAGACATTTTGCATAGGTCATTTACATATATCTGAAAGAGGGTTGGGCCCAGTACACTTCCTTGTGGAACGCCGTAGGATAATATCCCCTCTTCAGAGCTTAAGTAGGACTCTATACGAACTCTCTGCTGCCGGTTATTTAAGTAATCTTTAAAGATATTTAGCACTAAGCCACGTATGCCCACCTTTTCCAATTTTGAAAGAAGGATAGGGACAGAGACTGTATCAAAGGCTTTTGAAAGATCTAACAAAATACATATGCATCTTTTCCTAGTATCTAATTTTTGGACAATATCATTTGTTAGACCAAGTATGGCATCTTCGGTGGAGACCTCAGAGCGAAATCCATATTGATTATCCGCTATAATGTTAAATTTCTTAAGATAGTTTTTAAGTGCCGAGTTAAGTATTTTTTCTAATATTTTTGATAAGGCAGTTAGTATGGAGATAGGTCTATAGTTATTGATACAGCCCCTGTCACCTCCCTTATAGATCGGGTGAATTACTGCTTTTTTAAAAACGTCTGGGAAAATACCAGTCGTAATGGCGCTGTTACAGATATATGTAATAGGTGCGCACAAGATATGCCGGCATTGTTTCAGAATATTGGATGAGATACCATCCCAACCTGGTGTACAGTCCGAACGTAGTTGAAGTATAATAGAGTCAACTTCAGCTTCCGTCACGTTTGAAATGGCAAATGATGATCTATTTGGGTTTATTACGGAGAGGGGAGAGGAATCACAAGGGAGAGAGAAATTGGAAGCAAGAATCATATCTGCTAAGTTTTTGCCCACGCTTGTGAAGTAGTTACAGACATAGTTGGCTGATTTTTCAGGACTGTCGGTAATATTTAGAAGTTCTATGGGTTTGCTTTTCGTTTTTTGGGAATCAGTAACCTCTCTGATCACTTTCCAAAGTGCTCTGGGATCTTTTCCTGCCCTTTCTAGCATACTTTTCTCATAAGCCCTTTTAAGATTACGGAGAAGACGATTACAAAAATTTCTATACCGGGTATAGGTCAACTTAAGAACCATACTGTCTGGCGATTTTTTTGTCTTACTATGTAGCTTGTCACGATTTCTAATACACCGCAGAATCCCTGTAGTTATCCAAGGTTTTAGAATCACGTTTCTCCTTGAGACTTTGACAATTTGTGTATGCTTGCGTATGATCGAAGTAATCGTGGATACAAAGGCAGTAGCTGCTGTGTTAGCATTTTGGATTGTGAAAATGTTGGAAAAGTTCGTGTGTTCCAGCTCGGCTCTTACTGATGGGAAGTCTATGCGTGATTCGGTGTTTGGACGTCGGCATATTGAGTTGGTAAGCTCTAGTTGGAGTAAAAGTGGCATGTGGTCCGTTATATAAGATTCCAGAACTAATGTAGTAGATGACAAACGAGATTTAAGGAATACGTGGTCCAAACAGGTGCTTATTCTGGTTGGCAGATTGTGCGTGGGGAAAAAACCGTGAGATGCATTAAGGATCAGGTATTCATCACATAAGGGGTCTCTACTATCACAACTAATGTCGATGTTTAAATCACCTACAAGAACAGTGCTAGAACATGCCAAGTTACTGTAGACGTCATTTAGGCTATCCATAAAAGATCTGAAGCTTTCCCTAGAATTTTGGGAGGGAGAGCGATAAATGGCCACGATCCCTAAAAGGTTACCAATTTGGCATACTAAACAGTTTGCATTTTTAAATATAGGTTCTCTTACAGTACACGTTAGTTTGTCACTAGTATATATGATGACGCCGCCATTTTGGTTCATAAATTTTTTTGTCGAGTGGGATTTGTAACCATCTATGTTAGGTGTACTATTGGTTTTGCTAAGCCAACACTCAGTCAAAACTATGATATCAAAATTAACCTTAATTGTTGTTAATAATATGCGTAATTGTTCGAAGTTTTTATTCACACTACGGATATTCATGTGAAATAATGTCACTGCTGACTTCGATAAGTTTAGGTAGTTGGTGGAGTCTTCAGGGCAACAAATGTATGAGCTAGCTGAATTGTATTGATCCAGGGCATTATTAATATTATTTATAATGTCAGAATTAGCCATTTTAAGCGTAAATTTCGACAGGGGGTGTGCCATGCTTGCAAGAGGCTATCAAATTCTATTATATTTACGTGCATACAATGATGTGTGTATAGCTGATGTGGAGGTGTGTGTTTGTAATATGTACAAGTTATGCGGTTGTGGATGTATAATGTGTGTGTTTGTCTGGTGTAGTAGTGAATTAATAGTACAGGTAAAACATTGTGGTAAGATACTAAAAATGTTTTTGTAATTTTAAATATGGTTGTTTGCACTTCGCTTAAAAATATTAGTCACATATTCCTTTTCAAATCCAAAAGGCTTTTTTCGGAAGAAATGAGTAGTTGTTTATCTCCTTGTTCTTTGCGTAGAAATATATTTCCGTTTGATGACCAGCAGAATTTAAAACCGTGTTGTTTAGCAAATTCTCTAGCGTTGAAGAATAATTTCTTAACGCTTGCGGGGAGGTGCTCAGTTACATAAATCGCTTGTCGTTTACCTGGTATCTCAATATGTTGTGTATTTAGTTTATCTTCTGACATTTTGTGGCTATTGTTGAACGTTCGGACTGCTGAGAGCAGTTTTTGTTTCATAGGGACTGATTGAAATTCAGCTATAATCGGACGAATAGATCCTGATTTCCCAGGAATACGATATATATCCCGAAGATCTGATTCCATTATCTTAGAATTCACTGCAGAGCCAATCTTACATACAGTACCCATCAGATCTGCTACTGTCTCATTTTCTGCTGTAGGAATATTACGTATCTCAATAGATGACGATCTAGACTTGAATTGCAAATCTTGTATGCGTTTTTCTAGATTTTCGATACATTTTCGCTGTTCAAGCCGTTCTTTGTTGATACTTTCGACTCCCTGTTTTATTTCTTCGTACTTCAAATTTATTAGATTCATAGAAGATTCGATTTCTTCATTTGATTTTTGTATTTTTGAGTTTTGAAGTTTTAGTTCCGAAATATCAGCGGTTAACTTTGATATAAGACTGTTTTGTTTTGTAAACATTTCGTTTAGTTTTAAGTCAATATCTGATTTCCATGTGCATAACATTTCCATTAAATCTTGTTTAAAGTCATGCTCCTGCTCAGTACGGGGGCGTTTATTTCGATTTATAGTCCTAAAAGATATCTCCTTTCGTTGCATCGCATTTAACAGATCCGTTTCCGATTGAGTATGGGTCGGGGCACCTTTAGAATCCGAGATTTTAGGTGGTGTGCGTTGTAACGACATGGTGTAATAATTTATAATTTATTATCAGCACCGTAACTCTAAAGGTCACTTCCGAAAACTTGCGTAATAAACACTGTCCAGTGAATTGAGGCAGACCTGTATTAAGTAGTTGTCGTGTTATAGTTAGTAAATTGATCTACACTCACAACTTATTCCGTAGCTCAGCGGGCGCGGACACGAGTCTTCCTATCCCACTACCGACGACCCAGGTACAAATCCTCGTCGAGTCCGCGATAGTTTCAGAACGTCTGAAGTAATGTTGTCTTCTTCTTGTACCGCCTAGTGGGCAGGGTTGTACGGTTAAAGCGCCACGAGAGCGACAAGGAATCGCAATCCGATACAATTAGCCAATCACAGAATAATACGCGTTGGGGCACTAGTCACAGCGGCAACACGTCCGCGTACATCTAAGGTCTCAACTGAACTGAAATCCTTTCGGAGTTGCGATAAAATATTCCGCTGGCAACCCAAATGCTCTATGGGTACGTTATGCTGATGACGTTGTCAAACTCAATTGACAGTTGACGTTTTGACAGTAGACGTTGTCAACCTCAACTGACAGCTGACGCTGTCAAACTCAATTGACAGTTGACGTTGTCAACCTGGTTTGACAGAACTGACACTGACGGCTGTCACTAGTTATTTGTCAAATGGGTACAAAGTCCAATTTATAAATTTTTCTCTGCACAACGGTCAGATTGTAAACAACTGATAATTCACGCACCGACTTCACTATATTGTTAATAATATTGATTTTAAGCACTCAACTATTTGTGTTTAGCACTGTTTAATAGTTATTGTATAGTTTTAATTATTTTAAGTGTCACTAGTCACCAGATCACCGTACGATTCTTGATATTCTTCTGTAGCAAATCTTTCTTATCGAACAGACTTACAAACAATACCATTAGCGTAGAGCGTCGATAAGAAAAGGAAAAACACGGTAATACAGCGAAAAACACTAATTAACTATTATTTTGAATTAATATTTACGGAGCTAATACTGAGTGTCGCCAGTGTTGCCACTAATTTTTGACCTATCCATCCTAGACGTAAACATTGCTGTCAAGTATCCATGGTGTTGGCCAACTTCTCATAAAGATCCATAGTGCAAAAGAGAAGATACAACACGCAGCAGGTAGGAAAATGGAAGTGAGAAGTGAAGGTGCAGTGTAATATAGAGCAGTAAGATAGGCAGAGGAGAAGTTATTAAGTAAATAGGTGCACCAAAGGTTTGTACATCAATTTAGCATGTAATAAACATTATATGTGTAGTTTGTATATTATTAAATAAAATAAAAGTATCAGCTGTAAATTTTTAAAACCTCTATTATTCCTTACTTTACTTTGAATGTTAAGTTTATATTTTGAAACGTTAAGCCCGCTTTAATTACTCAAAGTAGTCCGAAGGAATTTCGCAAAGAATTTCCATTTGAAACCGTTTTTGATGTTAAGTGATGACTGAGCTGCTTGTTGCTTGTTACTTGGGAGATAGGATTCCTAAGCCCACGCATACCTATTAACGTAAATGCATATAATACTACCTCCTTGGTCTTGTGGCGGTTAATACGGATAGTGATTATGAGGTCCTGGGATTAATTTCTAGGTCAGACAAAGTGTAGGTTTTGTATCCACTGATTCCAAGTATACTTATTATAATTACTTAGTATAATTAACACTTTGTCCGACTTAGGAATTGAAGCCAAGCACTCGTGATCTTCAACGGTATTTAGCTCCAATAAACCGATCCATGACCGCCATTGATATCCATGAATTCAGGATCAACTTGAAAATAATCCAAAATCAACCTTATTTATTCCTTCTCTAATCAAAAGACGTCCACTACACTACTAGGAAATAGGCGTCCCCTAAAGATCGCTACAACTATTTTTTTATCGATATATATATATAATCAAACTAGTTTCTGCCCGTGACTTTATCCGCGGCACGCAGGATAAAAAGTATCCTATGTGTTATTCAAAATGTTAATCAGCAATATGTGTGCCTCATCCAAATTCGTTCAGCCGTTTTTGCGTGATTAACAAACATCCAAACATTTTAACATCCAGTCTTTTAATAAAGGTGATTTCTTTATACAGTCTTATTAGCTTGCGCTACGTCAAGGTTATTACCTATATCAGAATACCGGCGGATATCGGCTCCAAGGTACCGATACTGTGCCTTTACCTTAGATAATGAAGTCAATTTACACCGCAACTTTCTCCTCCAATAAGGAAATATAGGTTAATGGTTTAGGTTAAAACAATTTATAGACGGAGTGTAGTTTAAAATTGTCATTATTACCTTATCCATGAAGGAAAGCTTTTTGAATTGTGACTATGTACCGGACAACCTATGGGAGCCAAGTGGACTTTCTACAGGTATTAACGCTAATAACAAATAGAAAACGACCGAAAATCTGTATGGGAAATGACATTTTGTAACATAATGTCACGTGGTCAGGATAATGCGTTATTGATTGCGACAAAAGAATAGAAACAAAACGTTTGCCACTTGTCTTGGCAATATGGAGTGGTCAGGCCACAAGGCAGACCGAAAGCTTAGTGGAAGGGGAGGCTTTTATCCTTTCAGCTGGTAATTATGACAATGTAAATATCATGTGATGTTGTTATCACAATAGTTTATAGCTGAGTAGTAGACTAGCGCGACAGTGTGAGTTGACCGTACTGACATATTTCAGTACATTCGTAGAGTGTTTTCATAACAATTTAAAAAACAATTGTTCGACAATTTGAATAAATATTACGCTCTTTCTGGGACAGTTGTGTTAACTTAAATCCGTCTATCTTCTTCTTTCACCTGTAGATATAGTGCTCTTGGTTCATAATATGTTAGGACGTTTGCCCATATTTTGTTAGTATTACAAAATCTTAGGGCTATGTTAGTACCACATAAAATAATATATATAACAGAATAATATATTTATATACCGTCATAAAATTATATCATTTAAGGAAGGTATGGAAGGAAACAAAAACTCATTCTTAAAAATTGTAATTGTATGAAAAATCAATGAAAGGAAGGAATAAATAATCCGGGATTAGGCCTTTTATTACGGGAATATCAAATAAACGGGCCACAATGAACTCTGTGGACGAGAGTCAACCGAAAAGCCCAAAAATGAAGATACTTTACAAATAAATAAATAAAAAGAAATTGCCGTCCGCTGTGGGGTGGGGGCAACCCTCTTTGGGTAAACACCATTACCGGAGCCCTGCCTATAAACCCGCCAGGATAAGATGAATAGGGAATGCGACCGTAAAAATAGATACCGAGTGTTTTGCTCATTCCGTCTTGTTATACCAAGTGGAGAGAATCTTTTAGGCTTATCACCGTCCATTTTAGTATTTGCTTTTGTGCTCTGTTAGCAGTTTAGTTTAGGGTGATGTAGTTGTACGCTAGTTATCAAGAAAATATTGATGAATCTAAAAATAGACAGCATATACATGTATCATGGAGTAGACAGGCCCCTCTATTAGGTGGAGCGAGACCTGGCGACGGTCGCAGGTAAAAACTGGATACGTACCATAAAAAGCCAGTCGTAGTTGTCGTAGCGATCTTCGGGGAAGTCTTTGTGCGGTACGTCTTTCAGATGATGATGAATTTATCATTTTACTAAGTATTTTGTATTTACTTTGACCTTGACTTTGATAGTCTATAACGCTATGCATTTACATGATGATGATTTACTTATGATGTTTTCCCTGCCATCGGTTACCCGATGGCAGGGAAAACATCATAAGAGAAAAACTTCTGGAACGTGGGGTTACGATCTTTAGACATGAGAAATGTTATTCATTTAGGAAGGTAGGTCTGGAGTAGTAATGGGGGAAGGTGATGACTAAGTATAGAAAATCAGGGTAACCTGATAATTACATAAAATATAAATAATATTAGCCCTGTTAAGAAACTGTCCCACTGCTGGGCACAGGCCTCCTCTCCAACTGAGAGGGTTTAGGCCATAGTCCACCACGCCGGCCCAGTGCGGGTTGGCGAACTTCACACACCTTCGAGAAACTCTTAGGCATGCAGGTTTCCTCACGATGTTTTCCTTCACCGTTAAAGCAAGTGATAATTAATTTTAAATACGCACATGCTTTCGAAAAGACTGAGGTGCGTGCCTGGGTTTGAACCCGAGACCTCTGACTTTGCAGTCCAATGGTCTAACCACTAGGCTACACAAACAACATGATACAAATAATCTAAGTAAATAATTAACTGCACTACCTCGAAAAAGAATCTAAATTGGTTGTAGTTAACATGCAAAATATATAAAACGGGATTAATCTAATGGACTTTGAATTTGTGGCTAGTTCAAATATTGAAACACAATGGATTGACGAAAATGTTGTCGATATATTCCGTTGCAAGTGTATTGTGGTTGAGTTGAGCGAATTCTGAGGGTTGGGTAACACGCTGTTACGTCACAGTTCATGTCATGCGATCCATTAAATAAATTAGTCGTAAGAAGTGAAGACTACAGTGCCTTAAGACTAAAGTTTTAGTCAATGTGTGTTACCAGTGATGATATATGGATCAGAGGCGTGGTCTCTTACAATAGGTCTCATAAAAAAGCTCAGAGTTGCTCAGCGAGCTATGGAGAGAGCTATGCTCGGCGTTTCTCTACGCGATCGAATCAGGAATGAAGAGATTCGTAGAAGAACCAAGGTCTCCGACATAGCCCTTAAGATTAGCAAGCTGAAGTGGCAATGGGCGGGCCACATAGCGCGTAGATCGGACGGCCGTTGGGGCAGAAAGATTTTAGAGTGGAGACCACATATTGGCAAGCGCAGCGTGGGACGACCGCCTGCCAGATGGACCGACGATCTTGTGAAAATCGCAGGAAGTCGTTGGATGCAGATGGCATCGGACCGGTTACGCTGGAAAGCGATTGGGGAGGCCTATTTTCAGCAGTGGACAAGTATAGGCTGAGATGATGATGATGATGATGAAGAAGTGGATATTTCAAAATATTTTGAGAACATTTTGATAAATCATGAACCAGCCATTAGAAACTTTTGGTTACGTAAAAAAAAAACAGCCTTTGTACGGAACTTAGCACTCAGCAAGCTTTGTTCGGTTTCGTAGGCAGCCGAAGGGGAACCTGGAGTTTGTGGCATTAATCTTAATGTCTTAACTAAGAACACTACAAATTGCGCCACGCTTACGTCACACTGAGATCAGCAAGAGTAACTCCCGATATTTTCGTAAAAGGCGCATTTCCACGGCATGCACTCAACTGAAAGTTGCTTCATGCCCAATACGGGACTGGAGTCTTGAAGGAAAATAAAAATATTGCATAAGTTTGCTTACCACCACCACCATTAACTTACAAATATGTAATGGTTAATATTCCACGAACATTACACATTATTCAGAACAACACAAATATTTTGGGAATTAAACCAAAATTAACAACATAACCTTTCTATTTCCCGCCAAAAACCGTTTTTGGCCCGTGGCCAAAATCTGAACTAACGCTGTCATCAAGAGAAATGTCACACTTGATTTGCTATGAAATTTACGCAAGTTCTTTTTTTAATTAGTAACCGAGCCGACCTGTTGAAATATTCGCTGAAAGTAGTAAATTTTTACTAAATGATAACCCTAATTTCACACCGCCCCCTTGTCAATGTCATCCACGGGTCACCCATTGACCGACCATTTTTGTTAACTTCAGGCTAACACAATACCACAGTTATTTCAAATAACTCAAAGATCAGTTTGTCCATCGACTTACAAAGAAAGCGAGCAAATTTCAGTGTACTCATACAGAAATCCTATCACCGAATACCGATGTGTTGACAAAGACGGGGTGTCAGGCAGATCTCAAAACGTGTATTGTGCTCGACTCGGGCGCGATCTGTTTGCTGGTAAACGCAGTGTTTCGACTAAATACTCTCGGCGTGGTGCGCCGGGAACGTTGCAATTGAAAACTGAGTGCCATATGGTTGACTTGATATGTGTTTTTGGTCTAATTTTTATTCAAATATTAAAGAAAAAACATAAAAATACCTAGGTTGAGCCTAGCTTTGTACTGATTAATGATGTTACTACAGTCGGATGTAAAGTTGCGCGACTGCGAATAATCTGTCTATTCGAATCATCTACAACTACTAATTTTCTGATTCGACTTGAACATTAGTAATATACTAATTTTTATATTCGAATGCCGACTACTAATTAGTAACTACTAATGGCGATTCGGTTAGATTATCTGCGACTCTCCGACCGATTATGAATGAATTACTCGAATGATTCGCTGCTTCTCGCGCCATTTCCGCGCCAAAACAAATTACGTGTGCGAATGAGTAGTAACAACTAAACTAAATAATAACGCTTCTGCTGGTTTGTGTTTAAAAGTGCGTTTTAATAAAGTTTCTAGTATAGAATTTAATTATAATACGCGCGCGTTAATCAAGTGCTGGAATGAAACAAACGGCTAATAGTAAATTTTTTAAAAGCGCTTACAGTGCTTCAGCACAAAAAGCGCCCCTAGCGGACGTTGGGGTAAGCTGCAGGCCGAATGATGCTAAGTTATTTTCCTTTGTACTCTGTGGTGCGACCGGCAGGTAAATTCATTATTCGTTCGCTTGACTTTATTCATTATTCGTTCATTCGGCCAGCAAGTCGAATGGGCGGCAGTTAGTAACTAATTTTCGTGAATCATTCGAATAATTCGAATGTTTTATAAAGTCGAATGAATCGAATGAAATCATTCGCAGTCGCGCATCGCTAGTCGGATGTATTGTGGTTAAATTTTTATTTGTTTTTCCTGGCGTTTCAAGTGCTTTTCATCATCTATTCGCACGGAAAGAACTGAGGTCCTTGACGTCTGTATGTCATTATTATTTTCCGGTAGCTTCAAATTTTTAATAAATTTTTTTCGTTCAATCTGCGAAGAATGAACTCATGTTGGCTAGACTTCTTGCAGTGTTATGCTTGGTTTGGGAGTCAAGTACATTCATTAATTAAAAAAAAATATGTTGCCCTTTTTAATAATGACCCAAATCATTTCATTTAAATATATTTTTATTATTATACATTATATTGGCGCTTTGTGGAAGTTTCAGTGATAAATTCGAAGTAATTACATATTACAGGTAACCTCAAATTATTATTATCTACATAAAGTCATTGTGGCTTACTGCCTGCATTAATGAAGGAAAATGCAACTCAATGATAGTATAGCATAAACGTAATTGAACCATAAAATTTCTGTTTGAACCATCAAAATAATACCGAACATACAAACGTTAGAACATAACAAAAGTTAGAAGAGAAGTGCCTATAATAAGTGATCAAACGAACTTACCTGAAGTGAAGTTCGATCATTATTATACGAAGTCCTTCGTTCGAAGATATAAACATGCAGCTCTCTCTACTCGCTTGGCAAGCCGCTAAATTTTTTAGAAACGTCAACGCCTCCTCTATGGTATCTGTGGACATAACCTCTGCGACCATTCCTTTTAGAAGTAGTACATTTCAACTTTACCAACGGGCAGGGTGGGTTGGGTACTTATATCTTCGAACGAAGGACTTCGTATAATAATGATCGAACTTCACTTCAGGTAAGTTCGTTTGATCACTTATTATACTGTGTCCTTCGTTCTCGATATAAACATGCAGCTTGTTAGAGCTATAAGGGTAAAGTTGAAGTATACCACATGAATGTCATTTTTAAGCGTGAGCTCTAAAACATAATATGTCATGAGTACATTTGTATAACACATTCCCGTTGTTTGCATTGCTATACAACACAAATACAACATATATATATATATATATATACAGACGAGTATATATACACCTATATTGTTTCTTACAACCAGTCTGTCTAACTTATTCAAAATAAATTTATTTAATCAAATTCTATAACATGTTATGTTATATAGCGTAGATCCATCCCAACAAAATTCTTTAAAGCACCTGTTATAGCACACCTGTTGTCCTTAACTCATTACTACCGGGTAATAATAATCAATCATTACTTATCAAGATATCAGTATCAGTGCATTCTCCATCTGTTATGTCTTCTATATAAAGATTTTTTTTTTTTTTTTTTATAGATGTCCCTTTATATAACGAGAGTTGAGGAATTACCGATCCAGAACTTTGTTTATATGAAATTAATCCCTTTATAATAATTATTGTATCATAGAAAATCCTTCCGAAACGAACTATGAGAGTGGAGGAAGCCAGTAAGTAAAGAACCTGTTGGAACCCCGCACCCCCCCGCCTACCCCGCAAGGGGTCTGGCGTGACGATATAGATAGAGATCGATAGAAAACTCTTACTGTGTACTAGATCTAGAAACAAACTATATTAGTACCCAATCTATAACAATATAAGACAAATAAGACAGGGAAACCTGTTTCCCCACTAACGTGTCTTCCAAGTGGCATGTGGGGCTTTATGTGTTTTTTTTTTTTTTTTTTTTTTTTTTTTTTTTTTTTTTTTTTTTTTTTTTTTTTTTTTTTTTTTTTTTTTTTTTTTTTTTTTTTTTTTTTTTTTTTTTTTTTTATTTTGTCAAATGTTCTCTTTTGTGAGTACAGTACCAGACAAAGGCTACCAATTCTATTGGTGATTATAAGGATGCTTTGCTATAATTACTTATTTAATTTATGATAAAGTATTTTCCTTTATGTCAAAGTTCGGTTATATTTAATGTTAGTTATATTTATAATCTTTAAAGATGCACATATACCAAAATTTAACATTTTTGTACTAGAGGCCTTTGTACTAATGTCCTTATCTAGAGCTATTCCTCACATAAGGCTATGTACCTTAACTATATGATCTCGCCCCCCCCCCTCCCCCATTTTTGGGTTTGGAACGAAGGGCAGTGCTGATGTGTGGTAACCTAATTTAACCAGCCCCACTGTTAAACTATACTACTATTATTATTATATATTCCGAAACTATCCCGGATATCATTTTTATGTCCACCTAAATATTTATGTATCACTTAACAATTCGTTCTTGCGCAATAACGCCCGCGAACATTCATTTTTGGCAATACGATCGGGCCACCCCTGACCCGTTATAATGCTGATGAAAATTACACTCAAATTTACTAATTTAGTAATGACTTAAGTAGCGAATAAGTCACAGGCAACTAGACCAAACCACGGACTATAACTTTATGATATTGGGAATCCTATTCATAACTTAACTTTTTCATACCCTTAAATGCCACACTTCCTCTGCTTCTTTGTATGTGGTTGTTTTTTATAAGTAGCAACTGTAGTGAGTAACTTTTTTAGTTAGTTCTAGATTTCCAACCGTGAGGATTGAGTGTCACTTAACTTATACATGTAGTACCTACGTATCATTCATATTTCATTTAATATCATAATAATATGTTTTGCGCCCTCGCCTACCCACTTGGGATCTGGCGTGGTCTTATAATTATTGATAAATAAATAATATCAAGTTCCCTAAGACTAAGGTTATTGCTGATACTACCTAATATTTATCATACCTGTGATAAAAATATACTTTTGATTATTCTTGTTTAAGATAATCTATACTTTTAAATATTGTAACTCAATATTTCATCAACTTCATCAACAATTTTTAAATAGGTATTATTATTAAGTCATTTGCATGACTTTATTTTCTTTTTATATATAGATACATTAATAAGATACATGTAACATGTGGATGTAATAATTTAAATGTAACAATATGAAAAATGCAAATTTTTTGTATGACATTTCCAATTCAATACTTTTACACTGAACCACCTTTAAATAAATTACAGCATGTATAGTGCTCTAAAACCACCTGTTTCCATAATAGTAGCAGGTTGTGTTTGTGTCATATCTCCGATATCCTAACTGTACCAGAAACATCACTGGTGCTCAATATAAATGTGCACATTCAAAACTAAACACAAACCTATTTTTTATAGTTATTAATTACTTGAATAATTTTATTTGATTATATATTATTAATTGATTAAAATATTATCAAACAAAAGTACAATAAAAACATCTAATTCTTCAATTCATGAATTGATGTATAATCTTTCCTCTGTGTGTCTCAAATTTCTAATGTATTAATTACACTATAAATGATGCAGGACGCAACCAAAAACCAAAACTATTGGACTCATTACCCAATAGAAAGCTGAATAGCTCCTAATAAATTTTTTATTAGTATATTTAATATGACTCTAATGTCTATTATTAGCATTGAGTTTTCTTTGTGGGATAAGGATTATAGCACAGTTGTGATCATCCATCTTTAATTAAATTCTAATGAGAATGGCTATAAATTGTATATCAATTATTAAAAATTATGTTTCTAATAATAATGTTTCTATACATAATGTTAAATATATGTAGGACCAGATTTATTTAACCTTCACTTGTCTGGATTACTTGCAGTATTTGCACAAAACCCATAAAGTTATGTTTGCCGTTGAAGGCAGACAGACACACATTTTTATTAGTGTCATAGATACATTGTTACATACCAAAGTCAGTGAATACCTTTAGCCTCCAATATTATGGTTTATTTGTAACAGCCATGTTGTATTCCTGAATGTTTAACTGATTTTTTCAGTAACATAAAAAAAAACAAAACAAGCCTTTATGTAAAAAGCCTAGCAAGCTTTTCTTACCTCACATTCTCTGGTAGGAGACTTCCAATGTCCATTGTGATTTGTTTTTGGTGGGCTGATAGGTACACTGTAGGTACATTTATACATACATTTGTGGATAGATGTACATTTTTACACACCGGATGAGGATTGTTGTTCCATATTGGTTACAACACTGGTGGTTTCTTGAAATTTAAACTACTGCTTATGAATAGCTAGTTATAATTCCATCTTGGTACTCCACTATATTAACCTTATTTAATACAAAATATATACTGCTGACCACAAAGGTTCTTATCCCAATCAATGTTTCATGACTGTATTGTTAGGACTCATCTTCCCTGGCTACCCTGCAAGGGGTCTGGGCTGATAATATTGATAATTATTAGTTTTATGTTAACTGGATAGACCAGGTATTTTATATTATATTTTAAGGATGTATGTGTGTAACACAGATTATTGTACAACTTGCCTGTCTCAGCATCGGTAGACTGTGATATTATATTTGGAATATTTCCACAATTCTGTTGCTTGTCAGTTATAACAGGCATTGTTATAAGTAGAGACTACTTTGGCTCATCTGTTTATAAACCCTGTTCAGGGATAAATATTGCAAGGTTTACCTTTTTAATACAAGTGCTCATAATATTGCACAATTCTTTGTGTAATAAGCTCCACTTTGGACTATTTTAGGATTATTATACAAGTATGTCTAATAATGAAATCAATGCAAAACATTATGTTTCTGCAAAGGGGTGGCTTATGTTATTAATAATGTATTGTTATTCATAAATTCATAAACAATGTCCCTTTAGTTACCCTTTCAGAAAGTCTCCTTTAGGAGATATAATATCACAAATTGCTTATAGTTTATAGCAATAGTCTTTGTATTTACTGTTTAAGGTATGTATGTTGGGTAACATTTTAGTTTCTTACCATTGTAGAAATGTGAACTGCACAGGAGCACCTCATGGGTGAAACCTATGAGTAGTATGACCTTCAGCACATATCTCGTATGGGCCCCAAGTCTTGCGGATCACGCCGATGCATCTCGTACACCGCTCGTGTCCTTGAATTACCGTTAAGTCTTGCGGACCACGTCGATGCATCTCGTACATCGCCCGTGTCCTTAAATTGGCATCGATCCTTAACAATCATTATTGATTAATGTCCCCGCTAATTTCTCTCATTAGAGGTTTTACCTTGCCAATTTATAGACGGTTAATAATTGTTTGCAGGTATATTGCGTGTTAAACTGTTTTTACACGAAGAGGGACATGAGACTTCGTAAGTTTACTTTTCGAGTGAAGACTTTACTTTATAATAAAACTCACGTCTCCAAATATTCGATATTATTATACATAAACATGTTAAGCTGAAAACGCCACAATTAAACAACTATCAGTTGATCTTTTTGGAATGTACTTTTTTGTCAAGACGTAAATTATTTCTGAATTTGTCTATACGATGTTTTAAATTTATTTCACAACATCACTTGAGTATATAAAAACCTTTTGTTATATAATTTCACTGCTACGATTATTTGATTAAATTAAATGTCGACCAAAACTTTATTACAAGGCATCGGCTGCCACGCTAAAAGAAAGAATGGTCGCAGAGGTTATGTCCACAGATACCATAGAGGAGGCGTTGACGTTTCTAAAAAATTTAGCGGCTTGCCAAGCGAGTAGAGAGAGCTGCATGTTTATATCGACAACGAAGGACACAGTATAATATAATAATATTAGCCCTGTTAAGAAACTGTCCCACTGTTAGGCACGGGCCTCCTCTCAAACTGAGAGGGTTCAGGCCATAATCCACCATGCTGGCCCAGTGCGGGTTGGCGAACTTCACACACCTGTGAAAATGCTAGATGGGACTACGTTTTTTATTTAAAAAAAAATGTGAGCGTGATATCGTTAGACCACGGCTGACATCTCTGGTGCAATATATCTGTCCCTAATAAAGACGAGGATTTATTTACGAGTACTAACGAACTGAGTCTCACTAACATCTACCTGCAAGAGGGACTCTGTGTCGTTAATTTTGTACCTCTCATTTGAGACTGACAGCAAAAGCGGCCAACAAATGCCGTTTTTAACCGACTTCAAAAAGGAGGAGGTTCTATGTTCGGTTGTATGTATGCTTTTTTTTTAATTTATGTTCAGCGATATTTCCTTATTATTATTTATAATTTTTTTTGCATTGGGTTCAGTATATCTCCAAGGTGGTCCCATATTGATTTTATTGACATTGGACCTTGGACTTAGAAGATACACCAGGGAACTCCTTAACGACAAACAATAGGCATGTGTAAATTGAGATATTATGGGTATTACGTCAATCCTATAGGTACCCTACTGTAGAATAATTCACTGGTCACAAAAATTGTAAAATAAAAATCTTTTATAAAAAAAGGTAAACCGACTTCTAAAGCAAAAAAATAAATATTTGAAGTCGGTGCCAAGTAACCGACTGCACCAACCAGCACCGACTTCAAATAATTATTTTTTTGCTTTTTGAAGTCGGTTTACCTTTTTTATAAAAGATTTTTATACAATATTTTAAATAACAAAGGCACAGGTGATTTAGATTATGAAGCACGATTTATTCCAGATGGTAACAATGATTTGTTTTAATCTCTTGTTCGAAAGTCATGGATTTACGCGTGTCAAGTTTGTTGATTTATTTAAATGAAATTGATGTGTTTTCCAAGCAAGGTTACTCGTATTTACTTTACTTCGTAAAGATAAAGCGCTTACAGGATTGTGTATGACTGGGGTTTGCACGATACGTGCTGTGAACGATAGGCGGAAACATGGACCAAATTAATTCATTTTCAAGTCAACAAGTTTTTATTTAAAGTTGTCCCGCACAACGAATTATTTCTGTGTATGGGTGCATAACCATGAAATTCATCGATAACACACATACCGTTCTGTAACCGTTCTGCAATTCATGTCACTGATAAATTATCATCAATTTTTAAACGACTTAGGTAATTTACACCACAAGGATAAATATGTGCGAATACTACAGATATCAATAAAATATAACAAAAACACAAAATTTCCAATACAAGCTAAAAAAAAAAGGAAAAACCACGTACACACGAACTACAAAGTAGCGCAAAATGCTCCAAGTACCGAAATGCATCAGCTGAAGGGTCCTCAGTTGGCAAGTGCCCGCGTCGTGTCCCACAAACACTGGTATCATCGTACCGATATTAGTATCATGTATAGGGTCTACATAGTTGACACATGCACAGGGCTGCCATAAAGCACGGCTAATGATACCTGAAGGTCCAATATATCAATAAAAATCCACAAAAACTGAATTTTAACCATCCGCCGCTCCGTTGATCGGATCTGTTAAACGATGTTGCGTTAAGCTGTATAACGATATTGAAGTATTACCTTGTCTAAAACAGTCAAATAAATCTCAATTTAATGCGTAATTTTGTTAGTAAAATTGGTAGTCGGGCAGGACTATTCTAGGATATTATAAAAAGGTTTAAGTGCAAGGAACACGAAAGGCGAAATCATCCGACAAAGAAATAAACGCCCCTGAAATCAGGTAGATACATGAATGTATTGGTAGGTTATCGCTCTAAATTAGATTTTGCACTTTTCCGTGATTTAGAATGAGAAACAGAAAAAAAAAGTTTCAACTATAATTTAAGATACTTTTTCTAAGTACTTTTGAAAAAATGTGCTCATGATATATGACTACATCACATTATTCATAACACAGACCGAAAAAACAAAATATGTATGAACAAGTTCTTTCATTATACAGACCTTTTCTCTCCTCCACTCTCACAATTTTAGAGACACCACTCAACACCCCTGCGGTTTTGGAGACTCTTGAGTTTCAGAAAAAAATATGGGCATGGAAAGGAACATTTCATCCGTTCTACTGCTTTAAAATAATGGCCTTTACCCGCCTTCGGGCAGGTATTAAATAATGTTGGTGTAATTAAAGTAGTGATACCATAGTGGTCGTTGGTCTTGTATTTACGGGGTACATACCTCTAGGTTTTTCAATATCTGCGTGCGACTATCCCTTGCTAATTAGTAAAAAGAAAGATTGTGATAGAATTTCCATATCCGACAGAACCAAAAAAAAATGCCTCATATCCGATAGGGACTAGACCTCGACGAAATGTGGGTGCATTTTGTACACCTCTACTTACATTTTCGGGGGAAAAAAGCGTGGAATGTTGTTATATCTGGTGAAATTGATCTACATTACAGTGGGATTAGAGGGAGATTGGTTACATTTTTTCATCACTGACTGAGATATTTCTGACAACCGAATCAAGATGTATACAGGTGTAAACAACAGACATGCCAACCCTATTCCATATCGCTCCAATCAAAGAGAGAGCTTTTAGACTCGTATACCGAAAGTTGCTGTGTCGCCGCTTTGTTCCACCTCCAAGTTGCGAATTTGTAGCATTGTTTCGTCCGCGATTCGATTTACGATAGGTGTTTTCGGTAACGTTTATTATCTGTGTCTAAATTAAATTTGGATTCGGTACTGGTTGTGTAATGTATGAAGCTTTGTGTTCATAGTTAAATTTAACTGGTTCACAGAATTGGTATGATAAAGTTGCGACCGTACTTATAATATGGAATAAAATATTTAAGTTGAAACGGAATATGGGGCTGATAGAGACGAAATAATTTGCAATTATAAAAAATGGGGGTTTTTTTATTCTCATTGTGAATAAAAAATGTGCGTTATTTTGATTCTGGGTTTACTTTTACTTATGCTCCATATTACTGAAGCCCAGGTAAAAGTCCAGGACTGCCCCTTTTCCAGTTTATAACCCCATTTATAGATGATGGGTGTGAAAGCCATATCTTTAAGCTCCACGGTCTTCAAGTCTGCGAAATATTATGCTTCTTGACACGTAAAAGGTGCGATATATATCATGAAAATAGTGTTAGGGTTTGTTAAATTATCGGGACGTTGAATTCAGAACTGCTCTGAAAATTGACTGATTGCTATAGACGGACGATTTAGCGCAGTGGTTAAGGGCTTAGCCCGCCCCGCCCACTGTGTCTAATAGTCGCGGGTTCGATTCCCACACGGGACTAATCTTTGTGTGATCCACAATTATTTGTTCCGGTCTGGGTATTTGTGTATGTGAATTTTCATGTTTGTAAACGCACCCACGATACAGGAATTAATTCTAGTGTGGGGCAACATTTATTTAAAAAAAAAATATAAAAAAAATTGACCTAATTATTTTTAGTTGAGACTTACTAAACATATGTGTGGACGTTGACTACCACATAATTATTTTTTCTGTAGTGGCCATAAATGAGACTTTAGACCGTAGAATATAGTTCGATAATTATGAAAATATGATCATGTATTGATAAATGTTTAAAGTGCTTTTCTTTTTTAAATCGATATTGCGTTTAAAATCAAATACCAAAAATAGATCCCATGGTTTGGTAAATACCAATAAGTATTTCCGACAGTTACAAGCAGACTTTTGGCTGTTAACAAAGCAAGCTATAGAATTTTGGTACCAAATTATATTGTATATGTATAGGTATTGATATTCAAATCCAGGACCTTATTATCTTTCGTCAACCACAACATGTGTAACTAGACCAATAAGGCAGTTACCATCGTTCTACGATAACTCTTCCAAGAAAAACGTGTAATATGTTTTCTCTTACTTTACTACTAATTTTGAGAAAAAAATAAGTCGTTGTTACATTGAAAAAAATGAATTGTGTCATAAAGCACGCAAAGTTCGCAGCTCTAGTGATATACACAGACGACGCTAATCCGTCTTTTAAAAGTGGAAAGTTGCCGCTAAATCCCCAACACTTCATCCGGCCTAGTATTCGAATCCAGGACTTTGTGATCGCCATTCGCAACATGCGCTTCAAGACTAAAGAAAAAGTCGTTGTTACACTGAAAGAAGCAAACTGTGTCAAAAATAAAGTGAAGTTAGCAGCTCTAGTGATATACACAGTCGACGCGAGTCCGTCTTTTAACAGTAGAAAGTTGCCACTATGCTTTCAATTTGATTGGCCGGACAAATGGGGCTATGTAACTTAAAGAGCGCATCTCAGAGTACGGCTGTTAAAATGACGTATAACAGCGAGTAGATTCTTATACTATGTAATAAGGTATGTAAATAGCTGGCAGAAGCGTATAAAAAACTAGAGCTTTACTTTATAAACACGTTCCTGTGCACTAATTTACTTCTGCACCCACTTATTGACGCCGCTTATCGGTAACAGTTGCGATATACGTACTTCTATATGCTAAAACTTGAGTGTAACATAGTCCAATTTGTGTCCTATAACGTGGCCATTAGTAAAATCAAGTAGTGAATGCGAACAAATAAAGTTTTTAAATACGAGTACAACATAAATAACAGTTTAACACCGTTACCGTGTCTGTGTAAATTTGCTTAAATTTTATAATTATATTTACATATTTTTAGTATTCTACTCGTACCTACATGAATTATTTAATTTATTATTTTCGTAACTAACTCAAAAGAACTCAACAAACCAAAAATTAGCTCAACTTGATGAAGGTGCAAAGAATTCATTAAACGTTATTCGACTTTTCATCTTCCAAATGACCATTCTTAACGAATGTTAATTTACATTTAAACCAATATCTTAAGTTTTCAAGTTTTCGAAAAATGTATTATTATTTAAATTGCGCTCAAATGATACCAAATACTGAACTTTTCTGATTGATCAATTTAATTTGTAGGAAATTACAGTTCCGAGTTAAATGTTATTAAGTAGGTACACTTATTTAAAAGCTGGAAATAAAATTGTCCATCGTCACACGAGATTCCAGATGGAAGTTATTATTTCAATGCAACAGCGAAGAGTTGTTTTTTTTTAAATCTGCTTGCAAAATTATGTGCATTAAATTCTTTATATTTGCGGGAATATTGCGAACAGTGAAATGAAATGTTTACAGTTTATGTATCACGTTATATTATTGTAAATTTACATTTTGTGAAACTTTCAGTGTTTTTCATGGATATCAATATTAGTGTAACGATTAAGTAAAAAATTTAATTTGTATAAATTGAAGAAATAACTTAAACATCGTGGCCAGTCGAAATTTGAGGAAAATGTTGGAAATAGACTTTTCGTGATTTTCATTATATAATTACGTTGTCTGCATCTTTTCTTACATTGGAATAGCATCAAGATAAGCTTTATTTTCGTAAGAGTAGTAACTCTAAGAAATAAGTTGCTTGATTGTAGTTTACAATTAGTTTTAACACCATTAGTCAATGACGCCTTCCTAAAGTTTCAAAGCTTATAATTCCTACGAAGTTCTTAAAACACTTATTAATTAATTTAAGTATCCTTAAGCTTCTTTCCATTCCAACTTTTCTTAGTAATGTTAGTAAAATGCAACTAAAAAATAAAGATTATTAAGTAAGTTGTTATTTGGCAAACTACGTCACGTTTTCGCTTCGCCTATACCGCAATGCCTGAAGACTAAAGTCTTTAACCAATGCGTTCTACCTGTTATGACTTACGGGGCCGAGACGTGGACACTCACAGTGGGACTAGTCCACAAACTCAAAGTCGCACAGCGGGCTATGGAGCGAGCTATGATCGGCGTTTCTTTGAAGGATAAAATTCGTAACGAGGTAATCCGACAAAGAACCAAAGTTACCGACATAGCTCGCAGACTCAGTAAGCTAAAGTGGCAATGGGCTGGTCACATCTGCAGAAGGACCGACGGCCGATGGAGCAAGCGTGTCCTAGAGTGGAGACCGCGACTTGGTAAGCGTAAGGTAGGACGGCCCCCAGCTAGATGGACCGACGACCTCAAGAAGGTCGCTGGGACGGACTGGATGCGGAAGGCGGGGGACCGTGTGCAATGGCGCGTGTTAGGAGAGGCCTATGTCCAGCAGTGGACTACGATAGGCTGATTGATTGAAGTAAGTTGAGACAATTCATGAAGCGGAAAAATGCTAGGCGAACCTTGCTTGTGGACTAGAAAATGAACGTAGAACGACTAAAGGCAGATAATAAGTTAGATGGATCGATCTGTCTATCTAGATCCCTCAATCTAAATCTCTAGATGGTGCAATGACACTACAAAAGTGGCCGACATATGGAGGAATTAAGGGATGGACTGGGATGAATGCCATGATGGAGAACAAGTCTACACTCAACTCAACTCTACAATCCACACTGAGTCCGCATAGTAAAGTATGACCTAACTTTATCTCAATTTGTGAGGGAATTCCGTGCTTCGTGGAGAGAAGGCTTACTAACGGTATATTACACTCCGAAAGCAGATAGAGAAATTTTCGTCATCATGATAATCATCAAATGTGTTATTTATGATTTTTACTATAAAAATTTGAACGTTTAGTATACTAGTTTCCTTGAACTCCGTTCCCGTTCTGATATCTGAGACCTTTGTAATACCAACCACAAATGGCCAATTACCTTCATCACTCTGCAATGGGTCAGCGTAAAGGAGTATAGCCTCATTTCGGATCGTAAAAAAGATTTCTATAACCTTAACTGCTGCAAAAGCCCAGCAGTATAAGCCCAGCAGGATTAAATTATATTTTATCCCGGAAAAATAAAGAAACTTGGGACTATCACGGGATAAAACACAAACCTTTATTATTTTGATTATTGTTAGTCGCGAGTATGTCGATGTTTTCCTCTATGAACTAATATGGCACTCGTGTTCGTTTCCAAACGAAGAAACCAAAAATTGCCATAAGTTCAAGTCCAATATTCTACAATCGTATTCAATACTCCTCGCAAACGTCCCATCACACACTCACATTTCAAGTGTTTCAAAATATAACAGTTATGTATTTGCAGAAACAAATCTCTGGAGCGTGGTTACACCAAGAGATTTCACATTTCAACCAACGAGCTATCCAGCTGTACATTACTGTGACAGATTCCAACGAACAACTGGGAACAGGCCGATTTCATAAGGTTCCATTTTACGGGCTACATTGTTGCGCCGAAGGCTGGTCGAAACAGCCTTTAATAAATGTAGAAGGGCTACATACGTTATTACGTTACAGATTGAACATGCCTCGCCTTGTTTGTGTGACGTTAATATTAGTTTATGACATTGGATTTACACATTTCAGTGGGCAGGCAGTTGGGAGTATCGGATTATAACTTTTTCTACCTATATTATCACTGGCTAGTTCTGTTCTTACAAATTATCTACTAATTTCTAACCATCTATCTTCTATATCTCTAACATTCCTGATCTGAATGAAATAAATGAGCAATAACTTTTTCATTATAGAATGCTTGGTTGGTCTTTTCTCAGAAATTATATGAATGTAAAATACTAAATTCTATCTTGCAGTCGTATAATTAGTTCAGTTTGTTGTATTTTATCATTAACTTTGTTTGCTGGCATTAAAGTTCAATTTTCAATGCCTAGAGTTTATCTACGTAAGTGTTAGTGAATTTGGATATTTAGGGAAAATGTAAAGTGCCTCTTTGGAATTTCATGTAAGCTGCAACAATTTCAATTATGGTAATAGTCTAAGAAAATTGTAACAACGCAATAGTGCTTGATCGAGCCAGTACTCTGTTCTTTTTGCATATCTCATAAAGAACTACATAGAAAGTTGCTATTTATTACGATAAATTATCGAATAAAAATTGCTCAGGTTAAAATGAGCGTCATATAAATACCTACTACAATGTAATCTGAACCTTATTCCCAAAATTATATGATCGCAATTTCAGGTTTCCTGACTTAACGCTTTTATTTCTTGCTCTAATATATGTCACAACTTTAACATGGAGGGTTACACAAACTCTTGCAGTAAACCTGTGTAATCAAGCCACATATAGCCAAGCCATAGCACTCGCCTCATTAGCGTCCTAATGACGTTCTGGACCCATATTCTTATAAACGCGGCGCGTTACGAAATTATCGTGTAATGGCATATTGAGTTTTTAATTTCAATACATAACATGGCTGGGTGTTTAAAAAAAAATTTAAGAAGTTTGAAGGTACCCTGGATAAACTATGCCTTTTGGACGTTAAACACATCAGTCCCTCCCGTGATCAAGGGTGCAGCAAAGCGCTCGAAACATCGGGAACTTAAAGATCTAAACCGCGATAAAGTCACAAAAATAGTTTTATTTCTATTATGGTTAAAATAGTTTTATATCTAAGGTATTCTGTAAGCCACTGGAGTGCCACTTAATGATCATTTCAGGAAGTTATCTTAACGTCCCGCGGTACGTGATTGAAATTACGGCCCAGTTTCAGCTTTCCCTTGTTGTTTAATTTCGAAGTCGTTTGTTAGACGCCCTCTAATTTGCATATAATTAAAAAGGCTTAAGTTATCGGAATTCTTTTTTGAGTCGTTAATATGCTGGCTTTGTGCTTAGTACTGTTAACTTTCTCTTAAGTTAGAGATATTACTGTAGTATTTATTAGTGTAGTAATTATTCCTTACTAACCCAACTTAAAATCATTCAACATTCATTCACAAAACTCTTATTTAAGTGTTAGTTTCTGATGAGAGAATTTATGATAAAAATACTTTTTGTATGATGATGATAATTTGTTTATCAGGTTATTATGGTAGTTACAAACATACATACTAAATTGGTATACACATAATCCTTTCCTAACTTTTTGTAGGACGCTCGATTTAAATGGCGTTCTCTCTCCAACACTTTCCAAGTTCAGGCTCAAGACAAAGACGATTTGAGGTCCGGTTTCTAATGATAATAATAAAGTTACGACGATTGTGCTACACGTTGTCCAATTTAGGAGTTAGGATGTGTTGGGATCGGAAGGACTGGTTCGTGCTGAAGAAATGCGCCACAAAACCTTATAGATACTCCTGCACGCGAACGTAGACTAACGGAAGGGAAATCTGCCTAACCTTATTAATCACTAAGAAAACCAACGTAAAATCACAAACATTGTAAAAAATAAACAAAGCTAAAATCAACGGCGAAAGTAAACAAATGAAAACGCAACTCCGTCGAAACTATCGACTTAGGCGATGTCTTTTTTTTTAATGTTCGGCAGTTTTATTCAGATTGATGTTAGCGTGCCGCTATCGAGTTTATTGCGTAGGCTATTCTTTTCACTCTACAGATAAACTAAATAAAAATGAGCATGACAGTACGCTTTCTCAATAGCATTATGATAACGTCAATCTGTTCGTGCTTAAGTCTATAGTAGTCTTTAGTAATATTGATTTTCAAAAATCGGATTGTTGGGATTTCCATACGTATGATAATTCAAAATATTTACGGCTTGTTAATTTTGATTATATCTCGATTTTCGTTGCAGCGCATTTAAACTCTTTGTTATTAGAGTAAAATGCACGAGCTCGGTCAAGTCGACAACTTTTGTCACAAAATGTTTTGTTTGTTGCAAATTTTCTAAACATGTTGATTTACGATTTTTTAAATAGGATTCTGTCTCGAAATTGGCTTCAGTATAACTACACTTTAACTCTTAGTTATTAAATTAAAATAAAGGAGTGGGTCTAGTCGACAAGTTTTGTTGCAAAAATGTTATGCTTGTTGTATATGGTGTACGTTCAAATAAAACGTCGACAGCAACAAATTGCAGTCGTTAGTCATGCGGTGAAATTCAGTTTCATTGCGTTTTACGTTTGCTAAATAACTAAATATCTTATAGTTGGTTTGCTTTGTATTTTTTACGTAATAACATAGATTTTTCGGCCTGTTTTTACAAAAATACAGTGTTTATAGGTTTTTACAGTTTAGTAAAAGTTATTATGCATTAATAGTTAATCAACAAATTAAAACTGAAACCAATCAACAAACGAAAGTCTATTCTTATTCGACTTCAAGGACGATAATCACTCAGTATGATTTTGTTTTTTATTTATTTATGTTAATCTGGGGCGTTTATAAATGAATTTGGATTATTCTTCGAATATTTTCATTTCTTTTTGAATTCCCATTGTTGGCCCAAATAAAATTTATCTTGATAAATTATGATGAAAAATGTCAAAGGGGTGAAGAGTTCCTGAAAGGACCATAATAAATAGTGTACGGTCTCACACCGCCCATACTTGCTGACACCGCTGCCTTCATTGGCGCGCGTCATATGTTTTAGTATAAAACAATGGATACGGGAACTATAAGATAGAGTGCGATAACAACCACTGACGTGAACACATGTAGAGAAAGGAATTGCTATTTGTTTTAACTTGCACTTTTAACTAGTAAACCTAACTGGAAACTATAGTGATCGTTTCTCTCCGCACCTCAACCAACTAACTAACTACATAACGAACATATAACAAATGTACAAACTGTACAAATAGCAATTACCAAGAAAGTAAGTTTGGAGTATAACATTTTGGCAATGGTCTTGTCAAGGGCATAGCTAACAATTTTTATAAAGAAAGTAATGGAAGTTTTGCTCATCTTGGATAATTTATACTTCCCGTGTTACCATAATAGTGGAATTTGTAATTACTGTACTAAGGTCATTACAATATACTGCAGTGTTTGTGGACGTTTTCAAGGGGTATGTTAAGTGCTCAGTCTTTGAAGCAAAGTAAGTACGAACATTTTGGGGAAATATTCAATAAATGAGTTACGTATTTCTTTTCATGTCGTCCCGAATACCAAAGTGAAATTAGCTATATTGAATTTTCGGGTCTAGGTTTTTTTTACTATGTGTATATTTCTTTGTAAGTAGTTCTGTGTATGTGTGCGTACTTTATGCAAGCACTTATAGAAGTTTGGGTTGGCATGCTTAAGTTATACTCTATAGGGCCAATAGCTTAGATGGATTACTTGTATAGATGCAACGGGCGCGCGGAAACGTCATGAAATGTATACTCCGTATAGGTATAAAACCGCTAACTAAATTATTGCAGTAATTTAAATACGGTGAAATAATCTGTTGAAAAGTTAAACACTGCCGACCCGGATTTGGAAAACATTCAGCGTTTCGCCACTTCGTCAGATGGGTCATTACTGCAATGTAAGGCCCGCCGTCCTATTCTCCATGCGGCGGTTCTCTTCGCCCTGGAGCAGCTAGGGTTTGGTGCTTGCCCTTTCGCCCATAAGGCGAAAGGACACACCTGGTCTCCCCGGTAAGTACCTGACGTGGCCGCGAGGGCCTCCCGCCTCCCGCGCCCCGCACGTCTGACCGTAACTCTCCCGCCACTCGTAATTCAGGACAAGAGCGCCTGGGAGCGTATATCCAAGGCGATTTATAATCGCCAAATTAACTACACCCATGCGTGTTCAACCGCGCAAGGCATAGCCGTCAAGGTGGCGTCCTCGGACGACTATCGACGGCTATCTGCGTTCCTGCGATCTAACAAGATCGCTTACCATACCTACGCGTTAGAGGAGGAACGCGAACTTCGGGTCATTCGCGGTGTCCCTAAAGAGCTGGACACCGCCGTCATAAAGGAGGACCAGGACGTTCCTGTGCGCCAGGTGCACAGGATGGTTAATGGCCGCTCTAAGGAGCCCTACGACATGGTGCTGGTCGTCCTCGACCGCACCGAGTCCGGTCGTAAGGTATTTAACCTTACGGCCGTATGTCATTTTTCTGGCCTCACAGTGGAGGCCCCCCGCAAACGTGGCACGCCCGGGCAGTGCCACAATTGTCAGCTCTACGGGCATTCTGCCGGCAATTGTCACGCGCGCCCTCGATGCGTGAAATGCATCGGGGACCACGCGACGTCCCAATGCACCCGCTCTAGGGAGACGGCGGTCGAGCCCCCCAGCTGCCACCTCTGCGGCGCCAAGGGGCACACCGCAAATTATCGCGGTTGCCCCAAGGCCCCGAAGGGGAAACGCCGCACTAGGCGCGGCCGCCACCGCCCTCGCGCGGATGCCCGCCCCCTTGCGCCCTCAGGGCAACATCCCCCCGCGCCCTCAGTGCACCTCCACCCGGCTCCTTCAGCGCCCCTTGCCCCAGGGACCTTAGCTCCTGCACCCCAGACGCTGAAGTGCCCTCCCCCCCCGCTTAGGCCGTTGCTCGGCGCCAACGCGTGGGTGAAGCCGCTTTCCTACACCGCGGCCTCCCACCCGCTAGTAGGCCCTGCCCGCCCCCCAAAGCGCTCGCCGGCATTCCCGCCGGCGGCGGCTTGTCCCCCTCCGTCCACAAACGTCAGCCAGGACTTCACCCTTATTATGAACGTTTCGGCAGCAATAAGCCCTGCGTTGATCCCCAGAGTCCAAGAACTCGCCCTTGAACTCCGCGCCGCCACCAACTTGGCGTACCAGGTTCTCCTGATCGCGAAATACAGGGACGTCTCTGACGTCCGGGCGTCCCTTAGAACCCGACCCCCCCGCACCCAATAATGGATTTACGACCTTCCCGTCTTAAGCCCCACAACCTATCCCTGGCGTTTTTTAACGCCGATGGCCTTCGCTCCCAGCGTGATCAGGTTGCCGATTTCCTCCAAAATTACCAACTTGATTTCCTCCTAGTACAGGGAACATTCCTTAAGCCTGCACAACGCGACCCTAGGATCGCAAACTACAACCTCGTGCGTAATGATAGGATCGGCTCCCGTGGAGGCGGTACTCTCATTTACTACAGGAGGTCCCTTCACTGCATCCTTCTCGATCCCCCTGTTCTCACCAACATCGAAGCTTCGGTCTGTCGCATCTCTCTCACTGGGCACCAGCCCATCGTGATCGCCTCCGTTTACCTCCCCCCCACTAAGCCCATCCTCAGAAGTGACTTAGTGGCACTCTTCAATCTGGGAAGCGCCGTCATTCTGGCGGGTGACTTCAACAGTAAGCACGTGGCCTGGAATGGTCCCACCACTTCCCCTAACGATAGGAGTCTTGACGCCCTGGTCGACCTTCTCGACTTTGACGTCATCGCACCTATCCACCCCACCCACTTTCCCTGCAATCCCAACAACCGACCCGACGTCCTGGACATGGCGCTTCTGAAGGGTATTACCTTACGGCTGCACTCCTTAGAAGTAGTCCAGGAGCTCGACTCTGACCATCGACCTGTAGTCATGAGACTCGGTTCTGAAATGTCGGCCCGCCCAACTCATCTGCCTCTTAGTGGCCATATTGAACGGCGCCATGACGAACTACACCTTCCCCGTTAAGTGGAAGGAAGCAGACGTCATAGGCATTCCCAAGCCAGGCAAACCTCGTAATCTCCCCGCGAGCTACCGCCCTATCAGTCTTCTCAACTCCCTGGCTAAGGTCTACGAGCGCCTACTTCTGGCGCGGCTCAAAGACTTTGTAGTGTCAAGGGGTATCCTTATCGACGAGTTAGTTCGGCTTTCGAGCCAGACACTCCTCCACCAAGTGCACCGCATCACGGAGCACATCCTCTCCGGTCTTAACAGACCCAAACCCGTCTACACGGGCGCCCTCTTCTTCGACGTAGCGAAGGCATTCGACAAAGTCTTGCACAACGGCTTGATCTACAAGCTCTACCAAATGGGTGTGCCGGACAGACTCGTGCTCATCATACGAGACTTCTTGTCAAATCGCGCCTTCCAATATCGTGTCGAAATGACGCGCTCCACTCCCCACTCCACCCGAGCTGGAGTCCCGCAGAGCTCAGATCTCTCGCCCCTCCTATTTAGCCTTTACACGAAAGATATTCCTCGTTCGAGTAAGGTGCATCTAGCCCTATTCGCGGATGATACCGCTCTCTACGTCTCGCATAGGAACAAGGGTTTTATTACCAGAAACCTTCAGGCATCCGCCAATTCCCTAGGGAATTGGTTCAGGAAGTGGCGTATTGAGGTGAACCCGGACAAGAGCGCTGCGGTGTTCTTCTCCAGAGGTACCACCCCGCGCCACTCCCTGCACCGCCCTAGAAGTAATCTTGGTCAAAGAGGTCAAATATCTAGGGGTCACCCTAAACAGTACCATGTTCTTCCGCCCGCACATCAAGCGGGTCCGTCACCAAGCATCCTTTGTGCTCGGTCGTCTCCATTCGTTAATCTGCAAGCGGAGTAAAATGTCCCTTCGAAATAAGGTGACGCTTTACAAAACTTGCGTTTGACCCATCATGACTTATGCGTGTTGTGTTCGGGCATTCGGCCCCCTCTCACATCGATAAACTCCAAGTGGTTGAAAACCGCTTCCTCCGCAGGAGCCCCCTGGTCCGTACGGAATGTCGATCTCCACTCCGATCTAGGTCTCGAACCTATTCGTGCCTATATTAAAATGGCGACAACACGACACTTCGCGAACGCATCTACCCATGCGATTCCGTTAATCGTAGCCGCCGCCGACTACGATGACGATGTACTAAATGCCCTCCGCCATCCTCGCCTGTAGTCATTCTCATAAACAGTTTAATTTGCTTCATTATAACTAGGAGCCACCTAATGATCAACCTTCATTATTCTCATACTTCACAACAAAATGTAGATGAAAAAGTTTGCAATTATTTTTTGATTATCGCATCACGACTACGCGTTTTTTGCCAATGTCAAGTATTACGAATATTCATTTCAAAATTAATTCTTATCCCCGATGAACTTGATGACAAGGATGATTATGAAATTGATGAATTGCCCCACCCTGGATAGTAAAGCGATGGTACTTTACATACCAATTCCGATGGCCGTTTTAAGGGAAATTGAAAAGGCACGTCTTATCACTTTGTTACAATTACCTTCACTCGTGCACATAAAGGAATACATAATGGATAATATCCCACCAACATTACACATTATAATTCGAAATAACATAAGTTTTGGAAATTAAAACAAATTGACGACATCACTCTTCGATTTTCCGCCAAAAAAAAGAAAAAGAAAAATACTTTTTTATTTTATTTTAAAAGAGTAATCGTGGAGATTTTTGCCAACTCCACAGGAATGACATTTCGTAGTGGTGGTAGGATCTTTGTTACTTTTATGACGATTCATAAATACTTATAATATTCTGATTCGCTTGGGTAATAGAAGTGTAAAGGTGTTTAGTTCCTTTTTAATAAGCCGCAGTTGAATTATTTGAATTATACATTCTGGATACAAACTGGGGAGCAAATATGCGCAATTCCTATCAAAGTATTTGGCGAATATAAAGCGAGCTATGTTTAAGGAATTAAATGAACGCCATTCGGTTGTAAAACTTAGAGGCCATTTAAGAGAGTAATAAAATTCAAATAAGAAAAATTCACGTGGTTAACAGTAATATACAGTAGAGGGGAAGGAAAGAAGATGTTAGATCTCTGAACACTGTATTTTACTCCAAGTATTTCAAGATTTCAAAGTAAATGTAGAGTAATATGTTAAGGTTACTGTGCTTTGGTATCATGGCGGTTTCTGATGTCTATCCATCTATATCACCTCGTCAGATCGCTTGCAGGGTAGGTAGATACATCCATAGTGTTGTTACTATAGATTACTAATTCAAAAGCCATCGATGTAATTCGAAAAATCCATTAGACATAATTTTATAATAAGTATTAGATATCTCTTGATAATGTATATGATAACGACCCGACAAGTTTTAACTATTAAATAACGTATGAGAAACATATTTCACAAGCTAAACTGTTCGTTCAAGCTCGACTTAACTTAAAGTTGGACGGAACTTTGAACAACTTAAGCGTATCATTCCCGAAGATTTTACGGTTAACCAACTTTCGAGATGTATCGAATTTAGTTTCTGCATGTTTTAAAACACCAAAAATCGTTCCTACAAGATTCTCTGTTTTTTTTTAAGATTTATTCCATTGAGTTTGAGAAAATAAATAAATATTTTTTACTACCTCGTAAGCACAGATAACTGGAGGAGCATAAATAAAAAAATTATAGCTATCTATCTATCTATAACCTCACGCCAGATCCCTTGCGGGGTAGGCAGAGAGTACAGAGTTCCAACAGGTTCTTTCCTTACATACCTCTCTGGCTTCCTCGACTCTCATAGGTCGTCTCATACACGCTCGCCGGTTACGGAGACTCTTGACTTTTCCATCAGATAAGACTCGGTTTATTTGGTCGTGGTAAGATAGTGTAGGTCTTCCCCGGTACCTGCATCCTTCCACTTTCACATTGTATATCTGTTTTGTCATTCTTTCCTCTGGCATTCTTTCTATATGCCCGAACCAACGGAGCATGCCCTTTCTCATCTTTACACCGATACTATCTTTCATACCTACTCGCTGTCTTACTATGCTGTTGCTAATGCGGTCGGTCAGCTTCACTCCGCACATCTTCCGCAGAGCTCGCATTTCTACCGCATTTATCCTACTTTCATTCTCCTTCTTAGATACCCAGCTCTCGCTACCATATAACAGCGTTGGGACAAGAACTCCGTTATGTATGGCCAGCTGCGCCTTATGGCTTAAGTGCCGGCTCCCGAGTAGCTTTCCCATCGCGCCATTCACTCTGTTCCCTGCACTCACTCTTCTCTCTATGTCAGCGGTGTATTTCCCATCCTTACTGAAGGCGCATCCAAGATATACAAACTCATTCACTTGTTCCAGCACATCGTTACCAACCACAATCCTTACATTCCTACTGGTTTCTTCCCTTTCAAAAACCATAATCTTGGTTTTCTTCACATTCAAGTGTAAGCCATTGATCATGCAGTCGTCTTTCATAACTGTGACTAGTGTTTGCAGATCAGTGGCTGTTGGCGCTATTAAAACCGCGTCATCTGCATAAAGTAGATGGTTTACCACTAAGTCACCCATTTGTACACCTTCATTCATCGCTTTCAGTCTTTGAAGACTTTTGTCCAGATATATTATAAACAGTCTAGCGGACAACACGCAACCCTGCTTGACGCCGATTTTAACGTCAAACCAGGTTGACCTGTTACCACCCACCCGTACGCATGCCTTGCAGTCCACATAAGTGGACTGGACGGCTCGCAACAGAGTGCCATCTATACCATACTCTGGCAAAATGTCCCAAAGTCTCTTACGCACAACTCTGTCAAATGCCTTCTCCAGATCTACAAAACCGCAGAAAACCTTCCGGCCCACTGCCGGTAGATATCATGTCTACTCCCGCAGCTTTACCGTTTTTCATACTTCCTATCGCCCATTCAACTTCTTCCATAGTGATGTCCTCCGTTGATTCTGGTGCCGCAATCTCGTCTTTAGGCACGTCTGCGGCATCAGCATCTGGGTCATCTCCATACATTTCTCCAAAATATTCACTCCACCGGTTTAGCACAGCTTGTGTGTCTGCAAGAATGTCACCATCTTTAGGTTTATCCTTTCCATTCTCGAGCCTGACGAATCACCTCGAGCCTTTCTCACCTTGCTCCAAAAGAGTTTGGTGTTGTTCTCGAAGTTCTTCGCCAGCCTCTCCTCCTCAATCATACTGGCTCTTTCACGCTTTTCTTTCACTATAGTTTTAGTGGCATTCTTGCATTGCCGGTATATTTCTTTCCTCATCTCTGTCATACTGGCATTCAGGTTCAAAGAAGATACATAGTCCTGCCACGCTTTCTTCTTACTTTCTACGGAGCTTTGCAACTCCGCATCCCACCATGCATCACCTTTTGCTGTAATATGCTTCTTTGAGCAACCACATACTTCTTTCGCGGATTCCACCAAACTCTCTTTCAGGCTATTCCAGCATTCATCTACATTTGAGTCCGAAGAGCCTGCTGTCAAAAGCTAGTCCCGGACTCTGTCTTCATACATTCTCCTCACGCTCTCATCTTGCAACTTTTCAACCTTTATTCTTTCAAGGTCTCCGAAGGGGATACGCTCTCGCCAGTGCCTCCACTTCCTGAACAGACCAGTAAACCGCGCAACTACGAGATAGTGGTCTGATTCCAGAGTGGGGCCTTTATACGCACGCGTATCTTGTAGTTTGCTTCGGAGACGGTTATCAACCAGGATCAGATCTATCATTCTTTTTTGTTCATTCCTTCTCCACGTATACATATGTATGTCCTTGTGCTGGAATATCGTATTAGACACAAGGAGACCCCTTTCCAAACAAACATCTACAATGAGCTTACCTGCATCGTTCACTCTCTTATCACCATAAGGACCCAGAGCAGCGTCGCAAGTTTGCCGCCTGGTTCCTTCCCATCCGTTCAGATCGCCACACAGAATCACCTTTTCGTTAGCCTCAGCCAAATCCAGAACTTCCCTGACATTATTCCAAAACTTCTCAAGGTCCTGGGGTGTCGACGAGCTTACGGGAGCATATGCTGCGACCAAAAATACTTTAGTGACACCCAGTTTTAAACGGACCCAGAGAAGTCTCGCATCGCACAGGCCATAATCTCTCACTCCAGAGGCCAGGCGACGGGACAGCAAGATACCCACCCCCATGCTGGCACGACTGCTCTGCGGTACCCCAGACCACAGAGCCATCGTTCCATCAGGAAGATCACAGGTTTCACTGCCTCTCCGCTTAGTCTCTGTTACACACAGAGCATCCAGGCTTCTCTCTTTCATCACATCAATCACCTCATGCATCTTATCTTCCATACCACTTCTTACATTCCAAGTGCCTATTCGGCACTCTGCACCCCACGACTCGCCAGTTCGGGCCCGGCGTGATGGGTGGCGGCCCCCATCGCCGCTTCCACCTAAAAAATTATATCACAGCTTTTTTAACTTGTTCTCAGCGTTTAAAAACACAAATACAAATAACAATGAATTTTGCGTAACACAAAGATTTGATTTCCTGTATTTAGCCCCACTTGAACCTTTGACTACTTTATCCAATGATGCGAGCAGTCTGTATATAAACCACTAAATCAAGCTGGGGTATACCCTCGTTTTACCACGGTAGTTTTAAAACATATTAGTTCTACCATGTACGGGGGAGTCAAAAAAAATTGTGCTCCTCTCAAAATGCCTAAAAAATTGAACGGGACATGAACTTTGCCTCTTTAGATAGATCAATTGATAAAGTACTCTTTATTGTACACCAGTGAAATTACAAATAATAAACAGCTTATTTCAGAAAAATATGTACAACTCGCCAGTTGTAAAAGTATCTGTTGTCTTATTGCTAAAAGAAATTTCTTCCAGACAACCAACACAATGGAAAAAGTAACATAAACAGTAATAGAGGGCAGTTGGTGGCGTACACTATAAACTAAGATAATACATTATAATCACATTACATGTATATTGCAGCTATAATGTAATATTATATACACATCCACATTTCACACATAACTAACATATAGTAACATACAAGTTTTATTGTAAGAGTAACAGTGCTCGGAAAGTTTATAAGTAAAGAAAGTGATTGTGAACCTTTTTTTTTAAAGGACACTAACGATTGCGCGCGTCGGACTGTCAAAGGCAATGTATTCCACAAACAAACGGCTTGATAAGTAAAAGAACGAAAAAGTTTGTAGAATGCATTGGTGTTTTCAGCTTCAGATTCTCCGACGACCTCGGCAACTTTGAATGTGTTTCATAAAGAGATTCAAATTACATTATTTCCCACATTTACATGATTACAATGAGAACATTTTAATAACTCTTATATGCTGTATAGTTTTGTAACTGTTTAATGTACTTGCTCAATTATTGTTTCCTGAAGTGTGTTGATGAAATAAATGTTTTTTTCTCTCTTTCTTATGGTAATAAAATATCAACACGATTAAATTACGTTTTATCTGCATTGCGCAAATACTGCACTACACATTCAACAAAAACAAAAAAAATACTGACTTTAAACTAGCTATCCACAATTTAACCCTACTCTCGTCGTTATTCAAGCTAAAACTCTAAGTATTTTAACTATGGACAGTACCTCGGATTAAATACTAAGAAGTAGAGACAGTGGCATTTTGCCTGCTAACTCCGACGTGTGGTTTGCTTAGAACACGGAGTAAATTAATACAGCTTTTTGCTTGGCTGACTTGGTAGGGAAAAGGAGTTAATAATTTATGAATATCATAGAAAGTGTTTTGGGTGTATGTACCTACGTAGTTCTGTATTGTATGAATAATTTTAAGTTAGAATATACCATTTTTAAAACCAGCTTTCATAGCAGAAACTCAACGAAGATGTTCGGCTCCATCATCAGACCCTAGACACCATCCGGGTCGAAAGTTGTGTTCAAGACAAACCTAACGAGCCCAAACACGGCGCGGTTACATAGGGCAATTGGGTGGTTCCATTGGCCACCTTTCGTATTCATCCTCAAACGTTGAACACTATCTGGTTGTATAGTACTTGTCAATACCAATCTAACAAGCCTAAACATGAGGGGGTTACGTTGCATATTTCACATGTTCCTATGGCCACCTTGCGACTCGACCATCAGACCAGCTCCATGGTAGTTAGTATATTATTGCATTGTCATCAAACTTACATACGTATGCCAAATTACAGCTTATTCGGCTATCCGCGAGTGCTTGAAAATGGATCACAAGATTTGAACCGCAAAAACAGATTCACAGACATAAGAACATTGCAAGTTAAATAAAAGCTCGTAAAAATTTGGGAGATTGATAAGTGTTGCTAGGTTACCATAATTATTACATAGAGGAGGCAGCTTATTTCAATTAGTGTTATTTCTATAAGGGTAATATAACTTTAGTACTTCTTGGATGGATATTGAATATTCTGTAATAAAGTGCTAAAATTAGTGATTGTCTCATTGTTCTCGTAGTGTGTGGTGGGTTTGGCGATCGCGTTTGGTTGGGATTTCAAAGCCTAGATCGGAAAAATGTTGTTGTTGAGGTATCTAATGCTCAGCAGCAGTTCGGAATCTGGAATTATGGCCGATATAATTACAATAGGCTCGCCCCATTTGCCTTAGAATTTTACATCGACAGCTAATAGTCCACCTTTGCCACTTTTATTTCAAAAATTCTATTGACATCAAGAGGCATCAGTTTTATTTCACTTTAAAAAAAAATATTTAAAACATTGACCTACACTAGGATTTTTTCTTGTGTCGTAGGCGCGTTTACAGGCATGACAATTCACATATAGAATAACTAAGACAGAAACAAATAATTGTGGGTCACACAAAGATTTGTCCCGTGCGGGATTCGAACCCGCTATTATTTGACCTAGTCTATTGGGCGGGGCGGCTTAAGCTCTTAACTGCTGCACCAAATTGTAAATCAGTCAGTCAGTCTTCGTGAAAAGTCCTCAAGAATCTAAGTTTCATGGTATTTTTGAGGTTTCGCCTCATAGCCGACGGGAGCGCGGCAGTGGCGCAGCTTGGGAAATTTTAATGTACTGAAATGTACGGGCAACGCAACACAGCGCAGCCTCGCTCGGCGTAACGGCCAACGTCACGACCAAACGTAGCCGAGCGCTTAGTCGCACTTTCGTCGCGCTCAGTCAGCTATTTGACCAAACCTTTATAGACATTCTGAAGAATCTAAATAATTTTAATGTCATCATCATCGGCTGCAAGTATTGGCAAGCGCAGTTTGGGGCATCCGCCTACCAGATGTACCGACGATCTTGTAAGGATCGAAGGAAATAATTGGATGCAAGTGGCATCGGACCGCCTGCGCTTGTGAGCGATTGGGGAGGCCTATGTTCAGCAGTGGACAAGTATAGGCTGAGATGATGATGATGCGTAGCGATGCATAGCTCTCTCCATAGCTCGCTGAGCTGCTTTGAACTGGTAGACAAGCCGCACGGTATCTTGCTTAATAAATGGAAATCCAATTACACTGCAAAAAAAGCTCACAATTTGTTATTAAAAATGGTCTATCAATACTGCAATTAATAACTTTTGATCAACGAGGATATGACAGAGTGCTGTTATAACAATATCCACGTGACAAGTCGAAAAAAGAGGAAGAATTGTATTGGCGTGTGTGTGTGTGTGTGTGTGAATGATCTACGCTGTTGGCCTCGAGGCCTCTACAGCTTCACCGGATTTTAAAGGCGAGCGTGCAACCACTACGCTCCAGCCAGCCAGAAGGGCAAGAGGCGACATACTCGAGGGCGCCTCGGAGAGGCGCCCTCGGTTGGGACAGTCGCTGTAGGGGGACCGGTGCACTACTAAGCGCACCGGTCGACCGCCGGCTATGGGAGGGGATCTACTACTGCGTCTGCGTCTACGGCGTCGCTCGTATTCTGAGCGGAAAGAAGGGATGACAAAGCATCGGGGGGGTCGGTGAGAACATGTCTCGGCCGGCGGTAGCGGCAGGGGTCGCGAGGGAGGTCGTAGTCGGCGGTGGCTACGATTAACGGATTCGCATGGGAAGATGCGTTCGCGAAGTGACGTGTTGACGCCTTTTTAATAAAGGCGCGAATAGGTTCGAGACCTAGATCGGAGTGGAGGTCGACGTTCCGTACGAACCAGGGGGCTCCTACGGCTTTACGGAGGAAGCGGTTTTGAACCGCTTGAAGTCTGTCGATGTGAGAGGGGGCCGAATGCCCGAACACAGCACACGCATAAGTCATGATGGGGAATTGTATTGGCTTGCGGCAGCCCCGCGCTTCACTTATTACTCAGGGTTCGTGTGACCATACATGTTCTGAAAATTATGTTTTTAAGCATTATTTTTGCTGACAATGTTAGGTCCCAATGTAATCAAAATCCTAAGATTCTTTTCTATTCAAACACACGATTCTAAGATCTTAGCACGAAAGATTGACGTTAGCCTGAAGCTAGCGAGTAAACGTGCTGTCACGTTCGTGTTTATTTAGTTATTTGTAGTGTAACAAGGATGGCATATCGCTAGTGTCACAGTAACGTCAATCTTTCGTGCTCTGGAGTCTACTACTGTAAATTTGTCAACACGCGCCGCAACATCATTAGGTTTATTTAACCTAAAATTTAATCCAGGTCCTTGATTACCAGTCGCATCATGCACCACTTAACTAACGAGGTAGGCAGAAGAAAAACACTCTATATATATATAAAAAACCTGTTTATTTTCCAAATAAATTACCCCGTAGATAGAACATCAAAAGCCGCAACTATGTTTGCCGTATGGTCGGACGGCGGCATATCGTTTTTAACAATCCAAGTGGTACCGCTCTTTCCTTTATGTATTACTTCAAGTATACCTGTCACTGCCGACTCTACCCTAAAACAGAAAAGAATCCATTTTAGATTTTCCTTGATAAGCGACTTTTAAAAATTTCAAAGGCTGGATGTAAATGCAGCCTTTTAAATTTTTTTAGCAGCAAAAGAATTGTGTGGAAACTTTTTAAAGTTTTCAAGTCTTAAAAATGGAGTAAAATACAAAGCCTCTTTCTGACATAACTAAAGTAGGACGCTGGCTTCTTCTTTTAGTTATGGCTTCACACTAATTTTAAGTGTATTTTGCCAGTGTATTTATACAAACACGATTATGCATCTCACTGGACACTTCCAGTGAGATGCATAATTGTGTTTGAATATACATAAATTAAATCAACTCCCCGATGAACTTGATGACAACGATGATAGTGAAATTAATGAAGTACCCCACCCTTGATAGTAAAGCGATATATACTTTACATACCAATTGCAACAGCCGTTTTGAAGGAAATGGAAAAGGCATGTTTTATAACTTTGTTACAATTACCTTCACTTATGCACACATTAGAATACATAATGGTTAATATTCCACCAACATTACACATTATTATTCGAAATAACACAAGTTTTAGAAATTTACACAGATTGACGAGAGCACTCTTCAACTTCTCGCCAAAAAACGACGTCGGCTGGTTTAGTGTAAAAGTTTAAATTTCAAATTCGTTCTTTTTTAAATTAAAGCAAGCGAATGGAATAATGCAGATGTTTATTTGAATTTCAAAGTATAGCTTTAGATGCTATTTTTATCAAAAACTAAAATAGCACAGACTAAACAATGATTATAGCATAGCATATCCATAATAGTGAGGAAGTTTTCTCTCGTGCTCGAGCGAAGAGCGTGCTCGAAGAGCGTGCTCGTCGCGACCCCTGCCAGCCGCTACGGCTGCAATTTTGGACCGAACAAGTACCGCAGTGCGGGCTAGGGCGTCCCCCCGAGGCGACGCGTACCGGCCCGCCCCCGTCGGTACGAACATAGGTGGAAGCGGCGATGGGGGCCGCCACCCATCACGCCGGGCCCGAACTGGCGAGTCGTGGGGTGCAGAGTGCCGAATAGGCACCTGGAATGTAAGAGGTGGTATGGAAGATAAGATGCATGAGGTGATTGATGTAATGAAAGAGAGACGTCTGGATGCTCTGTGTGTAACAGAGACTAAGCGAAGGGGCAGTGAAGCCTGTGATCTCCCTGACGGCATGATGGCTCTGTAGTCTGGAGTGCCACAGAGCGATCGTGCCAGCATGGGGGTGGGTATCTTGTTGCCCCGTTGCCTGGCCTCTGGAGTGAGAGATTATGGCCTGCATGATGCGAGACTTCTCTGGGTCCGCTTGAAACTGGGTGTCACTAGAGTATTTTTGGTTGGAGCCTACGCTCCTGTAAGCTCGTCGACACCCCCGGACCTGGAGAAGTTTTGGGATAATGTCAGGGAAGTTCTGGATTTGGCTGATGCGAATGAAAAGGTGATTTTGTGTGGCGACCTAAACGGATGGGTGGGAACCAGGCGGCAAACTTGCGACGCTGCTCTGGGTCCTTATGGTGATAAGAGAGTGAATGATGCAGGTAAGCTTATTGTAGATGTGTGTTTGGAAAGAGGTCTCCTTGTGTCCAATACAATATTCCAACACAAGGATATTCATATGTATACGTGGAGAAGAAATGAACAGAAAAGCATGATAGATTTGATCCTGGTAGATAACCGTCTCCGAAGTAAACTTCAAGATACCCGTGCATATAGAGGCCCCACTTTTGAATCGGACCACTATCTCGTAATTGCGCGGTTCAGTGGTTTGTTCAGGAAGTGGAGGCACTGGCGAGAGCGTATCCCCTTCGGAGGCCTTGAAAGAATCAAGGTTGAAAGGTTGCAAGATGAGAGCGTGAGGAGAACGTATGAAGACAGAGTCCGGGACAAGCTTTTGACAGCTGGTTCTTCGGACTCAAACATAGATGAATGCTGGAATTGTCTGAAAGAGAGTTTGGTAGAATCAGCGAAAGAAGTATGTGGCTGCTCAAAGAAGCATAGCACAGCAAAAGGGGATGCATGGTGGGACACAGAGTTAAAAAGCTCTGTAGAAAGTAAGAAGAAAGCGTGGCAGGACTATGTCTCTTCTTTGAATCTAAATGACAGTATGACGGAGATGAAGAAAGAAATATACCGGCAATGCAAGAATGCCACCAAAACCTTAGTGAAAGAAAAGCGTGAAAGAGCAATTACAGGGCCATCAGTTTGATCAGCTTGGCAGCTAAGGTGTATGGTAAAGTTATTGAACGGAGAATACGCGAGAAGTCCGATGGAGTGTTGTGTGAGGCACAGGGAGGTTTCAGGTCTGGAAGAGGATGTTCGGATCAAGTTTTCTCCCTCCGCAACATCGTAGAAAAGCATCTGGCAGTAGGCGTGAAGGTTTTCTGCGGTTTTGTGGACCTGGAGAAGGCGTTTGATAGAGTCGTGCGAAAGAGACTTTGGGACATTTTGCCAGAGTGTGGTATAAACGGCAACCCTGTTGCGAGCCGTCCAGCCCACCTACGTGGACAGCAAGGCATGCGTACGGGTGGGTGGTAACATGTCACCTTGGTTTGACGTTAAAATCGGCGTCAAGCAGGGTTGTGTGTTGTCCGCTAGACTGTTTATAGTGTATCTGGATAAAAGTCTTCAAAGACTGTGTGCGATGACTGAAGGGGTAAAAATGGGTGATCTAGTGATAAACCACCTATTGTATGCAGATGACGCGGTTTTGATAGCGCCAACAGCCACTGATCTGCAAACACTAGTCACAGTTATGAGAGACGACTGCGTGAACAATGGCTTACATTTGAATGTGAAGAAAACCAAAATTATGGTTCTGGAACGGGAAGAAACCAGAACGAATGCGGTTGTGGTTGGTAACGATGTGCTGGAGCAAGTGAATGAGTTTGTATATCTTGGATGCGCCTTCAGTAAGGATGGGAAATACACCGCTGATATAGAGAGAAGAGTGAATGCAGGTAATAGAGTGAATGGTGCGATGGGAAGGCTACTTGGGAGCCGGCACTTAAGCCAAAAGGTCAGCTGGCCATGCATAACGGAGTGCTTGTCCCAACGCTGTTATATGGCAGTGAGAGTTGGGTATGTAAGAAGGAGAACGAAAGCAGGATAAATGCGGTCGAAATGCGATCTCTGCGGAAGATGTGCGGAGTCACGCTGACCGACCGTATTCGCAACAGCGTAGTAAGAAAGCGAGTAGGTATGAAAGATAGTATCGGTGTAAAGATGAGAAAGGGCATGCTCCGTTGGTTCGGGCATATAGAAAGAATGCCAGAAGAAAGAATGACAAAACAGATATACAATGCGAAAGTGGAAGGATGTAGGTACCGGGGAAGACCTAGACTATCTTACCATGACCAAATATACCGTGTCTTAGCTGAAGGGCAAGTCAAGAGTCTCCGTAACCGGCGAGTGTGTATGAGACGAACTATGAGAGTGGAGCAAGCCAGAGAGGTATGTAAGGAAAGAACCTGTTGGAACTCTGTACTCTCTGCCTACCCCGCGAGGGAGCTGGCGTGATGATATAGATAGATAGATAGAAGTTTTCTCTCAAAGAGAGTAGAATATAGATATCTTAGAATATAGATACATCCCTATTATAATCACTACGTTTTATTTATATAATATATATAATATTAGCCTATACCGCCCACTGCTGGGCAAAGGCCTTCTCTCACAAATCAAGGTGAGAGATTGGATCATACTCTACCACGCGGACCCAGTGCGGATTGGTGGAGGCAGGTTTGTGGCCACCCGCTGTTGGACTTATCAAGCCGCCTTTAAGGCTTGCAACTTGGCTTAACGACTACCACATTAGGTGGTAACCGGGACCAACGGCTTAACGTGCCTTCTAAAGCATGGAGACGTTCGAATATGAAAACGCCACAGACGGTCACCCATCTCAGGCCGACCGAGTCGAACGCTGCTTAACCTTGGTGATCGGTAAGAACACCGCGGTCGCACAACGCTACGAGCGCCTCACGTTTTATTTGTTTCATGAAAATAATGAAGAAATAAGTGTCGTTTCATAGCATTATCCTACTACTATTGTAAATGTGGAAGTTTTTATGTTTAGATGTTTGAATGTTTGTTAATCAATCACGCAAAGCGGCTGAACGGATTTGATTAAAATTTATCACACAGATATAAGTCACGGGCAGAAACTAGTTAATTATAACGCAAGGTTAATGTGTTAACCCAGTGATCAATGTTTAATACATTGGTAACGCTAGTCTATGGTGGAGTAAAATACCTATTAACAACTTTAAAATGTAACTACAGAAATAAGAATAAATTTCACGTCTTCCGGTGCATGGTAGGTACCACGTACGGGAAGACGTTCATTGAGCAGGCCCCCATAAGGTAAACCGATGATCTGGTGAAGCCCGCGATTGCTGGATACGTACAGCAGTGAAGGTTAAAGTCTTCACCAGGAAAGTCGTAGCAGTCTTTGGGGAGGCATCTCTCCTGTAATGGATGTCGTGCGGCTAATGACTAGAGTGATTATTAAGTACGGATACCTTTGTCGCACAGGTACTCGCGAAGTTAGAAGCTCAGCAGATTTTTTATCAAAGTTCTCTGAATTTCTTCTATGTAGGATAGCTGTGTCTGTTGGACCTAGACACACGGTCAACACACGTACTCCTGTTTTCGAGTGGTATTCTTCTGCCTGAAAATAAACAAGAGAGGTACGTAGGGGTTACTAATTAGAACGTAACTATAAAAATAATCATCACCGATGGCTTGGTCCAGTAGTTAAGAGCTTAGGCCGCTTGGCCCACTGGGTCGAGGTTTAATGCCCGCACGGGAAAAATTATTATAAGATCCACAAATATTTATTTTCATCTGCGTATTTGTGTGTGAATTTCATGCGGATAAACGCAACCACGACACTAGAATAACTCCTAGTATGGGGCTATGTTTAAAGTTTATGCATCACGCGAAAGCACTGCATTGATTTTACCAAACAGTCACGTTTGTATGTTTAGTTGTTTGTTATTCAATCACTCAAAAACGGATTTGGATGAAATTTGGGACAAAGGTAGTTTCTTACCTGAATTAACAAATATGATATTATTTATAAAATTAACGCGAATTTGCAGGCAGAAACTAGTAGTTTGTATATTAAGATGTTCTATTCTGTCTGTATTAGGAAGATACTATGCGGGCGACCAAAACTTTCCTCTAATTTGAATGCATCGTATTTGAACGCCTTCAAAACGGTAGTAAGAAACACGTTTAACTCTAGTGATCTCTTAAGAAAAGTAAATAAGTTACCCCATAGCTATGCTGAACTGCAGAACTGCTGCTTTAGTTGCAGAATAAACTGGTAGATGGGTTCCGAGGTTGAGAGCCAACAGCGATGATATGTTGACTATAACGCCACCATTACCACCTCGGTCCAACCCCATAGCGTTCAGTGCTTTGTATGTACTGTTGACTGTGGCTGTCTGAAAACAGATTTGAACAAAAAGTTTACATATAGAAACACTCATTTAATTAATCTCCGGTCATGTTGGGTAGTGAATGAAAAAATTTAATAATTTTGACTTTTGTAAGTGCTTTTTGATTGACAAATAAATGATTTTTGACTTTTGGTCAGCTATTTCAGATTTTAAATTAATGTGCAGACACAGATTGTCAGAAACCTACTTGATAAGTCAGTCTTGATAAGTCTTGATACTTCCTTCCCGGTATAAAAATCATTTATTAAGAAGTCTTTTACTTTGACTTGCTTGCTTAAAAGTGCATTGAAGGTATTTAAACGTAAGATATGTTGCGCTTTATTTTGAACATCGACATCAAAAATCTTACAAATACATTTAAATAAATATTACAATATTTATCGCAAATACATTCATCCTAATTCCACTAATAACATGAAAGTTAGTCAGGATAACGTATGAATGTTGAAAACAACTGAACGGATTTTCATAAAAATTTACAATAGTAATAATATTAAGTCATTTAATTCAGGCAACTGAATTTTTACAAAAATATTATGTTCAAAAAAAGACCCATACTGATAGGTACTTAAACGGTGAATCTCACCACCATTCAACACATTTAGCTACCGTGGGTAAATCTTTGTTTCAGAGAGCACAAGGGATCTGTGACAAGAAACATCTGGCTGTCGAGCTTCAACATGTCAAGCAAGTCCTGCACGACAATAAGCTTCGAGTCCCACGCCAACGTCACAGTGACCGAGTGAAACCAGCCACAGTTGAGCGTCTCCCTGCTGTACTACCTTACATGAGAGGAGTTACGGACAAGATTGGCTACATCTTGAAGCGTGCTTCGATTAAAACATTTTACAAGCCGCCGAAGAAGATCAGTCAATTTTTACCATCTGTCAAGTGTCAGATCCCTCTACAAGATGCAGGAGTTTACAAGCTTGATTGTGAATGTGGTCTCTCTTATATAGGACAAACAAAAAGACCGGTAAAACTCGGGTTCAAGAACATATAGCTGACCTAAAACACCATCGCTCAAAGAAGTCTGCAGTCTGTGAACATGTCCTTGACCGCAACCGCCATAACATCAGATTTGATAGACCACAAATCCTCGTGAAAGAACACCGATTCCTACCAAGGATGGTTCGCGAGGCCATTGAAATTAAAAAACATCCTAATTTCAATAGGGAAGATGGCTGGGTGCTTCCATCGTCTTGGGATCCGGTAATTAATATAATCAAATCCAAAACCAAGCATAACACTGCAAGACCTCAAGACACCGTGAGCTCATTCTGCGTAGATCGGACCAACAACAACAAAAATAATTAAGAAGTTTGAGGGTACCCCGCAACAACTATGCCTTTTGGACGTCTAACACCTCAGTCCCTCCCGTTATCATGGGTGCTGCAAAGCACTCGAAAAGTCGGGAACTAAAAATATAAAAAATAAACCGCGATAAAATCCGTAAAATAGTTTTATTTCATATTTTGTTCAACTTACAGGCCCATAGAATATATACGAGTACCTTACAGACTAACATACATATACTATATGAAAACTTCTTTCTCAACGCTTTTTTCATCTCAACGCCGGTTTCTTCGAGGAGGCTTCTTCTTCTTCTTCTCCACCTTGATGAAGCCTTCCTCATCAACTTGACTCTTTGTGGTAGTCCGAGGTACCTTACATGCCTTCCCAATTGTCCTCTCCGGTGCGCAGGCGGCAGGGGCGGCGTAATCACGACGAGTAGATGCCGTTTTTACGTTTGACGTCACCGGCGAGGCCGTGGAGCAGGCAGCGGGATGCGGTGTCCGCGGAGTACTGCGGACGGATGGGCACGGTGTATCGCGCGGAGCCGTAGTAACAGCTGGCGACGCATCGGCCGACTCGAAACTGCCGTCGGATGCATTTTGCGCCCCGCGACGAACGTTCACATTACAGGCCTCGTGCGACCTACTTTCCAGGCTGGCGCCACGCAATGACGCCACCTCTACTTGTAGTTCGCAGATGGTAGTTTCCGAAGCCTCTACCTGAATTGTACCTCCGCCAGGCTGAACTTCAGGGTGGTTATATCCTTCAGCAGCCTGGTGACATTGATGTGGTCGAATGTGACGGGGGGCAGCCTATGCAGCTGCTTTGCCACAAAAGCGGGCACGTCATCGGGATCTGTCTCCTTTAACAATTTGATTATGTCGCGGAGACTTCTCTCGCCCTTTTCGTCCCTCCTGCGAGACGGCATCCGATCGCTCGTACCGAGCGATTTGTACAGCAGCACCTTAGCATTGCAAATCTCTTCCTGTTTGAAGTTAGACTTGCATATCTGCTCGATGCTAACTTCATCCATGGTATCGATGGCGTGCTGTAAAAACTCCAACACTTAGTTGGCTATGAGGTTTTCGAAACTTATAGCGGAAATTACGTGCAGCGGCTATAGCCGCCCAAATCGCGAATTGCAATTATTCGAATATGCAGTGTGGCACGTCCAAATCCGAACGCGCACTGCAATGCACGCACAATAATATAGCTTATACTCAGAATAATATAAAGCCTATATATTTTATAAAGATATAAAATAAATGCATGCCAGCCGCGGGTAAGACCTACATTATAAATAATAATATAAACCATCCTGTAATCATAAATGCTCATAACTCCAACATCCCGCAAGGAAGTTAGCCTTGCATGTGTAGCTCACAAAATTGATATCGACCATTCTTGTGGCGCTAATGGGCGCTGAAACTTACAGCATAGTTTATTTGTGCTATCAATCTAGACATGTTTTCTGAGACGGAAAGTTTATTACAAAACAAAAACCTTTAATATAGTTTTATTCGTCATGTTATTTCTTACATAATTTTGGCGACAGAAGTACTGATTTTTACCTGTACATTTGTAATTTATACCTTTATTTAAACTTTAAGTGTTTCTAATCAATGGATGTTTATTTGTGTGTTTATTTGTGAATATAAAAAAATGGAAAGCATACCAGATTACAATTAGTAGATATTACTTATAAGTCAATCAAACTAAGTCAGTTAAGCTATTTATTTCAGCCCAGTAGGCACTAGGGTGTTCTTTCGTAGTATTTATCTATTTATCTATCTATATCAGCACGCCAGATCCTTTGTGGGGTAGGCAGAGGGTACAGAGTTCCAATAGGTTCTTACCTTACATATCTCTCTGGCTTCCTCCACTCTCATAGTTCGTCTCATACACGCTCGCCGGTTACGGAGACTCTTGACTTGTCCTTCAGATAAGACTTTCATAGTAATTTCGTTAAAAATATTTGTTCCCGGAACTTTGCAGCATTTTTAGATTCGTTGCTACTTTTGACTTAAAGGAAAAGTAATATCGTAATTCGGTCGTTTGTGGCGAACTTTGCGGATGCTTTTGTTCCACATCCAACGCCTGTCAGCTGGAGAATGTATAAATATTATTACAATAATGAAGGGCCCACTATTTGGACATCTGTGTGGGTGCTTTGTGGCCTGAAAAATCCATGCCAATAGCTGTGCAAGTATAAAGGGGAAGCCTTTGCTTAGCAGTGGGACAATAAAAGAGGCTAGTAAAAAAAAATGAAGGAGCAATACCACCTCCTTCGCATCATACATGCTTGCTTAGACTCTTCAAAGTGGCTCCTACCAGGCACTTTTTTTCTATAATATACCAATATTAAACTCCCAGAATATATATTTTGATGGTACTAACTGAACATTTTACTTACAAAATTAATGTCAAACATCAACTTGTGGGCCCGTTCATCAGAACTCAGGACAGCTGCGCGGTTTACCACACGATCCAGCCGTCTATATTATTCCAGTACTTGTTTGTACGCCAAAGAGAGTTGGTCGTCGTGTGATATATAGCATTTTATGAATTTGGCCCTCCAAGCTCCAAACTTGTTCAGAAGTTGAAGCTCCAATGCGGAACCCTCGCGGTTTGCCACGTTGAGAAATACTCCATGCTAGGTCACGATAACTCTGAGAAATGATCATTTAATGGTACTCAAGTGGCATACAGAATACCATTACACGATCATTACACGAAAATATCATAAGACGTCGCGTTTGAACATAGCAAACAAGGATTTACAATAATATAATTTGGTAGTACTCTCCAAATAATGGTACTTACAAAATTAATGTCGACCATCAACTTTTGGGCCCGTTCATCAGAACTCAAGACAGCTGCGCAGTTCACCACACCATCCAGCCGTCGATATTTATCCAGTACTTGTTTGTACGCAGAAGAGAGTTGGTCGTCGTCTGAGATATCGCATTTTATGAACTTGGCCCTCAAAGCTCCAAACTTGTTCAGTAGTTGAAGCTCCAAAGCAGAACCCTCGCGGTCTGCCACGTCAAGGAATGCTACATGCTGAAATAAACGAGTGTAATGTAGTACGTTTTTAGAACGGGTTTCATTTGGGACAAAGGTCGAAAAAATGTCGTAACAGGTTTATCGAAATGTTATCAGTGGAGATTGTTATTATGGTGAATTACTGCAATAACATTACTCCAATGAGTAATTACATTTTATATTATTTTATTCTTTTTTTAATATCTCAAAACACATTTCACACACCGCCACGTCTATATTCCCCAAGCGGGGGTGGCAGAGGTGTACTGAGTACTTGTTAGGTCGATAGGATGTTAGGTCCCATGTAATAGGAGGCTATATACCGGGAAGAATTCCAGACTCCGGTTAGAAAAACTACATTTGTCCGTCCTAGGATTTGAACCCAAGACCTCGTGATCACAAAGCAATGCGTTTTGCTACTAGACCAACGAGGAGCACAGTAAAACACATTTCCCCACAGTAAACATTAGTCCTGTGTCGTGGGTACCTTTGTAGACGTGAAACACAAACCCTAAAACCCAGACCGAAATTTTATTGGTAACACCAAGATTTATCCCGCGCGATGATAAATCACGCGACTTTTCGTTCCAGTAATTGGAGAAGCCTGCGCTCTAACCACTAAACCATGAATGATAATCAATCTACAAAATAATTAGGATCCTGTCATATTGCATAGTTTTTTACAATTATGCATATTTTTACATACATATACGTGTTAGTTATAGTAATGCGTCGCTTTTAGTAAAGCGACGCATTACTATAACTAACACGTTTGTTAATTAAATTACACAGAATAACAGCTGAGTGTTTAAAATCGGGAAAACTGTGGACGGACCTGCTTAGTTTCAAAATCAATTGTTTGTACAACCGCAGACCAGTTTAAAACAAACAAACGTATGTCTTACAAACTATCCTAAATTGCTACCATCGCTGCCACCACTTTTATCTTTATTGACAGATGTCAATATAGATAAAGGTGGTAAACTATCAATGTGAAATAAAGATAAATAGAATAAATCAAATTTATCATTTACTAGCTGTTACCCGTGGCTACGCGCTACGCGTTTATTTTGTAATATGACATAGGTATTAGACACTTAAAATTTTCAAAAACTATTTAATGTACAGATTTCGCTCACTTACAGTTATATATAGATCGTCCAGCAAACCTTTGGCATGGTGATGGCGCGATATATATATATATATATATATATATATATATATATATATATATATATATATATATATATATATATATATCGCGCCATCACCATGCCAAAGGTTTGCTGGACGATCTTTGTATCTCTGGTAGAAGTCATTGTATCTGTGTGATACGTAATCCCATTCTTTCCATTCTTAAAATCTCGATATTTTTAGTGATAATTACGTTTTAATATTTAAAATAATTAGACATCAGCGCCATTCAGCATAGAAAAAAAATGTTTGTAATTGCGACGATTTATTCTATGGATAGTTAGAGTCTATTTATTTAAACTGTTCTGTGGCACATCAGTCTTAATTTATTCGACTGCATGCTTGTTGATATTCCGTTTTGTGTTACGTCAAACGTGGCCGATTAAATTTAACAAACACCTGGTTGTTTAATGATCTGATGTTTCTACGAAATTCAAACGGAATGGTCAAACTCGAACGTGTTATGTACCTATAATGGCCAACAATCATTCACACCACAAAAAAAAACACGCACCTATGTATATGAGTTGGAATGAAAATAGTATTAATAAGTGATTGAGTACCAATTATTACGATTACCACAGAGCAGGAATGATAGACAAATAAAAATAAAAGTAATTAATGAATACGTTTCTGAATAAGTACCTATTGTGTTTTAAAACTGTCCATCCTGATATTTATTTACTGATTCGATGATCATAAGGTCAATTACAGAATCGGCTACGGTTCAATTGTTTCGTTTTATACTTTTGAATGTATTTTGCTGACGTTCGATCGAAATTTGGATTTAAATGCAGGTTTTTTTCTTGGCATTTGCGTGTACATTGTGTCATTGTTCAAAGTTAGCGAAAACGGAGGTAAAAAAGGAACGTGGAAATTTGGAATGATTTTTTAGGAAACTTTAGAGAAATGTGGCAGGTTGCAAAAGAATTAAATGCTAGTTCTACAATTTTAAATTTATCACAATAAAGACAAACGCATGCGTTTTTACTGCATTTATCTTCTAAATTATATTCATTCTCTTGCATTTGTAATTTGTACACCATGTGAAATTTTATTGTTCAAATAATATCTGTTAAAAAATCCACACCGTAAAGTCTAAATTTTGGTTGAACTCTTTAAATTTGTGATTTTATAATTTTGGACTAATGTACACAAATTATCATCATATAAGAAAATTAGCTAACTTACTTATTTTCTTACATAATCTGAGATAACTACAGATGCCTGTATGCACAATCACACACTCTCTACTTCCACTTGAAATTCTTTCATTTGGATTATTTCACAATTTAGAAATAAAACTATTACGTACTGCCAACATTCTTAGAAAACGACTGTCGCCAGACAGGCGCTCCATCCACTGGGTCTAATAGTCGCGGTTTTGATTCCCGCACGGAACAAATCTTTGTGTGATCCACAATTATTTGTTTTGGTCTGGGTATGTGCGTGTGTGAATTTTTGTAAACGCACCCACGACACAGGAATAAATACTAGTGCCGAACTACGTTCAAAAAAAAAAATTTTTTTGATATGGTTTAGTATATCGAAATTAGATAATTTCGATACACAAAATCATATCAAGAATCCCTATTATCAATAAATTACGTAGCAAACATTATTTCCACGCTGATAATTTTTAATCTCAGAATAAGAACACAGTACAATATCAAAGGTAAATAAATAATATACAAAACAAAATATTGGAACATGTAATATTATTTACCCTCGCATTTTCGCACAGCAGTGCTTTGACTACCCCTGCCCCAACTCCGGCGGCACCACCAGTCACTAAAAACACTTTATCATCGAACACAGAAGGTTTCACAAGAGACACCATTTTAACTCCATTGAATAATTTTCATCAAGAAACAAACGATGCACCGACACGAAAGTGCGGCGCGTACTGAACGAAGCATCGAACTAATTTCTATATGCTTCGGTAGCTTATCTGTTCGATAACACTTATTGGATGTGATTTTGTGTGAATCGCGTTATATTAATGTTCAATTTAATTGTTATTTGTTAAGGTGATATCTTATCTTAATCACATAACAATTTAATCATTATAAAATAATATTTTACAGAACATTCAAAACCTTTGAAACCAATGTAAATAGAAAAGATGGATGACTAAAGAAAATTCAGAGCTCTATTTTGTTTTTTGTGAATAACCTTATTGTGGTATTTAATGAACATATAACGTGACCAAATATATGTGATGAAAGTGAATAATGAGGTTATTATTTACAATGCCCAGTCAATAATAAAAGTGAACATTTAAAAATTAGGCCCTATAATTCTTTTTTTATCACAATATCTGGTCCTTATAAATATTGTTACATGATTGTTGAGCAATATGCTAATGTATTTAATATATTGGACAGACAAAAATGGTGAGAATGATCCAATCAATAACAGTATTACTCGATAGGACAACTTTTTATGGTTTGTCCCAACGGATGATACACAAAGTGAAACATGTGACTCGTTGAGAATAAATATTGCAAGTTGTAAAGGCGGTCAGCTCAAATCGGACACGGAATTGCTATTTTCCCCAACGAGTCACACTCTGACTGTTTTCAAGGAAGCCGCAGTTACTGGTCAGGTGCACATACACAAACACACTGACCAAAACAATTATTTAATATGTAGGTAACAATTTATTTTTATCAAAGTCCTCTCGTCTTACGTTGCTGACTGTACAAGTTTTATTGACTTGACTTGAGATTTTGCACCTTTTGACAGCACAGACCGTCCCAAATGCAATCTTGATGTGTTATCTTATAGATTTTTTTCTTGGAAGTGCAATAGATTGTTTGGTGTTAATGAATTTACTTTGAACCACGGTCCAAGTTATTTTTATAGTTCAACCTATTAAGTTTTTAACTTTGGTGGAATTTAAGCCAGACCATATTTAGTAAAGGTGACAATAATAGGATACAGATGGAAACGTGATATTTTATCCATATTAAGTCATAAAAACCCGTTTTATTAAGCAACGCCGGTTGTAAACATTTTGTCATTTTCGGAAAAATATGCCGCAGTTTTATTAAATAGGGACTTGGGGTTGTCAAGGTGAAGAATCTCGAAAAAAATGTCAGAAGCCCACATATCCGTAAGAAACTAATGGGTTTTTAAAAAATTATTCTAATAAAATGGTGGCAAGCTCGCTACTATTAACAACGGATAAAAATTGCTCGGTAAAATATATTTACTCGTTTGCTACGTAGTCCGCCTACGCTTCCAAGAATATCTGTTAGAAAAGACTATGGCTCCCAATTTCATAACTAAAACATACGTAACTTTTGGCAAACTCCATAGTCAACATTTTCAGAGTCCTCCAAAAAGATTACCTCAGTGATTCCCCAAAGAGGCTATATTAATCTTGCGCCGTGGTACTTTAAGGTCCTTCTCTATGGCGGTTCATTTCGCTTCAAGAGCTTGACGCGATGAAGCGGCTCAAGCGCTTTCCAGTACTTCGCCGTTGAATACACAACAATAACGTCTTACAGTAGGGCAGCGCTAACAATGGTTTTATGTACCTATTTAGAACAAAAAATTGTAAAGACAGTGGCTGTAAGAGCGCAAGGGAGCTTTGGATGAGATATTTGTTATATTATTGAGGTCTGAAAATTTCCGGGTTAGAAGTATCAAAGGGGGCTATTGTTTTAAAAGTGTTCGTTTCATGTACCTCTAAGTTTTTGCGATCAAATCTGTTTTAAAAACGGTATTGGAATGATGATGAGTTCGTTAAGCGGCTGTGTGGTTAGTATTGCGGTAAAGATTTTTACGTTCATTTACGTGATCACGGGATCTATTGCTACAAATTACAAAGTGACTCACGAACTCTTTTATACATACCATGAAGAGTCATGTGATTGTAGTCACTGACTGTTACCGGTAAATAATTGACGTCGGTAATTTCTGTTGCCAGCTTTCAAGTGACATATTAGTCAATATTATTGCATAACTACTATAATAGGTGCAATAAAATAACATAAGAACCATATCACCAATCGATATATCAAAGATTTTTGAAATATTCATTATTATATATTATGTTGATAAGAGTCTCCGTAATCGTTGACTATGTATGAGTCGAACTATGAGAGTGGAGGAGCCCAGATCTTTTCCTCCCATGAAATTGTTGGAACTTTTTACTTGCTGTCTACCCTGCAAAGGATCTGTCGTAGTGGTATGGATACCCACATTTTCTGAATAAACCAATATTTTAAATAATATTATCTCAAAAACCTTGTCAGCTTGCTTGATCCATAATAAAAAGTGGGCAATAAATTTAGGGCCTTTAAATTAGGCTTGAAAAACGATTATTTAAATATAGTTTAAATATAGTAGAATAATTCACACATACAAGAAACTACGTTACGCAAGAAATGCGCAGAAATTCCCCTCCACAGCGTGTTCAAAAAGTTTAAAGCAAAAAACCATTTATATATCCCGATATTTAAACCTTGCGTTCCATTTTTTATTTTAATTATTTCTGGCTTACACATTCCCGTTTTATTAACATGTAACGCGGAAAACTCGCGAAATAATAAAACGTGAACAAAAGAAGTACTTCACGAGAGGAATGCGGGTGGAGTCGAACCCGACGATTACGCTCTACAAGTGTGGGATGGTTCAAACGAGTTAGTAACGCATGCGAAGTAAATGTGCCAATATTTATCTAGATATATATCTAATATATAACTCCTAAAAATTGGTTTCGCAATCATTATGTACAGGCAGATGAGCAAAATTTTTCAGATGTTGAGACGCAATTGTTTATCTTATAAAAAGAAAAGATTCATATTTTCATAAAAAAAGATTCATTTCTTCACGTGAGGAATGCAGATGAAGTCGTCACCGACGAGTTACGACAAGTATAGGATGGTTCAAAAGGGTTATTAACGCATGCCTAAGTGAATGTGCCACTATTTATCTAGATATACCTAATATATAAAGAACTTCCGAGTTTGAAAATAGGTTCTGTAAACATTATGTCAGAGTAGATGCATATTCCTAAATAACAGATCCATTTCTTCACATGATAAATGCGGGTGAAGTCGTCGCAGATGAGTTACTACACATGTAGGATGGTTCAAACGAGTTAGCAACGCATGCTGTGCGAATTTGCGAAAATTTATCGAGATATAATATTTCATAAGTACCTCCTGAGTTTGAAAATTGGTTGTGCAAACATTGGTATTAGGCCAAAGCCATTTTTTCAGATAAGAGGACGCAAGAGATGTATCAAAATATTTTGAATAAGTTGTTGTCGTTTTATTTTTGGGTATAATACTTGTGCCGTGTAATATGTTTATGTATGCGACACAATCGATTGACGATCAAATCACTCAAGAGAGGTTATTTGTTCGAATTGAATATCATAAACATGACCTTATTTTGTATATCTCTGAGATAAATGTTGACACTTTTATTGGCATGTGCACATTCGGAATATTTCATTAAACCAGACCAGACTTAAGTGAACGGCAAAATATCTACCACTGAAAACGTCATCCCGCAACAACGTAAACATCCTTTAGCATACATGAAAGCGTGTCTTACTCAAATAACTCAAATGCACCGTTCCACTGAAGCAAGCGAAGCCACCACCAGGTACTACTAATATAATAAATTCAACTTGTAGTACCAGCCGGCTGTCGGTCATAAATCGCACATTTTTACTACCCACTGCATGGATTAGGAGTCGTAAATCTTTGGAGCAATCCTTCGGGGGTGCCTCGACCAAAGATACTTTTCTATTCGAAAAAGTTACCAGAGTTTCCATCCCCCCGGGTCCAATAATTCTTTGCCAAAATTACAAGTATAAGTGAAACCGTTAATTTACTTACCTGGAAATTTATTTCTGTTTTAAATGCTGGATGATTCTGGTTGGTCATAATTGGATATATTTTCAGGGAAAGTCTATCTATCTGTCTATATCATCAAGCCGGATACCTTGCAGGATAGGCAAATAGTACAGACCTCCAGCAGGTTCTTTATGTTTAAAAGTTAGGGAAAGTCTTTTATGTTTTACAAATCTTCATAGATGGTCAATGGAAATAAAATTCAATTCTTTATTTACATAAATAGAATTTGTTTCTCTAATTTGTAACTGGATTGATTTTTTATTGACAATTGCAATTAACTATTTCCAAAGTCGGTGAAATTTCATCAAAGAAAAAAAATCACTGTCATGTCTATATTCACAACGCGGAGGTGGCAGAAGTGTAATGTACATCCACTTTTCGCTTACGATAATAAGTCCTAATTCGTTAGAGGACGACTCTATTGCTATTATACAGATACAATTCCAATATCTGGACTGATAATGGGCATTTTAAAATAGAAAAACTACATTATGTCCGAGCTAGGATTTGGACCCAATGCCTCGTAATCGCTACGCGCAGAATACGCCATCAGACCAACGAAGCAGGTTTCAAACGGGGTTGTTTTTCAAACATTTTCCACTATATAAGCAATGACAATCAGAACACTGTGATAGTACTGTTACTAACCTAGTAACTTATAAATTTAGTTTGCGTGTTACTTATGTATTCCCGCAAACATTTGAATTCGTTTCTAGAAATTAAGCACCTATAGATGGCAATAAATAGCTCAAAAACGTTCGTGACTCAGAATGTATTTGGTGTATATTTTAATACAATACCAAGTCTATTATCATGTTCAGTTATAACGTTTTTCTGTATATATCAATAAAAGTGCTTTTTGATGAAATTAAATAACATACTTAAACATACAGTAACATTGCATTAGTTGTTAGTGAAATAATTCGTGGACAGTAATATTTTTACACATGTAGCGAAATATTACACTATTTGTGCATTACTTAATGCTGGTGTATTGTTTATTCATATTAGATTGGTTATTTTAGGAATAATATGACGTAATTGGAAACTCTAGTAATAACAAAATAATCTCTTTTCACCGATTTCGTAACGGTACTTAATTCCTGCTGGATCTCGAACTAGGCGTAAGTCTGTGTCTTGAGGCCAACATCATGGTTTACAAAAATATTAACGTATGTATTCCGTGCATATTGCTTAGGTGCCAGCATAGATGGATGTGAATATATGAATGCCCATTAATGATTGCGTGCATGCATGCGTGCGTGTGTGTGTGTGTGTGTATATACAACATCAGTGTTATTCTTTTAAAAAAATCAGCACCGCTCAAGTAAATATTCCTGTGTATAAATACACGTTTCGAAGTCCGTAAAGACTTGTCCCGTTCGGGAATCGAACCTCCGCCTATTCGACCCAATAACCAGAGCCTACGCTCTTAACCACTGCACTAAATCGACGTCAAGTTTCTTTATCATCACTGATTCAGTAATGCATCTTACAAAATACTGTGATAGACGGTATATTATCGGATAGACGGCTCCAGAATATTTTTTGCAGATGCGTGATCAGACTCTTGAAGCTCGCTTCTTTTGTAACAGAAGTTTTCTTTAATGGAGTGCGATTTGTTATTTCTTTGATAAGTACTATATTTTTATTGTTTTTCATTCTTAAGGGTGTGTTTATGATTATATAATCAAATATCTTTTAAATAATCTTATATATGTATATTTTGTGTGTGAAGTAAATTGAGTTGCCTAGTCAATATTTATTTAATATTTATATCCAACTTTATTGATACTAGCTGAAATCCGCGGCTTCGCACGCATTTATTTTATAATTTGTCATAGGACTTCTTGCGATAGCATAAATCCAAGATTTAAGAGACACCTCCATATTAAGTGTCTTTAAGACTCCTTGTCTTAAACAATCTCTGAAAAAATATCTATTTTCCAGTGATTAAATTTTTGTCGTAGAACGATTTCAGCAGGTCTCCAGGCTTCCACCATCACAGTCACCTCTGAAGAAGAAGAAGGAAATCGAAACATTGCCAGGCTTTTCTTTAGCCAAAAGATGTAAATATTAATTAATTTTTTTGGGCCTTTATGTAGGCCGGTAAAAACCGTGTGTGTGTGTGTGTGTGTGAATGATCTACGCTGTTGGCCTCGAGGCCTCTACAGCTTCACCGGATTTTAAAGGCGAGCGTGCAACCACTACGCTCCAGCCAGCCAGAAGGGCAAGAGGCGACATACTCGAGGGCGCCTCGGAGAGGCGCCCTCGGTTGGGACAGTCGCTGTAGGGGGACCGGTGCACTACTAAGCGCACCGGTCGACCGCCGGCTATGGGAGGGGATCTACTACTGCGTCTGCGTCTACGGCGTCGCTCGTATTCTGAGCGGAAAGAAGGGATGACAAAGCATCGGGGGGGTCGGTGAGAACATGTCTCGGCCGGCGGTAGCGGCAGGGGTCGCGAGGGAGGTCGTAGTCGGCGGTGGCTACGATTAACGGATTCGCATGGGAAGATGCGTTCGCGAAGTGACGTGTTGACGCCTTTTTAATAAAGGCGCGAATAGGTTCGAGACCTAGATCGGAGTGGAGGTAAAAACCGACCAAATGCATATTGGTGTGATTTTATATACCACTTAAACGGATAATATCGGCATGATCTACCTATTATATATTATTATTTCATGACTTCAGATACCTACTTAAATACTATCTACCAATCCATATCACCATGTCAGATCCCTTGCAGGGTAAGCAGAGAGTACAGAGTTCCAACAGGTTCTTGCCTTACAGACCTTCCTGACTTTCTCCACTCTCATACTTTGTCTTATACACGCTCGCCGGTTACGGAGACTCTTGACTTGCCCTTCGGATAAGACATGGTCTATTTGGACATAGTAAGATAATCTAGGCCTTTCCCGATATCTACGTCCTGTTCTAGGTACACTACCAACTACGTGGAATCATTTGACTCTATATAAATGTATTTTTTTTTTTACTACCGTACTTTATTAATAAGTGTTTGCTGTTTTTTATACAATTTTAAATATTTTATAAATTTTGTAAAACTATAAATAGTTGTTCTACGTTATTCAAATTTCGCATTGTATACCTGTGTGGTTTCTTTCATATGAAGTTTCTTTATAATCCGTTTAGCCGTTTTAGTGTGAATTAATAATAGATATTCCACAGAAATCGTGCTTTAATTCGATATAAAAAAATCTGTTTTATTTTACGATTTAACACACTTTCATATAAAGTTTCGTTTAGCCATTTTAATATGAATAAATACCAGCTATGTCCCAAGAACCGTGATTCTTTCTGGGATAGGAAATATCTCGAATCGTATGGTATCTGGACTTATTTCGAGACCTAAAACACCTTGAAAGTGTTAATAAGATCCATTCTGTCATTTAAGTATAAAAAATAACAACTAGACATCCCGCGTAGTGAATATATTGTATATTTTGTCAACTTCCACCATACTTATTCTTCTATCAACCATATCTATCACCGGGTTCAGTCTTAGATCCACTTAGCCCACACAGGTGGTCTTTGTAAAATATAACCTAACTATAGTGCGATCTTATTAAAGGCACAACACTAACGCCGTCTCATAAAAAACGTCTCATAAAATAAGAAGAATTATCAGTTTATCTATTTATTTTAAAATTATCAGAAAAATATTTCTGATTTAGTTCTTCTCTACCTACTCTGTCAAAGATTATAATCTAGCGTAATAATATCTAAAAACGGTACATTGCCAGCTATGTATATAGCAAAGTTTTGTCATTACATTTTGTGCTAGTCTTCTCGTAAGATATTAATTGTCGTTAAAGTTTCGTATCCGGGCCATTAATTGTTAGAGTTCTATTCAGAAGAAACAATACTTAATTGAATCATTGATCCATGCACTAAACCATGTTAGGGTGTTTAAATCAAAGTGTATGAACAATTTCAAGTGAGTGCTTTTAACTACTGAAAAGTTTTTCGTGAGGAGACGAACCTGAGTCCAATATCAATTCATGGATGAATTTATTTGTAGGCAAACTCACACATTTTACATCGTAACATTGCAGTTCGGGACAAACAGTAAGAATGTTTGATGGTTTATCCCGCGACAATCTAGTACCTAAGTTGTTTTGGAACTTCGCAGTTTCAAGAACATTAATATGGATCGTTTGAACGCAGATGCGGGTGATATTAACTGGTCTTCTGTCTACAGCTGCAATGAATTAGACACGAAAGTGGCTGCTTTTAATAGCTTACTTTTAGGTCTTTACAATAGGCACGCTCCTGTAAAAAGGGTGAGAGTAAAGCATTTTCCCGCGCCCTGGATATCTGACACCATCAAATAAGCGATGTCAGTAAGAAATAAAGCTAAACGACGGTACAGAAAGTCCCCAACGGAAGAGAACTGGTCTTGTTATAAAGCTCTGCGTAATCGTTGCAGTCGTATGTGTAGAGATGCAAAAAGACGCTATCAAATCAAATCAAATCATTTATTTGCAAAAATGGGTACAAGTACAGGATGTTACATTTTATTATTATGTGACGCCATAATCCGCCTTTAGACATGCAAAATATAAAATTATAAGTATAATTTAAGCCATTGAGTCATATTCATTATTCAGGTTAAAATATATATTTTTAATTATCATCATCAATCATAATTTTTTGTTATACATTATGTCAAATAAAATTACGAATACTAATTACTCACTTTTCAGATATTATGTATAGATTATGTATGTCAAGTGATATAAAATTAGTTATAGTCATTTATATATAAATTAATATTACATTAGTGATCCAACATTTTATCACAGAGGTATTCAGTCACACTGTAGTAGGCTGTATCCTGTAAAAGTCTCTTAACCTTACACTTAAAGATATTTAAATCTCCTATTTCTAAAACAGTCTTAGGTAAATGGTTATAGACACGTGGTCCCATACAAAAAACGCTGTTGGTATACATAGCTGTTTTATGTGACGGACAACATATTTTGAAAGTATGCCGTTTACTTTTATAATTGTCAAACATGCTTATATTTCTTTTTATAAATATTATTAACTCATACATATATAGACAAGGCATTGTTAATATTTTTAAGTTTCTGAAGTAGGGTTTACAGCTATCTGTTTGCTTGAGTTTACAAATAGCTCGTATGCATCTTTTTGAGCTCTAAATACTTGTTCGCTGTTAGTGGAATGACCCCAAAATATTATGCCATATCTTAACAGAGATGCAACAAAGCCATTATAAGCAGTTAATACTGCAGACTGGTCCATAACTTTGGAAATCATATAGAGTGCATAGGATTGTTGGCTAAATTTTAAACATAAATTCTCAAAATGCAACTTCTAATTCAGTGTATTGTCAATATGTAATCCTAAGAACTTTGTCGTTTGTACCTCTTGAATCAAATTTCCCCTGTAGGTAACATTAAGATCTGATATTTGTGAGATTCTATTTTTAAAAGTCATAATATATGTTTTTTCTAAATTAATCTTCAAACTCATTGATGTCAACCATTCTATTATACTTAATAAAGTCCGATTTATTTCATTTTCCAGACCTTCCTTATCTTTACCTCTCATAACTACAGTACCGTCATCTGCAAATAAGATTGTGGGGTGACGAGTTATATTTGGAAGTTCATTAATATAAATATTGAATAAAAGTGGTCCAAGTACGCTCCCTTGTGGAACGCCAAATTTTACCTCTCTGTAGGCAGATAAATACTGTATTTCTTTTTTCGTCTTAGGACATATTCTAGTTATTTGTGTACACTGTTTTCTATTAGAGAGATACGACTGTATTAAATTTAAGACGTTTCCTCTTATTCCATACATATGTAATTTCTGTAACAGTTTACGGTGATCCACATGATCAAAGGCTTTGGTGAGATCCATGTATAACCCATATACTGGTATTTTTTTGTCAATGTTTTCCATAACTATTTTTTTAAAACTTATAGATTGCCATGTTTATAGATTTATTCTTTCGGAATCCGATTTGTTCCTTGGCAAACAGGTTCTTAGTTTCAAAGAAAGTATAGATTCTTACATAAATTACTCTTTCAAAAATTTTGGAAATTACTGGAATCAGTGCAATAGGTCTGTAACAATTCATAGAGTGTTTGTCGTTTTTCTTGAATAGTGAAACCACTATTCAAGAATTGCATTAATAAAACTATTATAGTTCGTTTTAGTCTTTCAGGAAATACACCATGCATTATGCATAGGTTTATTATATGACATAACACTGGGGATACTTTGATGAAACAATCTTTAAAATAATCGTAGATATATTATCGTATCCAGTACTATTTGTACTTTTTAAGTCCGAAATTATTTTATGTATTTCGACGGAAGTAGTAGGGCTCATAAACAAAGAGTTTGGAACATTTACAGATTGGATTACATTTGCGTCAGAGTTTAATTGTTGAATTTGGTCTATGAAAAAATTATTAAATGACTTAGCTATAGTCAGAGGGTCGTCCGTTGTTTTAATATTATCGATGTCGATACTGATGTCGTGAATTTTATCTATATTCACCAGTCTCTACAAAATGTCAACACAGCACAAGTATGGCACTTTCTCAAGTCTCTTGGTATCGGTAAAACCCGCAGTGAGGATATAGCCGATATTGATCTTAATGCAATAAACCAGCATTTCACCAAATCGCCAATTACCCTTGACGTTAATACAAAATCTTCTACATTAAATAGTCTGTCTAATATATCTTTGCCAAGTTGTGCTTCGTTTACTTTTCACCAAGTTACAGAAGGGGACACAAAGAAAATTATCCTATTCATATCCACTAAAGCGGTGGGTGATGATGGCCTACATATTCAGATGCTTCTCCCCATTTTAAATATACTTGTTCCTGTTATAACCCACATTATAAACCATTCTCTTGCAACAAGCTCATTTTCTTCAGCTTGAAAGAAGGCTCATGTCCTACCATTGCCCAAAATTGCTAATCCCACCGCTGTATCCCAATTTCGTCCAATTTCCATCTTACCTATCCTGTTCAAGGTACTTGGGAGAGTGGTACATGATCAACTGTCTTGTTATCTCTCCTCTAAATGCCTGCTAAGTCCATACCAGTCCGGGTTCCGTCCTGGCCACAGTACTGTAACGGCGCTTTTAAAAATCACAGATGACATCCGTTTGGCTATGGAAAAGAAACTCCTTACCATTTTGGTATTATTGGACTTTAGCAGTGCTTTCAACTCAGTTGATTTTGACATCCTCCTAGGGATCTTATCATCGTTAAATGTGTCGTCTTCTGTAACTGAATGGTTTAACTCTTATCTTCAGGGTCGTTCACAGTCGGTCCGCTACAAAGAGGCTTCCTCAGAGTGGTGTAATCTGACTGTCGGAGTTCCCCAAGGTGGTGTTCTTTCTCCTCTTCTCTTCTCGGTTTTCATTAACGCCATCACAAAAATGTTATCTTCACATTATCATTTCTATGCAGACGATTTGCAACTCTATCGTCATTTTAAAATCGACGAGCTCCCTGAGGCCATTGAAGCCATCAATAATGATCTAAAAAATATCAATGAGTGGGCTAAAACTTATGACTTGTTAGTCAATCCTACAAAATCTCAAGCGCTCATTATTGGTGGCAGATACTTCTATAACTTTTTGAATCAAGATTTTCTTCCACCAGTATTGTACGATTCCGTTCCTATAGCTTATTCCAAAAGTGTCAAAAATCTAGGAATCTATATTGATTGCCATCTTTCGTGGAATATTCATATTGCGGAAGTAAGCAGAAGAATATATGGCTCCTTCCAGTCTCTCAAACGGCTCCAAAAGTTCCTGCTCTTTCAAACTAGAATAACTCTTGCTCAATCTCTTCTTCTTCCCCTTCTGGACTATGCTGATGTGTGTTTCCTGGACGCGACGGAGGAGCTCCTCAATAAACTCGAACGACTTCAAAATTTGTGCATCCGTTTTATTTTTGGACTCCGAAAATAAAACCACGTGTCGGAATTTCGAGCGCAATTGAGGTGGTTGCCTATTCGGCGTCGTCGAGATACTCACGTACTTTCACTTCTCTTTTCCGTTCTCCACAATCCCAATTCACCAGCATATCTCAAGGAACGTTTTGAATTTCTAGTTCCTAGGGGAAAGCCCTGTCGCACATCTACTTCCCTTCTTCTCCGTACTCCTAATCACACTTCTAGCCGCTATAATGGTTCTTTTACTGTCTACGCGGTGCACTTGTGGAACTCACTCACGCATTCCATCCGCAATAGCATCTCACTGGACGCCTTCAAGAAAAGAACTAAAGAACATTTCCTGTCGTCATGAATTATATTTATCCGTATATAGTATTATCATATATGTATTTGAATATATTTATTTATATATGTTTATATTTAGTTATATTTTATTATATTTATGTATGTATGTATATTTAGTACTATATAGTTAGATTTCTGTGTTAATGTGATAGTTTGTATAATATATATGGTTAGTTTAGGATATTCTATTTAATTCTACTGTAGGTACACTTGTTGCTATCCTCTACTCTATTTTCATCTCTCTATCGCTCTAAGGTTTGCTGGAAGAAAACTCAATATTGAGTTAAGCTCGCCTTTGTACATAAACTTTCAGTTAAATTGTTATTTGTCAATATATGTGTACAATAAAGAATTAAAAACAATTCGAAATCGACTTGATATTCTTTTCTTAGAAACTGTTAATCTTTCGAAAATATACAGAGTTGTAATCTTAGTACAGGCTACAATTTCACAAAATTACTAAATTTAAATCCATCAAACAGGTTTGTAGTAAAGTGTCTTTTTAGAAATCCAATGTTTCGCTTATTTTATGTTTTTCTGGAGAAACCTTTTAATTTTCCGAGATAAATTCTATACAATATGTTAGCCAACATTTTAAAGTATTTGCATGCAAAGTTTCATCAAATTTGGCTTAGTAGTTTTAGCTTTATGATGGTTCATACCCTTAGACAGACAAACAGACACGAAAATCTAAAATTGTAGTCTTCTAAATCAATAGTATGATGCCCCTGGGTTGTTATTTTCTAAAAATATCCCATGGACAAACACGGCTTCCTTACAGTTGTATTATATGTATATCTATATATATATAATAAAACTGTAAGGACGCCGTGTCTGTACATGGGATATTTAATTAGTATATACCTTTTAAATAACTGAATAGATTGCGCAACAGCGTTTAAATGTAGATCTATTAGATAATTATTCCATTTTGTAGGAGTATTATACTGTCTGTCTTCCCAGCAATGGATTTGGCCTAATAATATAGATATATAATCTATCTATATCATCACGCCAGATCTATTGTGGGGTAGGCAGAGAGTACAAAGTTCCAACAGGTTCTTTCCTTACATAGCTCTCTTGCTTCCTTTACTCTCATAGGTCATCTCATATAGGCTCGCCGGTTACGGAGACTCTTGATTTGCCCTTCAGATAAGACACGGTCTATTTGGTCATGTAAGATAGTCTAGGTCTTCCTAGGTATCTGCATCCTTTCACTTTCGTATTTTATATCAATATAAATTATTCAAAATATCTTTACAGTTAGGAAAAAGGGAGATCCGTGTGTCTTTTGGCGTAATTAAATAGTAATAGATAAATATTGAATTGTTTGAATACAGTCAAAAACGATAACGCTAGCGAAACCTAACCAACAGATATTGCTGTCAACATATTTGCTAAAGAGGCTTAGTGTAAACCTTTTATATGCAGAAATAATATGAAGAGTTCGCAGAAATTGTCAATCGAGTTACAATAACAGCAAGTACAAGAACATTTTTATATTTAAATGACTTCTTCCGAGAAATTGTTTTTTCTAAAGAAAAAAACAATTTCTCGGACGAAGTTATCTGTCTAATATCTGTTTCATGATTTTCACTTATAGACCAATCATATTTTGGTTATTGGATTTGTCTGTACCATCAAAACCTATAAATATATTAAAAACCATATTTGAAACATTTGCGCCATTTTTTATTTAAATATGTAAATTTTTATAATAATAAATAACAACTATTTTTTTTATTCGCTGACGCCATATTTCAATATATACTACATTGTCATTCCCACAATTAAGACAAATATACCCACACTTTCTATGTTTCAACCCATGAATTTTTTTAAACTGCAGACTGTGCCAAGGAAATGGTTACAAAATAGAAAAGAAAATCAAAAAATCTTTTTTATCTATGTAGACCAAGAAGTACTAATGAATAGCCAAAAAGAATAAGTTAATGATTATAGACTCTACCACACGTTCGGAATGTTAATTCTGTAGGGAAAAAGGGCAAGGAACTCCACGGTTACTCTTTTGAAATGAAAGTATTATAATTATTTCTGTATACATTGCGTACATGGAGTATGGGAGAACAATGTAGAATGAGTTGGTGTAGAATGAGTAGGTGGGCTTTAAGTATAGATTAAATGGGTAAGTACATTTATACTTGCAAAAGAAAGACTTTGTACACGTATATAATAATTTTTTTTAATAATTATAGAAGATAAAAACTTTGCTTACTATAAAATATATAATGAGTGCGAATAAAATACTTGGTTATAGTTCCAGTGTGACGCCGAACGAGCCAAAGTCCAACCGTACTATAGGTTTAATTAGTCAAAAGATAAAGGACCAGTCCTCACCAGCAGCACACGTCCAAAAGTATGGCTTGAGAAGCAGGCATTACTCTCCTTAACCATATTCGAGAAAAAAGAGAGACCTGCTCCTCCGAGCTGCCACTAGCAAAAAATTAATAGATTGATTTTTATTGTAAACCACCTAAATTATCTACCGTTCAAAAAACATTACTCTTCTGGATGGTCGAGCAAAATAGATCATTTAAACAGGACACGGTCAAAACAAACGCTATATACAAACCAATGAGAAGGGTATACCCGCAAACAAATTTCATAGCCCGGAGTGAAGATGACTAGTAAAAAACTAGGAGAATCGACTATACGTGGGTTTGTATGGTTTCAAGCCCTTTCATTGTTAGGAAATTTGGCGATCTGTACTTAGGGAGTCTTGGTAAGTATAAGTTTGCAGTTAGGACAATTCCACTGCCTTGGGGACGATTTTGAGGATTCCTGACGAAGATTCTGAGAAGTATTTTGGCAGGTTAATAGTCAAGTATCCATGCTTTATGCATGAAATTCCATCTATTTTAAAAAGGTAAGAATGCTATGGGCCCTAGATGAGAGAATGATGGAAATTACACACTAGAAATTTAATTTTCAGGCCTCCCTCCCTGATTGGGAAATACCTTTGGAACCAAATATAATTATCAAAATAATTACTCCTCCAAAATTGTGAATCCTCTTTAAAATATCGTCATTGATCAATATTAAAACCTTACCGTCAGTCTTGTTTCTATTTAAAAAAAGAATACAAAGTATTATACCTACGTGACATAAAAGCTTTTATCTGACGACCCTGTTTCGGCGTGAGAGGCCTTTGTCGTCGTTGAAATGAATACGCAAATACAAAAACGCAACACCTGTAAAAATGCCTTCGGCCTTCCCGACTTTTGTGTGTGCAGATAAAGAACAAAACAAATATAAGTTACGAGGATTTGTTCAGGGATAAAATTGTTAAAGGGCATAAGGTTAAAGAATATGTATTAATAATTTTTTTAAAGGTTTTAATTATCATCAAAAATTGAATGCTTTAAACAACAACAGAACAAGACGCTCATATTTCATTTCCATGTTTTCAGCCAATTTTCCTATTGTTCTACTGGACAAAATTCAACCATTTTCAGAGTAGTACAGAGGTGTATCAGGTACTGTGTACATGGGTGTGAGGGTTTCGAATGCTTTGGAAAAGACAGAGGTGCGTGTCTGGGTTTGAATCCTAGACATCTGACTTTGCAGTCAAACGGTCTAAACACTGGCTATCGCTGCTATTACATTTTCATTTATTACTACATAAATAAAATAACCGAACCAAACTATGTACCGAATGGGCCTCACAACAAGGTCATCGTCGTGGAGGCGGGCCCAGGAAGAAGTGGCGCGATGACTTTGACACGTATCGAAATGAATGGCCATCACTGACAGGGGATAGAGGTCGTTGAAGAGGGGGTGATCTGTGCCCAGAAGTGGGACACATTAGATTAATAAAAAAATAGTAATCATATTTACTTAAGTATAGTACCTAGTGACTTATACCTACAGTAAGAATATTACAATGAGGTAGGCACTGCTTAATTGCCTACATGTAATGCAAGCCACTGGCTCACATTTTTGTGCAAATAAACCATATGAAAGCATATTCGGCAGGTGAGCCGCGAGGAATGAATATACACTGCAACGAGTGCGCTTCAACACGAAAAGTTAAATGTAACAGTATTTGTTGCAATTATATCGTAATTGCTAGGATATCAATTTTTAAATAAGGCTTTACATATTATAATGTTTTTGGAAGAGATAGGCCGATTGTATGTGGCTGGATGATATATAAGTACTATAATATTTTGGTTTATAAAAAATTAGGTAAGTAAACAAACATATCATCACGCTAGATCCCTTGTGGGGTAGGCAGAGGGTACAGAGTTTGACGGACGATTTAGCGCAGTGGTTAAGAGCTTAAGCCGCTCCGCCCACTGTGTCTAATAGTCGCGGGTTCGATTCCCGCACGGGACAAATCTTTGTGTGATCCACAATTATTTGTTCCGGTCTGGGTATTTGTTTGTGAATTTTCATGTTTGTAAACGCACCCACGATACAGGAATAAATCCTAGGGGCTACGTTAAAAAAAAAAAAAAAAAGTTTCAACAGGCTTTTTCCTTACAGAACTCTCTAGCTTCCTCCACTCTCATAGTTCTTCATCTTACACACACGCCGGTTAGGGAGTAACCGGGTATTAGGAAAGTAAGACGATTATAATAAATTATGCGAAATTGTAGACTTGAAATATTGTCATAAATATCACTACTTTATTATACAAGACATTGTTGAAAATCTAGAGTCTTTGACTAGCCGTAAAAGAGGTTACGTTACACTTATAGTGTCTATAATAATCAACAAAAAAGTATGGCAAAATTCCAAACACTATATTGTAAATATTATATTGTTCGCATACTGAGTTCTTAGATTTACGCGAATATTACACATGAAATAAAACTATTTATTCGGATTTTATCGCGGTTTATTTTGATTTTTAAGTTCCCGACGTTTCGAGTGCTTTGCAGCACCCATGGTCACGGGAAGGACTGAGGTGTTAGACGTCCAAAAGGCATAGTTGTTCCGGGGTACCCTCAAACTTCTTAATTATTTTTGTTTTTGTTGGTCCGATCTACGCAGAATGAGCTCACGGTGTCTTGAGGTCTTGCAGTGTTATGCTTGGTTTTAGATTTGATTATATTAATTACTGGATCCCAAGACGATGGAAGCACCCAGCCATCTTCTCTATTGAAATTAGGATGTTTTTTTAATTTTAATAGCCTCGCGAACCATCCTTGGTAGGAATCGGTGTTCTTTCACGAGGATTTGTGGTCTATCAAATCTGATGTTATGGCGGGTGCGGTCAAGGACATGTTCACAGACTGCAGACTTTTTTGAGCGACGGTGTTTTAGGTCAGCTATGTGTTCTTTAACCCGAGTTTTTACTGGTCTTTTTGTTTGTCCTATGTAAGAGAGACCACATTCACAATCAAGCTTGTATACTCCTGCATCTTGAAGAGGGATGTGACACTTGACAGATGGTAAAAACTGACTAATCTTCTTTGGCGGCTTATAAAATGTTTTAATTGAAGCACGCTTCAAGATGTAGCCAATCTTGTCTGTGACTCCTCTTATGTAAGGTAGTACAGCAGGGAGACGCTCGACTGTGGCTGGTTTCACTCGGTCACTGTAACGTTGGCGTGGGACTCGAAGCTTATTGTCGTGCAGGACTTGCTTGACATGTTGAAGCTCGGCAGCCAGATGTTTCTTGTCACAGATCCCTTGTGCTCTCTGAAACAAAGATTTACCCACAGTAGCTAACTGTGATGGATGGTGGTGAGATTCACCGTTTAAGTACCTATCAGTATGGGTCTTTTTTCCATAAACCGTATGGCTTAAGGTGTTGTTGGGGTTGGGTGCTGCAAAGCACTCGAAACGTCGGGAACTTAAAAATCAAAATAAACCGCCATAAAATCCGAATAAATAGTTTTATTTCATTATATTGTTCGTTTACAATATTTCGGTAGTTTGCGATATCCCTACATTTATTTCTCTTACAGTGCTTAGATTTATCAGACGGTATACTTGTATATTTAGTTCATAATAATCCCTAATTTACCGCAGCGATTCTCCTGATACTTTAACTTAACCTTTTTTCTTCTAAATACACTAAACCTGGCAATCACAAAAGCTACTCACAAACACTTTATTTCTCATTTACCTATTAGCCCCTTCCCGAGAGGGTATTTACAGTTATTAAATTTACAAGAACTTATTAAAGCACTCCACTTGAAACAGCCTAAAAGATTTACACCGTAACTTAACCTGCACAATTTGGACCCAACAAAACACTAATTAGAATATAACGCAGACGAACTTGTTCCAAGTTGTTCAGATAACTAAAGTTTCCTCAAGTTATTGATAAGACGTTAAGCGAAGACACGGAGTTGACGCAACAACACACACAACAGATGCATAAACGAGAAACAATGTGCAGTATTACGTAGGCAGGGATGTAAGGGCGTAATACAAAATTGAATTATAGGCATACAAGGAATTATTGGCCCGCGGCCAAAATCGGAACTAACGCTGTCATCTATACATATATAGTATAAGTATCTGGTCATGTCGTTATTATGACAGTCGCAGAGTTGCCAATTGCCATGAAGTTTACCCACGTTTTTTTTTAATTAATATCCACCTACTGAAAATAGGAAAATTTTACTGAACCCTAATTTCATACCAACGCCCCCTGTTAATGTCATCCATGGGCTAAAAGATCCTTGTTGCACTTTATTACGCAGACAGGGACGTAAGAGTGTAATACATGAACATATATAAAAAAAATACATACAGACGAACATAAAACTTTCTTTTTGAAATCGGTTAATAGTTGAGGTATTCCTGAATTCGAACTCATCAGTGTGACAGTGGTAGTGAGCCGGCAGTGAAACGCAGTTATTATATTCTCTTTTGGCAGTAAGTTGAACAGAACTACATAGTAAAACAAAGGCAGTGGGACAAATGGATATAAACGTCCTTTTCTATGAATCCCGTTTTCCCTCTGCAGTGATGATGGGTCAAACTGGAATGAATTTTAACTATAACTATTAAATTTCCATGGTAGAACTCGTTACAGAAATAATTGAGAATACAACAAATTCTATGAACAAAATGTAGTTTAAAGAGTCTAGAAAAGGGAGTCTTCGGACAAAAGGCCTTTGAAATGTGTATTCCTTTAATAACACACAATTTTGTTAAAGTCGAAAAGATGATGTAAGGCTGATCTCACTTTGCATAGGTATCTAAAAACACTTCGATGATATAAAAATTACTTAAAATCAATCAATATGCGCGTGCAATAATCTCTTTAGCAGTATAATTATTGTAATCTTACGTGTCTAAGAGAAAGAAACGTGAATGTGTTTACTTTATAGCCAGATTTCTTTCTCAAAAATACAGCATTCATCACGCGCATCCATCAGGTAAATGTTTATTTTATTTATTTTATTTTATTTATTTAGGATCACCAACATGACATACAATTATAACATTCGAAAACTTAATTAAATAAAAACTTAAACTAATTGTTTTCATATTTATAGGCAACCACGGCATGCAAATAGTGAGAACTTAAAAGATTATTTAAAATATTATCGTATACAAAAAGAAAATAAACAAAGAATGAGAACAAAAAATAATAAAATATAGAATTTCTTGAAGGGTTGCATGTAAATATATATATATATATATATATATATATATATATTGTTAGCGCTTATACCCCGGGCGTGGGGACAACACGTCATGTCACGTGATTCCTTTAGCAGAGAGGGGATAGCGCGCGCGCCTCGTCGAGCGGTCGAACGGAAAACCACTTTTTGGGGAGCAGCCGGCCGAGTAGGACGTATCTTGAGCTCATACCCCAGTCGTTGTATTTCTTTTCGTTAACGTTGTTTTTTTTTATTAAATAATTTTTAAAATGATCGCTAAATTCAGAAGTGGGATAGGCTCTCTTGCTTGTTACCGCTTCTGGACCATCTTGGCGTTACATTTAAATTTGAGTATAAAATCTCTAACAAAATTAGACGAACTAAGCAAAATAAGCGGGGACTAAAAACAGAGGATATTGAGCTCAGGAATACGCTAGGTACTATCTTAGAGCGTTTAAATGTGCTCGAGAACCACGAGGTTAGGACAAAGTCACCTGGGACACCACGTGATCTTGACACGGAGGAGGCAGGCACGATCGCCGTGCCGCTACCCGCATTGAGCCCGCGTTCGTCAGCCGTTGATACGGAAGCAAGCACTTCAACCGCGTGCGACCCGACAATGGACAGGATCATTGGAGCATTGAGCGCGCTTACCAAAGTAAGATCTACCCATTATTATATTTCGAAGTTTGACCCGAGTGTTAATGACTTCGACTCTTGGTGTAATGAAGTGGATAGGGTGCGCGGCACGAATCGTTGGGACGACAACGAATGCCTGTCGCGTATAGCCAATTCTTTAAAGGGCGAAGCACGTAGCTGGCTTAACCATTGGGCTACTAACGACCGTAGCTGATCTAACTTTAAACACGAATTCAAATCGTTATATCCACGAAGAGTCTGTGTGGCAGATGTTTTGTTTAAGGTTATGTCCACGTGTTTTGATGATTTTGCTTCGTACGCAGAGTATGCTAGACGCTCAATTTTACGGCTTAACATTGTAAATGGCTTGAGTGATGAATTAATTGTCGCTATAATTATATGAGGCATAAACGACCCTCAGATACATGCATTTGCAACTAATGCTAAGTTACTTTTGAATTTTATTTGTTGAATTCTTATCAATTTACACTAATAATAAGCGTGTATCTAATAATCGTGTCTCATTCCCGTGATTCTGTGCGTTCGTAAACGATCATACCCTCTTTCGGAATATAATAAAAAATACTATTAGTTTGGGGGTACGAGCCACGTTCAAAAATTTTGTCCAAAGAAAATTAATACCGACACTCAAATAAATAAGCTAATAATTAGTATGGTTGTTCGTATTGTAAAAAAACCGGGTCATGCATTGATACGTGTTTTGCTTAGGATCGTTCGAGATCCGGCGATAAGAAGAAAGTAAATTTGTGTCGCGAACAAGTGAATACTTCGAATGACATTCCAACTGTTGTGATTCAAGGCGTTCCGGTAGACGCGCTCATCGACAGCGGTATATGTGTTTCGGTTCTTAAATATATTAACAGCAATCGAATTCCATCCTCTCTAGTGCTAAAAGGTATAGACAGAATGTTGAATCGACTTATGTTACGCAAGTAGTTCAGTTTAATGGAGTATCCTTAGTTGGTAATTGTTGACAGGAATTGCTTGCTAATATATAACAATTTACTAGTCATTTCATAGTAGGTACGGCTGTGTCCACAGTGACCACTGGGAGGATGAGCATTCAGTTGAACAGCATAACCCCAGTTTATTATAGGCCGTATAAGCTGTCATATGACGGACGATTTAGCGCAGTGGTTAAGGGCTTAGCCCGCCCCGCCCACTGTGTCTAATAGTCGCGGGTTCGATTCCCGCACGGGACAAATCTTTGTGTGATCCACAATTATTTGTTCCGGTCTGGGTATTTGTGTATGTGAATTTTCATGTTTGTAAACGCACCCACGACACAGGAATTAATCCTAGTGTGGGGCAACGTTTTTTAAAAAAAAATAAATAAAATACGTGTGAATTATATCTCAGGGTCAGGTGAGACCGAGCGTTAGAAAAATCAACCACTTGTTGAGTCCCCGCTACCCACAAACGTAAAATAAATTAGGCGATATACTTTCGTCGTTACATATGCAAGTATGCGACCAAACCCATTCCTATCTCTCTTTTAACCCGCAATGGAGTGCCGTTCAAATAGGGAGAAGAACAAAAGGGCGCTCATATGTCATTGATCGATTGTCTTACGAGCAAACCGGTGCTTGCAAATTTTGACCCCAAGTTACCAACGGAACTGCATACAGATGCAAGTTCTGTCGGATACGGAGCCGTTCTTTTAAAAAAAACACTAGGCCAAAAGGCGTAGGGTAGGAGCTGAACCTCGATACTGTTCATACGAACTTGAGACGTTGGTGGTTGTAAATGCACTACACGAACTTCCCCGCTGCAGCTGCTTGTCGGCATAGACGGAGCGACTCCCTTACTTAAGTCGTTGGTGCGCAACACTGCTGCTGCTGAAGTACAGCCCAACCGCGAAGGCATGAGGGAATTGCCTAGACAACGAGCTGCGAAGCTACTGGATGACAATTGGCGTAAGCAAGATGAAGTGGTAAACAAAACCCGGTCGAATTTTTAATACTAACGATTGGCTATTTGTCAGCATAAGTTCACAGGTAACTGGCAAATTTGACTCTGGCATGTATGGCCCGTATTCAGTATCAAAAGTACTAACCGTATGGGCGGTTCGAGTTGAGTTTGCTTGGTGCTTCATGTAGGAAGACCACACATGCATCCGCAGATTATATGGTGCCGTGGCGTGGCGAGTGGACGCCTGATGCATGTGCCACATTTTTTGAAAGTAAGTTGAAATGTTTGACTATCACTTGTGAAATGTCGGTATATAGACTGGTGTGCTGATTGATGATGATGATGTGGTCTTTGTGTACCTGTGAGGAATCCGATATACGCAGCATATAGTATGCACGTATATCGATGCCAGTATGCGGACTCGTGTGCCTATGCTGATGCCGTTATGCGAACTGTGTGCCTATGACGATGCCGGTATACATGTTAGGCATGTATATCGATGCCAGTATGCGAACTCGTGTGCCTATGCTGATGCCGTTATGCGAACTGTGGGCCTATGACGATGCCATGCTTATACGCAAACTAGTGTAGATCTTATGCTATATATGGCGTTATCATCATGTAGACATGGTGCTGCTTTCTCTGAATATTTATTTAATCTTAATTATGCAACAACTAAGTGCTTTTAAATATAAATTCATGAGGGACTGATATGTTGTCTCGTTTACTTATAGATGCAGACTGTCCGGAAGCCACGACCAGCCAGGCAGATCAGACAGACCACGTCGAGGTAGTAGAACCAGGATGCACCGCCAGCAATGCTTCCTAGGTGGACGAGGACGTCCACTTGTCAGGAGAGGCCGTGTTAGCGCTTGTACCCCGGGCGTGGGGACAACACGTCATGTCACGTGATTCCTTTAGCAGAGTGGGGATAGCGCGCACGCCTCGTCGAGCGGTCGAACGGAAGACCACTTTTTGGGGAGCAGCCGGCCGAGTAGGACGTATCTTGAGCTCATACCCCAGTCGTTACATTTCTTTTCGTTAACGTTGTTTTTTTTCTTTACATAATTTTTAAAATAATATATATATATAGGTTAACATGTAATTTTTTAATATAGTCGCTAAGGTAAACAGGACGTGTGATACTTTTTAATCTTTTCTTTAAATTTTGCAAGACTGTTGGAAAAAATATCAACATCAATTGTTTTATGTAAACTATTATATTGCTTCGATAATCTATTGATTGGGGAGTATAACCCTAAATTGGTTTTTGAACTGTTTGTATGGAACGGAACAAATCGATTAGGTCTTGGTAAATTGAGAGGTATATTAAGCATAAATTTAAACAGTATATCAGCACAATCAATTTTAGCATTAATAAATTTGTACAGGAATAACACGTCCAATTGAATCCTACGGTCAGATAAAGAATGTAACTTAAAATATTTAAGGCGAGAAGAATAACTGGGAAGTTGTTTGGTTAGTTTACAACTGTACACAAGGTGCCACAGAAACCCTTTTTGAATACGTTCAATATTTTTTTTGTAAATATCGTATTGTGGACTCCAAACGACACAAGCATATTCTAAAATAATTCTGACGAGTGCGTTAAACAAAGTTATTTTAGTACGAGGAATGTTAAACAGTCGAATGTTGCGTAAAACAAAGCCTAAAATTTTGAATGATTTAGTTAGAATTGAGTTAATATGATCGTCTAACTTTAGTTTTTTATCATATATTATGCCCAGGTCTTTGATTTTCTGGAGTTCTTGGAGAGAGTGATTATTTATTTTATAATGGCTGGTTATATTAGTTTTATTGCGAGAGAATTTAATAAAATAACATTTACTGACGTTAAGATTCATAAGATTATTATTGCACCAATGATTAAGTCGGTTTAAATCTTCTTATAAAAGAGCAATATCCTGATGGGAGTGAATAGGTCGAAGTATTTTCAAATCGTCAGCAAAAAGATAGTAATCTGAATTTTTGAAGCAGTCCGAAATGTCGTTAACATATATGTTAAATAGTATTGGACCTAAATGGGAACCTTGGGGTACTCCCGAACAAATAGGAAATGGTTGGGATGTGAATCCATTTACTACAACGGCTGAGAAACGACCTTTTAAATAGGATGAAAACCAATCAAGAAGGTTATGAGTAATATCAATAGCAGATAGTTTTTGTATTAAAAGATCATGATTAACAGTGTCGAACGCTTTGGAGAAATCTGTATAAATGACGTCTACTGGGATTTTAGAGTCAACTTCTGTAACTAACTTATCGTGAAAAAGTATGAGGTTAGTTACTGTAGATCTGGCAGCCATAAAACCATGTTGTTTATTAGTTATTAACTGTTTGATATGCCATGAAACTAACGGAAATATTAAAGATTCGAACAGCTTATCAAATATAGGTAAGATAGAAATCGGTCGATAGTTACAAACGAAATTGGCTTTGCCAGTTTTCGGTAGGGGAACAACAAGAGATTGCTTCCATGCCGTGGGAAAGAAACCATTTTGCAAGGATTTATTGAATATTAAACATAAAGGGAGGGATAGAGATTCAGCACATCTTTTCGCAAATATAGATGGAATGCCATCTGATCCAGCCCCTTTAGTGTGGTCAAGATTTTTCAATGCAGTACTTACGCTACTTTGTGCAAGAGTAAATGAAGCTAGACTAATATTTGTATTTGCATACTGTTTATGGAGTATAGGTGCTACGGTTTTAGAATTGGGAATATGATTATGTGTTGAATATATCGCAGAAAAGTGCTGAGCAAACAAATTGCACAACTCAGGTCCGTTATTAGCAGAATGTTCATTAAAATACATGGGTATGGGATAAGATCCCGAATTTTTTCTTTGTTGTTTGACAAAAGACCAGAATAATTTAGGATTTTATGTAAGGGTTGATTCAAGCTGTGATAGGTTATTTCTGTAACAAATATTTATTTTAGTTTCACATCTGGCTTTAAGGAGATGAAAAGATATTACATCAAGCGGATTGTTAAACTTTTTTATCTTTATTCTGTATTTAAATTTTTCGCGCAACATTCTTTTTAGACTACTGTTAAACCAAATGGGAAATTTCTTGGTGTGAGGAACACAATCATCAATATTTTTTCTGATTTTAGCATAAAATATTGTTACCATGGAATTCACATTAATACATACTGAAAATTCATTATTCCAATCAATATCATTCATCCTTCCAACTATTACATCGTAGTCAGCATTGAAAAAGTTGAGCTGAGGTGTATTATTACATTTAACGTAATCATCAAAAATGTGACTCATTTTAAAAGATAAAGGAGGATGGAGTTTATCAAGAGCACTTAATATGGTTTCACTAATTTTAATGTCAGTAATGATAGTGTTACTTATAACTAAATCAAGTATCTTACCCATGCTATTAATAACGTCATTAAATTGATAGAAGTCGTTGAGTGCGAGGAAGTTCAGCAAATCCGAGGATAGGTTGTTGTTGCTATTATTAGTGGCTGTGGTATATAGTTTACTGTTAGTTTCTTTTTTCCATGAAATATTGCTTTAGTTAAAATCGCCAAGAAAAAGCACATTTTTGAGTGTTTCCATAGCTTTATTGACATTATCCAAAAAGTGGTCAAGTAAATGTTTTTGTAAAGGAGGTGGTAAATAAACACAACATATGTATAATTTGTCAGTATTATTATGTTTATCTGTAATATCTACACTGATCCAGACGTCCTCGCACCCACTTTCAAGATCATAGAGGCGTGTAGAATTAAACTTTTTAGAGACAGCGATTAGAACGCCACCACCATTTTTTCTCTTATGAAATTCACTTGTTTCGCGATCACGCCTGTAAACTATGTATCTCTCATCAAACAATTCACTGTCAAAAACCGAGGATTTAAGCCAAGTTTCACTTAAACAAATGATGTCATAATTCGAGTTTAAAATATTCCAATACAATTCTGTTGTTTTAGTATAAAGGCCTCTTACATTTTGATAATATATTGTAACAAGCTGACGTCCGGACAGTGGGCGTGGCCAACACCCTTCCACGCGGTTTGGGGTTCTCACGAGGTCTCGAGCGGCGAGCTGGCGGTTACCTCGCTCTCTTTTTGCTTGGGCGGTCGGACAGTGCGGACGTGCTAGGGACTAGTCGATAGTTCATAAAATCATATTTGTTATTTAATTTAAATCACTAATTAATAATTTGTAAAATATTAATCATAAAGGTTTTGTGCTCTGCGTGTATTTTTTTTATTAAATTTCACTTCTGGTTTGTAATATCAGAAGTGGGATTGTGCCTCGTGGCCTACCCGCTTTTGGTACGACTGACCGACATTATAAATAAAAAAAAAAAAGAATTGTTTTCACATTAACGTTTTATAAAGATTGTTCATGTGAAAACCCCTTCGATAGCTCAGTTGCTGGTCCTGAGTTTTCTATCGGTTAGATTTGGGAGTCCAGGCACCGCAATCCCCAAATACAAGGTGAACCACTCACCTTGACTCGTCTCCCGAAGGTAGCTCCGCCGTGCACGGCTGCCTGGTTGTTTCAATCCTTTTATATTGATGTCTTTAGCATACCACCTTATTGTCCGAAATCTCACAAGTTGTTTTTCACAAATAAACCGACGAATAATGTAGTAATTTAAATATTTCCGGTAATCGATCAACACCCTTGCACCCGAATTCAATGTTGTAGTTTTTCAACTACCCTCATATTCCGAGTCGCAGTTTTTGCGGTCCACCCACATAATTGGTGAATCACAATGCCCGAACATCCCCCCGCCTAACCAAGACCCGTCTTGGTTCCTAATTATCTATGGGTAACCTACACAATTTAGAAATGGGCCTCATCAGGACACCGTTTTGAGTTTTCACTTCTGCAACCCGTACAACCCCGTCTTTACCTGGTAAAAGTTTGACTAACCGTCCGCGTTTCCAATGTAAAGGAGCTAAATTATCTTCTTTAATCAAAACCAAGTCATTGAGTTTAGGAGGTTCCGTCTGTGAGGTCCATTTGAACCGCTGTTGAAGAGTGTGTAGGTATTCATTTTTCCACCGAGACCAAAAGTGTTGAGACATCTTTTGAATTTGTTGAAACCGAGACAGCCGGTGCACACTGACATCGGTGTAAGGGTATTCAGGGAGAGCCACCAGTGGTTGTCCAATCAAAAGGTGCCCCGGAGTTAATACATCCAGATCCGCCGGATCCGTACTAAGCGGATATAACGGGCGAGAGTTCATGACGGCCTCCACCTTGGTGAAGAACGTGGTGAGCCCTTCGAACGTTAAACGTGCTTCGCCGAGCACACGCTTGACGTGTGTTTTTGCAGATTTAACCGCCGCCTCAAATAAACCGCCGTGGTTTGGACTCGAGGGCGCATTAAATAGCCATTTAATGTGATTCTTCGTCAAGTTCCGTTCAATTTCAGATTGGTTGTCCCGCAAGAAAACATACAATTCTTTTAAATATTTATCCGTGCCCGTATAATTTGTGCCACAATCCGACCGCACTAGTGAGGGTAGTCCTCGACGAGAAATAAATCGCGTAAACGCCGCTATAAAGGCTTCAACCGATAGTTGACTGACTACTTCCAAATGAACACATTTAGTACTTAAACATACGAAAATGCACAAAAAACATTTTTCTATCTTCGCGTTCCGTAGCGAGCTAGATTTAATATAAAATGGTCCGGCAAAGTCCGTACCGACTCCGAGAAACGGACGAACACCCTGTACACGATCTGCGGGCAGATCCGCCATGAAGGGTTGGACAGGTCGCGCCCGGGACCGGTAGCACTGTACGCATTTAAAGGTGATATGACGCGTCACGCGTCGAGCCGAAACAATCCAATAGGTCCGAGATAAAATGGCCGAAAGTGTATTTGCACCGACGTGACAAAATATTTTATGATAATGAGTTACCAATAGTTCCGTGAAGCGACCTTTGCCCGGTAGTAAAACAGGATGCCGCGCAGCGTACGGCAGCTCCGACGCACCTATTCTGCCGCCGACACGAAGCAACTGATCGTTATCAATGAATAAATTCAACCGCCGAAGTGAGCCCTTAATTGATTTCTTTGACTGAAGGGCCGAAATTTCTTCGTGAAAATATGTATTTTGTACAATTCGTATTAAATGTATGGTCGCGTTTCTACGTTCCGCAACTGAGAGATTACCGCCGAGTTTACATGTATTTTTACAATTATTAGCGAACCGTAGTGTGTACGCCGTTACATTTATTAATTTATCGTACGAACTGTACCGATCCAATAAATCGAATTCTGAATCGACGGTATTAAGGTTAACAACTTTAGCTTTCATGCCCGGTAACATGTCCGCCGGAAAGTCCGAGCACTCGCCGGGCCACCGGGCCGGGGGGTCCCGCAACCAGCGCGGCCCCCACCACAGCGGGTGCTGCAGCAGCTCGTCGGCTGTCGCGCCGCGCGACGCCACGTCCGCGCAGTTCATCTCGCCGGGGACATGTCTCCATAAAATATCTACTTTAGATGAAATAATTTGAGATACCCGATTTCCTTCAAACACTTGTAATTTATGTGGTGATGTTTTTAGCCACGCCAATACAATGGTACTATCACACCAACACACGACATCATCAATCGCAATGTCACTCTGCAGGGAGGGGACTATGTGGTTGATAAGCGTAGTCAATAGGGTCGCACCACTCAGCTCTAACTTAGGGATGGTCCGCTTTGTGTTTAATGGTGCCACCCGAGACTTAGCCATAAGCAACCGCATAAAGACATTACCGGCCTCATCCACCGACCGCAAATATACGACCGCAGAAAATCCTACCGATGATCCGTCACAAAACCCATGAACCGAATAACTGCTATTTTTATCCGGTTTCAGACATCTAGGTATTGTAATCTTTTGTAGATTAGGCAAATCAGAAACGATATCGCGCCACGCTCGCACTATATCCTGCGGCGCGGGAGCGTCCCAGTCTACCTTCCGTGAATTATCACCAGTGCTAAGCAATCGTTGTAGTAATAATTTAATTTTGAAAACAACCGGACACACCCATCCGAGAGGGTCGTAAAGGCGAGCCGTCAATGATAAAATACTGCGCCGAGTGACAGTAGTGTCCGTTGGTAGATTCAACTTATACGAAAAACTGTCTGACCTTGGGTTCCACTGTATACCTAAAACCTTCATAAATTCCGATCCGTCGGTATCCATGTTAAATGACTGAGCCGTCTCCAAATGATCCGCCGGCAAGTCGTCCAACAGTTCCGGTGCGTTCGACGACCACTTCCTGAGCTCGTAGCCCGCCGTGTGCATGAGCGCCACGAGCTCGTCCTTCAGATGCCTCGCGTCGCGCAGCGTGTCCGCGCCGCCGTTCAGATCGTCCACGTAACTGTTGTGACGCAGCAGCCGGGCCGCCCGCGGGAACCGGTGCTCCTCGTCACTCGCCAACTGATGTAAACACCGTATAGCGACGAATGGACTGGACTTTAACCCGTATGTGTTTGTGGTCAGCTCATAAACTACCAACGGTTCATCGGGTGACGAGCGCCAATATATTAATTGGTATTTCCGATCGTCCGGATGTATCCAGGTTTGCCGGAACATCATTTTCACATCCGTAGTGAACACAAACAGAGGCAACCGAAAATTAATTATAATTTGTGTGATGTCATTTTGAAGTCGTTCACCCGTGAACAAACAATCGTTGATGGACGCACCGGTGCTGGTGGGTACACTTCCGTCGAAAACTGCCCGAATTTTTCCGACGTCGCCTAATTTTTTAAAAACACCGTGATGCGCAAGAAAATAATGTTCCTGTCCTGACGAAACATCAAATTTGGAAACCGTCATATGACCGAGTCTTAAATATTCCGACATAAATTCCACATATTTTTTTTTAAATTCTGGTAGCCGTTTCATTTTTCGTTCTAAGGCCGTAAATCGACGCAGGGCCGTCTCCATAGATTCTCCCAACCGCTGTCGATCTGGCAACAGTGGTAATCTGACAACATATTTTCCGTCCGAGCCGCGTGAGGTAGTTGTAGAAAACAAATGTTCACATTCTAAGTCCGCCGAGTCCTTGATTTTCAGCCTGGGTGGTTCTTCCGATCGCCAAAATCTCTCGACCGCTTCAATTAATGTAACACCAACATTAACATTTGATTCCGAGTTATCATTTTTTAATGGTTGCGCCGGACCGAAAATCGCAAAATCAAAAATGGTGCCTAAAGCATACGGTCCATCAGTACCGAAATTCACCTTTTCACCATTTAAAATTTGACCTAATATGTCACATCCGAAAATTATGTCAACATTTGACATATTAAATGAACCGTCATCCGAAAATTTTATATGAGCAATTTGTTTACTGAACCTACGCGCTAAATATGAAGTTGGTTTCTTCAAAACCACCGCCGTAACCGATAACAAATAACTCGAATTTACCGGTTTAAAATAAAATTTAACAACATGACAACATTCATTGTTATTAAATCCGCCGACGCCTGTTAACGGTGTTTGGTTGTAATGTCGCCTTAAACCCAAACTTGCTACCAAATCACTCTTAATTATAGTGACTTGACTACCCAGGTCTAGCAGGCCTCTGGATTTGATAAAATCCCCCCGATTGGATTTTACTTCTACAATGACCGTGGGTAAGATGACATTATCCGCTAGCCGAGGTACCGAGGCGACATTACACGACTGTAATTGCTATTCCTGTGGCACACGCGGCACCACAGGACTCGACTGCCGCCCACCCCAATCAGTCCGCTCCCGGCGGTGTCGGGTCTCCCAGTCCCGCTGTTCCCGTGGGTCCGAATCACGCCCGTAACCATCCTTTAACTCGCGTACCCGGTCCATAGATCCCGCGGAACTATCACCACGCCGTGGATAACGCGAGTCTCGAACCGACGACCTAGGAGACGCGTGCCGTGACCGCCGCGACTGAGTAATAGGTGAGCGCCGCCGACCGCCCGTCGCTCTATCGCATTGCGCCGTAACAAATGCGCGCCGTGTATACGGCTCGCCGTCCGCCGGTGAGTCAGAGCGCGCAATGGACGTTGTACAAATTAGTTTGTTATGTCCGATATTTCCGCACCGACTGCATGGTACCTTGCGGGTACACGATGCCGCCAAATGAGTACCGAAGCACCGAAAGCATAAGAATTGTCTTTTAACCCAATCCTTACGTTTAGACCTGGACATGTCAGCAAATTTATAACAGCTGTCTATACCGTGCCCCGACCTCTGACAATAGCCACAGTCTTTAATACGGCCGTAGTTGTTCGCCCGTTCCCGCTGGTCCTGTGCTGGTGGTTCCGTCACAATATTATGCACCCTGCGCTCGGGCCTGTTGTGAGTGCGATCCGCGTAATAAGAAACCGGTTCCGCAGTGGCCGTGTCTATAAGTCTACATTCATGTTGTAGGAATTCTATGAGCTGATCAAAAGTGGGTAAACTTATATTATTGCCACCGTGTTTTTGCTCAAACCGTGTTCTGACGTCAATTGGTAATTTTTGTAGACTTACATGCAATAAAATGTAGCTCCACTCGTTAATTGGAAAATCTAAATTAGCTAATGCCCGCGAAGATTCCAATAACGGGTTCAATATTTTAGTTCGAAGCCCAGCACACTTATTCAACACCGGCAAATGTAAAATCCGCGCAATCAGTGAATCCGCCAACAATCTTTTATTTTCATACCGGCCTTTTAGGATATCCAATGCCGTGTCTAACGACCCGTCCACCATCGGCAGATGTTTAATAAGTGCTTTAGGCTCCTTTTCCACGTGCGAAATAAGATAATGAAATTTTTCCGTTTTAGTGATATCTTTCCGTGTTAAAACCAATGATGTAAACAGACTAATGAAGCTACACCATGAAAAAACGTCCCCGTCAAACGTACTAGGCACAATCCGCGGTAGCCGCGGCGTTGACGCGCCCTCCGTGGGCATGTGGGTGTCGTCAAGGTTCGGATAGGCCGCCGAGACCGCATCCAACTGGTTGTATAACTTCGTGGCCTCTTTGTATTTTACCTCATATCTACCGATTATTTCTTCATCTTCTGAAGAAGTATTGGTCAGTATGCCCTCGTATGACTCCGTTAAAACATTGAAATAGTCATGCAGTTTTTTGAACCGAGCTGATAAAACACCCGAACTACAAGTTTTACTATTTACTAATTTTGACGAATCTACAAACCAGTCGTATTTAATTTTAAATTTGCTTTCAAAAGCTCAAAACACAATGCCTATTACAATTTAAATAATTATTTCTATGCCAAAAGTAGGTACCCCGTTTGTAACCGTTATAAATAAATGAAACCCCTATCTAACCAACTAATTTACGAAAACCCAATCCGGCTCGGGGACCAAAATTATGTTCATGTGAAAACCCCTTCGATAGCTCAGTTGCTGGTCCTGAGTTTTCTATCGGTTAGATTTGGGAGTCCAGGCACCGCAATCCCCAAATACAAGGTGAACCACTCACCTTGACTCGTCTCCCGAAGGTAGCTCCGCCGTGCACGGCTGCCTGGTTGTTTCAATCCTTTTATATTGATGTCTTTAGCATACCACCTTATTGTCCGAAATCTCACAAGTTGTTTTTCACAAATAAACCGACGAATAATGTAGTAATTTAAATATTTCCGGAAATCGATCAACACCCTTGCACCCGAATTCAATGTTGTAGTTTTTCAACTACCCTCATATTCCGAGTCGCAGTTTTTGCGGTCCACCCACATAATTGGTGAATCACAATGCCCGAACAAAGATCATAGTTTTCGTTTAATTTGCTGTGTTCAGTGTTAGTCGAAAATGTCTGAAAAACAGACTTCTTCTCGTAAACGCAAGCGTGATTCGAGCAAGGATGTGCTGGATGCTATTCTTGCTAGATTAAATACGCTTGAAGAACGTTTCGCGACACCGCCGCCGCCGTCCGAGCCACCTTTACAAATTGCGTCGACGTCAGGAGGTGCGTCGCAGGTAGTGCTACCCGCACTAACAAATGACGTGACCACCGACAATGTGCGTGATAACGACTCAACGGCGGGTTGCGCATCCGCTTCGGTATCGCGAGAAAGCAACTATACTACTGAAGACACAACTGGCAGAATCGTGAAGGCCATCACTTTGCTAGTAAAAGTAAGGTCGAATAATTATTTTATCTCTAATTTTGACCCGCATGTTCACAATATCGATGTTTGGTGCGAGGAGGTAGATAGGGCTAAGGAAATTAATGAATGGGACGATAATGAGTGCTTGTCGCGGATTGGAAATTCCTTAAAAGGAGAAGCGCGTGTGTGGCTTAATGAGTGGTCTAGCGCGGATCGCTCGTGGACGAATTTCAAACGAGAATTTAAAGCACTGGGCCCGCGAACCGTCGATATTGCGAACATTCTTTACGAAGTTATGACCAAAGATTCCAAAAGTTATGTCACGTATGCCGAATATGCTAGGCGTTCGTTGTTAAGGTTAGGCCTAGTCAAAGGTTTATCGGATGAACTAATAGTTGCCATAGTTCTACGGGGTATTACCGATCCTCATATTAAGGCCGCGGCCACTAATGCTAATTTGCAACCCAATGATTTAGTACAATTTTTATCGATGTACGTGAAACCAAAAAATGATTTTCGGTCTACCCGCAAGTTTGCACGTGTTTCGCGTTCCAGTTCTGGATTATCTATGATACGACGTAACGATAATAACAAAGGAGCTAATGATCTGAAATGTCATTTTTGTGGAAAATTTGGACATAAACGCATAGACTGTATCGGCGCTAAAAGAAAACGGTTAGGCAATAATGCTGGGCCGGGGTTATCTGAAACGCCGTTATCATCACCGATATTAAAGACTTGTTCTTTTTGTAAGAAAAAATGGCCATGTAGTGGATGATTGTTTTGCCAAACAACGTTCAGAGTCTAGCAACCTTAACCCACGTATTGTAAATTTTTGTCGAAAGTTAGATAGCAGTGTTTGGGGGTCGACGACTGATGTCATGAGTGCTGTAATCGAGGGTGTGCCGGTGGACGTACTTGTAGACAGTGGTTCTTGTATATCACTTTTATCAAATTCGTTGTTAAAACATTTTAATGCCAGCCAGAAACCTACCTATCGTATTTTACGAGGCATAGGAAGTCAATTGGTCGAATGTAAATTGTTTGTAACATTAATTGTTGAACTACCCCACATATCTATCGAAGCCGATTTCTACGTAGTACCTCATGGTTGCATTAATACTCCCGTGATTATTGGTACCGACATTTTAAATCGCGACGATATCACGTATGTCCGACAAAATGGTGTTCAACTTTTGATGCGTTCAAATACACCTATCCCTGTAAACAATATTTTTGATATTAGTAATGTAAATACGCCTCTTGAGGGTAAAGACAAGGAATTACTTCTATCGATTATAGGAAATTTTGCAAGTTATTTTATAACTGGTACTGCGTCGCCAACAGTTACAATAGGTAGCATGAAAATAGAAGTTTTCAATAGTGAACCAGTATGCTATAGGCCTTATAAATTATCGTATGACGAGCGACTTCGCGTTCGGAATATAGTTAAGGATTTCATGGCTAAGGGCATCATACGAGAGTCGGAATCACCTTATGCAAGCCCCGTGATCCTAGTTAAAAAGAAGGACGGTACAGACCGAATGTGCGTGGATTATAGGGTCTTAAATTCACGGACTATCAAAGATAAGTTTCCCTTGCCGCTCATAGAGGATCACATTGATAGATTGGGGTCAAGTAGATTCTTCTCAAGCCTGGATATGGCAACTGGTTTCCACCAGGTTCCCATGGAGCCAGGTTCAATTGCAAAAACCGCTTTTGTAACCCCCGAAGGTCACTTTGAATATATAAAGATGCCGTACGGTCTTTCCAATGCGCCTGTAGTGTATCAAAAGATAATATCCAAAACTCTCAAGTCGTTTATCGAAGCAGGAAGCGTCTTAGTATATATAGATGACGTTCTTTTGCTAAGCAAATCGATATCAGAAGAATTATTATTATTGCGACAAGTTTTGGAAACCCTCACTTCATCAGGGTTCTCTATAAATTTAAAGAAATGCAACTTTCTTAGTCGTGAAGTAGAATATCTTGGGAGGGTCATTAGTAATGGTCAGGTTAGGCCGAGCACGCGTAAAATCCAAGCCTTGATCGATTCACCAAAACCCCGAAATGTCAAGCAAATTAGACAGTTCCTTGGTCTTGCGGGATATTTTAGAAGGTACATCTTAAATTACGCTCAAAGAACAGCTTGTATTGCACGTCTAACAAAAAAGAATGTACCTTTTGAATGGGGAGTTGAACAAGACAGAGCTCGTGAATACATTATTCACTGTCTAACTAATGAACCGGTCCTTGCAATATATGACCCCCAGCTACCGACTGAGCTCCACACTGACGCGAGTGCTATCGGGTACGGTGCGATTTTGATACAGGTCCGTGGGGATGGTCTTAGGCGCGCTGTAGCGTATTTTAGTAAATCGACCCAAGGCGCGGAGCCTAAGTACCATTCTTACGAACTAGAAACCTTAGCCGTGGTAAAAGCTCTCCAGAACTTCAGGAAGTATTTGTTAGGTATACCCTTTAAAATTGTTACGGACTGTAACGCTTTAAAACTAACGGAGCGTAAAAAAGACTTGCTCCCCCGCGTAGCCAGGTGGTGGTTATCCATGCAAGACTACCAGTATACTTTTGAATATAGGAAAGGGTCTTTGATGTCACATGCCGACTACCTTAGTAGGAACCCTATTGATGTATGTCATATACAAAACCCCAAAAATTGGGCTAAGTTAGCTCAATCTGCAGACGAAGAGACACTAGGTCTCATTGATAAACTGAATAATGCCCAACTAGACTCCTCGCGATACGTCGTACAAAATGGATTGCTATACGTTAAATACTGTCCCATTGGCGAAGAATCGCGTTTATTGTGTTATATCCCCAAAGGATATAGATTGAGTCTACTTCATGTATTTCATGACGATCATGACCACATTGGCTACGATAAGACTGTAGAACTTATTCTACGACATTTCTGGTTCCCTGGGTTGCGCTCATTTGTCAGAAAATATCTCAAACACTGTATTGTGTGTTTATCTCACAAGCGAGTGCCACGCGCTCCTCATCAGCCTATCGAATCTTGGTCTAAGCCAGATGTTCCTTTTGCTGTAGTACATATGGATGTACTTGGTCCACTGCCTGAATCGCACGGTTTTAAGTACGTATTGATTATTATCGATGCGTTTACAAAATACTGTCTCTTGTATTCCCTTTATCGTCAGGAGACTGACGAGTTAAAGCGTGCATTTACCGATGCGGTTTCATTATTTGGATCTCCGAGACTGTTAGTAACGGATCGTGGTCGGATGTTCGAGAGTACCGCTTTTCGGGACATGGTTGGGTCGTTTGGCAGTGACATTCATTTTATCACGCCAGGCATGCACCATGAGAATGGGCAGGCTGAGCGTTATTGCCGAACTTTACTAAACCTACTTCGTATTGAAGTGAACCATAAAGGTCATAGTTGGTCGGATATGCTATGGAGGATTCAGCTTATTCTAAATAGTACGAAACACAGTACCACGAATACGTCACCCTTCCAACTGCTCATCGGAACCGATTCTTCCACACCCATCATACGCGCCCTCGTTCGGGATGTTGCGATAAATATCGCTACACCGAATCGCGAAGCTATTATGGCACTCAGGAGACAGCGTGTGTCGTCACTGCTAACAAGTAATCAGCAAGAACAGGACGAATATGTAAACAAAAATCGTATGTCGCCCCAAGTGTTTAATGTGAATGACAAAGTCTTCGTAATTAAGTCCTCGCAGGCCGTGGGAAAACTAGATTCCTGCATGCGTGGGCCTTACAAGGTGATGAAGCGACTTCCACACCATCGATATGAACTGAAGCTGCTGGCTTGCTCATACGGAAAGCGTACAGAGGCTGCAGCTGAAAACATGATAGCATGGGCAGGAGAATGGACTCCAGAGACCTGTGCAGCGTTTTTCGATTGTAAGTTACTGATATTATTATGCTTTCCTGCTTAAGCAGTTTTGTGAACATATGTAATTGGCATGTTGGTATTGAGTGTGATTCTCTACCACGGCGAATGGAATGCTCCGCTGGAGTCTTTTCCATATTCACGTTGACATAGATATTGTGTCACGGCAGACGGATGACTCATTAGAGCCTTTCCGTATTCACGTTGGTATCGAGTGTGATTCTCTACCACGGCAGGGTCGAGCTCTTCCGTATTCACGTTGGTATCGAGTGTGATTCTCTACCACGGCAGGGCAGAGCTCTTCCATATTCACGTTGGTATCGAGTGTGATTCTCTACCACGGCAGGGCAGAGCTCTTCCATATTCACGTTGGTATCGAGTGTGATTCTCTACCACGGCAGGGTCGAGCTCTTCCGTATTCACGTTGGTATCGAGTGTGATTCTCTACCACGGCAGGGCAGAGCTCTTCCATATTCACGTTGGTATCGAGTGTGTTTCTCTACCACGGCAGGGCAGTTGGCTCCTAAGGAGCGCTGTCACGGTATACTAGTCACTACCGCAGTCAGTATAGATACTGGCCAGTTGAGATGAATGGAGGGCCCTCGAGAGATCGAATGGTATGAATGTAGTAGTAGTGTGAAAAACTTTTGTGAGGAATGAGTGCAATGTGAAAACTTTTGTGGAGAATGAGTGTAATGGTATGAAGTATGAAGAGTTATGAGTGCTCCTATTATAACTTAAAGTTGAGTTCTAATGTGACCAATTTATTTGTGTGTTAGCTGACTCTGACGAATCACCGTTAGAGACTACGGCAGAGGGTCAAGCGGGACCTAGCAGTGAACACACCAGAGTTGCGGACGAGGACGACCGCCAGTCAGGAGAGGCCGTGTAACAAGCTGACGTCCGGACAGTGGGCGTGGCCAACACCCTTCCACGCGGTTTGGGGTTCTCACGAGGTCTCGAGCGGCGAGCTGGCGGTTACCTCGCTCTCTTTTTGCTTGGGCGGTCGGACAGTGCGGACGTGCTAGGGACTAGTCGATAGTTCATAAAATCATATTTGTTATTTAATTTAAATCACAAATTAATAATTTGTAAAATATTAATCATAAAGGTTTTGTGCTCTGCGTGTATTTTTTTTATTAAATTTCACTTCTGGTTTGTAATAATATATTTAACGAAGCGAATTTTGTATAATAAACAACCAACCAAATTAAAGAAACAAATGAGTAAATAACTAAAAGATATTACTTTAGCTTATGAAGAGTATCTATGTCTCTAATATAAACAAATGGTGAAGCCTCGTCTTTGCGCATAAATATCTTTCCTCCGCGGATCCACGTGTATTTGTATTGGAGTTCCTTTCCTTTCTGCCTGGCAGCGGCGTGCAGGGATTTATTCTCGGGCAATAGGTGTTCCGTGACGTAGATTGGACAAGACTTCGTAGCACCGATTCCAAGATCCCGACTTTGTAACTTCACCTTAGGGTTGTCTCTATTATATTTAATCACGGCTGCCAAAAATGTATCACGCAGAAGAGGACTGCTTAGTTTAACTAAAACAGAGCGTAGTCGTGTGTTATCAGATACTTTTTTTGCTAATCTGGAACAATAATGGATATCACTGGCGTTAATAGGACACTTTAGAATGCGAGCAAGTTGTTCAACCATTTTTAATACGTTTTCATTTTTATGTTCTGGGACGTACTGTATTTCTAAATTACTAGATCTTGTTATTTGGTCCAGTTGGTTCAAATTCGATGTCAAATTACGAACTGCTGAAGTAAGTTTGCTATTTTCAATTGTAAGTTGGTCTATTATTTTAGATTTGTCACTGCATTCAGTGCGCAGTTCTTCGTATTTCACAGCAATAAAAGATATATATTCTTTATATGTAGACAATTCATCTTTAATAGAACACAATTTCGTTTTAATGTTATTTATTTCCTGTAAGGGTCCCTTTAAATTAGCTTCGGAATACTCATACAAAACTTCCTTCAGTTCTTGTCGTATAAGAGCCCTGAGAATGTCCTCAGAGTGTAGTGCACACAATGGCTTATCAGATGTTTGTTGCTGATTAGCCCTGGGCTCATTGTTTTCACAAAGAAAAGCCATATTTTGAGAAAAATCAATATTATTTGCATGCTTAGAACTTTGCGATGGTGTAATAGAAGAATTGGAATTATCTTTCTTTGATTTCTGACTACTACAACTTTGGCATTTCCATTTATTTTTTTGGTCTTTGGACATACTTTCAAGGCTTTTCGGTGATATTTTCGCACATAGATAATCATAATATAGTAAACATTTAGAGCATTTCATAAAATTACGGTTAGGAATCTTATTGTTGCAAGCAGCACAATCATGAGCCATAATGGAAATTAGTAAAGCGTCTTCGATATAAAAATAATTAAATTAATATTCAGAATTCGGGAAAGCAATGTAAGCACACAGGGCCCTTATTCGCTATGACAATTTAAACACGAAACAAGACGTGTTATCAAACATACGTGTTATTGGCGTGGAATGGAATTCTGTATGCCACTGTCAGATTTGAAAACATGACAAGGCTCGTCACACGCCATGTTTCGAACTGTCAAAATAACACGCTCCGCGCTTGCGTGTTATTGAAAACATGTTAAAAACTTGCTAAGGTAATTCAATGTAAACAAACATTTTTAAATAGTTTTATTGCAATTTAAATGATATATTATGATCATCGCGTCGTCGTCGTAGTAATAAATTATTACTCATAACCAGTGACATTGGAAAATTGTGGTGGCTCATCTATTAAAGTGAACTTCTCAATTTCAACAATAGTGTACACATTTATCTTAAAAATATGGTGTTTTGTTTTAGTTTGTAGTCACAATGAACCGGACGAAAGCTTTTACAGCCCAATTAGCATATTTACCCACCCACAGGTGGAATCTGGGTACATCAATTGTTCTCCTCAAGGAAGCTCATCGAGAAATGTGGAAAGACCTAACCTACCAATTAAATGCGTTAGGAGGCCCATTTAAAACTGTGATCATAAAAAACAGGTACGTATCTACTAAAATAAATGTGGCTTTTGTTATTTTATAAAGACAAATAATTTGTGGTGTGCTACATTATTGATTTTGTGGTGAATTAAATATTTGTATCATTGATTTCATTATAGGGCATAGGTGGATGATGTTGACCTAAAATAACATAATAGGCTATTTTTCATTATCAATTTTCATTACAAGTAGAATGTAGGGTTATTATAATGCATTTTCTATTAGTGAGTCTTAATTGTTCATCAAATAATGTGTTGCATATATTATGAAGCACTAATTTTGCATCTAAAATCATATCCAACATATGAAACTTCTTTTACAGAATTGCTGATGGTTGAGAAAATTAGAACACCCAAGTTGACCCATTCTTGTAGAGGAAGATGTGCGGTGATGTCATGTGTGATGGGAATTTTTATACTAATGAATGAAAGAAAAATGTTTTTATTACAATTTGTTTTTCAATTATAGCTGCATAATTATGGTGTGGTAACCTTGGTAGCAAAGTGGAACCATTACTGTGTGGTATACCAAACTGTATAATTTTGAATGTTTGTTGTTCAATTCAAATAAAATAGCATTTATTGTGGTCATAGGTTACAAAGATGGTATGTGTTGTTGTTCTGATGAGGACTTACAAGTTTCCATTTAACAATACCAAATGACTTGCATGTGATTATTGATTTATTATTCATAAATAAAACTTATTGATTTACCAATTACTTTTGTTTCATTTATATACATACCTGCCCCGCAGGGGATCTGGCTTGATGATGTTTTTATTATTTTATTTTCTTTATTAATTCTTTAATTTAGATAGATACATAGATTATGTATCTATCTATGTATCTGTGTAGATAGATAGCTAGTAAAGATAAAGATACATAGTAAATAAACTAAATAAAAAAGTATACCTTTTAATTCACTGTATGTATATTTGCAAAACAAACTTTAAAATAAAAAATAAACACCGTCACGCCGGTATTCCCGGAGTGGGGGGCAGAAGGGAATAGGGGCGACTATGTTCAGGGAGGACCGGCCTCGACTTGGGCTGTTGCTATGGAGGAAGGCATACATTAGGTGTCTCGCCGTGGTGAACATGAAAGAAACTTGTCCGCTGGCCGGTGCAGAGATGCACTGGCCAGCGGACAAGGGATTCTTCCACGTCGCCGGCGAGGTCGGTGTCTAATCTTGTGTGTGATATCGGTATCTGATAGGAGGGAAGTAAGGGCATTGTAAGGGTTGCTGAAAATATGGCGCGGGCAGCAATAACGGCTGATAGGAGGCGAGTCAAGTGCGTAGGCGGCAGCAGCTAAAAAGGGCTTTAATATAGGTGCGAATAGGTTCAAGGCTGAGATCGGAATGGTGCTAGGTTTAGTCTGGTTTTTCTTAAGTGGCCAATTTTATGAAAAAACATGGTGTGACAACTAAAGACACTAAAGTGGTCGGTTTGGACAAAGAGCAAGGATTGGGGATTAATGAATGAATAAAATAAACCAATTTTGAACCAATTGTATTGCCTTAAGTTATCACACAATATTTTTATGTAAAATTGACCACTTAAAAAAAACAGACTATGTATATGTGTGGGACAAGTCTTTGTTTCCTTAGGTGTGGGTATAGGTTATTGTATTTGACATTCGTACGTTCTAAAACTTGGATCTTTGTTTAATGTTAATTAAAGTTGCCTTTTTTATATCTGGCCCTACTTATTTACTTAGTTTTCAATAGACACATACTTAAAACCATGTTATCAGCACATATAAATATATTTTTACCGAAATTGAATAAGTTGAAACGAATATTCGAAAAACCTATACTTTGCCGGAATTAACAGATGTAAGATTATGAACGAATCCAGCGAAATCTCAAATTAAAAATAAAATTGCCGTAGACAACATTCCTTACGGCATACCGAATACCATTTTGTAATTCCACGCGAAGGCTCGTCAAGGAAGCGTGTTTATGTTTACTGCTTGTTATGACGTCACACGTTACTTGCGGGGAATCTCATGTGGCATAGCGAATAAAGGCCCAGCTGTGTATAGCGTTTGCTTACGGGTTCGCTACTTGTGTGCGTAGAAGCGGGCGGAATGCGGGTTGGCGTAGGTCAGGGATAAATGTACGTTTTTTAAAAATTTTAAAAGTTTTTTGTTTATAACTCACGAATGCTTGATCTTCCTGAAATGACATAAACACTATTGCAAAGATAGTAATTCGCACTACACGTCTATATATAACACTTTGTACTTTAATAACTGTTAACTGGATTAATTGAATATTATTTACGGAGCAAAAATGTAAGATGTTGTTCTCACTTGCGTTAGTCGTCTTTTTTCACTCATCATAAAACCGTCGGATTCTTACTCTTAAAGAAATTAACATTATGGTCTTCCAAATAAATGCGGTTAAAGGGTACAGGGTTGATTTCAACAATCTAAAACAGTTAAAGCGTCAAATGTTAGCTGAATGCAGTTATCTCCCCTAATGAATTTGTCTAGCTTCACAGAGCCACTGTTACTGTTATTACGTCGGAGCTAGGTGATATTGCATCATAGATGTTGGAGCTGATTGAAATGCATAGAGGAAAGGGATAAGAGAAATACTATTTTATATAAGGTTCATTTTTGCATGTCTAGCCTTAAAAATACAGTAGAAGTTATTTTACCGAACAATAAACGAGCAGCGGCTAGTTACAGATCTATGCAGCTAGTAGTGTGACGAAGTGATTAAAAAATGGTACAATATTGAATAAGTTTAATAAAACAAGATTGATAACCTATTGTATTTAATTACTGAAGAATTTTTGTTACTAATCATGTTTTAGTAGTCGACTTAGCATATTGTTTTCCTCAAAGATCTTTACGACGACGACGACTGACTTATTAGAAGTGGAAATTTTTAAGGCTAGGCATTTTACTAAACTCTTAGTGGTTTGAATATTTCGAAATAATTTCTTCATCGCATCTAAGTGGAACTCTGTACTCTCTGCCTACCCCGTAAGGGATCTGGCGTGGTGATATGGATGGATGGATCTAACTGCATACGATATACAAATAGTTCTATCACAACCAATCACGAAATTTTGATAACGCAGGCCTCCAACTAACTGGTATTCCTCCAAGATTAAATCTGACTATACCAAAAAATCAACTGTGTGAAAGCGGAAGGTTGTAGGTACCAAGGAAGCCTTAGACTTGATAGTCTAAGTCTTCCTCGGTACCTACAACCTTCCACTTTCAGTACACTGGTAAGATCACCATAATCAAATAAACTATGTCTTATCTGGAAAACTTACAGAGGAAACTCTTGACTTGCCCAGTCAAGAGTTGCCTCAACTAGCGAGCATGTATGGGACGAACTATGAGAATTGAGACAGCCAGAGAGGTATATTGGAACTCTATATCCTTTGCGTACCTGCATACAGATAGATGGATAGAATAACTCAAAAAAACTGGTGCACTTTGTTTTAATTGAAGTTTTCGCACTCCACAACACAATTCCCGGGTTCCTAAGTCTAGACATGTTTTTCCCTCATACATACGGCGCATAAATTGAAGCGCCACAACGCATTGGCGAAGGCAGCATATTTAAATTTCATCAAAGACCCGCGAACATCCCCTAGCGGTGCAAAATTGTATTTTCTGCTCGAGAGAAGCGTATATCAAGGGACATGTCTTTCACATTTCGTCACTCCTCCGCCAATTCCTATTTCATTTTCAACATAACAGATCTCGTTTTGTTGATACGAGTCCGTATTTTGTATTTGTTGACTCTCGGATATACGACGATTCCCCTTTGTTGAAAATTCATGTTTGGGAATTAGATGTCTTAAAGCTTTTTTGTACATATCTGATAAGGTAGCGGAATCTAATTACAATATAAGCCATACATAATGGCATATTAAATGGGGTTTCTTATGCGAATCATTTTATATGTTGACCAATGAACATGGCAGAAGGTAGACAAGCTTGAAAAATAAGTCAACCTGCCTGTACTATACCACTGCAACGCAAAGTAATTTTTCGAAAAAGTGAATAAGTCATACTCCGTCGTGCGGATGTAGTGCGATTTCATGAAGACAGCCACCTGGCCACAAGGCTGTCTTAATGACTCCGCACGCATGGAAATGGTAGCTTGATAAGTTCTAAAAGCAGGTGCTCTTAGAACTTATAATTTCTAACTTGGCTTAACGACTTCCACGTTAAGTGATAACCACCATCAAAAGCTAAGTGTCCCTTTTGAAGCACGGATACTCTCGAATAGGGAAATGCTACCAACGGTTTTCCTAAGATAGGATCTCAGGACCGAGATAAACCTACTCATTTCCATAAAACATAAATATGTTCCACATATCTGACCACTCTTTTCTATTTATGTGGCCTGCGTAACTTTGATCCCTCCTTCGAATTTATAAATCTGAAAGTATAATACAAAATCTATTATCACGTTTTATTTAAGCTTATATTAACATGTTGCGGGCAACATGTTAATATAAGCATATAAAGAAAAAGGAAAATCTAACTAGATAAATTCATAAATAAATCTAAGCACTGAAAGACAAATAAATTAAGGAATATCGTAAACTACTGAAATATTGTGAACGAACGATATAATATTTACAATAAAGTGTTTGTAATTTTGCCTTACTCTTTTTGTTGATTATTATGAGCACTATAAGTGTAGCGTAACCTCTTTTACGGCGAGGCAAAGACCCTTAATAATCAACAGTACTGCTCAGTATTATTTAAAGTGATATTTATCACAATATTTCAAGAATCGAAAATTTCGCAGAATTTATTATAATCGCCATACCACCCTTTTATATTTATGTGGCCTGCGTAAATTTCATCCTTCCTTCGATTTTATAAATCTGAAAGTATAATACAATATCTGTTATCACGTTTTTTATGCTTATATTAACATGTTGCGGACAAAATGTTAATATAAGCATAAAAAGAAGCCTTTTTGTATGGGAACTCGGGGGAGTTGCCAGACAAAAAGGCCCAATCATAAAGATATAATCTAGCCGAATCATACATATTTGGAAATTGGTCTACCTTCCGCCTCTTCATCCTATTGTAGAGTGTATAGGTTATTATTCAATAATAAAAAATGGGCCTCCTTAGGCTAGTAGTGAATCGCTTTGCGATCACAAGTTCAAATTCTAGGTCGGACAAATGCAGTTTTTCTATCGAAAAATTCCCAGTATCAGCCCGGAGTCTAGAATCGGGTCGGGTATATGGCAATAGGCTCGCACCCTATTACATGGGACACAAAAAAACCGGCGAAAAGTGAGTGTACGCAGTATACCTCTGTCCTCCTTGACGAATATATGTCTATAACAAAAAAAAACAATAAGTATTCCAACGATAGTGACAGTAGATTTAAAAGAAATAAAACTAATTATAAGACGAAGCTTTGTCAACTTAACTTGTAAAACGGCAAAGGCCAATCGGATTGGAATCGCCCGCCTCTTTGTTGTCTGAAAATATAAATTCTTCATAGCAGTGAATCCTTATCAACACTTTATCCTAGGGATGATTATTTGTTTATTGACATTATTACACCTATATAAATTGAAAATATTTGACTAAGGTTGAGTCTATCAGACGTAATTTATATTCTCATAGGAATAGCTATTGGGTTTGCTCATTTTATTTAATTATGTAACAATTGTTAAGTATTTACATTATTTTAGGGGTAAAAGGTTTTTGTACTACCAAAATAATTTAATAAGTATAACATTCCGTTTAAGTGATCAAGAAGTCCTTAATAATTTCTACGAAGAAGTAAAGAATTTTAAGTTGGCTGAGGGCATATAAATATTTTAAAACTAGGGATTTAAAGATACTGCAATAATAAACTAACGCGGATATAAAGTCTTTAGCAGTTTTTTACTTTAGCATTTGTTCAGTCTTGTTGGATATATTATTTGAAAGTTGATTTTAATTATCTAAGTTATAGCTTATAGTTTGTCAGTACAATAGACGCAGAAACACAATTTGTTTTTTATTAAAACATTGTAAGCTAATTTTTGGGGATTATACACTACAATTATAACTTCTGCAAATGGAAAGTCAACTGCTTGTATTTCTTACTTTAAAGGTTTTCTTTTCGTTACTAGTTTTGATTTTTAAACGATTTTTTTGAGTTGGTTCCGATACTTAGCTATTTAATCGCCAGATATGAATAATGACTGCATCGTTGGTGTAGTAGGATATAATGTCGATATCGGTCCTGGCTCAAAAAGTGCAATTTTTAGACCAAAATCCTTAAAATCAGTCTGGAGTCCAGAATTATGACCGGCTTGCCGCCTGTTATGTTGGGACCTTACATGTTGCATCGTACTCAGTAGGCACATACACATGTGCCACCACTACTTGGGAAATATAGGCGTGACGGTGTTGAAAAGGATGAAATTTAATATACCGTAGAAAATACATACTCTTACACACTTAATAACCGCAAATGTACGTATTAAAAACGTAACACGTATCCATCAAATGAAAATGATTGCGGAAATGAAACTCGTTCGGGATGCAATTCCATTACTTTTCCAATATCACATGTTCAGCGGCGAAGTGCTCGGTGTCGGCCGGCGTTCCGTCAAAATAAATAAGTAACTGTAATATACAGACACACGTCGGAATTGTGCCAGAATTTTGGATACTCACTATCAATGCCGACTGCCTCGTTAGTCTAGTGGCAAGTATACGATTTGAAACTATAAATCAGAAAGTATATTACAATTGTCCATTATCGCGATTCGGCATATTCCCGGAGTTGCCATTACAGATTTAGTACTTGGTCATCTCTTCATCCTATTTCAGAGTGTCAGGCTAGGGGATTGTTAGGGTAGTGGTGAATCGCTTTGCGATCCGGGCACGTCGCCCGCTCTCACATCGATAGACCCCAAACGGTTCAATCCCGTTTCTATAGCAAAGCCGTCGGAGCCCCGTGGTCGGACGTACGGAACGTCGAACTCCATTCCGATCTCGGTCTCGAACCTATTCGCACCTTTCAACACGTCATAGGAATCCGCAAATCGTAGCCGCCGCCGACTACGTATCTAACTTCCCTTCTATCAGCCGCTATCGCCGTACGCGGCATGTTCTCACCGACCCTCCCGATGCCCTTACATCCCCACTTTCGGATACAGACACACCGACCTCGTCGGCGAGGTCGAAGAATCCCTTGCACACCGCCCGGTGCAGAGCACCACAGCGAGACACCTAGTATATGTCCTCCCCCATAGCAACCCCCTTTCCCTTCTGGCTCGAGCGTAGTAGTTGCACGCTCGCCCTCTTGTCCGGTGAAGCTGTAAAGGCCCGCGGCCAACGACGTAGATCATTCACATTCACACATACACAAAAACTCTTTGCGATCACGAGATCCTGGGTTCAAATCGTCGGACAAATGTAGTTTTTCTATCGAAAAGTATCTAGAATAATGAAAAGATACACGAAGAATATAAGGCAGATGAAAAGTCATGTAAACGAATCCATAATAACAATCGGTTTCCTAAGTCTTATTGAATTTAACTTAGCACAAAATACCAGCGTAATGCTTATTGATAGGCCTCATTAAATTTAGTCGCCGTTAAGCTCTATAACTAATACCGTTAGTACACCAATGAAGCTTCCTGAAACGCCCTTAAATTTTAATTGGCCGTAATAATATAATATAAAGCCGGCTGCCAATTAATTGGTCCATTAGGCGAGTGCCTGCTGGCCTGAAGGTCTACTTACGGTCTGCGAATAGAATTCTGACGGTAGATAACAATGTGTGAGCTAAGCTCAAATTCACATTAAGCATTTCACGTTATAGTAACGTTGTCGAGAAATTCTGTTGTCACGTCCATCTTTATGATAGCAGAGACAGCATATGTGCTCTGTAGCGATACGATAACCTTAATGTCTCTTGAATACTAGTACTGACAAGCACAACACATTAGCAAAAAATCGTTTAAATAAGTTTATAATTTTAAGGAATATATTTATACATACGGGCACTCTCCTGTACGGCCACGGAACTTAATAAGATTTTACAATCAGAGGTCTTTAATTTAAATTAGGTACAATTTTATGGAATGATATCGTAAGGTTAAATAAATCTAGTGTGTATTAAAACCAGTTCGTCTGTGTCTACGGTTCACTAAAACAATAGCAGATTATGAAAACGATAATAATCACTCTTAGCTTTCATTAGACAGACTCTATACACTGCTATATATTTGAGGGTAACGTAATGGCAACACGGTGGCCGGTTGGTAACTGGTTTATTTAGAATGCAACTTGGATTATAAATGTACGTGATATACAATTATAACTATACAACATTTCCCCCCCAAAATTCTTGACACACCCCGCAATCCGCAAAGTAATAAACAACAAGTCTAACAAAATAAAAATATATATGTATGTTTTACAAAAGATTAAATAAAAGCACTTAAAAACTAAATTAATAACAAAAACTTGAACTTGAGAGTCTGGAAAATAATTTCTTTTCCTGCCCAGTGTAGTTGCCGGTATAATACTTTCTCTCCGCTCGCTAAGCGAATGATCTATAACCTTTCCGTGAGGTTCCTCCGCATCCATGTAACGTGGAGATGGAAGATATTTATCTTCCGGTGTACCGGGGGATGCAGAAGTCCTATTGCAATGTACTTTTGGACTATTAACTGGTGTAAGGTTGCTAGCCACTGAGGGGCCACATTCATCAAATATTATGTGATCGTTTTGTATATTAACTTCTGAATTTGGTATTTTATATATTTGATCAATATGACGCCTGTGTTTTTGTCCCCTAAATTCAATTTCAAACATTGCATTTCCTATAATATTACTAACTATTCCTTTTTCCCAGATTTCTTTATTGTTTTGCCACTTCTTAAACATAACTATATCTCCAACATTGATATATCTGTCCTTACCATTATAAGCATTTATTTGTTTCGACTGATTATGTATTACAATATTTTTAGTGTCGGGTCTCAATAAATCTAGGCAAGAGCGTAATTTACGACCCATTAACATTTCACTGGGTGATTTTTGTGTTGTGCTGTCCACACAATTATGATAATTTAACAAAAATCTATTAAGGGCTATCTATGACAATAAGGTAGTATTGTTTAGCAAATGGGCCCAAATGATCTAAATGAAGCCTGTACCAAGGTGAAGTAGGCCAAGACCAAGGAAGCAAAGTGCTCTTTGTTGGATTGTTTCTTTCTTTCGCACATATTTCGCAAGAACCACACATATGCTCAATATCTTCGTCAATTTTTGGCCAATATACATACGTACGTGCTAAAGACTTCATTTTGACAATGCCCAGATGGCTGCTGTGTAACTCTTTTAATATTAAATTCTGTAAGCATCTTGGAATTATCATCACCCTATACCCAAATGAAAGACAATCGTGCTCGGAAGTAATAACATTTTTCCTATTATAATATTCTTTGCAATCGTTGGATATATATTTTTGTACTGGCCAACCGTGAGTAACATATCCCACAATTTTTCTGAGAGTCTTTTTTTGTTTGTAATGCAATTTCCTTAAAATCTACAGGTTTCGAAGACTCTAAAAAGTGAATATAATTTGACTCTGAATACTTTTTTTCCCTACTATTATGTATACCATCTTTTATTGATTTGTCCAGCGGTATGTCCGCCGCCCTAGACAAGTAATCAGCCAAACAATTACCTTTAGACTTAACACATTTTACTGAGTAATTATATTCGCTTAATATTATAGACCATCTTTGTAACCTACCAGCCATCATTAAAGGTATACCCTTTTTGGGTCCGAATATAGAACATAACGCTTTACAATCACTAATTAATTTAAAATGCCTTCCATACACATATTCATGAAATTTTTGCACCCCAAATATAATAGCAAGCCCTTCCCGACATATCTGGCTGTAATTCTGTTCGGCCGGTGTGAGCGCGCGGCTCGCGTACGCGACGGCGCGCAGCTGACCGTCCGGCATCTCATGCGCAAGCCACGCCCCCACGCCGCGCGGCGATGCATCACATGATAGCACTAAGGGGAGATTCGGGTTAAAGTGTACCAGAACCTCCGAATTTCTTAACATGTCCTTAATTTTTGTAAATGAATTGCCACATTCATTGGGGTGCAAACATTTATTATTGTTGACAACGTTAACTGGCATTATACCGATGGGCTTAATTTGTTTGCCGCTGTACACGGTGAGAACTTTGTTAGATTTAATAAGCGGCCTATCTTTGTATAATTGTTGATACGTATTTTTAGAGATAGCACTTACCGAGGAACCGCTGTCGACTTGCATGTCTAATTGGACACCCTCCACATTCAACTTACAATACCAGGGCCTATCTGACTCTTTGGAATCCCCAAGTCTATACAGCGTAGGAGACTTATCTTCTCCTTCGGAATCACTACCCTGCACTCGAAAAAGTCTGGAACTGTTTCTCTTGTTACGACACATATGACTTATATGGCCCACTTTATCGCACTTGTAACAAGTAGCACTTTTATACACACACTTATCGGCGGAGTGCTGCCGCGAGCCGCACCGATAGCACTTGTCGTAACCCTGCCTGCTGGCGGTGGCGCGCGGCGAGCCAGCGCGGCCGCCGGCGCCGGCCCCGCGCGGTGCGCCCGTCCGCCCGCCGCCTGCCCTCCCGCCGCTGCCGCTACGGGACTGGACTGCGTATACTCCTGCTTAAGATTCCTCTCCTGCGTTTTGGTTACCAACGTCACCTAATTTAGCTTCGAGCTCCGCTGCCTCCAACGTAGTTGCCAAAGACACTGCCCTCGTAAAACTGAGTTCCCGCTCGACTAATAGCCGTTGTCTATATTTTTCGCTTCTCAGGCCGTAAGTGAATTGATCTCTCAAATTTTCCTCTAAAGATTCCTGACCTTTGAACTTACAGGTCTTTGCCAATTTTTTTAATCGCAGCAGATATTCATTTACTGTTTCATTGACATTTTGTAAGCACGCCCTTAGCTTCATCCTTTCAGCCATGTCACTGGATTTTGGATTGAGATGGTTATCCACAATGGTGACTAGTTCGTCGAAAGATTTTTATTCGGGTTCTTCTGGACTGCACAATACCGTAATGAGATCGTATGTTTCATTTTCCACTAACGTTATTAAAAATGAGGTCTACACTGCGTCTTTTATATTGTTTACTACAAAAAATGCTTTTACTCGTTTAATATAACTTGGCCAAGAATCTGTGTTTGAATCGACTTCTTTTATGTTTCCAATAGCACGCGCGTTGTCCGCTATTTTGCAATGATACGTCGTTAAGTCGTCGCCAATTGTTATATATTTGAGGGTAACGTAATGACAACACGGTGGCCGGTTGGTAACTGGTTTATTTAGAATGCAACTTGTATTATAAATGTACGTGATATACAACTATAAATATACGACATACACGATTACGATACCAAATTCAACGACAACCTTAAAGTTCTATTCAAAACTATTCGTAAGACAATAGTCGACCTCTTATTCAACAAAGATTGCTCAAATTCTAATTTTAATTATTCTTGAAGTATGTTTATAACTACTTGTTGGAGCGCCTGATGAAATTTAAGCGCAACCACCGGACGTCTGATTATTAGCTCTAGGAATTTTGTACGTAAATGAGATCCTTAACGGCTATGTCCTTTTATGCTTGTACTTTGTCACGAGCTCTAAGTACACGCACACGTTTCACACTCGAAAGTTTTATTTTCTCCATAATCCCGCCAAGTCGCCACACTACAATTCTTATAAACACTGCGATAGCAAAATACTGATTACTAACAACTATGACAAACTTTTATTATAACTGTTTTGTGTCATTACATTTTATAGCAGTAACCGGAGGCTATTTGGGAAACATTAGATCTAGCCAAATGTTTAAGGTACTTATATAATATAATACCTGTATTTATATTATATTCTACAAATATAAAATAAACACCGTCACACCTATATTCCCTAAGCGGGGGTGGCAGAGGCGTACTGTGTACATCCAATTTTCACCGACGATGTTAGGCCCCATGTAATAGGGAGCGAGCCTGGGCACACTTCCAGTCTTCGGACTGATTCTGGGAATTTAATTAATTAGAAAAACTACATTTGTCCAACCAAGGATTTGAACCCAGGACCTCGTGATCGCAAAGTTCATTATTCGTCACTAGACTAACGAGGCAGTCAATAATTTGCTATAGAACATTTATTATATACCCATTATTGTCCATATTAAGTTATTTAAGCCGACTTCAAATAGGAGGAGGTTCTATGTTCGTCTGTAGGTATGCTTTTTTATTATGTATGTTCAGCGATATTTCCGTCAACTGTGGACCGATTTTGATGATTCTTTTTGCATTTGGTTCAGTATAGCTCCAAGGTGGTCTCATTAGAAGATACTTCAAAAATGAAGGACGCTCATAATTCGTCAGCAAAATAATATAAAATCGGTATATAAATATTAGTAAATAATTCACTCGTCACTTAAAATTGTAAAATATAAATCTTTTTTTTATGTTCTTTATTTAAGTCCATAAACTTATAAACAGTACAGAGAAGATCTTATTTTAATTGTACACTGAGCTAAAAAAAATAACAGAGTTACCGAGGCTCGGTCGCCTTTTTGAACATAATACATATTTAATTAAAAAGTTACTACAATATGATACTAAACAACCAAACAAATACATATATGCTAGCTTTTGTATGAGCTTACAACAAATCAACATATGGTTACGGATAACAAGTATAAAGGTATGAAATCTAGGCCTCTAGGCCAAAACAATCTTTTTAAAAAAAGGTAAACCGACTCCATAAAGCGAAAATTAAATATTTGAAGCCGGTGCAAAGTAACCGACTTCACTTACCGGCACCGAATTCAAATATTTATTTTTTGCTTTTTGAAGTCGGTTTACCTTTTTTTAAAAGGATTTTTTTCAGCATGTTGTTGTCTAAGACTACCTCATTGGTGTAGTGGTGTAGAATAAGGGTTGTTTTCATAAGGTTCTGGGTTCAAATCCTAGGTCAAACAATGTTTGTTTTTCCGTCGAAAAAAATCTCAGTCGCAGTAAAGAATCGGGAACCGTGCCGAGGTGGCAATAGACTAGCTTCCTTTTACATTAATACCTATATCATCAACAATACGTGGGTGTCATGTATATATTACACTACTGTCATCCTCACTTGGGAAATACAGGACTGTTTATCCCGCAAGCGATCTGTCAAGATGATATTGACGGATTGTCGCTATTCATTTTTTGATTGCAGCCAAATATCCCATAAAGATTCTGCCCTCATCCACAAATATTTCTTTTGTTACAGGTCTTATTCGATAGCTTCACACTCGGTCGCTTCACCTCCTTCACAGAAGATGGCTGTCCAGACGGCTACATGCAAATCCAAGAAGTCAGTCGGCCTCAAGTCGGAGGATCCCGGTGTGGCACATGTTGGGGTCCCTCTATTTACTACAGCGAAACTAAGTCCATAACTCTCATCATAAAACTCTTACATCTATCCAAAGAACAGAATAACTATAACTTCGATTTTCGTATGGCGTACAAGGTTTTGAGGAGGGTATGCCACAGTGAGATATGGAGGGACCCCTCCATCTGGTACGTAAATCATGTGAATACTGACAAATGGCGCCCATTGTACGAATTGCTGGACTATTTTTCTGCCGTGTTTGTTTAGTTTTGGTACCTTTATGGATGGATTTATGCAAAGGAATATTGCAGTAAGCGTGTGTTTGCATATTTAAAATTGGATCTTGTTCTATTCCAATTTATGTTTTTATACAGAAAAGTAACTTAGCTTATTTAGGTAATTTTTACTCATATTTGAATATCAAATTTAGGTAAATAGTTTAATAGAAGCTTGTATACCTATTGCCGCAGTTGGCAATTTACCTAAAAATAAATTAATATACAGCTAGTATTTCAACTAAAGTGTATCCATTGTTTTAATTTAATTTTACCTACCTAAAAAACGTAAAATAAAACCAACATAAGTATAATATCCAAGTAGAATATGTAACTGCACCATACTCGTTGAAATAGTACAATGAACCAGCGCTCTTTTGATTCACGTGTACAATGCGAATAAAATACAAGACTCGATGTGTCTTATAACTGTATTTCATTCCAGAATGGCCTTTTTTCAAACTAAGACCAATACCTTATTCCGTAAACATATCACGCGGCGAAGATACGAACGCGGCAAAGAAAACAAACAAAAACGAAAACTCCAGAGTATTACTTCGGGGATTTGATTTTCAGAACTTATTGCTCACGGATATTTAGCGATTGCGATCGTAAAAACTGTAGATTACAGTCGCCAAATTTCCCCGGCGTTTACCCGAGAAACTTAACCTGTGACTATGCAGTGCGCCAACACGAAGTGCCTCAAGGAAAGCACGCTCTCATTTTGTTTTTTTATCATTTTCTCTTTTTTTAAAACGTTGGCCCACACTAGAATTAATTCCTGTGTCGTGGGTGCGTTTACAAACATGAAAATTCACATACACAAATACCCAGACCGGAATAAATAATTGTGGATCACTCAAAGATTTGTCCCGTGCGGGAATCGGACCCGCAACTATTAGACACAGTGGGCGGGGCGGGCTAAGCCCTTAACGACTGCGCTAAATCATTGTAGTCAAACAGCCGAACGGGCAACTAATTTCTATTAGGAGGCAGAAGGCATTGTATGCAGCACAACAAGAGAGAGACAACAATGGACGAGAGCTGAAATTTTGGCAACAGAGTGACGAAGTTCAGGACTATGTAACTGTTTACGACGGTTATACAACAAAGGACCCCGTGATTTTGATATTCTGGGGGGAGGCGTATCCGTACCCGAGCCTATATCGAGCGGGCCCGAATTGTTGGTGGTATTAACAACATCCCCATTTGCAACCCGTGACCTCGCAGTCCCTACACGGATTTCAGTTAGAAGTTGAGGTAAGATTTTTTTGCCACCCATTATTAAAGCTTTTATTCAGAACGTTATCTGCATAAAATATTGCGCCAGAAACAGCTAATTTATGCAGTTCCGCAACTTGCCAAGAGATGGAAAAGTTTTTGGAATCCAACTTATATTTTACATAGGGCGCGGGTCATTAGCATAAATTTATGTTGTTATGCTAGCAATTATCATATTAGCCTTTATTATCCCATTGCGGGTAAAAAATACATATTTTTCTTCTTCCATCTGTTCCGGTCTATTATAAGCTGATGCTCGTATCGGACTCTTTCTGACTCTTTTCCCAGCTCGTATTGCCATTTCTTCCTAGGTCTCACTGTCGTTATCAGTTGAAACTCAATATGTGGTTGATTTTATCCAAAGTCACACCCAATTCCTCTTTAGCTACATTTACATTTTGTATCTTGGAGCGTAGTAATAATATCAGCCTGTACTGCCCACTGCTGGACAAAGGCCTTCTCTCACTAATCGAGGTGAGAGAGATTAGGTCATACTCCACCACGCGGACCCAGTGCGGATTGGTGGAGGCAGGTTTGTGGCCACCTGCTGTTGGAACTTATCAAGCCGCCTTTAAGGCTTCCAACTCGGCTTAACGACTACCACATTAAGTGGTAGCCGGGACCAACGGCTTAACGTGCCTTCCGAAGCACGGAGACGCTCGAATTTGAAAATGCCACAAACGGTCACCCATCTCGGGCCAACCGAGTAATAATTAGTGCAAACTTAGCTATAATAATCGTAAGTCAAATCTTCGGTTTTAGCCTGAGTTTAGTATATTAAAAATACATAAGATACAACATTACATAATCCGCAGCCTAACTTCCAGCGTCCAACTTCCTTAGGATTTTCTACAACAGTAGTATCTTGAACAATTTGTTCTCATTACTGCGGATCGATCGACGACGTTACGTCTATTAGATGCATTTCCTTTATTGCTTTTGTAATTAAGAAGAGATTTTAGACCATTAGCTATTGGCAACGGCTCACACCTGGTCCATTTATAATTCGGCAGAGGTATGAGCTCAAGTGTAAGAAACCCAGAGATATGATCCAGTATTTGAACCAACCCAAAACTTCGTGACTACAGGGCGATTGTTCACTATCAAGTTACACACTATATTGCATACAAAATTTATGTTCCGTTTTAATACACGATCCAAAAAAGCCAGCTTGTATTTGGATAGCGTCCAAATTGCAATTAAGGGGAGAAAATTGGTACTTTTTTCATATTAAGTAGTCGCATATTTTAGATTATTAAAATAGGAAGAAGTAACACATTGCCTAAATGCCAATGTACTTAATGAGTCCTTGGTTCTCCACATAAAGCACTTCATTAAATAAGATTCTATTAACTTAGCCTTTGTACCCAGCAAATGGATGAAATTTTCTTTAAAAGTCTAGGTAGGATGGAATGATATGTATCTCGCTGAGATTCACGGGCTTTACCCGGACCTTTGAAAGGCTTGCATGGGGACATGGGTCCAACACGTAGAGGCCCTTTGCGAGAAGTTAATGTTATGTAAGCCACCTGCTGAGATCACTTGCTGAAAATGAAGAAACATAACCAGCGAACTGACCCCGGCAGGTGCAAGGACTATTGTAAATTATGGAAAGAAACAAGGACTATGTAAATGAGGTTTGATGGACAAAAACTGGACTATTTCAAAGGGGACGGACACCGGCCATAATTAGTGATACCTAATTACCCGTGGCTGGCGGTGACTCGCCGCTTACTAGATGGGCCCTCAAACGGTCGTCCTAGGACAACTGACGGCAACACCGGTGTGAGCGGCTCAGGGGTGTAGAGAGAATGAAATTAATGTGTGAATGATATTATTATTAGAATAATCTTAAATGGTTTTATTAGCTATAATGCTAGTTTTTAGGTAAATAAAAAAAAAATTCTACACCAGGCAGTAGTCAAAAGATGACAATTTATAGCCAAAATCCGAAGAATCTGATTACTATCTATAGCTCCATCATCACATACAAAAAAATCGTCAATTATAGAATTTATCAACAGGTTCATAATTTAAATCTATATATTACCAAACATAATCAAAACCAGTACCCTTAATTATGCGCAAACCTCTAATTGCCGGTGCAACTAAAATTAATCATGGCACGCATTTCCAAAATTAGGTTAATGCAGTAATGTATCATGGTGAAGTACTATTTAAAGTGTTTCGTTCTCAGTGAACAATAATAAATCAAGTAGCGGCCCGGAGGCTTTCTTGGGCCCCTGAAAAAGTGTAATTAGTAACGTAGGTTTGCACGGTCGGTCACAATAATGAAGCAACGAACTCTACACCAGCTTACATTGTTTTAACTTACGAATTTAGGACACGACCCCTATCTTTTACTTTGGATTGTATTTTATGACGTTCGGTAAGCCCTTTCCGTGTTATTAATAAATGAGTAATATATACGCAAAATATCATAAATGTAGGTATTTGATAAAGGCAATACATATTTATTTACAGAAATTAAGAATTAAACATTATTGTGATGTTAAATGAGAGATGAACTTTAGTAAACAATAAGTATAAACAATAAAGGTGTACAAATGGGTGACTTAGTGGTAAACCATCTACTTTATGCAGATGACGCGGTTTTAATAGCGCCAACAGCCACTGATCTGCAAACACTAGTCACAGTTATGAAAGACGACTGCATGATCAATGGCTTACACTTGAATGTGAAGAAAACCAAGATTATGGTTTTTGAAAGGGAAGAAACCAGAACGAATGTAAGGATTGTGGTTGGTAACGATGTGCTGGAGCAAGTGAGTAAGTTTGTATATCTTGGATGCGCCTTCCGTAAGGATGGGAAATACACCGCTGACATAGAGAGAAGAGTGAGTGCAGGGAACAGAGTGAATGGTGCGATGGGAAAGCTGCTCGGGAGCCGGCACTTAAGCCATAAGGCGCAGCTGGCCATACATAACGGAGTTCTTGTCCCAACGCTGTTATATGGTAGCGAGAGCTGGGTATGTAAGAAGGAGAATGAAAGTAGGATAAATGCGGTAGAAATGCGAGCTCTGCGGAAGATGTGCGGAGTGAAGCTGACCGACCGCATTAGCAACAGCATAGTAAGACAGCGAGTAGGTATGAAAGATAGTATCGGTGTAAAGATGAGAAAGGGCATGCTCCGTTGGTTCGGGCATATAGAAAGAATGCCAGAGGAAAGAATGACAAAACAGATATACAATGTGAAAGTGGAAGGATGCAGGTACCGGGGAAGACCTAGACTATCTTACCACGACCAAATAAACCGAGTCTTATCTGATGGAAAAGTCAAGAGTCTCCGTAACCGGCGAGCGTGTATGAGACAAACTATGAGAGTCGAGGAAGCCAGAGAGGTATGTAAGGAAAGAACCTGTTGGAACTCTGTACTCTCTGCCTACCCCGCAAGGGATCTGGCGTGAGTTTATAGATAGATAGATAGATAGATATAAACAATAAAAATTGGAATGGTGTAAACACATCTCTAATTGTTTAATTATAAGATGTGCAATAAGTTACTATAAAAAATAACTTATGTTTTTGTTCTATACTACCAAAAAGACAGTCGTCTATTTGGTAGTATAGAACGAAAACATAACAAAACTCTAGGTGAAGTTTTTCATGTGTAAAAAGTTATTAAAACTTGTATTCAAACTAAATTTTTGTTCGCAATCTAATTTCCATCATTAAATATATATTCATTTCCACCAATAACAATGCCAATATTCTAGCAATTATCATCACACTATTTCTTTCTTTCTTCTTTTCTCTTTCTTCTTAATTGCAGGTTCGATTCGAGGATCAGCAATCACCGACATACGCAAAGAACAAAAGTACCTGCGAATTTTGGATCCGAGGGACCGGTCGTGGAATTCTTGAACACCCTCAGCATTCCCTACCTCCGAACACTACATGCCTTTATCACATGCAAAGGATAGACACCTCCGGACCCTCGGGACGAAACATAATTTTTAGAAGACCATCATTTCATCATTTTCCACACCAAGATTTAGAGTGTGGTTTTCAGTATTGAAATTTTATGTGACCAACGCTCTGAATCCAAAATTGCCAGAGGAAGAATACTGTTGGAGCCATTTGAATATATGGGATGGTCCGATGAGAATATCGCGCGGCTGCAGCGATATACGAGTGTTCTGATGAGTTATTTCCCGCAATTTTCTCGGTTCGATTTTATGATCGAGTGGATAGGAATATTGATTAAACGTCAACTAACAACGGGTTTCAAGTTCATTTTTGATATTTTTATTTGCTGCTACAATCTACTATACTTTTGCTGCTCCGGTGGCGTATGGTATAGTTGGTAAATATAGGACGTATTTAAATTATTTCTAGGACATTGTAATTATGGTTAATCTATCAAAAAATCCTTAGAAGGAGTCTGGAGTCTGCAATTATGCCCGGTGTGTTGGCAATAACTTCACCCCTTATTGTATAAAGAGTTGATATTTGAGAAAAGGCGTGGCGGTTTTTTCGCAGAATCAAACTACTTTATTATGTATCTATCTATCTATCTATCTATAACCTCACGCCAGATCCCTTGCGGGGTAGGCAGAGAGTACAGAGTTCCAACAGGTTCTTTCCTATGTCCTTTCCAGTTTATTATGTAGTGTAATTAAAATTCGAAGAAAAGGTAAAAGAAGTAAAAACCGCTTTACTTCTGGATTATATCTATTCACACCACAAAGCTTAAGTGCTGCAATAGTGAAACTAGCAATATTATTGTTATATAGTTTAAAAATAGTGTGCGATAATTATTTTTTTTTATTTTCCGCTATGAAGAAAGATCAGTACAAATGTCTAGAACGACTTCTCCACAATCGGTGATTGTTGGCCGGCCTCCTACCAACGCTACCTTAGTTGCCAGATTCTGCCGAGAACGTGCTCCGACGACATGTGAACACGCACTGTTGATAAGATCTAGGGCTTGTGCGAAGACTGAGAGCTTCTTGTCCAAAGGGGGCTCGTTTACTTTGGAATTAAAGCTAACACAGGGTACCACACTAAAGCAACATGATAGAATGTATTCAGAACCAATTCTAGCGAATATATTTTGGTTCAAAACTGGTAATTGCATGCATACATAGCTGGGGAATACGTCTTGTATACAGTGATACGAAGAAAATTATTTGTCTGATATTGGTAATGGCACTTTGAGCTTATCTTTGCTCTTATTGCAAGAATTTGTTTTGTAAAATATATCTTTTATTTCAGACCAATGTACTTCAAAGCTCTCTACGAATTCGTAGATTTACACCAATATGGCGAACATATAGTACCAAAATAGCGAAGTCATATTGCATCCATTCATTCGCATTTAGATGGCTGCAATTTAATGTTTGATATTTTCAAGCCATCTTATGGTAGAAGTATCTATCTATCTATATCATCACGCTGGATCGCTTGCGGGGTAGGCAGAGAGTACAGAGTTCCAACACGTATAATCATAATAATATAATAAAAGCAACCTATACTGTCCCTGCTGGGCAAAGGCCTTCTCTCACGAATCAAGGTGAGATATATTAGGTGATGTTCCTCCAGCGGACCTAGCGCGGATTGGTGAAGGCAGGTTTGTGGTCACCTGCTGTTGGAATTTATGAAGGCGCCTATAAGGCTTCCAACTCAGCTTAACGACTACCACAGTAAGTGCTAACCAGGGCCAACGGCTTAACGTGCCTTCCGAAGTACAGAAACGCCACAATCTCATATTCGAACTGAAAAACCAGTCAAAATCCTGTACTGCTCTTTCGTTAGAATCCATTTGGAATATGCCTTGCAGGCTTGGAATCCTCAATATGAGGTATATAATTCTCGAATCAAGGGTGTTCAAAAGAGATTTTTCGACATCTGGCCCAAAAGTGACACGCATATTTATTTTATTTCAAAAGTCGCGGCCGCTATGTTGGATCCAGAAGTAATCGCCATATTCGTAATCAGCATCCCCTAAAACCCAAAAATGATACCCATATTGATTTAATATGAAAAGTCACGTCCGCCATCTTGAACTTCAAGAATAACGTCATTTTCATTATTAGCATCCCCCAACACTCCAAAATCGTTATCCGTATTAATTATTCATAAAAATTGCTTCCGCCATCTTGGATCGAGGAATTAACGCTATATTCTTAATAAGAATCCCCAAAACCCCATAAGTGACATGCATATTGATTTTACTTCAGAAGTTGCGTTCGCCATCTTGGATCCAGAAGTTAACGCCATATTCGTAATCAGAATCCCCTAAACCCCCAAAAAAGATGCCCATGATGACTTTATACAAAAAGTTGCATCCAACATCTTGGATTTCATATTTGACCTCGTATTCGTCATCAGCATCCCCTAAAACCCCATAAGTGACACCCATACTGATTTTAACAAAAAAGTCACATCCGCCATCTTGAATCTAGCAATTAAGGCCATATTCGTAATCAGCATCCCCTGAAACTTCAAAAATATTACCCATATGGGTTTTATACAAAAAGTCGCATCCGCCATCTAGGTTGTCATATTTGACGTCATATTCATTATTAGCGTCCCCTAAAACCCGAAAAGCGATAGCTGTACTGATTTTACATTAAAAGTCACATCCGCCATCTTAGATTTCATATTTGACCTCATATTCGTAATCAGCATCACCTAAAACCCCATAAGTGATACCCATACTGATTTCACATAAAAAGTCACATCCACCATCTTGGATCTAGCAATTAGGGCCATATTCGTAATAAGAATCCCCTGAAACCCCAAAAATGATACCCATACGGATTTTATACAAAAAGTCGCATCCGCCATCTAGGATGTTATATTTGACGTCATATTCATTATTAGCGTCCCCTAAAACCCCAAAAGTGATAGCTATATTGATTCTGCATAAAAAGTCACATTCGCCATCTTGAATCTAGCAATTATAGTTATATTCGTGATCAAAATCCCCAAAAGTAGTGTTCATAGTAATTTACATCAAAAGTCACGTCCACCATCTTTGATTTCAAAATTAACGGCATATTCGTAATCAGCATCCCCTAAAACCCCAAAAGTGATACCCATACTGATTTTACATAAAAAGTCACATCCGCCATCTTGAAATCAGCAATTAACGCCATACTAATTAATTATCACATGTCGCGTCCGACATCGGGGAATTTAAAATTAAATTTCTAAAATGAAATTTCTAAGAATATCGATTTTATTTAAAAAGTAGCGTTCCCGATTTTCCGCCAATTCCAACAAAACCATAGAAGAATGCGTTTTCTTCATAATATTACTTACGTTTATTTATTGTTAAATATTATCAAAATGAATTTTGGGACGAGATATTGAACGAAATAAACATATATATTCAAATTCAATAACTAGTCCCAATGGGACGAGTTCTTTGTGGAACGAGCCACTGAACTAGCCAAATTGAAAATGTATGTTCTCGTTCCATACTACATAGCATTTGAGTTTCGACGAAGTCGAATCGCACCTTCTCTAGAAAAAATCATGATATCAATAAAAAAGGAATCATGATTACGAACTACAAACTAATAATCATCAATCACCGAATATGATTACTTTTTATGATTACTTTCGGCATTTGTAATCATGATTGAAGATTACAAAATGTGATCGTAATCGTTAACCAGAATCTAATTACATTTTGCCCATCTCTCCCTACATGAGCCCAAACACTTGCAAATAATACCTATGCTTGTTAGTTATACAAGTTTTCAAGCCGACAATATCTCTTTCGTTTGTGTATTACCTTTTTTATTTTTGTATTATCACTAAATAATCCCGAAAAAAAATATGTGTTAATCAAATGTAATAGGTACTACTTTATTTTATAATCCTTTACATTTAAAACATCTGATCATTCTATTCGCATTAAAGTTTCTGTAGGTATATAGGTAAATATATTTTCGACGGATTTCAACGGTGAAATTGCATGTCAATTAGTGGTAGGATGTTTCTCAAAATCTTGCGAGCTACTTTTTAATAAGTTTAAGACGCAGTCATTTGGCAAATTTTGCATACAATTTAGTTCCGGATATATTTTATAAAGTTTCATAAAGTAACATTTCCTGCACTACGTCTTTACTTCAGGAAAAAATACCTGTTTTAAATTTTGAAATCAAATCAATATCACCTGCCGTGAACCACGTTAATTTTATCATGATCTAATTGGGAATTTTTAGGATTAGTACGGAACTCCTGAACGAGTGAAAGTAGCATTTAGATGCTTTAAAAAAGTTCAAAATGGTTGATTGGAGTGAGCAGTGGAATCATGCGGTCACAATGTTGAATTCAGCTATAGCCAATACTTTAAAGATAATTTAACAATAGAGACCCTCGTACCACCACAAATTTCAGCAATAACTTAGCAAGGTATGGCTGAATCAGTTTGAGATGGATAACTGTTTGTGGCAATATAACATACGATCCCTGTACTTTGAAAGTCTCATTAAAACTTTGATCCCGGTTGCCACAAAATGCGTAAGTCGTTAAGTTGAAAGATAAGTCCAAACTAAGTAAGGTTGTCAAATGTTATTGACCACACCAACCCACACAGGATCTACCTGGTAGAGGCATTCTGTCTCGCCATCGTGAATGAGAAAGGGCCTTTGACCAGGAAAAGAAGAGACCGATTTATTAATATGAAATACGTACTCCTAGACAAGTGCTGAACTGTAAGACAGCGCTCTTCGTGGCAGAGTAAACCGGCAGTTGTGTTGCATGGAACAATCCAACTATTGACGATATGTTGATTATGGTACCGCCCTTTCCACCGTGGTCCTTGCGCATCATCTCGTATGATTTCAGTGAGCTTTTGATTAATTCTGTCTGAAAAGCAGAATAGAGTTGAGTCAGGGCTGATGAAATATGTATCATCCCGATTATATCCTTAAAAGCAACCTAGATATGCTTGTAACTTTAACTAGTCTGGTGAAGCTATAAACGCCCCTCAGCCAACACCTTTGTCAATAACGCATTAAAAGAAAAAAAACTAAGAAAAATGTAAGGTCGAGGAAAAGGCGGGAAAGGGTTCGTAAAAGGAGGTGCCAAACGTCATAGAAAAATATTCAAGGTATTACGAAACCCGCTATTAGAAGATTGGCCAGGAGAGGCGGTGTGAAACGTATTTCTGGATTGATTTATGAAGAAACAAGAGGAGTTTTAAAAGTATTTTTGGAAAGTGTTATCAAAGATGCCGTTACTTACACCGAGCACGCGAAAAGAAAAACTGTGACAGCTATGGATGTTGTCTATGCTTTAAAGAGACAAGGTAGAACGTTGTACGGTTTTACCCACTGAAATTTTATTTAGAAATATAATATAATAAATGTTATTTCGTTCGTAGTGTTTTGATTTTGATATTCAGTCGTAGTGTTTTGATTTTGATATCGGTTATAATACACTCTCACTCACACAATACTGCAATTTTCCATGCTGAATATCCGCTCTTTGAATATCTGCGCTAGTCACTTCTTGATGAATACGTTTGTTCGACGATAGATCTTTTTTAGGATCCAGCTTCGGCGATTGTGATCACAGGAATCGATGCTTGTACGCCTACGTGGCGCTGAGCAAAAATGGCAGCTCTAGCAAGTATCGCGACTGAAATCTATTAAAAATAAATGCTCAGGCGTGGCTTTACAAAATATATATTGTTTTACAAATATAATGTTGTAAAAGATATTCAACATATTACAGTCGTATTTATAATACGTAGGGCTCGTGCAAACGGTGAGAGAGCTTAAAAGATACTGAGGTTCTTTGTCTGGTGATGGCTATATATAGGCATCGCCAAACAAACATGTTTACGACGGCGTCGCCTACGCAGAGTGTGCCGTTATAATTCATATTTGCTAATTATCATCTAAACAGTTATATAATCAAAACATTTAGTAGAACTGAACATATACTAAACATGTAATTTGATATCTGTTTACAATGACGTGTTTATGAAATACGCAGTTAAAGGCAAGTTATGTTGTACCATCAAAATTGTTCTTGGAATAGATTTGCATATGTAATACTTTGTTTTTATTGCATCATCTTCTCATGTACTTAAACTAAACTGAGTACCGGTTGGGAATACATAACTACGTTGTAGTAAATAGTTAATAGAAGCTTCTAAAACCTATATAGGTAGGTAGGTACTTGCAATTATTACTAACAGTAAAACAACACCTCGTGGGAGCAGTGGGGATGGCTCTAAAGTCCTACAAAATCTATGAAATATCGAAAGACGTGTTAATTTACGGTGGACGATTTAGCGCCGTGGTTAACAGCTTAAGCCGCCTCGCCCACTGTGTCTAATAGTTGCAGGTTCGATTCCCGCACGGGGCAAATTTTTGTGTGACCCACAACTATTGCCTCGTTATTACTAATATCATAAATTCTTCTATCACAACTGGCGTTTTTCCGAACTGCTGAAAGGACGCCCAAGTGACTCCCTTGCCAAAAAAGGCTTATCCTGAAGACTACTTCAGACTACCGTCCAAACTCTATTCTCCATTTCCTATCAATAATTCTGGAACGACTCATTCAGAATCAGTTTAGTCGGTTCTTGAATGCTCATAATATCCTTGACCCTTATCAATCTGATTTTCGCCCTGGTCATAGTACGACTACTGCATTAGTAAACATCTCTGACGACATTCGGCTTGGAATGGAAAACCAGCAGCTAACTATTCTTACTCTTATCGATTTCAGCAATGCGTTTAACGCAGTTGATCATGATATTTTGCTTGCTATGCTGCGCTCTTAATGTTTCACCTTTAACGATCGACTGGTTTCGCAGCTATCTGTCTGGGCGTCGGCAACGTATTCGCAAAGACGATACTTTTTCCTTTTGGTGTGAAGTTTCCGCCGGCGTACCGCAAGGGGGTGTGCTTTCTCCACTGCTTTTTGCAGTCATTATCAACTAAATTACCAATGAGTTAACGTCATCGTATCAGCTTTATGCTGAGGCCTTACACTCTTACACACAATATACTCGCAGGCTAATTTTGCTCATCTGTCGACTGCTATCCAGACTATAAATTACGACCTTAATCGTATTAATCTTTGAAGTAAGTCACATGACCTAGCAATTAATCCGAGCAAAACTCAAGTTATTTTGTTAGGCAGCCCGTGGCATATCCCTAGAATCAACTTTGATCAACTTCCCGCGATTACTTTCGACGGGGTCCATATTCCATACTGCGACATGGTAAAAAATCTTGGTATTATCTTTGACAACACTTTGTCGTAGAGGCCGCAGGTTGCTGAGGTTAGCAGAAAGATTTTTGCTGCAGGAGCCTCACTCAGACGCCTACGTAATTTCTTGCCAGTCAATACTAAAATTGCGCTTGCCCAATCTCTTCTGTTTTCTATTCTTGACTACGCTGATTCTTGCTACCTTGTCTTGTTAGTGGAGCTTCTTAATAAACTCGAAAGACTTCAAAATTATTGTATTCAATTTTTCTTCGGCTTACGTAAATATGACTCCCTATCCATCATCGTAGGAATATTCACTACTCTACTCTGTCTTATTTAATCTGTGTACTCCAATGTATTTTAAGCAACGTTTCTCCTTTCTTGCCGCTTCACAGTCACGTGACCTTCGTTCCTCTGCAAAGGCGAAGTGCCTTACAATCCCTACCCATTTTTCTAACTTCTTATCTAATTCCTTCACCTTTCAAGGTATTCGTCTTTGGAACTCCTTACCTGAGTCCATAAGACGTGCTAAGTCCTGGGAGATATGTAAACGGGATCTTAAAGAACATTTCCTGCAAATTTCATACTCCTAGTACCTTCTTTCGAATCTTTTACCTTTGCTCGTATCTCATTTGTTTCTCCTTACTTCTTACTTATTCAGTCATTCATTTATATAATGTATAATAGGTTATTTTTGTTTAGATTGTTTAATATTTTATTTATTGTTGCACCGTACCCATTTCTGAGTATAATCTTTAAACATCTCTGTCCTCTACCTAAAGGTTGCCTAGAAGAAATCGCTTTAAGCGATAAGGCCGCCTTACTGTGCCTTCATAACTATGTTTGATTTTGTTTCTTTGTGTCATTATATTTTATGTGCAATAAAGTATAATATTATTATGTATATATTTATTAAGTATAATTTCTTATAAAATATATATAAAAATATAAAATACAAATATTCTTATATATCTTGTATAAAAAAAAAAATGTGCTCCACCGACAGCAAGGTCTACGACCCAAGCTACCGGTGGTCAGGGCTCCAAAGAGAGGAACCTCCTCACAATGCGTGCCGTGTCCAACATTACTGCTTTCTGTATCAGGCCCTTCACCCAACTGCCTAGCGAGAGCTTCTCAAGGTGTTTATCGAAGCTCTTCGCTATAAGGCCGTTGACTGAAATGACCATCGGAATAATGATAGTTGAATCAACACTCCACATGGCGGTAACCTCATGGGCCAGGTCCAAATATTTAGATAATTTTTCTTTTTCGGCCTTCACAAGGTTCTCATCATGCGGAATGGTGACATCAACTAGCATTACACGACGCATCGATCGATCTATTATCACGATATCAGGTTTATTGGCTACAATAGTCCTGTCCGTGATAATAGATCGATCCCAGTAGAGCGTGATATGACCACTTTCGAGAACTGGAAGAGGCTGGTACTGGTAGTACGGTACTTCAGAGTCCACAAGGCCATATTTAAGAGCAAGTTGCTGATGGATAATTCTAGCCACTTGGTTGTGTCTGTGCAAGTACTCTCCGTTAGCAAGACGAGAACAACCGGAAACTACATGTCTAATAGACTCACCGGGACGGTGGCATGCCCGACAAATGTCAACCGTGCCGTCCTTTAGGATGTGCTTCCGGTAGTTGTTCGTCATGATAACTTCGTCCATAATTGCAAAGACAAAGCCTTCAGTTTCCCCAAAAAGGTTGCTGAAGCGTAGCCAGTTCACGGAAGCGAGCTGGTCCACATCAGGCCCTGTAAGAGCCCGATAGAACCGTCCGTGTAGCTCCTTGCCCTTCCATATGGCTGTGCGGTCCGAAATACTTAATACCTGGGGCCTTCGCCAGTTCTCGTTTGCCAAGGAAAGCGGAGTTAGGCCTCTATCGATTGCGGCAACATCTCGATACATCACCACGGATACACTCAAAAAGTACTGTCTGAGATTGCACACCTCGCGGTTGTGTAGAGTCTTAGCGTTTAAAAACCCACGACCACCGCACTTCCGCGGGATGTACAACTTCATAACAGATGACCGCGGGTGATGCATACGATACGCTGTCAACAATCGACGGACCTTTCTATCCAGGGCATTCAGTTCAGACTGAGTCCACCTTAGTATGCCAAAAGAGTATGTAAGAACAGGCATGACCCAACCATTGAAAGCTCGGACCTTATTTCCACCTGATAGAAGGCTTTTTAACACTTTTATCAGGCGGGCAAAGAACCGATCTTTCAATGATTGTTTCATATCCTGTTCAGCTATACTTAAGGCTTGTGACATACCAAGATACTTGTAAGAATCCATTTCAGAGAGAGACCTGAGGGATATATCTTCAGAGAGCTGTAGATTAAAAGAATCTTCAACTCTCCCTCTTTGTACATGGATGACCGCACACTTGTCTACTCCAACCTCCATTCCGATGTCGTTGCTAAAATTGCCGGTTATTTTGAGCAACTTCATCAGGTCTGTTTTCTTCGAAGCGTACAACTTGAGGTCATCCATGTACAGTAGATGAGATATAGGCTCACTCTCCCTCCGCAAATGGTAACCTAGCTTTGAATCCTTAAGTATAGCACTTAATGGATTCAAAGCTAAGCAGAACCACAACGGACTCAAACTGTCGCCCTGAAAGATACCCCTGCTTATCTTTATCAAGTCCGACGAACCAGAAAGGCCTCCACAGCCTGGGTGACGAAGAACTGTGGTCCACTGCCTCATACACGAACCGAGGAAAGAGCACAGCGCCGGGTGTACTCTGTACAGCTCTAGCACCCTCCCCAGCCATGTATGAGGCACCGAATCATAGGCCTTCTTATAGTCAATCCAGGCCATGAAGACATTCTTTCTGGATCGTCGCACCTGTTGGCAAATGGCCATATCAATGAGGAGCAAATCCTTTGTACCCCGGGACCCCCCCTTACAACCATTCTGAGTAGGCGATAGAATATGCTGTGCCTTAAGGTGATTATTGATTTTTATTCTCAGAATGGATGTAAAAAGTTTATAGACCGTAGGTAGACATGTAATCGGTCTATAATTTTTAGGTTCCGAAGTGCTGCCAGATTTGTAAATCAAGTGAGTGACACCCGATGTCATAAAGCTAGGGAGCGATCCCAATTGAAGAGCTTCTTGGAATTGAGTCGCTAGACGAGAATGTGAGCCCTGGAGCCTCTTTAGCCAGAATGCGTGCAGTCCATCCGGCCCCGGACTTTTCCAGTTCGGCGCCGCACGAACCGCACAGGCCAGATCTTCACGGTTTATGACTACGGGCTCCATTTCCTGAATGGGCCCACAGGATCGTCCAACAACATCAAACCATTCGCCCTCGGAGTGACTGACGGGCACTGACCAAATTTTACGCCAAAACTCGGCCATCACGGCCGCATTTGGCAAGTGCACGTCAGTCACTCTCTCTTGGGGGCGCTCCCAAGCCTGGTATACACTCCTTTGATTCGTCTGGAAGGTGCGATTCACGTGGTATCTATCTGCTCTCGCCTTATACCTGCGAATCCTCTTCGCCCATGCATAAACTTTTTGCTTCCAGTAGTCTATGCGTTCCCCGACCCCTGCCACATAGTCCACAGGAGCCACTCCTGTGCCTGCAAAGGCTTGGGCCACGAAACGCATAACTCTCGGGCGGTTGTTTCCAGCCTGGAAGCACAACAATTTCGCTATGAGTGTCCTAGCCATATTTATACGCCGCTCTATTCTGCACTGCCAGAATGGTTTAGTATTTGTGGGTTGGGTGGCTCGATGTAGATTAGGAAATCTTACACCTGCCACCCGACACACCGCCACCGCTCCACAGTACTAAATAGAATGGGTATCACATAAGTCTACACTGGTCTCCCAGTGTGGCTTTAAAACATTGTCTAGGGCACTCACAAGCGAAATGTTCCGTCTATGCATGGGCAAACGGGGTAGGCATGGTCTTAGGGAAATCGGTGCAGACCGATACTCCGCAAATGCATCCTCCAAAGCTCTCCTCACCTGCTCCTGTAGCTGGTCACTAACACTTACCTGCTCGCTATTTACCTCCTCCGATCGTGCGAAGTTATTTAAAGAGATAGGTTCTTCAACACTTCGCACGTTGAAGTCAGTACGAGCAGGAAGTGCTTCGCGGCGCAGTCGCTCAAGCACTGTGTCATCCAACAACTTGCACCGCTGGATGGCACGTACTTGATCCGATAGTCGTTGCGCAGTAACGGCGACAGTCGGGTGAAGCCCCTGAAATAGAGACAACAATTTCGGACGGTAAGCGGTGAGGATGGTTCCTCCCTCTGTAGCACCATAGAAGGCCCGCATGACACTCAGATTTAATTCCGGAGTCCATCTCATGCGGCGCACTACACCACCGGTAGCAGGGGCCGTGGGCGGAGCACAATGTCCCGCTGGTCCCAGGCGTGCCGGCAGCGGTGGGCGTCCTCTCCTCGCAGATGTTAATGTAGGTGGAGTCGCCGATATCCCGGCATCGTCGCTAGAGGCCCCAGATGACGGCGGTGTGAAAAAATCTTCATCCTCCGAAGGCTGGGGCGAGGCGGGCGAGCCGGGCAAAGGTGTTGGGCGTGCGCTAGATGACCGGGCATCCCGCTGCCGACACAGCCGCACAGGGTTTCTTCGGCTGGGCTCGGCCATTTACAGATGTTATATGTATTTTCTTCCAATACCACATTTTGCGAACCTACGTTCGCATTGTAAAATTTTGCTCTTGAACTGTGTTGTTTTTTGTTGTTTTTTTAATGTCTAAACGGATACTTTTCTATATTTCTTCGCAAAAAAATTTTTATTTACACAAAACGACGTGTCGTTGACAGCGGTTGCCATGGTTATTATTATTATTAATTATTTATTCCGCCTAGGTATTTGTGCATATAAATTTTTATGTTTGTAAACGCACATACGACACATTTATTTATTCCTGTGTCGTGGGTAGTAGTACTACGAAGCCGCTCACTAGTATTCATATAAGTGAGCGGCTACGTTTATTAAAAAAAATATACCCAAAGAATGACTTTAGGCTGTTGAGATCCCATTGGGACTAAGAATATTTCGGGGAAACGTGGGGCATAATACCTTTACCTCTCCTTTTGCGGGTAAAGGCCAAAACAGATTTGCTACTTATAGCATCCACGATGCAGTTACTTTTCGGAAGCTCTATGCCGTGTCCAAAAGCTATTGATCCAGTTGGGGCTATCACGTCGTTTTTTGGACTCTTGATGTAGTACGATGGCTATCACGAAGTTCTGGGTTCAAATCCTAAGTCGGATAAAAAATTCCCAGCATCAGTTCGGAGTCTGGAATTGTGTGCGGTGTAAGGGCAATAGCCTCGCCCCCTATTGCATTCAACATCGTCGATGTATAGTGGGTATAATACAGCACACCTCTGCCACCCCCGTTTGCTATGATACTATAAGTGTCGTGTGTGCTACGGCTCTTATTGGTCGCGAGCACAGATACTTCCTTCTAATATCTTTGGTCGTGAGTGACGCGTCTAGCTTCATAACATAACGATCATGTCTTTAAATAATAACAGATGAGCTATTTTGCTATTAGTCGTGAAGCAGTCGTCGAGCAGTCAACATGGTTTATAAATGGCAAGATAAAGTCGTGTTGATCACGGGCGCCGCTACCGGCATAGGTGCCCGGGTTGTGAGAATCATTATGGAGGAGGGGGTGAAGGTATGTTGGAATTAATATATATATCTATATCCAGCCAAATCCCTTGCAGGGTAGGCAGAGAGTTCAGATTTCCAACAGGTTCTTTCCTTACAGACTTCCTTAATTGGAATTACCTATACACATATTTACTAGAGACCTGGTCCGGCTCACACGGGTAGCATAACATAAAATAATTTACACAAAATACTTAGAAATTTTGTTCCTAAATTCGATATAACCTCCACTTAAAGGGAAAAAATTAAAAGTTTGTAAAAAATTAATTCAGCAACATAAGCTATAAATTAACGATTATTTGTTGGCACAGCAATACATTTTCTGCTGAAAAATTTGCAGTAATTATAGCGTCTATACTTTACCGCAATGAAATACCCATAGCATACCCAAAGCTTAAATACATAGTATATGATTTGATAGGCCTTTGTAATAATGGCATCATACCAGTAAAAATACCGTGCAGTTTCACTATTTTAATACATGAGATATTAATTTTCAGGGATTAACGTCGTTTCCGATTGATTGGAATTGTTCAAAAGGGCGACTAATATACGTAAATGTGATATTTTTATAATCTTAACTGCGTACTGAATTTATTAAGTGTCTACGTAAAACGATATATCTCTCGCATATACGGTAAATATTAACAGATTTAAAGTAAATTACAATTTACTTAGAAATTTGATTTAATTTGATTATTGTGTTAAATTAGTTCATAAGTAAGCAAAGAAGTTACCTGTTTTGTTGATTTTCATAATTTTTGAAATATTAATAGACATGAATTAGTTTCAGTAAATGAGTTCACTTTCATTGTTTTTGTTTTTAAGAAAAAGAGCAAGTTTACTCTGGATTGTTTTTGTTTTTAAGAATATTTTTGATTTTTTCTTCATAGTGTCTTGCACATGTACTTAGGTCACTGTAATTTATCTACGAAATAGAATCACGGCACAAAAAAAATAATTTCATTAGTTTTTTTGGCGATTTTCCACACTTTTTATCATACAAGGTAAAAATTGGTTAACTTAAGTTTTTTTATATTGTTTTTTTTATTCTTAGTTTTGAAGATTATTATTGATCATATCATGCTTAGCGATATCATTCTTTTTTTTTTAAGTTGATACAACTAAGAGAACTGCATGTGGTAAAAAAGTGAAAATAATGAATATTACTAAATTATTTGTAAGTTTACTACAAGTTTGAGTTGAAATAATCTAAACAGAGATCCATGTTGAATGTATATTTTACTTAAATAAATATTTGTTTTTTATTAAAACACTTATATGTATTTTAGTACATGGTTTATAAAGTAAAATATAGTATGTACGGTATAATATCGTATAGCACATACGATAAACTTAATACGATGTTAAGTGTTGTAAGTGGTATTTACGATATTTTATATTATTTATATATATGGCCATGCATAACGGAGTGCTTGTCCCAACGCTGTTATATCGCACGGAGAGTTGGGTATGTAAGAAGGAGAACGAAAGCAGGATAAATGCGGTCGAAATGCGTTCTCTGCGGAAGATGTGCGGAGTCACGCTGACCGACCGTATTCGCAACAGCATAGTAAGAAAGCGAGTAGGTATGAAAGATAGTATAGGTGTAAAGATAAGAAAGGGTATGCTCCGTTGGTTCGGGCATATAGAAAGAATGCCAGAAGAAAGAATGACAAAACAGATATACAATGCGAAAGTGGAAGGATGTAGGTACCTGGGAAGACCTATTCTATCTTACCATGACCAAATAGACCGAGTCTTATCTGATGAAAGTCAAGAGTCTCCGTAACCGGCGAGTGTATATGAGACGAACTATGAGAGTGGAGGAAGCCAGAGAGGTATGTAAGGAAAGAACCTATTGGATCTCTGTACTCTATATAGATAGATAGATTATATTATTTTAGTCGGCCTAAAATGACGTAACAATAATATATCTAAAAGTTTCATAAGTTCTAAAATTACTGTACATATAATAAAATGCATATTAAAAATCAAATAAGCAACTTTAAAATCATAGGAACTGAGTTATAAAATATTTGAAAATGGCGCTCTTGTAAAGTTGGGTTTTTCAACATACAATAGTTTACTTAGGAGCCATCGATTTAATTTATAACAGATAAAATAAAGAAGATTATGACTTTGTTATTAATATACACAGCTACAATTAAATTTATATTAAATAAATATAATTAAATGTAAAGTTAAATTTATCTTTAGTTATCTATATATATCATCACGCCAGATCCCTTGTTCTCTGCCTACCCGGCAGAGAGTTCAGACTTCCAGCAGGTCCGTTCCTTACAGACTTCCTTATTTGGAATTACCTATATACATATTTACTAGAGACCTGTTCCCGTTTCTAACGGGTACCATAACACAAAATAGTTTACATAAAATACTTAGAAATTATATTCCTAAATTCGATATTACCTCTACTTGAAGTGAAAACCTTAAAAGTCTGTAAAAATAATTTCAGCAACATTAGCTTCGAAAAGGTTCTTTCCTCACATACCTCTCTGGCTTCCTCCCCTCTCATAGTTCGTGTTACACACGCTCGACGGTTATGGAGACTCATGACTTGTCCTTCAGATAAGACAGTTTAATTACATCAATCAAAAATTGTATGACCATACAATGGGTTTTTGTTAGTATAGGAAGATAATAACATATTATTTTAGAACCTACTTACCCAACTACTGACCTACCGACTTAGACCTAAGATCTTAATTTATGTGACGAGGCTATCTTGTGGTTGATAATATTACACATATTAAAATTATCGTCACCGACTTAATAAGATATTTATAAATTATTATTCCATAAATAGTATTTTACTTAGTACTTACCGTTGTTACGTATTTAATTTACTTATTCTATTTATCTATATCATCACGCCAGTTCCTTTGCGAGGTAGGCAGAGAGTACAGAGTTCAGGTTCTTTCCTTACAGACCTCTCTGGTTTCCTCCACTCTTATAGTTCGTCTCATACACGCTCGCTGGTTACGAAATACCTATTGTACCGAAAGATAATATAAATTTTGGTACAATCTTCTTCTTCTTTCTTTCTTCTTCTTCTTCTTTTTAAAAAACGTAGCCCCACACTAGGATTTATTCCTGTATCATGGGTGCGTTTACAAACATGAAAATTTACAAACAAATACCCAGACCGGAACAAATAATTGTGGATCACACAAAGATTTGTCCCGTGCGGGAATCGAACCCGCGACTATTCGACGCAGTGGGCGGAGCAGCTCAAGCTCTTAACCACTGCGCTAAATCGTCCGCTAAATACCACGTACATGCTCATCATCGTCATCATCGTATGGCGATGTATCTTTAATAATGCGAACCACGATCAGAACTTTATGTCAGAGTGGAGGAGCCATTGTCTAGCCTCTGGTGTCAGCTAGTGTAGACCCTCGAATCCGCCGCTGAATTTTCGAGTGGAACAGTCCTCCACGATGTGCTGGATAGGCTGCACTGAGTTTCCACAGTCACAACAAGGAGACTCAGTGATGCCAATATAATGTGCTAAAAGAAAACAACATAACTACGTCGTGTTTAGTATTTATCGTTACAAAAACATAACACCTCGATGGTCTGGTGATGAAGTCGGAAGGTGGCCATAGGAACTTTCATAAAAACATCATAGCCTTGCCGTGTTTGGATTCGTCTTTGCAAGAATAATACGCCTAGGTGGTGTGCAGGGTCTTATAATGAAGCCGGAAGATGGCGATAGGAACTCCTCACCTAAACAACATAGCCCCTTCTTCTTTGAGCTCGTTTGATTTGTCTTGACAAATGTTACATCCTTAGGTAATATTTACGGTCTGGTAATAATCCTAGAAGGTTACCTATAGGGTTATAGCACCTAAGCAACACCACCTGTCGTTTTTTCGTTGGATTTGTCTTCCCAAAAACAATATACCTAGGTGGTGTCCAGGGTCTGGTGATATAGCCAAAAGGTAGCCATAGGAACTTGTAAACTAAAAAACTTAGCCAAATCGTATTGGGGCTTGTTGGATTGCATTTGATAATTATTACATCCTTAAGTTGCGTCTAGGGTCTAATGATAAAGTCGGAATGTAAAATAAACAACACATTCCCGTTATGTTTGGGCTCGATAAATTTATTTTGACAAGAACTATATACGTAGGTAGTATCTAGGGTCTGATAATGGAACAGAAAAGTGACCGTAGTATTTTTTAAACTTAACACCAAAAATATTTGGACACGTTGGATTTCTCTTAGGAAGCACTAAATATCTGGGTGGTGAGTAAAGCTGGAAGATGATCTTAGGAACTTGTCAACTAAAGAAGTTAGCCCCGTAGTGTATGTGTCCGTTAAATTTGTTTCGACATGAACTGCAGATCTATGTGTTTGGTGTTCAGGGTCTGCTAATGGGGCCTGAATGTGGCCTAGGAACTCTCCACCTAAACAAAATAGCCTAGTATTTTTTATTTTTAAAGTTTTTATCATACATCGGATTAAAAAGGAGCAAATAATTATTAAATAAAAAATAATATACCACTTTTTAACTCTCTATATCATCACGCCAGATCTTTTGCAGAGTTAGCGTGTACAATAATTTTAAATGAAAAACGTATTGCGCATGTAATTCTATCATCACCGACAAATAATAAAAATAGCTTCTTGAATTCCCTACATAAACTTTTATTTGTTACATTCGCACGACGTTTTTCGTTATTTCTAATCTAGTTCAGAGATAGCGCAAGAAACTCCTTTGCGGGCAATTGTTCACAGATTGCACTATTATTACATTATTATTGACCTAAACATTATTTACAGCACGTCGCCGTTTTGGACGTCGCAGAATCAGCTGGAAAAGATTTAGAAAAAGAGCTCAACTCAAAATATGGCGCCAAGAAGGTTAAGTTTTACACTTGTGATGCCACCAACGAAGACTTGCTTCTGAGTATCTTCAAGTCTGTTAAAGATGAGCAGGGTTATATTGATGTGGTCATCAACAATGCGGGAATAATGAACGACGAATGGAACGTTTATAAAAAAGAGATTGAATTAAATTTGGTAAGTTCTCTTTTTTGTACGAAGTAACATTTACACGAGGAAGTTAACCCCCTTATTTGCAAAAACGCTATTTCAAGGCGCGTTTATAAAGCGCTGGAATAAAATAAATGGACGATACATTTTTTTTAAAGGGCCTTTGGTGCTGTAAGAACGAGCGTTGAAAAAGAGTTCGTGCAAATGAGGGTTAAGAATTGTAGGAATTTGACCCAGCTAAGTTTACCCCGGACCCCGATTTAGCCCAATTGGCGCTGTACAATATTTTATCCAGAACTTCCAAAATTATAAAAGATCTCGACCGTGAATTGAGTTTTAACCCCTAAAAGAGCTAAATAAATAATGAACATTACTAATATAACTCAGAGTACAAAAGTATAACGTAAATAATACAGTAATTGTTGATAACGTTTTTAAAATTCATTATTGTTTGGAGTTTAATGCGACCTCTTAACTTTGTTTTATCACAATATAATCTAAATAAAAATATACAGATAAATGTACCTACCTCACGCACGAAACTTAAGAATAAAACTAATGCAAAGTATGCCGTAACGTATATATGTATGTTTTCAATTTTAATCTTTAACGTGAAGTAATAAGTTTTCAATTTGTGTTTCTTAAATAATAACATTCATGTACAAGGCCGTCTGATATTTAAAATAGAAAAAGAAAACGTTTTACATTAATCTTAATTCTGTTGTTAAGTTTGTATATAATTTATTACATATATAAATTGTGTAACTAACATTATTGTTATTATTGTCAAAACTAATTAATATTTTTGACACAAAGTAGTAATAATACGTAGAAATTTGTTTTTTTGATTTTGTAACCTTAGTTATATCCTGTCGCACAACTGGGCCTTAAAATAAATAAATAAATGTTTATATTTATTTTAAGTACCTGCAAGGCAAAGGCCTTCTTTCACATATTGAGGTGAGAGAGATTAGGTCATACTCCATCGCGCAGACTCAGTGCGGATTGGTCAAGACAGGTTTGTGGCCACCCGCTGTTGGGACTTATCAAGCCGACTACCGATTTAAGTGGAAACTAGGATCAACGGCTTAGCGTGCTTTATAAAGCACGAATACGCTGGAATATGAAAATGCTACAAACGGTCACCCATCTCAGACCGACCGAGTCTCGCGCTGCTTAACCTTGGTGATGATTAAGAACACCGCGGTCGCACGTCGCAACGACTGCCTCTTTATAAGGAACATAATTATGATTATGTTCCTTCATAATATACTTTGGCCAATTAGCACGAAATTCATGAATTGTATACCTAAACCTTTTTCGTGAAAAGTCCATATAAAGTTTGAAACCGTTGTTCGGCTAATGTGACCGGCCCATTGCCACTGCAGCTTACTAATCTAGTGGGCTATGTCGATAACTTTGGTTCTCTGTCGAATGACTTCGTTCCGGATTCTATCTTTCAGAGAAATTCCGAGCATAGCCCTTTCCATAGCTCGCTGCGCATTCCAACCGTGAGTGTCCATGTTTCGGCTCCATATGTTATAACGGGCAGCACGCACTGATTGAAGACTTTTGTCTTTAGGCTTTGTGAAATGGGCGATGTAAATACTCGACGTAATTTCCCAAATGCCCCCCAGCCCAGCTGTATTCTTATGTTAACCTCTTTCTCGAAGTTGTTTTTCCCCATCTGCAGAGTTTGCCCTAGGTAAACATATTCGTGAACAACCTCGAGAATAGCGCCATGTATTGCAACAGGTTCCGCTACTTACATGTCGGTTAAACATTACCTTGGTCTTGTCCAAGTTCATGCGGAGACCTATGTGTTCGGAAGAATCGGCTAGGCTGGTTAGCATCTCTTGTAAACGTTTCAGCCATAATGACAATGTCGTCTGCAAATCTCAAGTGTGAGATATGACTGCCATTTATGTTTATGCCATGACCTTCCCAGTCCAGCGTCTTAAACATGTCCTCCAATGCATTTGTGAACAATTTGAGGGAAATAACGTCCCCTTGTCTCACTCCTCGATGCATTGGGATAGGGTTGGTCTGCTGGTTTTGTATCTAGATGGTCTTGGTCGCGGCGTTATAGAGACTTCTTAACACTTGGATGTATCGCCAGTCGACTTGGCATCGTTGCAAGTATTTCAGAACTGACCAGGTCTCGATCGAGTCAAAGGCCTTCTCATAGTCCACGAATGCTAAGCACAGGGGCCGATTATACTCTTCGGTCTGCTGTATAATCTGCCGTATAGTGTGGATGTGGTCTATGGTTCCATACCCTCTTCGAAACCCGGCCTGTTCCGGGGGATGAAATTCGTCGAGCCTTCGCGCAAGACGATTCGTGATAACTCTTGAAAACAGCTTATAAATGTGGCTCAGGAGCGAAATAGGGCGGTAGTTCTTCAGTTGGGTCTTATCACCCTTTCTAAAAACAATATGACAACGCTCCTACCCCAAGCCTCTAGAGTTCTCCCGTTAAAGAGGACAGAGTTAAAGATATTTTTGAGCTCCTTTAGCACCGGTTTACCTCCTGATTTTAATAGTTCATTTGTAACTCCGTCCTCTTCACGGACTTTTCCATTCCTTAGCTGCTCAAGAGCCATCACAATTTCGTCCAGGCTGATTTCGGGCAGGGCTTCCGTAAAGTTGCGGCTTAATGTAGCTCTAGGATCCTTATTTTCGGGATCAGGACGAGATGTATGCGAGGCATATCTCCGGAGAATCTCCGGCTTAGAAATGATAACGTCCCCACTGGCTTTGGACAACTACGTCAGATGACTCTTCCCCAAAGACTGGAAAAACACTTTCGACCCCCGATTTTGCTCGATTGCTTTTTCAATAGCGCGTGTATTGCATCGAAGGTCATATCGTACCGGTTTGTTAATTCGTTTGTTGAGTGCCAGTTGCTCTAACGAAGTTTTGGGTGAGTTTACACGTCGTTCCTTCATAAGCCGCAGTGTCTCCTCCGAAAGCTCTGTTTTTTTACTTATACGTCCCATTTTACAAAATCTCGTACCTTCCTCCCTGAGGATTTTAACTACATTTGTGAGGCCAGACCCTCATCTACGTCATTTGTGGTCTCCATGGTAACGAATCGGTTCTACAGATTTGACTGGAACGCTTCAGATCCTACTACGGCTTAGAGGAGGTTGGGACGGAGCCTGGCCTTCATCAAACAGACTCGCTCGAGCTTAAAGTTGATATTCAGTGAGCCTCTGACAATTCGGTGATCGTTTCCAGTATTAAACCTGTTGATCACTAAGACATCTCTGAATATGTGCTTCTTATCCGTTATGATGAAGTCAATCTCATTTTAAGTCCTAGTGTCGGGGCTCTGCCATGTCCACTTTCTTTGGGGCTGTTTCTTAAGTGGGCCTTAGTGGTGGAGTGTAAGGCCTTCAATATGTCCTCGTACATATCTTCAACTTCATTGTCAGAGTGTGCCAAAGTCGGTGCGTAAACCTGCACAACCTTTAGGCTATACCTATCGGTTAACTTAATAACAAGATACGCTACCCTGTTCGACACACTAGACATTTCTACAACGTTGTCGGAGAGGTTTTTATTGACCAAGAACCCTACGCCGCGCTGGGATAGCTGGTCGCCCTCTCGAAAGTACAAAAGGTGGCCTGGTCCTAGGGTAACGGTGTCCTCTTCCTTTCTTTGGACTTCACACAGTCCCAGAACGTGACACCTTATCCCTTCGACCTCGGAAACTAGTTGCGCCATGTGTTCGTCAAGCCGTAACGTGCGTCCATTAAACTTCGCCAAGGTCAGTTGGTTTTGGCGGCTTCTCGTAGCCCGGGATTTTTAGCCACCCCCTACCCTGCCATTACCGTGACCGCCGCCGTGATCCGGAGTAGCAGGGCGGCCGGGAACTAGGGGCCGTGGTTTATTTTGGCTTGCTATTCGGAGGGTTTGCCCATAATCGCCACGCCGGGCATGCGGGTTGGCGATCGCAGTGCGTAACTCTTCGCATCGGTGCCGCTTCTGCCCGTCACCGAACTGCGGTATGTAGTTACGCAGTTTTTTGTTATGGTTATAACGCAACTTTTCGGTCGTCAGAGCCTCGTTCGTTGATTAGCAGGATGTACCACGAGCAGGTAAGGATGACTTGGAGTCATATGGTGGTATTTGGCTTCCTTACACCCCTATGAATATCTATGGAGTAGTTTTTTGTAATTTGCGTATACATAGTATATCTATCTATCTATCTATAACCTCACGCCAGATCCCTTGCGGGGTAGGCAGAGAGTACAGAGTTCCAACAGGTTCTTTCCTTACATACCTCTCTGGCTTCCTCGACTCTCATAGTTCGTCTCATACACGCTCGCCGGTTACGGAGACTCTTGACTTTTCCATCAGATAAGACTCGGTTTATTTGGTCGTGGTAAGATAGTCTAGGTCTTCCCCGGTACCTGCTTCCTTCCACTTTCACATTGTATATCTGTTTTGTCATTCTTTCTTCTGGCATTCTTTCTATATGCCCGAACCAACGGAGCATGCCCTTTCTCATCTTTACACCGATACTATCTTTCATACCTACTCGCTGTCTTACTATGCTGTTGCTAATGCGGTCGGTCAGCTTCACTCCGCACATCTTCCGCAGAGATCGCATTTCTACCGCATTTATCCTACTTTCATTCTCCTTCTTACATACCCAGCTCTTGCTACCATATAACAGCGTTGGGACAAGAACTCCGTTATGTATGGCCAGCTGCGCCTTATGGCTTAAGTGCCGGCTCCCGAGTAGCTTTCCCATCGCACCATTCACTCTGTTCCCTGCACTCACTCTTCTCTCTATGTCAGCGGTGTATTTCCCATCCTTACTGAAGGCGCATCCAAGATATACAAACTCATTCACTTGCTCCAGCACATCGTTACCAACCACAATCCTTACATTCGTTCTGGTTTCTTCCCTTTCAAAAACCATAATCTTGGTTTTCTTCACATTCAAGGGTAAGCCATTGATCATGCAGTCGTCTTTCATAACTGTGACTAGTGTTTGCAGATCAGTGGCTGTTGGCGCTATTAAAACCGCGTCATAAAGTAGATGGTTTACCACTAAGTCACCCATTTGTACACCTTCATTCATCGCTTTCAGTCTTTGAAGACTTTTGTCCAAATATATTATAAACAGTCTAGCGGACAACACGCAACCCTGCTTGATGCCGATTTTAACGTCAAACCAGGGTGACTTGTTACCACCCACCCGTACGCATGCCTTGCAGTCCACATAAGTGGACTGGACGGCTCGCAACAGAGTGCCATCTATACCATACTCTGGCAAAATGTCCCAAAGTCTCTTTCGCACAACTCTGTTAAATGCCTTCTCCAGATCTACAAAACCGCAGAAAACCTTCCGCCCCACTGCCAGATGCTTCTCTACGATGTTGCGGAGTGAGAAGACTTGATCCGAACATCCTCTTCCAGACCTGAAACCCCCTTGTGCCTCGCACAACATTCCACCGGACTTCACGCGCATTCTCCGTTCAATAATTTTACCATACACCTTGGCTGCCAAGCTGATCAAACTGATGGCTCTGTAATTGGCGCAGTCATATTGTTGCCCTTATACAAGGGTACTATGACTGCGCGGCGCCAATCTGTAGGGACTCTACCGGTCCTCCAGCAAAAGTTTGCAAGGGCCTGGAAAGCGTCCCGGACGCAAGTTCCACCATATTTGATCATCTCGGCAGATATCATGTCTACTCCCGCAGCTTTACCGTTTTTCATACTTCCTATCGCCCATTCAGCGATTTAGCGCAGTGGTTAAGGGCTAAGTCCACCCCGCCCACTGTGTCTAATAGTCGCGGGTTCGATTCCCGCACGGGACAAATCTTTGTGTGATCCACAACGTTTAAAAAAAAAAAAAAAAAAAATCAACTTCTTCCATAGTGATGTCCTCCGTTGATTCTGGTGCCGCAATCTCGCCTTTAGGCATGTCTGCGGCATCAGCATCCGGGTCATCTCCATACATTTCTCCAAAATATTCACTCCACCGGTTTAGCACAGCTTGTGTGTCTGCAAGAATGTCACCATCTTTAGATTTTATCCTTTCCATTCTGGAGCCTGACGAATCACCTCGAGCCTTTCTCACCTTGCTCCAAAAGAGTTTGGTGTTGTTCTCGAAGTTCTTCGCCAGCCTCTCCTCCTCAATCATACTGGCTCTTTCACGCTTTTCTTTCACTAAAGTTTTAGTGGCATTCTTGCATTGCCGGTATATTTCTTTCCTCATCTCTGTCATACTGGCATTCAGGTTCAAAGAAGATACATAGTCCTGCCACGCTTTCTTCTTACTTTCTATAGAGCTTTGCAACCTTGCATCCCACCATGCATCACCTTTTGCTGTAATATGCTTCTTTGAGCAACCACATACTTCTTTCGCGGATTCCACCAAACTCTCTTTCAGGCTATTCCAGCATTTATCTACATTTGAGTCCGAAGAGCCTGCTGTCAAAAGCTTGTCCCGGACTCTATCTTCATACATTCTCCTCACGCTCTCATCTTGCAACTTTTCAACCTTTAATCTTTCAAGGTCTCCGAAGCGGATACGCTCTCGCCAGTGCCTCCACTTCCTGAACAGACCACTAAACCGCGCAACTACGAGATAGTGGTCTGATTCCAGAGTGGGGCCTCTATACGCACGCGTATCTTGTAGTTTGCTTCGGAGACGGTTATCAACCAGGATCAGATCTATCATGCTTTTTTGTTCATTCCTTCTCCACGTATACATATGTATGTCCTTGTGCTGGAATATCGTGTTAGACACAAGGAGACCCCTTTCCAAACAAACATCTACAATGAGCTTACCTGCATCGTTCACTCTCTTATCACCATAAGGACCCAGAGCAGCGTCGCAAGTTTGCCGCCTGGTTCTTACCCATCCGTTCAGATCGCCATATATACATAGTATATACAATAAAAAATAAATAAAAAGAACACTAAAGTAAGTCATATTTACGTACTGACCAATCCGAATATCGTAGTTAGGGTTGTTAGGGGTGTCAGAGACGTGGTCTCTTACAATAGGTCTCATAAAAAAGCTCAGAGTTGCTCAGCGAGCAATGGAGAGAGCTATGCTCGGCGTTTCTCTACGCGATCGAATCAGGAATGAGGAGATTCGTAGAAGAACCAAGGTCACCGACATAGCCGTTAAGATTAGCAAGCTGAAGTGGCAATGGGCGGGCCACATAGCGCGTAGATCGGACGGGCGTTGGGGCAGAAAGATTCTAGAGTGGAGACCACGTATTGGCAAGCGCAGCGTAGGACGACCGCCTGCCAGATGGACCGACGATCTTGTGAAAATCGCAGGAAGTCGTTGGATGCAGGTGGCATCGGACCGGTTACGCTGGAAAGCGATTGGGGAGGCCTATGTTCAACAGTGGACAAGTATGGGCTGAGATGATGATGATGATGAGGGTTGTTATGGTTGGTTGTTCTTTTTTAAGATTTTAGTACTAGTACATATATTTAAAATACGCGGCGGGCAATTCAATTTACAAAATATAGTATAGATATAAACAAATTAATGTCTAAAATTCTGTGAGCTTAGTAACTATTAATTAATATCGCGTATTTAATTAGTGAACTTGACAGTTATAAATAAAATATAGTGACTGGCTCATTTAAATGACAGGTTTATTAAAATTTCACGGTTCGGTTTAGCATAATGGCGTTTATGATGATATTAATTATTTTTATCGGGGTCTGTCTATCTATCTATATCATCATCACGCCAGATCCGTCGCGAGGTAGGCAGAGAGTACAGAGTTCCAACGGTTTCTCTCCTTACATACCTCTCTGGCTTCCTCCACTCTCATAGTTCGTTTCATACACGCTCGCCAGTTACGGGGACTCTTGGTCATAAATACATATTTAATAATTAGTTGTAGAACTATGCTTAATGTCAAATTTAGATTATGTCACCGCTTCCCACAAACGCAGGGCATCACAGGAGGTTCCTTCATAGCATCGACTGATAATATTGCCGATTCATACTCACTTCTTTATTAAACGCCAGCTGTGTGTATAATGTCAAGCGTCTCTATTATATGAAATAAATAAAAAAAATATCCTCAAACTGAACTCTATTGTCAACTTTCCCAAACTTCATTTGTTATTTTTTGGAATTGATTAAGATCCTCAAGATCATTTCCAAAATACTTTCTTTCCGAAAAACTATATTAAATACTCGACTGTTTTTTTTCCACCAAGTAACCATAAACGAAGGAAAACATTATGATGAAGTCAAATATCTATGAAAAGATTATGATAGCAAGAGTAAGGACTTTACATAAATGAGCTGCCCACACTTCGTGAGTCTGGAGAATATATATTCGGGATTCGGATTTTCCTATGCCAGGAAATACCAAAATAATAGGTATATAACTAAAATTCAAATGGGTACGGTTTTCAGACTGCTACAGTAACAGGGACATTGAGAGCTTACGAAATGATGCGCAAAGACAGGGGTGGTAAAGGGGGTACTGTCATCAACATTGCGTCCATTGCGGCCATGTTCCAGTCTGAAATGTTGCCAGTGTACTTCGCGACCAAGAGTGCTGTGTTGCAGTTCAGCAATTGTATGGGTGTAAGTAACTGAACCACCCTCCTAAAGCCTTTCTCTCTTTTCGGATACAGATACCGCTAACGATACATACAGGATCAGACACTAAACTGGGCAAGGTCAAATAATCCCTTGCTGGCCGGCCCGTACAGAGCACCGCAACGAGACACCTAGTATATCGTGCCTTGGAAAGTGACAGTGCAAGCCGAGGCTATTACCCCTTGAGGCGCTTTGAAGCTAGTTGCTCCCATCGCCCTTCTGGCTGTAGAGTAACCCAAACAGCGTAGATTATTCACACACAATAAAAAGACATTGAAGCGCTGGTAGCGCTGGGATACTGCTGTGTACGTAGGGATAGCAAAAATCTTAGAAATAGGACATCAATGTTAATACTTCTTCAGCGTTCAGCTTGATAGGTCTAATATGGTAGTAATGGATAACATAACTATATAAACAGTCTAATTCATCTTATTAGACATATATATTTCATACTTATTTCTCACATTTTTTCTAGTTCAAACAATACTACGACAAATCGGGGGTCAGAGTTCTGGTGCTTTGTTTTGGAGCTACTGACACTGCATTGCTCAGCTTTAACAAGCTTGCCAGCTTCGACAAGGAAGTAGAAACTACATTTCCGACTATCTTGGCAGGATTACCCTTCCAGACGTAAGTATACCTTTCAAAAATGTTAAATATCAAATTGTTGTTCTTGTATGAACTGCCTAGATAATACACAATAATGAGCCTCAAGGATTTAATATAATTAATAATAGATGAGGCAATTAGTATAGTCTAGTTTGGCCTCGATTAGAGTAGCCTAAGCAAAAAATCACGTGAAGTTTTTACCTTTAGCAACCTATAAACCAATGCTGATACGTGGAGAGGTTTACGACGTACTGAAATCAAATCATTTATTTGCAAAAATGGGTATAAGTTCAGGATATTACATTTTATTGTTATGTGACGCCATAATCTGCCTTTAGATACTAATACTCAGGTATATTATCAAAAAAACCTTATTGGTCTCGAAATCGCGATTAACAGTTAGTAGGTATATTATAAATTAAACTTTGCAGGGCGGAAGCAGCAGCCCAGGGTCTTGTCAATGCGTACAAGTTTGGAGAGAGCGGAAGCACCTGGTTAGCTTCTAACAACGAACCTGTTCGTGATGTTTCGGAAATCATTCGGCAGGCGTACGGACTCATGTCTGCTACATTCATGAACTGACGTCACTTGATTCCAAAGAATAAATAATATGAACCCGATATGCTTACAGTATATAGCTTTACACCTATTTCTCAAATTGCTACTTTAGTCCTATGAGGCAATGCAAACATTTTTTTCTATATATAGAAGATTAGTTACTGCCTGCGACTTAGAACGCATTGACTTGAGACAGACCTCATATTTTAAAATAAAAGGGATCCTATACATTAGTCTAGGTAATAAACTATTTCTGTGCCAAATTTTATCCTAATTTGTTTAGCCGTTTTTGTGTGATTAGTTCACAAATATACAAACATCTAAATACAAACTTTCACAATTTTAATATTAGTAAGAACAGTTTAGTAAATTTAGCCATCATTCGCACTTGTGTAACTAATTTTTATAAGCTCTAAAATACCATTAAAGTTGTTATTAGTCTTATTTTGAGCATCAAATAGATAATTTTGTATCTGTAGGTGTAATGTAGTTAATGATTATTCGGAAAATAAAATTAAATGATACTGGACATTGTTATTGATTTTTTTTGTAACTTTTTCGAATTAAAGTTCGGAAGTCTGTTTTTATTTTCGTATGAAAAATGAAGTATCGTATGTACCACACATTTAATGGGCACATTACAGCTAAGATCATAACTAAAATAAAATAAGACGGCCTTGGTTAATCTATACATATAATAAAACTGTAAGGAAGTCGTGCGTGTGCATGGAATATTTTTAGGAAATAACACCCCAGGGGTATCATACTATCGATATAGAAGCCAATTCTACCATTTTTGGCTTACGTGTCTGTTTTTTTATCTATCTATCTCGTTGTCGAAGGGTATGTGTGGCAGGATAGGCTATGTTTCTTCTTTAAACCTGAATGCCAGTGTGACAGAGATGAAGAAAGAAATATAACGGCAATGCAAGAATGCCACCAAAACTTTAGTGAAAAGAAAAGCGTGAAGGAGCCAGTGCGATTGAGGAAAAGAGGCTGAAAGAACTTCGAGAACAACAATAAACTCTTTTGGAGCAAAGTGAGAAAGTCTCGAGTTGATTCGTCAGGTTCCAGAATGGAAAGGATAAAATATAAGGATAATGCCATTCTTGCAGACACACAATCTGTATTAAACCGGTGGAGTGAATATTTTGGAGAAATGTATGGAGATGCCCCGGATACTGGTGCCTTAGACGAGTTTGTGGCACCGGAATCAACAGAGGACATCACTATGGCAAAAGTTGAATGGGCGATAGGAAGTATGAAAAATGTTAAAGCTGCGGGAATAGACATGATATCTGCCCAGATGATCAAATGTGGTGGAACTTGCGTCTGGGACGCCTTTCGGGTCCTTGCCAACCTTTGCTGGAGGACCGGTAGTAGGGACCCTACAAATTGGCACCGCGCAGTCATTGTACCCTTGTACAAAGGCAAGGGCTCACAACATGACTGCGCCAATTACAGAGCTATTAGTTTGATCAGCTTGACAGCCAAAGTGTACGGTTAAATTATTGAACGGAGAATGCGCGAGAAGTCCGATGGAATATTGTGCGAGGCACAAGGGGGTTTCAGGTCCGGAACAGGATGTTCGGATTAAGTTTTTACCCTCCGCAACATCTCAGAGAAGCATCTGGCAGTGGGCCGCAAGGTTTTCTGCGGTTTTGTGGATCTGGAGATCTGATAGAGTTGTGCGAAGACTTTGGGACATTTTACCTGAGTATGGAATAATTGGCACTCTGTTACGAGCAGTCCGGGGTGGATGGTAACATGTCACCCTGGTTTGACGTTGAAAACGGCGTCAAGCAGGGTTGCGTGTTGTCCGCTAGACTGTTTATAATATATTTGGATAAAAGTCTTTAAAGACTGAAAGCGATGAATGAAAGTGTACAAATGAGTGATCTAGTGGTAAATCATCTACTATATGCAGCTGACGCGGTTTTGATAGCGCCAACAGCCACTGATCTGCAAACACTAGTCACAGTTATGAAAGACGACTGCATGAACAATGGCTTTCATTTGAATGTAAGAAAACCAAGATTTTGGTTTTTGTACGGGCAGAAACCAGAACGAATGCAAGGATTGTGGTTAGTAACGATGTTCTGGCAAGTGAATGAGTTTGTATGTTTTGGATACGCCTTCAGTAAAGATAGGAAATACACCGCTGACATAGAGAAAAGAGTGAGTGCAGGGAACAGAGTAAATAGTGCGATGGTAAAGCTACTTGGGAGCCGGCACTTAAGTCAAAAAGCCGCAGCTGGCCATACATAACGGAGTACTTGTCCCAACATTGTTATATGGTAGCGAGACCTGGGTATGTAAGAAAGAGAATGAAAGTAGGATAAATGCGGTGGAAATGCGAGCTCTGAGGAAGATGTGCGGAGTGAAGCTGACCGACTGTATTCGCAACAGCGTAGTAAGAAAGCGAGTAGGTATGAAAGATAGTATCGGTGTAAAGATGAGAAAGGGTATGCTCCGTTGGTTCGGGCATATAAACGGAATGTCCGAAAAAAGAATGACAAAACTGATATACAATGCGAAAGTGGAAAGATGTAGGTACCGGGGAAGACCTAGACTATCTTACCATGACCAAATAGACCGGGTCTTATCCGAAGGACAAGTCAGGGGTCTCCGTAACCGGCGAGCGTGTATGAAACGAACTATGAGAGTGGAGAAACCTAGAGAGGTACGTAAGGAAAGATCCTTTGGAATTCTGTACTCTCTGCCTACCCCGTAAGGGATCTGGCGTGATGATATACATAGAATTAATATTAGACTCAGGTCCTCACGAAAAACTTTTTAGTGGTTAAAATCACCCAAAAAGTTTCGAAAGGATTGGCCGGAGTTGGCTGAAAACAGACCGGTTTGGAAGGATATGGGGGAGACCTTTGCCCAGCAGTGGGTCAATAAAGGTTAAAAACAAAACCACCCACTTGAAATTGTTCATACAGGTTTGACTTAAACTACCATGGTTTCGTGCATGAACCGATGATGCAATTCAGGATTGTTTCTCCTGGAGAGAATTCTAACGATGAATGGATCGGATACGAAACTTTAACGACGATTAATATCTTACGAGAATTACACAAAATGTGCTGACAAAACTTTGTTACATACATAGCTGGCAATGTACCGTTTTTACATATTATCACGCTAGATTACTTTGACAGGGGAGGTAGACAAGATATAAATCAGAAATATTTTACCCATCATTTAAAAATTAATAGATAAACTGATAATCCTTCTTGAAAAGGAAGGTATTGTATGTTTTTTTTTATGAGACGGCGTTAGTGTTGTCCATTCAATAAGATTGCACTATAGTTAAGTTTATATTTTACAAATTACACCTGTGCGGGCTAAGTGGGGCTAAGAGTGAACTCGGTAATAGAGATAGATGATAGAGAAATAAATATCTTGGAAGTTGACAAAATATGAAAATCCTTCCCGTGACCATGGGTGCTGCAAAGCACTCGAAACGTCGGGAACTTAAAAAACAAAAAATAAACCGCGATAAAATCCGAAAAAATAGTTTTATTTCATGTGTAATATTCGCGTAAATCTAAGAACTCAGTAAAATATGAAATATATTCACTACAAGGGTTATCTAGCTGTTATTTCGTCATACTCAAATAACAAAATGGATCCTACTAACATTTTCAAGGTGTTTAAGTCTCGAAATAAGTCCAGATACGATTCGAAATACTTTTCATCCCGGAAAGAATCACGGTTCTTGCGACATAGCTGGTATTTATTCATATTAAAATGGCTAAACAAATTTAATTGAAACTTTATATAAAGGTATCTTAAATCGTAAAATAAAACAGAACACTTAATATTTCGAAAAAATAGCACGATTTCTGCGGAATATCTATTATTTTTTCATACTAAAACGACTGAACGGATTATAAAGAAACATAATATGAAAGAAACCACACATGTATACAGTGCGAAAACGAAAGGACGTAGAAAAACAACTATTTATAGTTTTACAAATTATATACAATATTTACAAATATATAGAAAACAGCAAACACTTATTAATAAAGAACGGTAGTAAAAAAAAGAAATATACATATTTATATAGGGTCAAATGGTTCCATGTCGCTGTTGATTGGTAGGTAGTGTAGCTAGAATAGGACGTAGATATCGGGAAAGACCTAGACTATTTTACCATGACCAAAGAGACCATGTCTTATCCATAGGGCAAGTCAAGCGTCTCCGTAATCGCCGAGCGCGTATGAGACAAAGTATGGAAGTGGAGAAAGCCAGAAAGGTCTGTAAGGAAAGAACCTGTTGGAACTCTGTACTCTGCCTACCCCGCAAGGGATCTGACGTATCTTAAGTCATGAAATAATAATATAAAAAAGATATCGTTGTTTACACACTAGATCATGCCGATATTATCTGTTTAAGTGGTATATAAAATTACACCAATATGCATTCGGTGGGTTTTTACCGGCCTGCATGAAGGCCCAAAGATATTAATCATATTTTGGCTAAAGCAAAGCCTGGCAATCTTTCGATTTTCCTCTTCCTCTTCACAAGTGACTGTGAAAGTGAAAGCCCGGAGACCTGTTGAAATTGTTCTACAACGAAAATTTACTCATATTTAAGTTGATTTTATAAATATTTTTTCAAAACAAAGACGACTATGTTTAAGCGATAAAACATAGACTGCTTAACTGACTTTGTCAAATAGTCGCAGGTTTGGGATTTGTGATTTTGAAATAAAGAAGATATTTTATGCACATACGGGCACAATAAAAAAAATGTTGTCCGTGTTAATATCTAGAACGCCGGAACCGACATTAAATACACTATAAATAGAAAATGGAGGATTTTTCAGAGATTGTTTAAGACTACTTTTTAGCTCGGGAACTGTAAAATTCCTGGAGGATAGTTGTTTATATTTCTTCATCATAACACTGCTGAATGGATTTAAAAGAAACTTAATATGGAGGTGTCTCTTAAGTCTTGGAATAATGCTATCCCAAAAAGTACTACCTACCTATGTCAAATTACAAAATAAACGCATGCGAAGCCGCGGGTAACACCTAGTCAGCAATAAAATAAATCTAACGTCTACCGCGTTACCTTAAACGTTCTTCCATAATCGGGTGACCGATAGATACCTTATCTAACACTGATACCTTATTATAAATTATGCAATACTTTTTGGGTTTAATAATTAGGCCTTTACCTAAAGTTGGGTTGTCATTATCTATCAAGTTGACATATGTTTCATCATTCGTTCAGCGCATTATGTCCGCGAATAAATAGCTACTTAATTAATAAGTTTACATCTATAACTAATCTCAAAGAAGCGCTTTATTTTTGAATTTGGTTTTACAGACGTATTTAGTATCTTGTGTTAGCACGGAAAACAGTTAAAATACTAGAAAATCAAATAAAAAAAAGGTATAAAACCCTTGACATTTATTTCATGCCAATAAGGTTTTTCCCTAAAAGTTTCGCCACATAACTGACGCAGCACGACGTGAGCGCGACGTTGGCGCAGCTTGGGGAGTTGTAATGTACTGAAATGTACGGGAGACGCCACACAGCGCAGCCCCGCTCATTGGACGCGACGGCAAACGTCACAACTGAACGCAGCCAAGCGCTTCAGTTGCGCTCCGTCGGCTATTCGACCAAATCTTTATTGTACTGAAAATCATAAGTTTATAGTATATAGTTGTGATAAATCATATGTAAAATAGAAGGAATAATATGCACATAGAAATATGAATTATTTTTAAAATTTCTATTAATACATATTATGTTCATATTTTCAATGAACTCCATCCCTAATATCGACTGGATATTTTTTTATCATTATGATAAAGCACTTATCAAATCAGCAAATTGTAAGAGGATATAACGTGAGTTACATGTGAACATATACATATTAATTTAATTTCATTGACAAAATGGTGTATGATTGGAAGGATAAAGTTGTTGGCGAGAAAGTGGTTAGGATTGCATTGGAAGAAGGTGCTAAGGTAGGTTCCAAAATTTTTGCATAATTTAGTACTCTTATCGCTACTAGTGGCTTACTAAGTGTATAACGTATTGCAGTCGTAGGGGAAACCGCCTTTGAAGGGGATGATAATTAAATGATACGTAAGGTTGACTGCTTCATCTAGTGACAAAGCGCATCGCCTTGTGATCGCTGTACCCACCTAGGTTCAAATCCAAGGGCGAACGAATGTAGTTTTTCTAACGAAAAATGAATGAGTCCGGAATTTGGGATTGTGACATCGACGGCAAAAAGTGGGTGTACTCAGTACAACACTGTCGACCCTGCTTGGAGAATACACGCGTGACAGTGTTTATGTTACGTAAGGCATTGAACTAGCAAAGTATTCCTTACAAATGTAAGAATGGAGTCAACAGCTGCATAATATTTTTCATAATGTTATTCGTCTGTCGTATCATGTGTAATTAGTATGTATTGTATGTAACTAGTACTGTATTTTAGATGAATCAAGATATTGAGAGAACGGGGGGCCAAAATCTGGTAAAATATGAGTTGGCAGACCAGTGGCTCAATGAAAAGTTGTGGAAAGAACTTGGAGTAGAACAACGGGACTGCGAAGAATGACACGAAACAGAGGAGACTTATGCACTGCAGTGGACTATGAAAGCTGATGATGGTGTAGTAATTATTCCATATTTCAGCAAATCGTCATCCTAAATCTTGATGAAACCATCGGTGTTGCGTTACAAAACGAGATAAATGGAAAACATGGCGCTGACAAAATCAAGTTTATCAAATGTGATGTCACCTATGATAAGCAACTTGAATATAACTTTGAATCTGTTCTGTCGAACAAAAGTAACACGTATGTTGTTATCAACGACGCTGGTATTTTGAACGACACTTGGCAGACTTATAAATTACAGAGAGAGAGAGAGAGAGAGAGAGAGAATTACAATTACATATAATGAGACGAACTATGAGAGTAGAGGAAGCCACTCTCTGCCTACCCCGTAAGGGATCTGGCGTGATGATATAAATAGATAGATAAATTACAGATTGTGTTGAATATGGTAAGTTTTTTAACCGACTACATATAGAAGGAGGTTGTGTTGTGGACCGCATTTGATAATTGTTTTCGTGTTGATATAGGTCTGAGGTGGTTCCATTTAAATTTAATTGGTATTCGATCTGGGACTTTCAAGATACGTCAGTAAACTCTTTAACGACAAACAATATGAATTTGTAGATGGAGTTACTATGGGTATTATGCCAATCCTATAGGTTTCCTCCCAGAGAATTAGTTTAACATAACCGATTCAAAACCAAAAATCTATCGGAATATTAACCGACTTCTAAACTAACTAAGCAATATGTCTTCGTTGTGGTATTGCTATAAAAGTTTGTTGATTAAAAACGTTTTTTAAATTAAAATTTTATTCCCATTTTTCAGACAGCCCTAGTGACTGGCAGTTTGAAAGCCTTGAACTTGATCCGCAAAGACAAAGGTGGCAAAGGGGGTGCCATTATCAACATATCGTCCGTGGGAGCCCTGAGTCCTTTGCCCTATGTTCCCATCTACACCACCAAAAGTGCTTCAGCAACGGAATTGGTGTTAGTATAAAAATAAGCAGGCACTGGTAGCACTTTGGAATCGTGGTGTTCTTCGCGATCATTAAGATTAATCAGCGTTCGACTTGAGATGGCTCAGGCGAAGCAAGTCACACCACGGAGACGCCCATGCGTCTCCGTGCTTCAGAAGGCACGTTAAGCCGTTGGTCCCGGTTACCACTTCATTTTGTAGTCGTTAAGCTGAGTTGGAACCCTTACGGCTTGATAAGTTCCAACAGTAGGTCACAAACCTGCCTTCACCAATCCGCACTGGGTCCGCGTGCTGGAATATGACCTAATCTCTCTCACCTCCATTTGTGAGAGAAGGCTTTTGCCCAGCAGTGGGACATATAGGTATATATTATAAATATTTCCATGTGTGCGTTTGCCCGTTATTTCAAAAATCATGGGAACCATCAATAATAGATGAAGTTTTAAAATGGTCGGCCAGCAGACACATTGGATTTCTATAATCGTAACCATTAATTTTTACTCAATGTTTTTTCCTTTAGGTAGATGAATACACGAACGTCTGTCCGTGTATAAGGACAGACGTTCGTTCCGAAGAATTAAACTAGTCAGAGTTAATATTTATGGTCATATTCCATCTTATATTTTCAATAATTCTCATTCAAATTACAAGAAATTAATTAAGTTACTATAAAAATTACATAACTTACTAGCCTAATTTGACTTCAGGCTGAATTAATTTTGCTTGGGCTAAATTAATTTAGCCTTGTTTTTTTGGCTGATCATAATTACTTTGGGTTTTTTCATCAATCAGAACTCCGATAGATATCTATTCTGATCCGTAAATGAGTACTGAAACTGATAGATTGTAATTATTTATGCCATAATTACGGTATTTTTTTTTAATCTGTCGCAGTACGCAAGGGCCATGCGTTTATCTAAAGGCAAGTTGTCATTAGTAACATCATTGAGGTAAATAAATAGAGAAGCAAACGTCACTTCGGCGCGTCGAAAAAAGTGTAACGACTTAAAAGTATGCCGACGTAGCTTTGAATCCAATAAATAATTTGGAGTAAACATATATCCATCTCTTTTACTCTTGTTCCCCACCATACCGAGATTACGTCGATCCGATAGAGGTAGCAATATTACTAGTAGTAGGAGGCTCAGTGTTGCTTACTATATGATTATTTCCCACAATTTAAATGCAAAATGAATATAAATTTTTAATGATGTTATGAATATAATTTTTTTATTATGTATTTTTTTAATTATCTTCGTTACATTTCAGATAGAATCCAATACATGAATTAATAAAATAAATTATTATAGAACCTAATTCATTTTATTCTATATGAAATTAGAATTGATATACAGATTATTTGGATATTAGTTAACAGTGTCTATGAAGGTATGTGGACAAACTATGATAATATTATTGAATGAGTAATAAACAAAATACACCTAATGTTATCTATTGCATTATTTTCAAAATCATCAGGTTGATGGTTGCAGTCTATTTAGAGCGGGTAAAATAAATACAAATTTACAAAATGCGTATCTCTTCAACAAACTCAGTAAAACGCTGTTGCCTATTTCCTGTTTCCACTGACGACTTCTTTGTCCAGACGTTAAGAGCGGTAGGCCGCTCCGGTTACTAGATTGAATAGATGCGGGTTCGATTCCCACAGTACAAATTTTTGTGTGACTCACACATTTTGGTTAGGTCTGGGTATTTGTTGGTGTGATTTTCATGTTTGTAAACGTACATTACAAGTCTTGGTTAATTCCCCAATTGTTTTTTACGACATGCGTGAGAACAAATGGGATTTACCAGATCCATTAGGCAATTATGTAACAAAGAATTGTGTACAATATTCGCTTTGAGCAAATAGCTTATTTATTTTCATAACATTCTAATGAAATTTTTGAAACTCTGTACTTTCTGTCTACCCCGTAAGGGATCTGGCGAGATATAAATTGCACCCTTTGGATCCAAAAAAATTAACAAAATAGGTATTCGAATAGTACATAATTATAGGTGACACAATCATCCAACATTTTCCCATAAAGACGGGAACACCAAATAGTGTTTTAATTGGTAACAAAGCATCTCAAATTTATTTTTGTAACTTGAAATCGTTTTTTTATTTTATATACTCGTAAATATATGAAAAAACAATAAACTTAAAGTAGTTCCGCTTGCGGTATAGTAATTTTGTGACCTTAAATAGCGTTCTTACGCCACACATTTACCTATTTTGTGATTTGTTATTAATACGTGTTACTCCAGAGACGTCAGACAGGCCAATGAATGAAAGAAGCTTGAAACTTGGCTGCGGGCTTATTCTTAGCCGACATACATTTACGCCGTTACTGCTGATCTAGTGTTATGTATATCAATGAGTAACATACACATAATTACGTTTATTACGACAGCGTAAAAACTAGGTAGGTAACCAGGGAAGAGTTGTTTAGATTGTGTTATTACCCTCAACAGTGTCCTTTTCGGGATCAAGTAGGTACCTTATTAAGTTATTTCGTATTTAAAAAATCAACTAATATTCTGCAAGTGTTTGTGATTTTTGATTTGAATTTAATTTGCAAACATTTCATGTATATGTCGGAACTTTTACACAAATACTTTTTTTTTATTAATTAACCAAGGTGAAATTCCTAAAATTTGTTCTATATCATCCGTCCCGCAAGGTTTATTGTACTTTTGGTGTAGTATTCGCGTTAATTTAAAAAGACTAAATTTATTTGAAATTCCTTTGATTAAAACAGAAGGACACATATCCTTTCCAATATATCGTTTCCCTATTCCGACTACGTACCTTCTGATTTTGTTATCATTCGATAATGCCTATATAACCTTGTGATGGTGTAAAATAAGTTAGCAAATTTTAAAAGGTATACAATTATTGCAGTGAATATATTTTTTGGTAATTTTATTTGGCAAAATGGTGTATTTTATCCTTCCATTCATGGAAGGATAAAATGGTAAAACCATTTTATCCTTCCATGAATCACGGGAGCAGCTAAAGGTATTGGAGAGCATGTGGTTATGATTGCATTAAAAGAAGGCGTGAAGGTATGTTCCAACAATTTAGCGTTATAAGTATTTTTAGCAACTTTTTACGCCTAATCTCTCTATCTATCTATACCATCACGCCCGATCCCTTACGGGGTAGGCAGAAAGTACAAAGTTCCAACAGGTTCTTTCCTTACATATCTCTCTGGCTTCCTCCACTCTCATAGTTCATCTCATACACCCTCGTTGGTTACGGAGACTCTTGACTTGTCCTTCAGATAAGACTCGGTCTATTTGGTCATGGTAAGATAGTGTAGGACTTCCCCGGTACCCACATCCTTCCATTTTCGTATTGTATATCTGTTTTGTCATTCTTTCTTCAGACATTCTTTCTATATGCTCGAACCAACGGAGCATACTCCTTCTCATCTTTACACCGATACTATCTTTCATGCCTACTCGCTGTCTTACTACACTGTTGCGAATACGGTCGGTCAGCTTCACTCCGCACATCTTCCGCAGAGCTCGTATTTCCACCACATGCATTAATTGTTGTTAGGAAACCTAGGTATACAAAGCAAGGATATTGTTGATGGTATTAACACCTTATTGCAATTGCAATTAGGGAAATTAATTTTATGTGCTTTTCCTTACTCTGACAACTTGTTATTATTATTTGAATAATTATAAGTATATGTTGTCAAGTTATAATGACTATGTTTTATTTTTTGACACTAACAAGTTTGTTAGTGGGTTTAAATTGACTCAGGAAGCGATGTTCCTTCCTAAGAAATGTAAATTAAAAATTGCTAATTTGTTAGCTTACAATATTAACTCTGTTACAAGTAATATAACAATAACTAGGATAAGAGACGAACCAGTATTATATAGTTTTTCTAATAATACTGTGATAACGGGGAGTAAGGGGAGAACGGTAACCAACAGCTTATCCGACCCAACTGTCAACCTCACCTGCTCGTGGTGATCCCTGCTAGAAAACCGACGGGGCTCTGGCGACCGAGTCATTGGCGGTATATCCAATCTCTGACTGGGAAACCGGTCAAAGAGGCTACAGCGGCCCTGAAGTCTAAATATCTACTAAAATATCTGGAGCAGAAGGCAACGGGAAACCCCTGCTACTATTATCCCTAGTAATCAATTAATGGAAAAGTCCAAAATAATAAAGGCCCCGAGTTCCCGGCGCAGCAGGGGTGCGAAGAATCCCCGGGCGGAAACCACAAAGTCTTATAATTGGAACCTGGAACGTCAGAAGCATGAAAAGGCCAGAAAAAGTCCATAATGTAACGAAAGAAATGAGCCGACTGCGTATTGATGTCCTGGGATTAAGTGATGTGAGATGGATAGGGAGTGGTCGACATGCAGTAGATGAACATTATGTGATATTTTATTCGGGGTCCGAGGAGCCTTCTAACATGTACGGCGTTGGAGTCATTATTAACACGAAAGTTGTGGGCACTTCAGTTAACTTCGTTCCCCAATCCAACCGTGCAATGTTGCTACAGATACAGACCAAACCACGAAACCTCAACATAGTGCAACTGTATGCCCCTACTACAGATGGATCAGATCAGGAAGTAGAAAACTACTACAAAGAAGCAGAAGACCTGCTTAATTTAACAAAAGGGCATGAGATCAATATAGTCATGGGGGATATGAATGCGAAGGTGGGTGAGCGAGAAGTTCAAGGAACTGTGGGTAAGTTTGGTCTGGGAGAAAGGAATGACAGGGGTGACATATTGGTCCAATTCTGCCAAGAGAAAGACTTAGTCATAATGAACACTTTCTTTCAACAACCTCTGAGAAGACTGTTCACTTGGACTTCTCCTAGGCATACTTCCAAAAGCATAATGCGGAATCAAATAGATTATATAATGATAAATACTCGTTATTAAATTTATATCAAAAGTGCCAAGACGCATCCCTGGATACGTTGACGGCTGATATTAGATCAGACCACAACCCAGTTGTTGTGGAACTTGCATGTACCCTTAAGAGAATTAGGAAAAAGCGACAGTCAGAAGTCGATATTAGGAAATTGTACGATCCGAATATCAGATCGACAGTGTCGGATGACATCAACAAATGGGCTACGACTCAAAAGCTAGAGCCTATTATTTCTATTGAAGATACATGGCGACTTCTCAGGAATAAGGTTCAGGACATTAATGCTAAGTGCTTGAAACCAGATAAATGGTCACCAAAACAGGCTTGGATGACAACTAGAATATACCAACTTATGGAAGAAAGACGATCCTACAAGCATAAAGACCGGTCTCAATATAACAACCTAGACAAGTAGATATGACGTGAGGTAAGATTTGCTCGTCACTCTTGGTACCAAAGAAAGTGTGAATATATGGAAAGTCTGCACAAGAAACATGGCTTTTTCAACGTACATAAAGAAATAAAAGCTATGGTTGGTCCTAAACGCCCCATCTACCAATTAGTGGATTAAAACAATTTACTGATTCTTGATCCTGAAAGAAAAAAAGGAAGTGTGGGAACTCTATATTAAAAACATGTTTGCAGATGGCTCCCGAACATTTACCAGTCCCTTAAGCGCTACTGATATGAATGGTCCCAGTATCTTGAAAAACGAAGTTTGGAAAGCGTTACAAAGAGCTAAGACGGGAAGATCAGAAGGTCCAGACAAAATTCGGATTGAGGTGCTTAAGTTGATGATCGAAGAGCATATCGACATCATTGTGCAACTTTTTAACCATATATATGACACTGGACAAACACCAGAAGACTGGCTTACATCGACCTTTATCACTCATCCAAAAAAGAGAAACGCTAAGAAGTGTGAAGAATACCGAACTATAAGTTTGATGAGTCAAGTTCTGAAGCTCTTCCTTACAGTCATACACGAGCGATTCCGAGGAAAATGTGACGCACAGCTCAGAGAAAATCAATTTGGATTCCGGTCCGGAGTTGGAACGAGAGAGGCTTTGTTGCGGTACAAGTTTTGATACAAAAGTGCAGAGATATGCAACAGGACATATTCCTCTGTTTTATAGACTACGAAAAAGCGTTTGATAGGGTTCTCTATGACCGACTTATTCAAATTCTAAGCACAATCGGGTTAGACAGCAAGGATATCCGCATTGTTCAAAATCTGTACTGGAAACAACGGGCGACTATTCGAGTTGACGGAGAGTGCACTCAGGAAGTTGAGATAAAGAGAGGAGTTCGACAGGGTTGCATTTTGTCACCTACTCTGTTCAACTTATACTCAGAGACAATAATGACTGAAGCACTAGAGGACCTTGACTGTGGTGCCAACATCAATGGCTATATCATTAACAATATTCGATACGCTGATGATACCGTCCTGATAGCGTCATCTGCTGCAGATCTCGAAATAATAGTCGATAGAGTGAATCAGTACAGCGAGAGAGCCGGTCTGAGGATGAATGTTAAGAAAACTAAGCTCATGGTGATCTCCAGAAAATCCGACACTAACTTCGACATCAGGGTTTCTGGGCAGATGGTGGAACGAGTACGTAAATACAAGTATCTAGGCACATGGCTAACAGAACAATGGAACAGTGATCTAGAGATCAAGAGCCGCATAGGAATTGCCCGAACTGCCTTCAATACTATGCGAGTTGTACTTTGCAACAGGAGTTTGAACATCAATTTGCGTACCCGTCTTCTTCACTGTAACATCTGGCCCATAATTCAATACAGATGTGAGTCGTGGTCTATCAAGGAAAACCTCGGGAAACGTATTGAAGCATTCGCCTGTAAGTCACAAGCGAATGCTGAGAATAAGTTGGACTCAAAAACTCACCAACCAAGAAGTTCTGCGACAAGTCAATCAAGAACGGAAATTTATGACCCTCATAAAAAGACGAAAAACTGCATACCTCGGCCACGTGCTTAGGCACGATAGATATCATCTTTTACAGGTCATTATGATGGGCAAATTTGCCGGTAAAAGGCGTGTAGGCCGCAGAAAAAAGTCGTGGCTCCGAAACATCCGGGAGTGGACGGGAATTGCTAGCGCGGTACAGCTCTTCCGTGCCACACAGGATAAGGACGATTTCCAAAAATTTATAGCCAACCTTCACTAGTTGCAGAGGCACCAGATGAAGAAGACACTGTTTAAACGACAGAGGTTGACAACAGAAGTACCTCTACATTGGAGTACCTCTAGCAATTCGCAAACTTTGAATAGGGAGGAAGAGAGGCCTGGTAGTTTGAAACTATTCCATCAGAATATACAAGGATTCTCTTCAAAATCATAAGAGATTGAGTTATTTTTGGAAAAGACAAAATATGATGTTGTTTGTATTTGTGAGCATTGTCTTAAATCATATGAAATATTAGTCAATTATGAAAATTATTTGGTCTTAAGTTGCTATAGTCGTAAATCCAGGCTTCCTGGTGGTACATTAATTTTGGTAAAAAAAAAATTTGAAGTCCAGAGAACGTAGTATAGTTGGTCTGTCAGTTGAACAGTGTGTTAAAATTTCTTGTGTTGAGCTGGATAAACATATTATTGTGTGTGTATATAGACCCCCAAACAGTCAGAATTTTTCAGCATTTGAATCTGTAATGGAAGATGTGCTCAATAAAACTTTCATGAGTAACAAATCTGTTGTAGTTTGCGGTGACTTAAACATAAATATTTTAGAACAAACATGGCACAGTGACAGAATTCTTTTAAATTAATTACCGTTTTTTTCGAACCGACTCGAATAACAGCAACTTCTGCTATATGCATCGATAATATTTTTTGTAATTGCAATTACATAGATCAAGCAGTAGTTAACTATCTCCCATCAGATCACACAGGACAATCAGTTACCTTTAATAATATTACACCACAATAGGGTATTAACTCTAAATGTAGACATATAACACCTAAGAATCTGCATAAATTTAATAGCGTTTTAGGTAATAAATTAGGTGTTTTTAAGTACATTCCAAAAGATCCTAGAAGATGTTATGCTGACTTCTTTTCGATTATACAAAAGGAATTTACTAGTAGCTTTCATGTTAAAATGAAATATATTAAGCCCAAGTTAATTTTCAGTGATTGGGCTACTACGGGAATTCGTAGAAGTAGGGAAAGGCTCTTTGAATTATATGACCTCAAATCCCAAAATCATAATGAAAAGTTTGCAAGGTACGTTACAAATTATTCCAAAACGTTTAGAAGAGTGTGTAAGGCAGCTAAAGCGCTTCATATAAGTAAAAAAATTAAATCTGCAGATGATAAAATAAAGGCCACCTGGAAAACTATTAATAATGAAACCGGGAGGTCTAAATGACGCAGTACAGACTTCACCCTTGAGACTCCGCGCGGTTTCTTTAACTCAGTAGCTCTCGAATTTGAAAGATTTTTTACTAATATTCCAATAGAGACGACTAAATATTTAAAGTCCTCTTTAGGCCTTGCGGTTTCATTTGTTAAAAAAAACATTGGTGCTTGTCCTGTAGAGTTTAGGTTCAAATATACTAGTCCACGGACTGTTATTAAAGTCTTCAATAATCTAAAAATAAAAATAACAGAAGACCTATGGGGCATGTCTGTTAAAGTATGTAAATCAATTATTCATACAATCGTGCCTCACTTAGCTTTAATTTTTTTAATGTGTGTAGATCAGGGAGTGTTCCCGGATTTAATGAGGTTTAGTAAAGTAATACCACTGTTTAAATCCGGCAATAGTAATGATGATCCTAACAACTAGAGACCTGTATCTGTTTTGCCAGTGCTCAGCAAAGTGTTCGAAAAGATAATGCTTATTCAAATATTAGATCACTTCTACGTTAATAACATCCTTCATGACCAACAATATGGCTTCGTCACGGAATACCTGGAAGTAAAAGAAAAATACGAAGACAAATGTAAAACCGCCCAGACATGCTCATGGAAAGATTTCTGCACAAAGCAGAGCAAAGAAAGTATGTGGGACAATATTTACAGGGTGCTGAGAGCCACGACGGGGACACGGGAAGATGAACTACTGGTAAAGGATGGAGCTGTTTAGGACCCCGAAAGATCGGTGGAACTATTGGCGACAACGTTCTTTCCCAATGACAATACAAGCGACGAAAATAATTTTCACGCAAAGGTTCGAAAATCAGCTGAGGAAATCGCCAATAGAACGCCAGATGACACCGACGACCCACCTTTTACCATGGCGAAACTAGTAGGGGCCATGAACAGCTTCAACCCGAAGAAAGCCCCAGGAGAGGACGGCTTCACCGCGGATATTTCCTGTCATGCAATATCCGCGGAGAAGGAAGTCTTCCTGGGGATCGTCAATAAATGCTTGTCACTGTCGTGCTTCCTAGCGCTCTGGAAGAGAGCAAAGGTGTTGGTCTTGAGGAAGCCGGGCAAGGACGACTACACTTCTCCCAAATCCTACCGACCGATAGGACTGTTACCAGTCTTAGGAAAAATAGTGGAGAAGATGTTAGTGAAACGATTGAAATGGCACGTCTTGCCCAAGACCAACCCCAAGCAATATGGTTTTGTCCCTCAACGCTGTTCTGAAGACGCTCTATACGATATGATTAAACATATAAAAAATACCTTAGCAGACAAAAAATCAATCCTTATAGTGTCCCTAGATATCGAAGGGGCTTTTGATAATGCCTGGTGGCCGGCCATAAAAAAACAGTTGCTAAAGAAGAAATGCCCCTTGAACCTGAGGAGGGTTCTGAACAATTATTTAGATCGCAAAGTGTCGGTCCACTATGGTGGAAGAACAACCAGTAGAACCACTAACAAAGGATGCATACAAGGATCCATCAGTGGACCGACACAATGGAACCTGTTGCTGGACCGCCTCCTTTTTTTTTGTTGCCGAATAGAAAACCCTTTATGGGTACCCGCCCGTACTCGGGGGACACGAGCGGGTTATGTCGGAGTCCTTGGTCAATCAACACTCGGGGCCGTAGCTTTGGCTGTTGATGGACCAAGTGTACCGACTAAAAACTCTCCGGTGACACCATAGTCGCATATTGTCGGGGCTACAGGAACTCCATTGTACGACAACTGCAGCCCCGACGCGAAAAGCCTTTGCAGGCCCCTCTGAGAGCGCGTTAGGCGCCCCCTTTATTCCCCCCCCCTTCCTACTAGGCACCATGCTGGTGTCACTCGGCATGGCGTCCCCCCCTCGAACTGGGCGACAGACTCCCCCGAGTCTGCCACCCAGGTGATTTTGCTGGAGACACCCATGTACTCAGACTGTAAGATCTGAGGCCATGGGCATCTCTGCATCTTGCGCCCTGGGGGCGCTCGATTCGGTCGACCGCGCTTGAATCCCAGGAGTCGGTACAGTAGCGGGAGACCGATCCGCGTTTCTCCTACCGGTCTTACGGGCCTTGCAGGCCCTGCCGCCTAGCACATGACCGGGATTTCGCCCGGTCGTGGAGCACAGCGCGCAGTTCGGCGCGGATTTGCAGCCGGCGGCCTTGTGGCCCGGCTTTCCGCACCTAAAGCAAAGCGCGTTACGATCATTACCCCCCCCTGCATTGCTCCCGAAAATGTCCTGGTTCGAGGCAGTAGCACCTCATCGGCCTTACCTCCAGGAGATTGACATTCGCGGAAGTGAAGCCGACCAGAAGCCGACCTGCAGCCACCTTCCTTGCCGCCTCAACCGGGCAGCTAACCACTATGGTGCCGAGGGGTGTCCAATCACGCAGAACTTCCCCCGCCTTGACCACACCCACCGGGCACCCCCCGGCACGTGCGACGGCCTCCACCACCTCCTCCTTCGTGACCGAATCATCCAGTCCCACCAAGCGCATTGACGCGCGCTTGATGGGCCTGGAGATGGCCACATCCTCCGCGGGCAGCGCCGCACTCAGTGCGGCCGCTAGGGCGTCCGCCTTAGGGCCGCTCTCTTCTCCTGCCACCTCTAGCATACGGGCCCCAGTGGCCGCAACTTTGAAACCGAGGGGGCCGGTTCCCAGCTCCTCTACATTTATCAGCCCCCTCGCCCGGACTACGATGTCTGCATACGTGACGCCGCGCGCCGCGGCGTCCGGCTGCAGCTTTATGGACATCGTAGCCAAACGATGCGTCCGAGGCAGTCGCGGCTTGCGCCTGTTCTTGGTTTGGCGCTTGCGCTGAGGCTCCTGCGCCTGAGCACCGTCCTTCCGTGCACCCCCCGCTTGACGCACGGCAGACTTCCTCTTTTTCCGCCTAGCTACCTCAACCCACGGCAGCTCCGCGGCTGGCGCGGTCGACGGGGGTGGGAGAGGTCGGGGCTCCACCTGGGCCGGCTTCACGGGTGCCGGCGCAGGGAGCATATTGCGCTTCTTAGCTCACTTACCGCCCTTTCCCTTTTTCGGCGGGACAGTAACCATCGGCACGGGCGGGATCGGCCGGTTGGAGGCCAGGAGCGGCCGAAGGCGCCGCTCCGGGAGCAGCCTGTCCTCCAGGGCGGCGAAACGGGCGCTCATCATCGCCCCGACCTGGTCCACAATGGAGCGACGCATCTCGTCCAGTTCCGTCGGGGCCGCTGCTGCAGGGACAGCTGTCGCGGGGGCCGCAGCAGCAGGAGCAGCCGCGACCGGGGTCACCCTTGCGGAAGCCGCTTTGGCGGCCTCAGCGAAGGCCTCCAATGTGGGCGACCTCCTATCCTCGGGGCGGGGACTCGGCTGATGTTCGGAGTGCATCCGCTGCATTTGACTGCGCAGGAACTCCACTCTCTTCTTCAGCCGAGAGTTTTCTTCTTCCGCCTTTTTCAGTTCCTGGGGAACTGTCAGGTCAAAGATGCCGTCAACAACCTGCGCAATGACCTTGGCGGCATCTTTGAGCGTCTTGACGAAGGTCCCCTTGAGGTTCCTTGACGAGCCGGCCACTCGGAGGATGTTCCGCAGCTGTTGAAGTGCAGCCTCCTTATGGTCGGCCGGGCCAAGGGACCATGTCATCATGCTGGCCGCTTTTTGAGCGGCAGCGTCAACAGCCAGCTCTTCCTCGACCTGGAGCTCCAGCAATTCCCTTTTACTGGCTGCGAGCTCCACCTTCGACGTGGCGCCATCTGCGGTCGTGGGTGGTCTCCCTCTACCACCCGAAACCTTGCTAGCCTTTCTGGCGACGCTCTCTTCGGTGGAAGTTCGTACCTCCAAACTGCGAGGACGGTTTTGCGCCGCAATTGTGCGACGCTCTTCGCTCGCCACCGAGGCAGCCGAATCTGAGAACGACATATCGCCGTCCTCATAGGCGGTTCCGGAAGCCTCTTTCAAGGCGGCCTCCCATTCTCGACGTACCGCCGTAATGGCAGCAACGCTCTCTGGCGGCGCCCCGTCATCATTAGAATCACAAAGTGACTCGGACAGTTTCGAGGCAGCCGCTCTCATCCTGTCCGCAAGAGATGATGCGGGGCGTTCAGCGTCGAAACGCTCAAGCATCACGACTGGTGTCCTTCTCGATAAGCAATCGGAGTCCGTTTTGGAATAGCCATGGTTGTCAGATGAATGTAGCGAGGTGCCCCCCCCCAGAATACAAGGGGCAGCCAGAGCCCGAGGGCCCTGGGGAGGATTCTCCGACCTGGGACAGGCCGGTACCTCCCTGGGGTAGTGTCTTTTTTCTCTGCGACATTATCATAGGGTTATGCGCTGATCCACAGCTTCGAGCGTTGGGCGGAGTTTAACCCCTCCGCCTTTCAGCCGCGGCACGCCGACCGCGGCATTGGGCACTTCGAGTCGACCAGCCTTTCGACGTCGACAAATACAACACACAACAAATGCCCGCTCCCTGTCCTCTCTTCAAACGGAGAGTGCAAGGAGCGAGCGACTCATCCAACCTTTCGTGGCCAGAAACGAAAGACAGCTCCCGGTCACTCCTCGAGCGAGGAGCGAGGGGAGCGAGCAAACGACCCAACCACGACGCGCCACCTACTGCACCCGACCTTCTCCAAAACAGAGATTGAAGGGGGCAGCCAGGCGCAACCACACTTCCGGACAGAACCGGGGGACATGGGGGAGGAAAAGGAGGGATGGGACCGAGAACTGGGAAGGGTAGCGCATGACTGTTTCTGCTATGTCTGTTGAGAAGGACCAGACCAATAGCAGGCAGCAACCGCGAGCAGGATACAGTCACACTTGCCTTGGGGATCGTCGCGACTATGCGCTACTCCCAAGACCACGCCAAATTGCTTGCCGGGACAGACGGGCAATATAGGCGAGAAGCTATGCCACTGCGCCAAGAAAGACGCGTGTGGTGGGATAGCCTTTCGCCCGCCCATACGCCTACTACCTGCCCATACCTTACCTACGAGACAGGGCAAGACATGCCTTTATCATGTGATGCTCAGAACAAAGTCACAGGCGCTTACTCTTGTCATAGAATCTGCAATCACAGATCATCAGGCAGTCTTGCTTAGTCTAAATCGAAAACAGGTAAGAAAATACGCACATGTAACAAATAATAAGATAGATGTTAATGGTCATAAATGGTCTCATTAAAAAAAAAATTGGCAACCAGTCTATTCATCCACGGATATGAATGTTGCGATGGAATATTTTATCTCGGCCTTGCAAAGGGAGTAAAGGCAAACTCGGTTTTATTAAAGTTATCGAGACGTAACAAAATTCTTAAACCATGGTTCACACCCGGACTGATTCGTTGTATCAGATATAGGGACAGGCTACATTTCAAAGCACGTCAGTCACCTACAAACTTTGACCTTAAATTAGTCTATATTAGATATATTATATTACGTGTAATAATATTCTAAACAAGGTAAAAAGCGGGTAATGTAATAAAAAAAATTGGAGCAATTAAAAAGCATTACAAATACTTCGAAACCAAAAAATAGCGCAGTAGAATTAATAGACTCAAATTGTGCTAAACTATCAGTAGATAATGTCAACGTGTCTTTTGTTAATGTGGGCAAAAACTTACCTAACAAAATAGTTAAGTGTACTAACCCTTCTCATCTACCGTTTGTAAATGTGCATTAAAACTGTCTACGTTCTTTTGCACTATTGGAGACGGCTGAGGCTGAAGTGGAGCGCTTAATCACAGGGCTTAAGAGCGTTTGCACCGTGGGAGTGGATACTATTTCGAATAGTGTGCTGAAAGTAAACAAACACATCCTCGCTCCCCAACTGACTTATATTTTTAACTCCTGTCTTACTCCAGGCATATTCCCTACAGCTCTAAAGAAGTCAGTTGTTCACCCTATTTATAATTCTGGCAGTAGAAACTGTGTCAATAACTATAGGCCCATCTCAATCCTGCCTTCGATCTCCAAGCTCATGAAACGCATAATCAACAGTAGACTAATAAATTACCTTGATACCAACAAGCTTTTATCAAATAACCAGTTTGGTTTCCGAGCAGGCAAGTCAACAAATGACGCAGTCCATGAGCTTGTAGATTTTGTGGTTGGTAGTCTTGATTCTGGAAAGAAAGTGATAGGTATATTTCTAGACCTGGCCAAGGCATTTAACACGGTTTCTACTACTACCCTGCTGCTAAACTTGGAAAGGCTGGGAATAAGAGGCACTCAACAAAAATTACTTAAAGACTACCTTCAGAATTGTGTTCAATGTGTAAAAATAAACGATCTTGTTAGTAACGACTTACCTATGACTTGCGGTGTTCCCCAAGGAAGTATTCTGGGGCCGAGCCTGTTTCTGGTCTATCTAAATGACATGTGCGGACTAAGCCTTCCTGGGGGTAAAATAATATCCTACGCCGATGATACAGTATTACTGTTTTCAGCCGATATGTGGGAAAGAGTACACAAAAATGCTCAATGCGGTTTTGATAAAGTCAATCACTGGCTTAGGAAAAACATCCTAACACTAAATGCAGACAAGACTCAATATATCACTTTTTCAATGAGGAACACATATAATCCAGTTAATCATCATTAATCCAGTTTTAAAAGCCATCTGTGTACCAAATTTCATTTAAATCCATTCAGCTGTTTTTGCGTGATTGATTAACAAACATTCAAAAATACAAACTTTCACATCTATATCTATACATATAATAAAACTGTAAAGAAGTCGTGTGTATACATGGAATATTTTTAGGAAATAATAACCCATGGGTGTCATACTACCGATGTAGAATTGACAAGAACACCGAGCTTAAGAGCGATTTGGCCGAATTGCACATACAACATATAGACATTCTGGACCAATATCAACGGCTCCGTGATATTGTATCTAGCTTAGAACAGTGCCGTGACACACATGAACTGCCTCTGAGACGTATATCGGAGCTGGAAATTCAACTGAATGAAGCTCATAAGACCATTTTAGATTTGGAATCCCTCCAAATCAGTAAGCAGTCTGCTGCTACTCAGAGCTTGTATGAGGAGATAGTCGGTAAAGGGTCCAGTTCTGTGTGTGACATGCCACCCATTATTGATTTGACTGGAAAAACAATTTTCCTTCTATGAGAGGTCACAATAGGATAAAAAGGTATTTAAAAATAAAAAGCATTATCAGTAAAACTAAAAAGGCTCTAACTAGGCAAAATAATTTTAAAACAAATATTTGTCTAAGAAAAGAGCGCTTCTAACTAATAAATAAGTTAGATTTATGTACCAAAGAATTAGAATATAACAAATGTAGGTATGATAGGTAGATACTCGACAATTACGAAATGAGTTGTTAGTTAGGGAAATAACTTTAAAGGATATTTTTACTAAATATAAAGCCGCTCAGATACAATTATGTGACCGCATGCGGGAAGCTAGTGAGTTGATGGATTTAGTAAAATATAATGCAGAGAGATATGAGTCTCTGATCAACAATCTCTCATGTACCTGTAACCCCTTGACATCCTCTTCTGGGTCCAGACATGTAACGCTCGTACAAGAATTCACTCAACGTGATGTGGACTACAAAACATTAGTTTTCTCTGACCAACTTGGGGCAGGCTTTGGTTCACTTTCACACAGTCAACTAAACCATAATGTAACCAACTGTTGTTATAATAATCTGCCTTACAACTTGTTAATAAATAAGATTACGCAGACAAAAATTGATAGTACAACTACAGTTGTTTTGCTATTTGGAAACAGCCTAGGTATACAAAAAAGGACTTTGTTGATGGTATCGACACCTTATTGCAATTAAACTTAGGAAATTTAATTTTGTGTGCTTTACCTTATTCTGACAACTTGTCAGAAAAACAAAATAAATTTATTCATTATTTGAGTACATGTGTACATGTTGTCAAGTCATAATGACAATGTTTTATTTTTTGACATTAACAAGTTTGTTAGTGGGCTTAAATTGACTCGGGAAGCAATGTTCCTTCCTAAGAAATGTAAATTAAAAATTGCTAATTTATTAGCTTATAATATTAAATTCGTTATAAATAATATAACGAAATCTAGGATAAGAGACGAGCCAGTATTACATAGTTTTTCTAGTAATACTGTGATAAACTGTTTAAACAACAGAGGTTGACAACAGATGTACATTATAGTACCTCTAGCAAATTACATCTTTTAACTAAGGAGGAAGAGAGGCCTGTTAGTTTGAAATTATTCCATCAGAATATACAAGGATTCTCTTGAAAATCATTAAAGATTGAGTTATTTTTGGAAAAAACGAAATATGATGTTGTTTGTATTTGTGAACATTGACTTAAATCACATGAAATATTATTCAATAATGCCAATTATTCGGTTTTAAGTCACTATAGTCGTAAGTCCAGGCTTCATGGGGGTACTTTAATTTTGGTAAAGAAAAATATGAAGTCGAGAGAACGTAGTGATATAGTTGGGCTTTCAGTTGAACGGTGTGTTGATATTTCATGTGTTGAGCTGGATAAGCTTGTTGCTTGCTTATTGTGTGTGTATACTGACTTCCCAAATAGTCAAAATTTTTTAGAATTTGAATCAGTAATGGAAGATGTGCTGAATAAAACTTTCACGAGTAACTAGTCTGTTGTAGTTTGCGGTGACTTTAATATAAATGTTTTAGAAAAAACATGGTACAGTGACAGACTATTAAGCTTATTTAATTCTTTTAAATTACTAACGTTTTTCTAGAACCAACTCGAATAACTTTAACTTCTGCTACATGCATTGACTTTTTTTTTAATTGCTATTATTTAGATCAAGCATTAGTTAATTATCTCTCATCAGATCACACAGGACAATCAGTTACCTTTAATTATATTACACCAGAAAAAGGTATTACCATTAAATGTAGACATATAACACCTATGAGTTTGCAAACATGTAATAGTGTTTTAAAGAATATATTAGCTGTTCCCGTATGTAATTCAAACGACCCTGGTAGATCCTCTGCTCATTTTTTTTCAATATTATAAAGAGAATTTACTAGTAAATTTCCCTTTAAAGTAAGAAATATTAAACCCAAGTTTACCTTCTGTGATTGGGCTACTACGGGAATTCGTAGAAGTAGGGAAAGGCTATTTGAATTGTATGATCTCAAATCCGAAACTAATAATGAAAGTTTTGGAAGGTACCTTACAAATTACTCTAAAACGTTTAGAAGAGTGTGTAAGGCAGCTAAAGCGCTTCATATAAGTAAAAAACTGAAATCTGCAGATGATAAAATAAAGGCTACCTGGAAAATTATTAATAATGAAACTGGGAGGTTTAAACAACGCAGTACAGACTTGACTCTTGAGACTCCGCGCGGTCTCTTTAACACAGATAGAGAAGTAGCTCAAGAATTTAAAAGATTTTTTACTAATATTCCACTAGAGACGACTAAATCTTTGAATTCCTCTTCAACCCTTGCAATTTCACTTGTTAAAAAGAACATTGGTGCTTGTCCTGTAGAGTTTAGGTTCAGACATATTAGTCCACGGCCGGTTATTAAAGTCATTATTGATTTAAAAATAAAATTAACTGAAGACCTATTGGGCATGTCTGTAAAAGTGTGTAAATCTATTATTCATACAAGCGCGCCTCATTTAGCTTTTAATTTTTAATATGTGTGTAGATCAGGGAGTATTCCCGGATTTAATGAAGTTTAGTAAAGTAATACCACTGTTCAAATCCGGCGATAGTTATGATCCGAACAACTATAGGCCAGTGTCTGTCTTGCCAGTGCTCAGCAAGGTGTTTGAAAAGGTAATGCTTATTCAAAGGTTAGATCATTTTAACACTAATAACATCTTCCACGATTAGCAATATGGCTTCACCAAAGGACGTTGTACCACCGACGCCGGTGATACCTTAATAAAGCATATATTTGATGCGTGAGAGAACTCAAAGGACGCCATTGGCATCTTTTGCGACCTATCGAAGGCATTTGATTGCGTTGAACATGAAACAGTATGGATTAAACTAGAGCACTATGGAATCTGTGGTAGAGCGCTTAATCTTTTAAAATCTTACTTAGGAGAAAGACAGCAGTGTATTTAAATAAACGAAATTTAATCTCTAGGAGCTCTAGTTAAAATGGGCGTTCCTCAGGGATCGATACTGGGTCCGTTTCTATTTTTGGTATATATTAACGACCTATCTCAAGTAATTGAAAAAAAGCGAAGGTAGGGTTATCTGCTGATGATACCTCTTTAATTTTTAAAGTAGATAGACATGTACATAACGTTGACGAGGTAAATAACGTTATCCTTCAAGTACATAATTGGTTCACAACCAATAACTTAATTCTTAATAACAAAAAAAACTAAATGTATATGGTTTTCTTTACGAAATGTGAAAAGTACTGCATGTGATATTATGTTGAACAACGAGAAACTTGAGTTTGTCAATGATACATCTTTCTTAGGGATTACCCTTGATTCTAAGTTACAATGGGGCCCTCACATTAAGACTTTAGCTAAAGGGCTCGGTGCCGCTGCCTATGCCGTAAGAAAGATCAGACAACTTACTGATGTGGACACAGCGCAGTTGGTCTATTTCAGTTACTTTCATAGTGTCATGTCTTACGGTATATTATTGTGGGGTAGGGCAGCTGACATTGACATTTTTATCTTGCAAAAAAGGGCTATAAGAGCCATCTATAACTTAGGTAGTCGCGAATCTCTCAGAGAATTGTTTAAAGAAGCCAATATTATGACGGTCCCATGTCAGTGTATTTATGAAAACATAATGTATACAAGAAAAAATATAGATCTGTTTAATCAGCTAGGCGATAGGCATTGCTATAATACGCGACATAGAAATAAATTAGATCAACCGCAATTTCGTCTGTCAAAAATTCACACTTCTTTAATGGGGTACTGTGTTAGATTTTATAAGAAAATTCCTCTTGACGTCACTAAACTTAGTGACAATAAATTTAAAGCTTGTATTAAACGTACGCTTAGTAAGTAAGCTTATTATACTCTCGATAATTATTTAAAAGACAAAAGTACTTGGATAGGGGCTGTTCCAGCTCTACTTGATTGAATATGGACAACTTGTTTAGCTATTATTATTTAATATTCCCTCTCTATCTTCTATTAATTTAGTAAAATGTTTCTTTTTTTCTCATTTCTTTCTCTGTATATGAGGGAACCATGTAGCCATTCACATAAATAGTATAATTTGTATAAATTAACTTAGACCTACCTGATAGACCAGCCTACATCGTTCTTCCATATCCCACAACAAAATGTAGATGGAAAAAGAAAATGTAAAAATACTATTTTAAAAGAGTAACCGTGGAGTTTCTTGCCCTTCTTCTCCACAGGAATGACATTCTGAAGTGGTGGTAGAGTCTGTGTTACTTTTCTGACGATTCATAAATACTGTGATGGTTTACATGAATAAAAAATATTCTGATTCTGAAGCCAATTCTACAATTTTTGGCATTCGTGTCTGTTTGTCTGTCTGTCGAAGGGTATGAACCATCATTACGCAAAAACTACCAAGCGGATTTTGATGAAACTTGGCTTGCGGATAACTCAAAATGTTGGCTAACATCTAGTATAGTATTTATGAATTCAAAGATTTTTTTTCAGAAAAGACGAATATAAGCAAAACATTGGATTATTAAAAAGACACCTTACCCCAAACCTGTTGATGGATTTAAATAATTTTTATGAGATTGTATACTATACAAAAGATCACAACTTTCTACCTATGTTTTCGAAAAAGCTCACAGTTTCGGAGAAAATAAAAAAAGTCAATATCGATAAATCATTCATTGGTCGAAAACTACTGTTCAGACGTCAGTAAAACTTATAAGACGAAATATTTTATAAGACAGACAATATAGTTAATATTGATATTTTTTCCATATAAACGGTTTGTAGCGAAAAGTAAAGCATCTATATCTATTACATACATATAATAAAACTTTAAGGAAGTCGTGTCTGTATATAGAATATTTTTAGGAAATAAAAAGCAGGGATTTCATTGTATCGATGTAGAAGTCATATTTACAATTTTAGGCATTCGTATTTGTTTTTCTGACTGTCTACCCAAGTGTATGTGTACTTTTTCTGGGGAGAACTCTAACGATGAATGGGCCGGATACGAAACTTTAACGACGATTAATATCTTATAAGAAGACTAACACAAAATGTACTAAAAAAACTTTGCTGTATACTTAGCTGGCAATGTACTATTTTTAGATATTATGACGCTAGATTATGATCTTTGACAGGGTTGTTAGAGAAGATTTAAATCAAAAATATTTTACCGATAATTTTAAAATAAATAGGTAAACCGATAATTCTTCTTGAAAAGGAAGGTATTTTATATGTTTTTTTTCTTTATGGGACGGTGATCGTGTTGTGTGTTGAATCAGATCGCGCTATAGCTTAGTTTATATTTCACAAAGAATACCTGTACTGGCTAAGTGGGCCTAAGACTGAACCCGGTGATAGAGATAGTTAATAAATAAATGTCTGGTGGACGTTGACAAAATATAAAACATATTCACTACACGGTCTCGAAATAATATTCGAGATACTATTTAACCCGGAAATAATCACGGTTCTTGCGTCATAGCTGGTATTTATTAATATTAATATGGCTAAATGAATTTTATTGAAACTTTATATGAATGTGTCTCACATCGTAAAATAAAACAGAACACTTTTTACTTCGAAAAAACGACTTCTGCGGAATATCTGTTATTTCTTCATACTAAAACGGCTGAACGGATTATAAAGAAACTTGATATGAAAGAAACCACTCAGGTATACAATGCAAAAGTTGAAGGACGAACAAAAACTATTTATAATTTCACAAATTATACACAATATTTACAATTATATAACAAAACAGCAAATAATTATTAATAAAAAACAGTAGCAAAAAAAAAATATACATATTTACATAGGGTCAAATGGTTCCACGCCGCTGTCAGTTGGTAGTGTACCTAGAACTGGACTTAGATATCGGGAAAGACCTAGACTATCTTACCATGACCAAATATACCATGTCTTATTCGAAGGGCAAGTCAAGTCTCCGTAACCGGTGAGCGTGTATAAGACGAACTATGATAGTGGAGAAAGACAAAAAAGTCTGTAAGGAAAGAACCTGTTGGGACTCTGTACTTTCTGCCTACCCCGCAAAGGATCTAACATGATGATATAGATTGGTGGATAGTATTAAAGTTTCTTAAGTCGTGACATAATAATATGAAATAGGTAACTTTGTTTACACACCAGATCATGTCGATATTATCCATCTAAGTAGTATATAAAATTACTCTAATATGCATTTGGGAGATTTTACCGGCCTGCATGAAGGCCCAAAGATATTCATCATATTTCGGCTAAAGAAAAGCCTGACAATCTTTCGATTTCCCTCTCCCTCTTCACAGATGACTAGAAGCCTAGAGACTTGCTAAAATTGTTCTACAACGAAAATTTACTCATGTTTAAGTTGACTTTATAAATACTTTTGCAAAACATAGACGACTTGATTTAAGCGATAAAACGTATACCGCTTAACTTAATTTTTTGGAATAGTCCCAGCCGCACAGCGCACGGGAATTAAGATTTGGGATTTATAATTTTTTAAATAAAAATTATATTTTATACGCATACGGGCACAATAAAAAAAATGTCTGTCTATGTTAATATCCAGAACGGCGGAATTGATTTGAAATACACTATCACTGGAAAATTGAGGATTTTTCAGAGACAGTTTAAGACTACTTTTTAGCTCGGGAAATGCAATATAATATTGTTCCTAGGGATAGTTGTTTTTATTTCTTCATATTAACACGGCTGAACGGATTTAAAAGAAACTTAATATGGAGGTGTCTTTTAAATCTTGGAATAATGCTATCCCAAAATGTTCTACCTACCTATGTCAAATTACAAAATAAACGCGTGAGAGGCCGCGGGTAACAGCTAGTCTTAAAAAATAATGTACAAAATTTCGTGTCCAGGTCATTCATCGTTAAAGAGTTTTCTCCAGAAGAGACAGTCCTCAATGCATAACCAGTTCATGCATGAAATCATGTTCAAGTGCGCTTTTAAACACCGAAGAGTTTCTCGTAAGAAGACGAACTTAAGTACAATATCAGTTCATAGAAGAATTCATGTGTAGAACAAATCACACATTATAACGTAACATTGCAGCTCGAGACTAACAATAATAAAAATAATAAAGTTTTATGGTTTATCCCGCAACTATCCCGGATTGGTTCTCGTTTCCAGAATAAAAAATATTAAGTATTTAAAGCTAAAGTATAAGTTATTACTAGACCAAATTTCATTTGAATCCGTTCAGTAGTTTTTGTGTGATAGAAACACAAAGATATAGACAGACAGACAGACTGACAATAATTCTGACAAAAAATGGTTTCGGCCTCTACATCGATGGTAATGTACCCAATTAAAATTTTCAGAATATTCAATTAGCAGATTCGGCTTGGTTATAGTCTTGTTATATGTATGTATGTATATAGATTTATTGTAAAAATTTTCATTATCTAATAATATATTAAATCATTAATCATTATATTGAAATCATTATATTATATTAAAATACTAGCTGCTACCCGCATCTACGCACGCGTTTATTATGTAATTTGACATAGGTAGGTCGGTTTTTTCTGGAATAGCGCGGCTCCTCTATATTATTTCAAGGCCTAAGACACCTTCATACTAAGTTATTTTAAAAACCGTTCAGCCGTGTTGGTATGGAGAAATAAAAACTATGCTGCTTGAATCATGGCTTTTTCCGGAATAAAAAGTAACCTAAAATAATCACTGAAAAGTCTTCCATTCAAAATCGGTTCCGCCAAAGATTAATATGGACTAACAAAGAGGCAAAGCAAAATTAAAAAAAACACGTTTTTGGGTTTTTATTATGGTATAAATAGCCCAAGAGCTTAAGAAAAAATCAAATCGACACATGAATTCTGTCCATTAGTATTACAGTGTGGGAATCGTACTTGCGACTATTTGATAAAGTAAGTTGAGTCGTCTACGTTTTAACGCATCACCCAAGCCACCATCGTTTTGCAAAAGTATTTGAAACGCAACTTTAAAATTAGTTAATTTTCGTTATAGAACAATGTAGTCGATCATTTCTCTATCAACGGGTTACGTCTTATCTCGTACATATACTCTTTGTAAAATATGAACTAAACTGTATCGCGATATTAATCAACGCTAACATTAAACTTATTATTTTTACTTCACCATCCCTTTAATTTCAATCAAAAATTTATAGACTTTACCATCAATATTCCCATTTATCCTTCGATATTCTCTCCACATACCGCATACTTATACTGCAATATCGTATCAGAAACGCATGAATGCTTCATATCAAAGCGACGGGATGATTGCTTGGGGCTCGCGGTAGAATTATATGTATTTCCGAGTTTGAAGCCTTTCAAGTTATACTCACAGAGAAAAGTGCTGGCGAAGGCGCGTTATGAATATAGAGAGGCATTTGACGAAACGCCAATCTAAATAAACTGTCCTCAAGATTGCTACAACAAAAATGTTTTGGGATATCTCCATATTTCTAAATAATAAAATGTGACAAAATAGCCTTTACACTACTTCACACAAATTGTAATAACGTAACTGCGGAAATACAGAACACTAAAGACGGACTCAATTATTTGAGACATCTTCCTCCCTAAAGTCTACTTTTAACGTGTGTAGGGATCATGAGCGTTTATGCAGTGATCCTGGCGGGCACTAACGCTGCGTAAATTACGCCCTGGAGAAAAGTCCAACTGACGTGGTGAATCACGTTACCGATTTAACTGGACTGGGTCGGGATCAGCGTCGTTTCATTGGCCATTGTAGCTGGCTTGATTTAATTTGTAACGTTTTCTTTCTTCTTTCTAATACTGGCGTTTTGGGGTTTGCTTTAACGTATAGATAAGTGCTCTAAATATGATTGCGAGCTGTCTGCAATTTAACATTTTTGCACTCAATGTTGGGTTGAAAATATGTTACGCGAGTATGCAGGATCCCAAGTTCAGTAATGACTGTAGGAAAAATGACGACAAGCAACATCGTTATCCTGTAAAGATTTAGTTTTCTTGCTATAAACTGACAGTTGCGATGATACACCTATATGTAGAATTTTAAGGGGCAACGACTTTTGCTGCAGCTCCGTAACAGGTATGCCTGGTGACCTGAGCCTGAACTCTCTTCTGCCTTCACGTTTCTGGTGTAAATTAAATATCACCTTCACCTTCATATTTATTTGTGCGAGATGACTGATCGGCTCGAATGAGGAGCGACAACTAACCGTCATGAAACGACAATAAGTCTTATTATTATAATTTGTATTTATGATATTAGTTCTATTCCTGGTTCAGCTAAATCAGTAACTTGACAACTTTATTAGGTAAATAAGGAAAATGTTACTCATGACATTTGCCTCGTAAAAGTAACAGTAGCATGACTGAATCGCTTACTCTTTAACCCAAGGTAATATATAACCCTTAAAACAATCATATTGCGATAATATTCAACAATAAATACTATTCGGAATTAATCGCTGAAGATGATTATCGAACAAATTTAATTAAAACGTACAGTAATTGGCCCAGATATTGGAAATCGTGCTTGAACGGATTAACTAGATGCCGACGATTGGTCAATTGGCTTGTGGGCCGTCAGAGGCGACATAATAGCATTGACGGGTGGCAGAAGGGGATAAAGGATTTTTTATTTTAATGTCTTATCAGTTTGCTACATGGAATGGTATTAACAGTTATGAGAACCATACAAAATTCAATAATCTTTGAAGGGCACTTTTTTGAGGATGAGAGTTTGATCCAGTTATTTGGATTGTAGTCTACTTTGCTCATTAGATTGAGAAGTCGTAATTTCGATCACCACACATGTGAACTTTACGTTTGTAAGCGCAACCACGATACGGGAATCCCGGTGTCAGGCTTTGTTTTTTAAAGGTAAAATTACATCTTATATGAAAAGAAATAAATCATTCCTTATTACAGCTCGGACAGAGGTCCAGAAAGACAATGAAATTAAATTTTATCTCAGTAGGTATATTTACAGTCAATAGCAGGAAAAAACGATAGTGGACCGCCCGCGGGCACGGGTCACTCCGTCGACATCTTATTAGACCAATAACAATAGCTGGGAAGTCGGAGAGAAGCATGGTTGCAATGTACCACCGCCATGTTAGAAGCTCTAAAGGTACTCTACTATAGGACTAATGGCCCCTCTCGTTGTTTGCTGATAGTAATGAGAAGTGGTTATAGGATATCAAAGCGCATTTTCTTATTTCAGATTCTGATAAGACAGACTTAAGTGCTCATAAAGAAACTAGCTTTCTGATACTCCTTCATTCTGCTGATATAAGTACAAATCGATGGACGAAACAATATGTCGGAAGATTTGGCGTAGTGATTGAGAGCTTAAACTGCTCCGCCCACTGGGTCGAATAGTCGTGGGTTCGATTACCGCATGGGACAAATCTTTGTGTGACCCCACAATTATTTGTTTCGGTCTGGGTATTTGTGTATGTGAACTTTTATGTTTGTAAATGCACCCACCATACAGGAATAAAACCTAGTGTGGGGCTACGTTTAAAAAAGAAAAATAATTCATTTTGATATTAATTAAGCAGCCGTATATGACAATAGGATTATTCATTATCGCCAGCCAAAAGACGTCCACTGTAGCATAAAGGCCTCCGGCAAATACACAAATAATGTTATTTTGTGTAAAATTACTGTGGTAATGAAATGAAATAATGAAGTATCTATAGTAATCGCGTATATAATATTGTTTAAATATCTGACCTATCTCCCGAGGCTCTATATGGTCGAAAATAAACAAAATAATGCAGATCAACTGTTATAAAATAAAAACAACAACGGCCACCGAGTAAATAAATATATTGGTCACAATAAAAAGCGACCAATTACGTCAGTCGTAAAGCTGGTTTTAGGTGTGCACGTTAAGATTTACGATTTTATTACCTTACATTGCGTCTTCCCAATTTGTTAAACGTACAAGTGTTTCAATTTTATTGTTTTAAAAATTAAAAAATAAACTCAAAATAGCCAAACCACCACTAAGCAGGGCACATCGCTCGTAGAACTTAGGGCTGTTAGGGCAGAAAGTGAAGTGGTTAAACTTATACAAGATGGACCGAAGATCTGGTGAAAGTGGCAGGTGAAAGCTGCATACATCTGTATACATCATCAGCAGCCAACTTTTCCTTAACCTTTAGTGTCCCACTACTGGGCAAAGGTCTCCCCATAACCATCCGACTTTATACTATTAGAAATCAGGCTGCCTCGTTAGTACCTTTTTCTAATGAAAAATTTCCAGTATGAGTCCGGAGTCTGGAATTGTGTCTGGTATATGGCAATAGGTTCGCCCCCTATTACATGAGGTTACCCCTCTAACATCTTCGGCGAAAGTGGGTGTACTCAGTACACCTCTGTAACCCCCGCATAGAGAATATAGGCGTGACGGTGTATAAATCCGGCTGCCGTAGCGAAGTTTTGAGGAAAGCCTACGCCCTGCTGTCTAACGCCTTTCAATTAATGAAGAGAAATCTAATTTTTAAGTGAGGTCTCCTTAAGCTATTCGTAAATGCCTTTTCTGTGTAAATCCAAATATTAGCTATATGGCTTAAGTTGTAGGTATGTTTAGACTTTTATACATACACGTATTCCTGGACTGCCTAGCAAGGTTATCAAATTTACATGACTTACTATGACTGACTATCTCTCTTACGCTACAAGATTCAAACATAACAGCAGGTTGAGATGAACAAGACAGCAGACTTTGTACGTACACATTCGCCTTCCTGACATAGAATTAAGTAAGTTGAATATTGATGGCAGATACCAACTCGATTTCCTCAGTAATTGGGTAAGGTTTCGATTTCCCTCCGTTATCTATCTGATGACCTTATGACCTCCAACTAAGCCCCGTTAATGACTTTACCGAAGTCGAGAATTAACGGAATTGCTTCTCTATGTTTTAGAAATAGTGGATAAGCTTTGTTGGCGTGCGGCTAACCATCACGATGCTCTTTATCTGAAAAAGTGCTGATGGTGTTATGTCTAGCGTTGCAATATGGTGTCTCGCATTGTTACTAGTATAATGGTAAGAGCCTCGCCCCTATATTAGGACCTATTAGTGTAATCCATGATATTGTTGTTCCTGGAGGCCACGACCCTCAACATTGAGGAGAACGAAGCAAGGAGGAGTCTAACTATATGTAGATATGTACAGTATATATCTACCACGGCGGGTTGGAGTACATACGCGTGAAGTTGTTCATGTTCGTTTCCTTTATATAAATACATACTGCTAATATACTAGTTCAGAAACATTAACCTTCTCATACCCGCAAACACAAATATCAAACCTTGCTTTCACACAAACCCAAGAATAAAGTACGAAAATGGTATACGAGTGTACGTATCCTGTACCCCCTTATTTATAGCAGCCAGGAACTCGGATAAGCTGCGAACGGCATAACCGAAACCTACGTAATCTCAATAAAATGTTACCAGCCAATGTTCCTTATCTGTTTTATCTTCAAGCAATTCATTAGATTTTATTAAAGGTTCGTTCAGTTCGCTTATCGATTCAAATTTAGTAAAAGTATTTTCTATCTATCTTGTAAAAAAACGGAGTACATAATGGAGTTCTTGTCCCAACGCTGTTATATGGTAGCGAGAGCTGGGTATGTAAGAAGGAGAATGAAAGTAGGATAAATGCGGTAGAAATGCGAGCTCTGCGGAAGATGTGCGGAGTGAAGCATAGTAAGACAGCGAGTAGGTATGAAAGATAGTATCGGTGTAAAGATGAGAAAGGGCATTCTCCGTTGGTTCGGCAATATAGAAAGAATGCCAGAGGAAAGAATGACAAAACAGATATACAATGTGAAAGTGGAAGGATGCAGGTACCGGGGAAGACCTAGACTATCTTACCACGACCAAATAAACCGAGTCTTATCTGATGGAAAAGTCAAGAGTGTCCGTAACCGGCGAGCGTGTATGAGACGAACTATGAGAGTCGAGGAAGCCAGAGAGGTATGTAAGGAAAGAACCTGTTGGAACTCTGTACTCTCTGCCTACCCCGCAAGGGATCTGGCGTGAGGTTATAGATAGATAGATTGTAAAAAAACGTGGGTTTAGTAGAAAGTACAAAATTCCAACTAGTTCTTTACATAAAGACTACTCTCGCTTCTTACATTATCATAGTGCGCCACATTCGCCGGTTACAACTCTTGACTTGTCCAACACACAAGTAAAATTATATTTTTAATTCCCTAAGTTATTGATGTCAGCTTAACCTATATATAAGTTGATTGTAACTGTAATAATAACTGCAATTTCTTCAGTTGTATATATTTGTAATAGTAATAAAGCAGATAAGCTGTAATATCGATCTGTTAACTTAAACTATAACAAGATATAATTCCCAAAGAAAAGGAAAAATTAGTTCCGGTATCAAAGTTGTAGTAACTTTGAGGGAACTTCGGGTACTTGCAACTTTTTTTCTTGTGCTTTGACGTAGATCATATTAGCTGTTTCTAGAAATTTTATCTTTATTGTTTATATATTATTTTATAATAATACTTAATGGATTTATAGTTATCCGTATTAAGACTGAAATTACTACCCAGTTTAATATCCACAACGAAATTCTAAATCGACAATCTTCAAACTTTACTCATGACAAGTAAAAATAATGTAAAACGTGTATGAGTTAATAAATTAGTGTAAGTAACTATTAAGGCACCTGAATTGCCAAAGGAGATGAATATTTTATACCTAACACTCAGTGTCGTCCACAGAAACCTGAAATATTTTAAGTGCTAGCAAAAATGTTAAATAAATTTCAACAAAAGTAAAATTCTTACCTACTTCGACATAAAGCCAGTATTTTTTCAATAATGAACCAATAAGAATGTAAATAGATTTCGACATTAAAGATATTTTTCTCAATAATTCTAATATTTCAGTGTTGAAGTTTATAATGGTATGTTTTAACATCCCAATTGTAAATGACATTGTTTGACTGTGAGTCAATAAGTCAGTATAGCACCATTTATTTGTAGCAGTAAAAATAAGACTACTATTTCCTAAGGCAATAAGAACTTTTAACAAAAAGAAAGCTAGTTTTACATAGCATTGGTGGATTGACCAAAAAACTTGAAATTACCTTAAGAAGCTCCTAAAATATAAGTTCTTTCAAGTTCTAAGTGCGTATTAGGAAAAGAATTTTAAATATAGAATTAATTCAAAATTTTGGTGACTGCTGCCGGCGCATCAGACAGCCAGCTTATGAGAAAACCAACAAAATAAATCTGACACCAAGTATTTTCTTTTTTCAGTAAGTATTCATAATAAAATTCACGTTCAATGTTATTCAGAAGATATTACAAGTCCTAAACTGTGTTTTAGTAATTTATTCTTTTTCTTTTTAATAGTAGGAGGAAAATGATGATTATAAATAGAATAAAATTATTAAAAAAGCTACTGTATTTTGGGAGAAATCGGAAAGTCACATTTTGTCATTTTGTTACCGTTTCTGTTACTTCTACACATACACAAACATCTATCTATCTATCTATATCTTCACGCCAGATCCCTTGCGGGGTAGGCAGAGAATACAGAGTACACAAACATAATTGTTAATTTGTAAGATAGAGTTGATAAAATCACTCTTCTGTTTCCCGCCAAAACGACTATAATATTTGTAATTATATTTTTCTATTAAAATAAAATAAAAACGTAGCCCCACACTATGAATTATTCCTGTGTCGTGGGTGCGTTTACAAACATGAAATTTCACATACACAAATACCCAAACCGAAACAAATAATTGTGGATCACACAAAGAATTGTCCTGTGCGGGAATCGAACCTGCGACTATTAGACACAGTGGGCGGAGTGGCTTAAGCTCTTAACCACTGCGCTAAATCGTCCGTCAATTACGTTATAGATCCCCGAATCAGTCTATATAGATAGTGGCCAGCTGCATTGTTGGTATAAGGGCGGGTACTCTGTGTAAACGAGTGCTCAGGGTAAGCGATTCAATAGATTTGCAGATGACTGATTCAGTTGAAATTTGTTACGTTGGCTGTCTTTCTCTTTTTTTCTTTATTTTAAGACCTAATTCGCTTAAGCAAATATGCCAATCTGTAAGAATTACAATAAATGATAATAAATATTACATATAACAATACGCAATCGTACAGTCCATATTTTAGCTCAAAAACATCCGGACTTAATTAATTATTAATATCTCATTTGCTCCATTTGTATTCACGTGAAGCTTTCATCATCTATACATATAATAAAACTGTAAGGTAGTCGTGTCTGTACATGTAATATTTTTAGGAAACAACAACCCAGGGGTATCATACATTCGATGTAGAAGCCAATTCTACAATTTTTGGCTTTCGTGTCTGTTTGTCTGTCTGTGTGTCGAAGGGTATGAACCGGCATCACGCAAAAACTACCAAGCGGATTTTGATGAAACTTTGCATGCGGATACCTTAAAATGTTGGCTAACATGTTATATAGTATTTATTCCGGAAAATCAAAAGGGTACAATACGGGTTTTACCTAAATTGGGGTTATTATTAAAACTATGAGACAAGACGAGTCTCCGTAACCGGCGAGGGTGTATGAGCCGAACTATGAGAGTGGAGGAAGCCAGAAAGGTATGTAAGGAAAGAACCTGTTGGAACTCTACTCTCTGCCTACCCCGCAAGGGATCTGGCGTGATGATAAAAATAGATAGATATATGAAAACTATGCGCCCAATGCGCCTAGGCTTTCATAAAATTCTCACTAGGTGCCTATCTATCTATCTTACTACATCACAGTCAGAATCCTAAGCCCTCTCACCTAAATTGCATTTGCAATTGAACACAAACATATAGCAAGTCCAACAATACAATTGTTCAAACATAATTCTATAAACAATTGGATACGCAAACAATACCGAGCGCTAATTAGCACACTGAATGGATGGATTTCCCTTTTCATACATACGACCAAATGACTTATCGTATCTTAAAGATCACGCTTATGCCTGACCAGGGTATGTAAATAGACCCTATACAGTTATAACAGTGGACACCGGTGCGATGGGGCCGTCTATGGAATGAATAGACTCCATTTAGACGCCATGATTGGACACATGTGTACTCTCGTCCTGTATTTAGATGAGAACATTTGTATAGTATTTAATTAAGATACTCGGTATTTTATTGCATGTTGTACACATGTGTACTGTTAGACTAGTATTGATATAAAAAAATAAACAAACCTATACAAAAGTTACGCTAGAAAGTGTTTTCAAATACCTACACTCGAGCAGTTATAGTTCTAATCATAATTTGGGGTAAATCTTAGCTTCTTTGCATTAATAAAAGTAGTATTTGCAAAGAAATATTCCCTTTCCTTGCCTTTTCAATGTTCTAGATGGCATATTTTTTTCAAAATCTATAAGAACACAACAAGAAGCAAGTGAAACCACACTGATCGGATGTTTTGTTTGTTTGACTTTGAATCAGAACTGTTGAGTCTTGTTTTTTTTATATAAACAATTAAGATGAAAATAGTAGTATTTAATTGTAAAGCGTTTAATTGATGGGACGGAGGAAGCCAGAGAGGTCTGTAAGGAAAGAACCTGTTGGGATTCTGAACTCAGACTCTCTCGCGCAAGGAATCTGGCGTGATAATATGAACAGATATTAGTAACATCCACACAGGTTAGATAATCACGAAAGTACGTTTCTCCAACGACTAGGATATAAACTGGGTAGAAATAAACAGGCAAACACCAATAAAGACGCATTTTCATTGCGCACAAAAGCGCGAGCAAGTCGGGTATGGTAGCATTAACTTCACACGTTTTCTATTATATGTTTCGCCTTTACATACGAAGATCAGCGATTCGAATTAGTGATGTGTACCAGAAGCAAAATCAGTCTCCAGGGATTTTCGGAGAATTTACAACAATAACTGGAGAATCTCTGGAGAAAAACCGTTTGATAACGACGTAATGAAAATAATTAACATATACCAAATAGTTCTTAGGTCAATAACATCACGTACGTATACCTACCTGATTACCTATCTCCACTACTTAAGTAACAGTTTTGAGTGAAAGTGGCGGGATTAAGTTTTCATTACTACATTCACGTGTTACTTCTTTCGTAGTACGTAGTTTTATATTATTATAACTGGTAGACAAATAAAACGATACTTAATAAATTGGTACCTAATTACACACATCTAGGTTTGTTGAGAGTTCCTCCTATATGGACAAAATTATGGACTAAGGATGCATTAAAAAAAACTCCGGTATTTTTAGTTATTACCGGTGCAAAACCGGTTTAGTGTTAACCGGTGAATCTCCGGTTTTTATAGCACCGGTTCACATCACTTATTCGAATCCTTCGTACGAAAATATTATAGGTATATTCTTCGTGGTTACACAGCAATAAATTGAAGAACAAATTTGTAACATAAAGTAATATACTGAGTTCTTAGATTTACGCGAATATTACACATGAAATAAGACTATTTTTTCGGATTTTATCGCGGTTTATTTTGATTTTTAAGTTCCGTGACCATGGGTGCTGCAAAGCACTCGAAACGTCGGGAACTTAAAAATCAAAATAAACCGCGATAAAATCCGAATAAATAGTTTTATTTCATAAAGTAATATAATTAATAAAAGTAATGTACGCGCGCCGGGACTAGGAAATCTAATTTTCTGTTTTTTAACCATCATATCCTAATATATAAGTCGGATCAAATGTTATGGATTGCGCTAGGTTCACTGATGCGAGGAAGCGAGGCGACAACGACCTGTCACCACTGGGGTGGTGACCAGAACTCCACCCAACATAATTGTTGTTGTTAAATTCTATAGGCCGAGGTCGGTAGGAATTCTATAGGACTCGCGAGCTTCCTCCGAGGCTCGCTAATTTTGCGGCAGAAAAAAAAGGTTCACTTAGGCCAGTAATAAATAAAGTTAAATAAGGTAGTTTACTTTGATCTCTATTTTTCCTACAATAATATGAATAACGCTCTGCAGAGAGTTGTAGTGTGAGTTGTTTAGTATGAGTAAGTTATTGCCACCTCACGTTCCCAACTGCGGATGGTTAAACTGGGAATAATGCGAAGAAAACTGTGATTAATTGATATTTTTCCGCTTATTATATATGTCATACGGACTCGGTGCTGAGTCACTTTGTTGATAAATCCGTTAGACGTATACCTTTCTTATAGTCGCATATTTAACTATGACAATTTACACCATATTTAAAATTTTTGGGTCATTTCCGATGACAATGCATTTTTATGGTAAGCATGACTTGATTCTACAGCCATGATTGGCTCCAGACGAAGGAATTCCTGAACGGTCAACAGCATAGATACGAAATTTTGTATACGTATTTAACGTGGGATTGGACACTAGCGAGTAGTCGTGATCTAATATTCATGTTTACTTGTGATATTGAGTGTGACAAAGATGACTTGTTAGCGTTACGCTATCGTCAATCTTCTCGTGCTAAGCTCTCTGATTCAATATGTATAGCACATACAACCTTTCTGTAACTAATGAACACAAAAACTCTACCTTCCAGTTGAGGTACAAGTCAAGTATTTTAAGCAGCCGGTAAATTTTCAGTAAAATTGAAACATCTCTTTTGCGGCGAGACTGCTTATTCTAAATTCCCTTTATTAGTCAATTCACACCGGTTCAATACAGAAGATGGAAAGCATGAAAAGATGTCACTCCGGCCCAAGCAAGATTGATGACCGTTTCGCTGTAAAATGCTCCTATTCAGTTAAAAGCCCGCGGGAACAAGAACTTTTCTAGTTGGTAAAACTCAAGATGAATGAGGCTATATTGAAAATTGTTTTTATAGGGATGATAATCTTGCGAAAATTTCTCTGATGTTCTGAAGAATTTTATTAACGTGAAATGTTAAGACAATAATTACTCTCCAGGTGTAAAACAACAAAAATATGGCACATGAGTTAGCGTAGGAAAGAGAATGAGAATGAAATAAAAAACATAAGCCTGCTGAGTTTCTTCGTCGGATCTTTTCAGTGGATCTATCCGGTGGTAGTGACCTGCAGGTTTATTTGTTTCAGATTTGTCAGGTTTGGATGTTTGGTTGTTTGGATGTTGGTTACTCAATCAGGCAAAAACGGCTAAACGGATTTGCGTGAAATTTGACACACAGATAGTCTATTTTCTAGATTAACGCATATGATACTTTTTATTCTGAAAAATATTAGATTTCTGTCTACAGTGAACACGGACGAAGACGCGGGCAGAAACTAGTACGAAATACATTATTTGCGTTTAAATTAAGTAATGCTGAGGGTTTGACCGGCGAGTTTTTAGTCTTGGTCGGTATATTTGGTCCATCGACAACCGGAGATTTCGCATCGACTGTAAAATAAATGTAGCAAAAAAGATCAAGGAGTCTGACATAACCTGCTCATATCTCCGGAAAAAAGTTACTGCTGTAATTTGATCGAACTCTGTAACTAGTGCAATACATAAGATTCAATAAAATAAATGTAGCAAAAAATGAAATGAAAGTCAAACACGATCGCGCGCCTCAACTCAACTCTATATTTACTGTACCCTTATTACTGCCTACATGTTCACTTTTTTAAGAAGAAAAACCTTCGTCTAATAATAATAATGTATTATCACAACACATGCGTAGAGATTTTACCTCCAACTCTAATATTTCTGCTGTTGTTGGAGAAGACAGGTGCTACCCAAAATTGATCTCTATGCCATGTAATCAAAGTAAAGACAGCAAGAAATTGTATTTTTTTCTGCATCTACAATATTTAAGCACACAGAGTAGCAAGGCATCATAATGTTCAGTTTTGCCGTTATTCGTACAATATATTCCGTTGTCATTAGATATTCAAGCATATTACTAGAATTAACTGTTTCATTTCTTTGTATAGAAATTTCTATCTATCTCTATCTATATCATCACGCCAACTCCCTCGCGGGGTAGGCAGAGAGTACAGAGTTCCAACAGGTTCTTTCCTTACATACCTCTCTGGCTTCCTCCACTCTCATAGTTTGTCTCATACACACTCGCCGGTTACGGAGACTCTTGACTTGCCCTTCAGCTAAGACACGGTCTATTTGGTCATGGTAAGATAGTCTAGGTCTTCCCCGGCACCTACATCCTTCCACTTTCGCATTGTATATCTGTTTTGTCATTCTTTCTTCTGACATTCTTTCTATATGCCCGAACCAACGGAGCATGCCCTTTCTCATCTTTACACCGATACTATCTTTCATACCTACTCGCATTCTTACTAAGCTGTTGCGAATACGGTCGGTCAGCGTGACTCCGCACATCTTCCGCAGAGATCGCATTTCGACCGCATTTATCCTGCTTTCGTTCTCCTTCTTACATACCCAACTCTCACCGGACAAGCACTCCGTTATGTTTTGTTTTTGTTTTTTTTAAAAAACGTTGCCCCACACTAGGATTAATTCCTGTGTCGTGGGTGCGTTTACAAACATGAAAATTCACATACACAAATACCCAGACCGGAACAAATAATTGTGGATCACACAAAGATTTGTCCCGTGCGGGAATAGAACCCGCGACTATTAGACACAGTGGGCGTGGCGGGCTAAGCCTTTAACCACTGCGCTAAATCGCTAAATGTATGGCCAGCTACGCCTTTTGGCTTAAGTGCCGGCTCCCAAGTAGCCTTCCCATCGCACCATTCACTCTATTACCTGCATTCACTCTTCTCTCTATATCTGCGGTGTATTTCCCATCCTTACTGAAGGCGTATCCAAGATATACAAACACATTCACTTGCTCCAGCACATCGTTACCAACCACAATCCTTGCATTCGTTCTGGTTTCTTCCCGTTTAAAAACCATAATTTTGGTTTTCTTCACATTCAAATGTAAGCCATTGTTCATGCAGTCGTCTCTCATAACTGTGACTAGTGTTTGCAGATCAGTGGCTGTTGGCGCTATCAAAACCGCGTCATCTGCATACAATAGGTGGTTTATCACTAGATCACCCATTTTTACCCCTTCAGTCATCGCATACAGTCTTTGAAGACTTTTATCCAGATACACTATAAACAGTCTAGCGGACAACACGCAACCCTGCTTGACGCCGATTTTAACGTCAAACCAAGGTGACATGTTACCACCCACCCGTACGCATGCCTTGCTGTCCACGTAGGTTGACTGGACGGCTCGCAACAGAGTGCCGTTTATACCATACTCTGGCAAAATGTCCCAAAGTCTCTTTCGCACGACTCTATCAAACGCCTTTTCCAGGTCCACAAAACCGCAGAAAACCTTCCGGCCTACTGCCAGATGCTTTTCTACGATGTTGCGGAGGGAGAAATATTGATCCGAACATCCTCTTCCAGACCTGAAACCTCACTGTGCCTCACACAACACTCCATCGGACTTCTCGCGCATTCTCCGTTCATTAATTTTACCATACACCTTAGCTGCCAAGCTGATTAAACTGATGGCCCTGTAATTGGCGCAGTCATATTGTGAGCCCTTGCCTTTATACAAGGGTACTATGACTGCGCGGCGCCAATCTGTAGGGACTCTACCGTCTTCCAGCAAAGATTTGCGAGGACCCCAAAAGCGTCCCGGACGCGAGTTCCACCATATTTAATCATCTCGGCAGATATCATGTCTATTCCCGCAGCTTTACCATTTTTCATACTTCGTATCGCCCATTCAACTTCTTCCATAGTGATGTCCTCTGCGGATTCTGGCGCCGCAAACTCGCCTCTGGGCTTGTCTGTGGCACCAGCATCCGGGGCATTCTCATACATTTCTCCAAAGTATTCACTCCACCGGTTTAGCACAGCTTGTGTGTCTGCAAGAATGTCACCATCCTTAGATTTTATCTTTTCCATTCTGGAGCCTGACGAATCACCTCGAGCCTTTCTCACCTTGCTCCAAAAGAGTTTGGTGTTATTCTCGAGGTTCTTCGTCCCTCTCCTCCTCAATCACACTAGCTCTTTCACGCTTTTCTTTCACTAAGGTGTTGGTGGCATTCTTGCATTGCCGGTATATTTCTTTCTTCATCTCCGTCATACTGTCATTTAGATTCAAAGAAGAGACATAGTCCTGCCACGCTTTCTTCTTACATTCTACAGAGCTTTTTAACTCTGTGTCCCACCATGCATCCCCTTTTGCTGTGCTATGCTTCTTTGAGCAGCCACATACTTCTTTCGCTGATTCTACCAAACTCTCTTTCAGACAATTCCAGCATTCATCTATGTTTGAGTCCGAAGAACCAGCTGTCAAAAGCTTGTCCCGGACTCGGTCTTCATACGTTCTCCTCACGCTCTCATCTTGCAACTTTTCAACCTTGATTCTTTCAAGGCCTCCGAAGGGGATACGCTCTCGCCAATGCCTCCACTTCCTGAACAAACCACTAAACCGCGCAATTACAAGATAGTGGTCCGATTCAAGAGTGGGGCCTCTATACGCACGGGTATCTTGAAGTTTACTTCGGAGACAGTTATCTACCAGGATCAAATCTATCATGCTTTTCCGTTCATTTCTTCTCCACGTATACATATGAATATCCTTGTGTTGGAATATTGTATTGGACACAAGGAGACCTCTTTCCAAACACACATCTACAATAAGCTTACCTGCATCATTCACTCTTTTATCACCATAAGGACCCAGAGCAGCGTCGCAAGTTTGCCGCCTGGTTCCCACCGATCCGTTCAGGTCGCCACACAAAATCACCTTTTCATTCGCATCAGCCAGATCCAGAACTTCCCTGTCATTATCCCGAAACTTCTCAAGGTCCGGGGGTGTCGACGAGCTTACAGGAGCGTAGGCTCCAACCAAAAACACTCTAGTGACACCCAGTTTCAAGCGGACCCAGAGAAGTCTCGCATCATGCAGGCCATAATCTCTCACTCCAGAGGCCAGGCGACGGGACAACAAGATACCCACCCCCATGCTGGCACGATCGCTCTGTGGCACTCCAGACCACAGAGCCATCATGCCGTCAGGGAGATCACAGGCTTCACTGCCCCTTCGCTTAGTCTCTGTTACACACAGAGCATCCAGGCGTCTCTCTTTCATTACATCAATCACCTCATGCATCTTATCTTTCATACCACCTCTTACATTCCAGGTGCCTATTCGGTACTCGGCACCCCACGACTCGCCAGTTCGGGCCCGGCGTGATGGGTGGCGGCCCCCATCGCCGCTTCTGCCTATGTTCGTACCAACGGGGGCGGGCCGGTAAGCGTCGCCTCGGGGGGACGCCCTAGCCCGCACTGCGGTACTTGCTCGGTCCAAGATTACAGCCGTAGCGGCTGGCAGGGGTCGCGACGAGCACGCTCTTGGACAGACCCATAGAAATTTTCTTATGCAAATCATGTATTATGCCAATTATTTATCGCGGCGTTAGTCTAGTGGCATATTCGACGCGTAGCAATCACGAGGTCCTTGGTTCGAATCCCAGGTCGGACAAAGTGTGTGTTTTTTATAGAAACATTTTCAGTGTCAATCCTGAGCTCGCCCTCTGTTTCATACGACCTAAGATCGTCGGAGAAAAGTGGGTGAACACATATCCGCCTTTATCAACCCTGTTTGGGAATGTAGGCGTGATTAATTATTTTTGATGCTTTCCTTGTTTCAGGTTTCGCTGACTGCGACTTCGTTACAGATATACCTCGAAGTAAAGATCCTTACATATACCAAAGAGACAGTCCAAAGAACATTCCGGAGCCTGAAGTATTGCCCGTATTATATAGGAATGACACCAGATGTCGTATATCTGAGTGTTTGTGCACAAACAAAAAATGTATACCGATAAATATGTGTACCTCCTAACACAGGCATTATTTGCTTAAAAGAAGGCCTTGGCCACTATTTAAGATTAAATTGTAAACCTGAACTGAAATAAATACTATTATTATTAAATAGATTTTGCGATGGGACTAATGATTGTGGAGATTCTTCTGATGTACCGAGGCATTGTACGCGTAAGTGCTCTTTATACTTTTGGTGTTATTAATATTTGATCTAATAATACATTATCAAGTTTAGCTTATAGAAGCAAAATTCTTGCTACAATAGGAGTATTATCTGAAGTGATTTGTTTTGAGCTTTGCTATGAAGTGCCAAGAGAACAAGCTTAATGCACAGTTTATAGTGATGGTAAAAAAGATATTACGCTAGCCTTAACTGTTCCTATAATAAATTAGTTCAAAAATGAGTCGTTTTGCGTCCCAGCACATTAGTTCAAGGGTCTCATATCCTTGAGTAAAGTCTGAAGTAGAATAATCGACAATTTAAGCTGCAAGTAAGTCTATGTACAAATTTCACAATATCTGAGTAGCCCTATTCGGCGGTTAAACTTTCTAGTTTGAATTGCCAAGTAACATTAATTGAAAAGTAACTAATCAGAACCTTACTCAAGGTTGATGGCCCCCTAATATTTCATCTTTTAATGAAATTTGTGATATAATTTAAGCTTTAAATCCAAAACCCTCAATAATTGAAAGACTCGTATCTCAATAGCCTTAAGAATAATTCGCTTTACAGCCTCCAGAGGAGCATACATTTTTAACACTCTCATAAACCCTTTCCTGGGAAAATACTTCCGACACGACGTGGCAGCAGCTGAGAGGGCAAGAGAAATATTTCATCTGGAACATATACGTCGGATTCGCGAATTGAAAGTTTATAGATGTATTTCATTTTGGTATTGTCTCCTGAATTTAGAAATGTTTTATTAAACTTTAATTTTGTTTATTCTGCAATCCTACTACTTCTCTAGCGGGATCGTAGTCTAATGAGATACTTTTTTTAAGTTACGGGTCGTTTTAAAATAAACCACCGCAAGGAATCTGGCATGATAATATAGATAGATGAGATATACCTACCTAATAATGGAATTTCGCTACAAAACATGACCATGAAATATGTACGATTCATTAACAGCCGTTTTCAATATTTAACTCAATCATAGATTTGCCTACTACAGATAGAATTTTGACACATTTTGTATGGAAAATCTGTCAAAATTCTACTGACAGTAAGCAAATCTATCCGTGAGTTGAATATTGAAACCGGCCATTAGAGATACAAACCGAGCATAGTCAAATTTCAATAAATCAATGGAATTTAGCGCAGTGGTTAAGGGCTTAGCCCACCCCGCCCATTGTGTCTTATAGTCGCGGGTTCGATTCCCGCACGGGACAAATCTTTGTGTGATCCACAATTATTTGTTCTGGTCTGGGTATTTGTGTATGTGAATTTTCATGTTTGTAAACGCACCCACGACACAGGAATTAATCCTAGAGTGGGGCAACATTAAAAAAAAAAAAAAATATATATATATATATATATATATAACAGTATTTTCCCCAATCGAAAGTGGTTTACGTGCATTCATTACATTTGAGCAACGATATCAGTTATATCAATATATAGGAAGCTAACCTATTGTTATTATATCGGGCACATATCCAAACTCTAGACAGCCACTGAGGATCTTCCAATAGAAAAACCAAACTTTGACCTAAATCCGAAGCAAAGTCACTCTTGGTAACCAGCCGCACTATAGGCTACTAGATCTGTTGATCTAGTAGCGCGTAGGTATTAATATAACTATATACTACAAACCTCCAACAAAGCGACCCTAATGGTAACGGTCTATTAAATACACTCCCTAAGGGAAATTTAAGTCTGTTTCAGCATTCGCAACGAATTAATTCTAGGGAAACGAAACAACGGGTAAGGGAAATTGATGCACAATTTCCGTTTCATGTGCTCTTTCCAGGTTTAGCTTTCTGGGTAAATAAAGTCAGGTTTTATTGAGGATTTTCTTGATAACTCTGTAATTGTAAGACGTTTAAGTTTTAGCAAGGTTACAGTAAAATCTGTAGTTATTATTAGCATTTTGTGTTTTAGCAAAAAGCAAGGGAAAATATTCTAATTTAACTTAGCCTTTATTATTTGTTGGTAAGTATAATACTAATATTATAAGGGGCACTTGCATGAACGACTAACACGAGGTTATAAGGTTAAATTGCCTTCACCTTAACGAAATACCCTCGAGTTAGTCAAGAGGTTACGCTAATCCTGATTCGTGCGAGTAGGCCTAAGTGAATCATATTCAGCAATATTAACTGGAAACAAATCAACAATAATGTGTCATAAATTAACAATACATTATTGAAAATTGAATCTTGTTGACATCATTTTTGAGTATTCATTTGACTGTAACGTTGAATGTGGTTGACATTTTATTGCATATTGATGTCCATATTGTTATTAAGTTTTATTTAAAAACCATAAAAACATTGTCTAAATACCATAAAACAACAGCAACTTAGCCTCTCGACCGCTTTATCACGGCGACTGTTCTAAAGTGATTTCATGTGATTCCGCAACATATTGATTAAACGAACAGACCCTATTTTTAACCGCTTTTTTGTTGTTTACGCCGCCTCTATTTAAATTCATCGTCATTATTCAACTGTTCCAGTTATTCTTCCATTATGTTCAGCGCTAAGAGTGTTTTTGCTTACTACCGGATCTGACCGGCCGCTACTTGCGTTGAAAACTCTCATGAGCGCATAATGGAAATTTATCCTCCTTCTTTGATTTAAACTCCGTAGTCGGCTATTGATTTATGACTTTCTGCTTGAAGTTTGCGGTTTTCTACGGACTGAATTCTTACTGTTTGGTAGAATTGATGTTCTTCTTTAAAATTAATAATGTATTGATTTATTGTTTGGGTTTGTTATTGATTTTGAGCCGTAAAGATTGTGTAATTGACAGATTAATCATATTTTTGCTGTATGTAAGTTTAGGCAGAAAGAGAGAACGATAGAAGACTTTTAACATGTTACTTTAGCAATCTATTAGTTTCAGCGTTTTTTTACTTAATTCAAAAACACGACTATGAATATAAAATCAACACTACTCAACAGTAATGCCATGAGAATTCTTTACCAAACGTCTATACATTCTATACGTCTATACATTTTCTTATACGTGTGCTTAAGAACGGTTAGTTTGAAAAGTGCAAGACGGTTCCATAAATCGATAAATAATTTGGAGCCTATGTTACCACTCCCTATTCGGAAAATATTAGTTGGGCAAAGTAAATAATTCGGTTTTCCTTAAAGATTTCTCCATGCATGCTCCAACGAACGGATCTAAAAGACGACCATGAGTATAAAATCAAAACTACTCAACAGTAATACCATAAGAATTCTTTACCAAATTTCTAAATACATTTTCTTCTAAGTGTGCTTGAGTAATAAAAGAACGATCAGCCTGAAAAAGGCAATACGGTTTCATAAACCGATAAACAAATTTGGAGCCTATATAACCATTCCCTATCCGGAAAATAATATTCGAGGAAAATAAATAATTCAGTTTTCCTTAAAGATTTCTTCATGCATGCTCCAATGAACGGATCCAAAAACTGAGTACTACCAATCTGTACTTATAAAGAATCCTTTTTCAGGGGAAAGAAGTAGGTAATCCAAACTAATCTCAATCCTGCCCTCACCCGACCCACGTTATTTGCTCTAAAGAGTAATAGTTTGTACCTTTATCTCCTGTAGACGTCCCACAATTAGTGCGATCTTTGCTCGACTTTTTGCAGTCGTAAAACGAGATCAGATACATAAAATGAGAAATTGAAGAAATTTCACAATACGCTCCGAATCCGTTTATCCGCCGTGACGCAACTGCTTGGCGCAACCAGTCCTGCTATAGGAAATTTACTTTTCCATTCTATCGTTTACAGGTTTGGTAAAATAGCCGACGGAGCGCGACGCAAACGCTCCGCCACACTCGGTCGTGACGTTTGCCGTCGCGCCGAGCGTGGGTGCGCTGTGCGGCATCTCCCGTACATTACAACTCACCAGGCCGCGCCACCGTCACGCTCCCGTCGTGCTGCGTCGGCTATGTGGTGAAACCTTTATTGATGGTGTTTTATTATTCTACCAGCGAGAGGTATCCTATCGCGGAAAATCTTGCACGTACCTATTCTGCAGTACCCATTTATCAGCTAGTGGTGTAATAACTTGGGACGTTTAATATAGTAACTAGGTCATGTTGATAAGCCATTTTCATACATTAGAAAACAATCCCTATTTTTCCACTATATTAACCAATTCCAAACTTGCATCGCCTGTCTCAATAATTGCTAGAATCGAAAAATATGTAAAACCTGTATCATCGAAAGTTGCAGGCACGAAAGCCGTTCGTCTGCACGTCACGTTATTGAAAACCCTTTCCACGTAATCAAGTGAATTTATCACCACAATATCTGGGGCCCGCCTCGTTTATCTTATTTTGCCGTCAAAACCAGATGGACCAAATTAAAATTTTAATATTCCACTTATTAAAAGGCGAGACCTATTCAAAAACGTTTGAAAGTTCTGACAGAGAAAATGTAAGGGACATTTCCTCCGTTAGAATTTTGGGTGTGAAATTATTATACCGAAATTATATTAATAGGTCTTATCTCTTAGAATTCCATTCACTTTATATCTTTATATATTATTAGAAATGATTGATTCACAAAATCGGATGTCAAAGGATGTATTATTATTCTGCTAGTAGGAATAAAACATTCAAATTTAGGTACGTAGAAGTATAGACATGAATGTTATTATTAAAATTGTAGTCAGAATATTGATCAATATTATAGAATAGGCATGATCTAGATTTCACGCGTTGTTTAAGTGAGGCTCCTAAACTTGAATACATCATCTAGGCCAGATGTAACACATCCAAGTATCAGATGCTATACTTTTACTCAATACACATTCATATCTGTTCTCTATGTATTTATTCCATGAGAATGACTCATAATATAAAACAAGGCACATATAAAGCATTTTCACTTGCAACAACAATCCAATAATACACTACCAATATCGTGGAGCTGGTCTGATGATGGTGTCGGAAGGAACATGTCAACATGATTCCCTCATGTTTAAACTAAGTGGATTATAATTGACAAGTATTATACAACCAGATGTTATTCAGGGTCTGATGATGAAGTTGAAAGGTAAGCCAATGGAACCGTCCAACTATTCAATATACCCCGCCGTATTTGGGCTCTTTAGAATTTTTTGACAAGTACCATAGATCTAGATGGTAAGTAGGGTCTGATGATAGAACCGAAAGGGGGCCATAGGAACTTCTTAACTATGCAAGATATCTCCATTGTTCTCCACTCGGGTTTGGATGAAATTCGGTACACACATAGATAAATACCTGGATTTTTTAATAGGACTAAGCGCGCTACACTTTCCTACTATTGTAACTCCTGTAAGCCAGGCCAATCACCTGGATTACAGTAGGTACGTAGGATACTTTTTATTCCGGCAAAATGTAAGGTTCCTATCTGACGTCCACACAGACGAAGTCGCGGGCAGAAACTAGTATCCCATAATTCTCTAACCTTCCCTTAGAGGTATAACAGTTGAGGATAATATTTATACATATTTGCATAATGCGACGACCGTAGAACCCTTTAGGTATAAATAGAACAGATACGAAAGTCTCTGTCGTAACGAATACAATAATTGAGCCTGGGAATGCATTATCACGAATTTGGTCCCAATGCGCATTACTGCCCGATTCTAAGGACTGTTGTATAGAAACCTCAAAATCTCTTAACACAAAAATAAGTCTGATCCCATTTATATTATGAACCATTTTTCAACTAAAGTTCTACCCAGCTCCATTACTATAATGTACCTTTTAACCATCGGGAATAGCTCAACCCTAACCAAAACCACATATAGAGCCGAGGAGCTTCGTTACTCTCTATATTAATGTGAGGTCGCTATAAAAAAATAATTAATTTTGAAAGTATAAAAATTGCTGGCTGCGGTCGGCTTGATAGCGCCAGCCTCCATTTTGCACTCCTTTGTCGTTGGTTCCTTATTCGATACCAAACGCGGCGCGTTACGATAATTTTGTGAAATAGTCGTGGTATTGAAGTACGATGTTTGAACACATCTGCCCTTTCCTCATATATGGTTGAGAGGAGTGATGGCTGTTCCAGTAGTCATACTACAGAACTGGTCCATCCGGAATCGTTTAGACACTCTTTATAAATAAGCGGAGCAACTCAAGCTCAGTCAGATTTTTTAAGGTACAAATATCGTATTCGAATCATTGATTTAAAAAAGGCGTTCTTATGATATATCGATGATGCGAATAGTGAAATTGGGGTTTTTCTATTGAAAAATTACCATTAGCATATGTATGTATTCTGCAAACATGCTCGGTGTAAAATTCATAGGCAAAAGACGATAAAAAAAAATGTCCTCACATCGACAGCGAAATGTGGGTGCACACAGTACACCTCTGCCTTACCTGCTTATATTATACTATATAGTGGGCATAACAGTGTTTATTATTTCTTATATATATACTCTCGTACTTTTCAGACCACTGAGAAATTGTGTTGTTTAATATTGAAAGTGTCAAATAGTTTGTTGGAATATTTATTTACTTTGATGTACCTATCGAGATCGTTGATAATGTCATCGCATAAAAAAGCTCTATTTATACATCCTTGTATTAATAACTTGAATTTAAGTATATTCACGTGAATATAGATCGTAAATCAATCTCCATCTATAATCACACCAAACCTTTGCAGGGTAGGCAGAGAGTACAGAGTTCCAACAGGTTCTTTCCTTACAGACCCCTCCCGATTCCTCCACTTTCATAGTTCATTTCGTACGCGCTAGCCGGTCACGGAGATTCTTGGTTTGCCCTTCAGATAAGACATGGTCTACTTGGTTATGGTATATCATCAGCTTATAGCAGACCACTGCTAGACATAGGCCTCTCTAAGTGCACGCCACTGGGTACGATCCTCGGCTACTCTTATCCAGTTTTTCCAGCCGTCCTACGAAGGTCGCTCCACCTAGCTTGAGGGCGTCCTGCATTACGTTTACCAGTCCGTGGTCTCCACTCAAGAACCCGTTTGTCCCAGCGGTTATCGGTTGTTCGGCTAATGTGACCGGCCCGTTTACAGTTCAGCTTACTAACCCGGTGGACTATGTCGATAACGTTGGTCCTCTGTCGAATGACTTCGTTACGGATTCCATTCTTCAGAGAAACTCCGAAAATAGCCCTTTCTGTAGCTCACTGAGTGATTTAAAATTTATGGACCAGTCCAACCGTAAGTGTCCACGTTTCGAATCTGTAAGTCATAACGGGCAGGATAACTGACTAAATACTTACTGTAGGAATGCTTTGTGGAATAGGCGATGTAAATACTCGACGTAATTTCCCAAATGCCTCCTCGGTACCTACACCCCTCCACTTTTGTATTGTAAATCTGTTTTGTTATTATTTCATTCGACATTCTTTCTTAATGCCCGAACCACCGGAACATACTCTTTCTCATCCTCACGTGCTTTCTTACTACGGTCGGTCAGTTTTACGACTATAGTTAAAGTTATAGTAAGCTGGTGATATAATAATGTGAGGTTTTATTTAATGAAGTTACAAACTATTGAAGCATTTGATCTTATTAGCTCCCTCACTGAAGCTATTACGACAGCGATGGGAGTAATAGTAATTCGCACTTTCTAATTTAATTACGAAATTCACAGGCAACACATATTACTGGGTATGTATTTGATTAAATTAATTATTAAGTTGCTTATTGTTATTACGTATCAAAGCTAATAACGAATAAGCTACTGACGGATAATTTGGCATAGAGGTTAAGAGCTTAAGCCACTCCGCCCACTGGGTCGAATAATCGCGGGTTTCATTCCCGCACGAGACAAATCTTTGTGTGACCCACAGTTATTTGTTTCGGTCTGGGTATTTGTGTATGTAAACATTCATGTTTGTAAATACACCCACGATACGGGAATAAATCCTAGTGTGGGGCTACGTTTTTAAAACAATATCCATATACATAAAAATATATCGCTAACGCTAGGAAAAAACAGAATTAGGGTGAGTGCTCCAGTGAATGAAAGCTTACGAAATTTTCCAACTTTAAAAAACCATTTCAGTGTGTTACCGTTATGGGATGCAGTTCAAATTTGTATTTTAGTTTTAAGAATACGTTTAAGATTAAGTATTTGCCATTTTTATGACAAATTATCAGCTTTAAATCTAAAATGACCTTAAAAACCCCAGTAAATGAACAAAATTTACCAGTAGACGAACATGATGAAACCATTAAATGAACATAAATGTGAATATTTTTAATTTGCTAAAAATGGTAATAATAAAATAAATAAAGCCTTAACTACACAAAATTAACTACACAAAAACATTGGAAACAAGAAACAAACAAAAAAATAAAGTTGTAACAGTTGAAAGTATCTCATGTGTTATGATGGTTCTAAACTAGTAATATTCATTTAAAATAGTGTTTTTAAGAAAATTTAATTATTATTAACATTCATATGCCTAGTCTAAATAAAAAAATACTATATTACTCGTAATACCTTGTAATTGGTAGGCAACATAAAATGCAGTTAGCAGGATTAAAATGAGAGTTATCAGTGTCTGATGTTATTAATATATAGATTTCTTTTAATCATTTATAATATTAAGAAGTTTCATCAATACTGGCACCATGGCATCATGTTAGTCCGTCTCCAATATCAGAGCTCAAAACCCATCTGATTAAAGCAAGGTTTGTGACAGGGATATATAATATCTATGGAACTGTTCTGCACTGCAGTGGAGGATTTCTAGAAGCTACTATATTAGATAGGACTCGACATTAATGTCAAAAACTAATACATCCCTCAGCTTCGGTTTACCAATGCTATTAGTACTTATGGCTGAAATTCCGAAAGACCTCGGCACTATGCTACATGACCTCAGTAAAGTTTATAAACTAATTGGTTTAAAATAAACATGGAAAATAATTATGTTAAGCCAGAGAGGTATGTAAGGAAAGAACCTATTGGAACTCTGTACTGTCTGCCTATCCCGCAAGGGATCTGGCGTGATGATACGCATTCCTTTGTAGGTTGAAGGCTCTACACTTAAAGTTGTAGGCGATTGGGCATACCCAAGACAAATAGTCCAATGAGATAGACCTAACTTTGCAAAGTAGTCCCACTAAGTTACGTCACATTGTCCCTAGACAATTCTTTAATCAGAGTTTTATAATAACACTGAGACGTAGTCACTTACGATGGATCTCATAAGAAGGCTCAAAATCACCCAGATGCTAAAAGAAGAGCAACGCTTAGAGTTTTCCTGTGAGATTAAATAGGAAATTAAGAGATCTTCAGAAAAAACAAATTCACTGACATAGTTTTCCAAATTGCTAAACTTAGTTGGGAATGAGTGGACTGTAGTATTGTGACTCGTAGAACTGGCGGCTGTTGTGGCAGAAAGTTTCTCGAATGACGTGCTTCGAGTGAACAGGCCTCGATGGACCGATGACCTGATGGTCATCGGTCCATCGAGGCCTAAGGTTAAGTTCAACTTTATCATAAGGTAGCCGAGATAAAGCCGTAAAACAAAATTGGAGGCTTATCTCTTGCAACTAATAGGAAGCAAGTTCAGCTCTTTGTATTGTTTAAAGACTGGTTGATCAGAAATCTTAATTAGATATTTCATTATGTAAGATAGATATGGGAGTATCATAAGGGACATTGTTTTTTTTTAAATAATCCATTCTCCATCGACAATAGTGCCAAGTGCTGTTTGTAGTGCTTACGGGTATATCGAAACCTTTGATATTGTTACTTGTTTGAATTCATGTCATGTAAAGAAGTAATTAAAAACGGAAATGATGAATGAAATAATAAAATGAGGCTTAAACAAATACCACTTAGATCAAAAATTTTGTGTTCACATACAGATAACATTTAATTCATACTTAGACAAACGAACTTGCACTGGATATATATCACTATGGTAAAACCGATATTAACGTATGGATGCATCGTGTGGTGGCCTAGAACCAAGACACAGACGTGCAGGGATTCCTTAACAAAACTGCAGAGGACAGCCTGCCTGGCCATCACAAGTGCATTCAAAACAACACCGACGGCAGCTATGGAGAGGCAAGGAAGGCACTCTATAGGCTAGAGAAAGCTGGACTATGGAGCATAACGGCGCCAGGCCTCGAACACACCAAGCTAGAACCGGATAAGGAACCAGATGACATAAGGGACATGAGAAGCGACAAGATCCTAACCACATACATGTTCAATAAGAGATTTAGCACTCACATCCCAACCAGGGAACAATGGAAAAGTGGTCTAAATAAGCAAGGCAAGGAGCAAATGATATGGTACACTGACGGATCCAAAATCAAGTTTGGAACGGGAGCCGGAGTATACACAGAAGGATACAGCCTCAGCCAAAGCATGGACAGGTTTACATCAATATTCCAAGCAGAGACCTATGCGATAAACATTTGTGCAAAAGAGATATTGGACAAACGAATCACGGGCAAGAAAGTCTACATTTGTAGTGATAGTCAGGCTGCCCTCAAGGCCGTCGGCTCCTATGAGCTAAACTCAGCACTGGCTGCGGAGTGCGCATACCTTCTTGACAGATGTGGAGCGCGCAACACGGTCAGGTTAGTCTGGGTCCCTGGGCACACGGGAGTTGATGGCAATGAGCTTGCGGATGACTTAGCCGGGAAGGGAGCAATGGAATAACCCGTTGGTCCAGAACCGTTCATAAGCATACCAGACGGTGCCTATAGAGGCGCACTCTTCAAATATGCCCAAGAACAACACAAGAAAGAATGGGAAACACACATAGGGCTTCGACAATCAAAGGAATTCCTTTTCGCATGGTTCACACCATTACCACCACCACCAAGCGACTGCAAGAGACTACTAAAATATAGTAGACTACAACTAAGGCAAATAACGGGAGCATTTACAGGCCACTATGGCACGAAAAAACATCTACACAAGATGAACCTATGCGGCGACGTGGTATGCAGGAGCTGTGGCACAGAAACTGAAACCATGAAGCACGTCCTCTGCCACTGCGACGCTCTGGCTGCGCGGCGAATGGAACTGCTGGGAGTGGCCTATCCAAACCCAGAAGAACTACGGCTCTGTCCCCCTGCTGGAATTTACAACCTAATACAGGGAGTACTGGACACCTCAGGTACGTAAGAGCATTAGGGCAAGGACAGCACAAAAGATCCCATGGTCGAAGTGCGCCAGAGGTATCCTCGGTCCGGTAAGCCAATATAAGATAAGATAAGATAGACAAACGAAGGATCTTAATACAAATACCTAGTTCATTAACTAGATTTTATGAACTAGTAAATGAACATATCCGTCCCAATACTGGTTAAAAGATTCTAAACCGATTTTTAAACCTTCACCTAAAATTTAAATCTTTTAACACACGAAATAATTCTATACATAACTAAACATAAGAATTTGTCAATATTCCATTAAATGAACTACCGTGTATTCCCTGGGTTTTAAGCAAATTCTTTTTCCAATATTGGGACACATAAACTGGCTAAAACTGCAACCAAATTGATTTGAAACGTATAACACAACTTTACAAAATTCAATAAATTTTTTATCACAAATACTCTAATTGTGGCTAAAAAGTTAAGTCCAAGATGCCTTACTGGAGTCGTTAATTCCATCTCGATCAATTTTTTGAAATCTCGACTTCGACAACTTTAAATGCTCACAATTTTGAAATTAATCATTGAAGTAAGAAATTAAGTGTACTACGAAATGGGAAAATAAGTTGGCTTTAGAAAAAAGAAATACTACTACAAAGAAAATCCTATATTCTTATTTTTTCGAAAAACCTGCGTTTTGTCTATATACTTGGTCGTACATATCACGTGGTCTTATTAGCTACCTCATTTGAGCCATACAATCAATGGTGAAGTTATATTTATGGTAAAGATATGCAATGTATACGCTTCTACAACAAATTACCCACAGCTATCCGAAATATGCCTATTAATAAGTTTAAAAAGTCTATTAAAAATAGAGTATGTAAAGGATATTATAATATTTCGGAATATATCGACAATAAAACTGATTGGGTTTAAGCAGCTCCTCATTCGGCAACTCCTAAATGTAGTATGTAAAACACTTTGTTATTAAAATAGAATTTTGTAATAAAAGAATGATATATTAAGTTAAAAGACTAGCTCGCTGAGTTTCTCGCCGGATCTTCTCAGTATAAGGCCGCGTTTCGACCCGGTGGTAGTTGTAAAAAATGTAATATTTTTTGAGGTTTGAAAGCGCTCTTGTTGACTTAAAAAATAAAATATTATAACTTTGACGTAGAAATGGCTATGAAATCAAAACTACAGTTTAACGACTCATTCTACCGCTTTTCTATAATGACTAACCATTTCGATAAAATAAAATAGATGACCGCTTAGCCATACTTCAAAAGGCGAATCAAATTTCATACTCAAAACTTGTATAAAGAATTATAAAGAACTTAACGTTTAATATATTTAAGACCTAAATGGGTCACGTAGTTAATACTTTATTTAAAGTACAGCCCATCTTCTCCTAAATTAGCGAGTCGGCTAGGGCAAATTAACGAACCGCGTGATCTTATTAGTTGCCTCAGTCGAGCCATTGAGTCAATAGTGAAGTGATATTTATGGTATAGAAATGGCTATAAAATCGTGAGCTGCAATATAACGACTTTCTTTTTCTACCGCTTTTCTATAATGACTGGGACATTTCGATAAAATACATTAGATACTTAAAAAGACGAATCAAATTGCATACTCAAAACTTGTATAAAAAATTGTAATGAACTTAACGTTTAATATATTTAAGACTGCATCTAAATGAGTCACGTAGTTTATTACTTTATTTAAAGTACAACTCACCTTATACGAAATTAGCGAGACGGATAGTGCAAATTAACGAACCGCGTGATCTTATTAGCTGCCTCACTCAAGCCATTAAGTCAGCGGTGAGTCGCTATTGTGCCTCACCCGTTCCAATTTAATAGCACAGCCCTATGGATATAAATTTCACGGTTATATGATGGCGTAGACGTCTGCGATCGTAATTTATGATGATCGATATGACGTCATGTGCTTGATGTAATGAAAAATTTATTGTTCATGCAGACTAAAAGGTACTTATGAATAGTTAAGAAAAAAAGAAAGTTAGTTCACCGTGAGTACGTTATTCTTATGGAGAAAGGCGAGATATGAAAAAAGATAATACAAAATTCAACTGTCGGTAATAAGGTTTTTTTTTAAATAAATTACGTTTTGACAGCAGTGATAGCCTAGTGGTTAGACCGTTGGACTGCAAAGTCAGAGGTCTCGGGTTCAAACCCAGGCACGCACCTCTGTCTTTTCGAAAGCATGTGCGTATTTAAAATTAATTATCACTTGCTTTAACGGTGAAGGAAAACATCGTGAGGAAACCTGCATGCCTAAGAGTTTCTCGAAGGTGTGTGAAGTTTGCCAACCCGCACTGGGCCAGCGTGGTGGACTATGGCCTAAAAAACCCTCTCAGTTGAAGAGGAGGCCCGTGCCCAGCAGTGGGACAGTTTCTTACAGGGCTAATATTTATTATTACGTTTTGTTTTTTTTATAAAATTTTCGCAATTTTTTCGTGATTTTATAAATAAATAATCAGTGAGTACTCCACTCATTTGTCGCATCGGGTAATAAACATTTTTACTTAAAATAATCGTAATTTGTACCTATTCCGTGTTAAGGTGTATACATATAATTGTTAACAGTTTGTCAACAGTTCCAATTATAACTGGAAAATTCAGATTATTGCATTGTTTTTTCACTATCAACCGGAATCGCACCGTGATTCAGCTCAACATTTCATATCGCGGGCACTGTCCAAAATGCAATGTCAAGATTAAAAAAACCCAATTATCCGGTTGGCCGGCCAGTTCGTGGGGCGGGTGTAAAAAACAAATAGAAATCACAAAGGATTTTTCCCTCCGTTTTCACAATAAACACATAGTTGTTAAAAAGCAACCTACGGCGAATTGAATCCACCATTATTAAGTTTTAATGACGCCGACCACAATGCCGTGCCTCAGAGCGATAAACAAAGGATAATAACCGTTGCGTCGCTCGTAATAAGATAAATAACCGCAATCGCAACCTGAACGACCGTGCCGGGAATGTAATTTCGAGACGTTGATATTAAATATGAATGAAGCTTGAGATTAATCGATGTAAAATTGTCTATTGCTGGAAGTAGGAGGATGAGGTTTAATTGTATAGTTCATCGAATTTATGTTTATTATTGTTTATCCCAATAGACAGATTCTTATCTAAAGTGAGTTTCCGTAACGGGCGAGCGTGTATGAGACGAACGACGACAGGGAGGTATGTAAGGAAAGAACCTGTTGGAACTCTGTACTCTCTGCCTACCCCGCAAGGGATCTGGCGTGATTATGTGTTGTTCTTGTTATTGTTCATTAAAATGCTCCACCAATCCGCACTGGGTCTGCGTGGTGGAGTATGAACTAACCTCTCTCAACTTTATGTGAGTGAAGGCCTTACCCAGCTGTGAGATAGTATAGGCTAATTTAATAAAAAAAGGAAATGTAAACTGATCGGTCAAGTACGATTCGAGATCGAGCAGTGAGGTTTCTACTTTAAAACATTTTAGAACTGCCTAGACGCGGAGACAGTTTCAGAAGAAAATAGCTATGATGACTGTATCTGTTATATCCATTTGTTATATTTTTTTTTCCGGGCCGTTATAAAAATATTAATAATAAGACATTTCAAAAGTGTAGTATATGAAATTACCATTACTAAAAAACTGCCTTTAAGAAGCTATTTTTTTGGAATATATGATTTATTAGCTGCTACAAGACTCTTGAATCGTTGTTGAAGTTTACTACGAAATAAGATTATACCCCAAAAAAATAAAGACCATAACGCCTCGATGAAATCTCCTCGAGCTAGAGTGGCTGAGGTGAACTATATATGAAGCGAGCCTATTGCCATTATCCCGGACACAATTCCAGACTCCGGATTGTTACTAAGAATTCTTCCATAGAAAAATCTTCGACCTAGGATTCGGAACCAGGACCTCAGGATTTCCAGTCGTATTCGTATTTGATTTGTGTACTATCTGCTCCTAAATCCGCGTCCGCTATATTCAAGGTGAATTCTAATAGCCACCAAGTGTACTATTCCTCTTGGACTAATTTGCTTTCGCCGCAAACTTTAGCACATTCCATCTTTACTGGCCCTGAGTGTTGGCGACACCGGCCCATCCTCAATACCGATGCAGATTTAATACCTCACGGTTGGTCTAAATTATGTGGCTGTTTTATAAAAATGACGGTATTGACTGATATAGTATTTGCACATACCAACGTTGGAATCTAGCATCCCAGTAGCATAAATTCAGCATCACAAAATCACAATGGTAATACCATAACGGTGCTATATTAGCTACGACAACAGCATGAATAGATTGACGAAAGCGTAATACTATCAAGTGATATGCAATTTTTCACATTAAAATTTTTATAAATAAAGAGTTTCGAGTCGTTTTCGAGACAGCGTGCCTACACTTATGTGTAGGCAGGCTGTCTCGAAAACGTCGCTTTCTCGACAGTATTACAGTAACGTCACATTGTTCGCGCTCACGCCTTAGCTTAATATTAGCAAGCCAATGCCACAATATTAGCACCACAGCAACATAATTTTAGCACCACCACTGTTGTATCCTATCCTGAATTCAGTAGAATGTCAAGCTCTCCGGCTCATTGGAGCTACTTCGATGATCAGGTCTAAGTTTCAGAGCCTTAAACATCGTCGAATGGTTACTTGTCTTTCAGTATTTTATCGGATTCATTCTGGTGAAGCACAGGAATTACACAATTTAATTCTAGCATCTCCTTTCGACTACCAAACAACTGGGCATTTACTCATGCCCAGTTTTATTTGATTTTTATTTTATTTATTGTGTTTATCAACTACAGGTGCTACAATCTTACATGTTTAACGACTAAAATTTTAATTCTAGGTACTTATATCTAATTGCACACCATGTAACAGATAAACACTGCATTCAATTAATACTGTAGATTAAGTTACATTAAGACATACATAAATTAAGTTTTAAACAGAAAAAGTGTATACATGTAGCTATAAAGTTTATAGAGATTTACGAAATGTATATCTAATATATCACTATACTTATTATATAGGTTACACATTCGTGGGATAGGTTTTCATCCTTTTATAATAGATATTCTACACATTCGCACGAAACGATTTGCTTCATCATTAACAATGCATACTGCTAAGGAATGGAATTCGCTCGTTTCTTGTGTATTCGGAGAGGTATAACTTAGGCAACTTTAAGTTCAGAGTGAATAGGATATTACTGAGCCAGCGAGCTAGATCTTCGGTAGCATCGTCACTTTATCTGATGAGATAAGGCTCAATCTCTGACCAGTCCTCAATAAAATATTAGCACGACTACAGCACATAACAAGCACAATAGCATATCATTAACATCACAAGAGTTTATTATTAGGCACCGCAACATAACAATATTGCCATTTTTTTTGCTTTTACCTCATAGGTAAGTTCCAATATTGTGAGTTCGTAATTTTACAGGGATTTCTCTTGAGGTTACTGGGGTTAGTAGGTAAATTCTACTTTTTCTGCTTGCAATACACTGAGTTTACATTTAGCTTGAATATTTGCCTACTACAATGGAGTAACACTAGTTATTTTATACTTAGTAGTGGCGCTCATAGCATTATGGTCTTGCCGAATTCGTAACTTCGATTTCAATTTTCGTGCATTACCGGTTACCACTTCATACGGTAGTCGTTGAGCCGAGTTAAAAGCCATAAGGCTTCCACTGCGCCTCAAGCCGGCCGTCTATAAAGACGGCTTGATAAGTTCAACGGCAAGTGACCTGCCTCCACCAATGCGCACTGGGTCCGCGTGGTAGAGTATATACATACATACACCTTTGCAGCAGTGAGACAACATAAGCTTATTTATTAATGTTAAGTAACTTAATAAAACTCTTTCTAAATATTCCAGAAAAAAAAGGGTAAATCAATAAGCGTATTTTTATTCTACAGCACAAAAGCCATCATGAAACGAATTAAGGATTAAAATACAAATTAGTCGCTCTAACAAAATGCCCCTCTTGGGTATCGTCAGGAATGGAGTTTGGATTTCCATTGGAATTGCTGATAATAAATGTTACAACCCTAATAGTCTATCTTTGGTCGGGCGGGACCTACAAAAAAATTAAAATATATTTCACAGACGACAACCTTTATATGAGCATTATGTCGATTTATCAAAATGTATATCCTAGTAGTTAGACCGTTGGACTGCAAAGTCAGAGGTCTCGGGTTCGAAGCCAGGCATGCACTTCTATCTTTTTGAAAGCACGTGCGTACTAAACATTAACTACGAGAATCAATTGCTTTAACGAGGAAGGAACACATCGTAAGAAAACCTGCATGCCTAAGAGTTTCTCGAAGTGAACTGGTGGACTATGCCCTAAACCCTCTTAGTTTGAGAGGAGGCCCGTGCCTAACAATGGGACAGTTTCTTAGCAGGATTATTTATTTATTTATTCTTTATGCACATGTGTAGATAGGCGCACTTAATGCCTGAGGCATTTTCTGCCAGTCTACCTTGAGGTGGTGTGGAAACAACTGTAATAGGTGCTAAAAATGAGAATTAAAAAAAAAGAGGGAAAACAATAAGAAAGTAATATACCAATATATAATATAATACTATACATAAATAGCACACATATATATATATATATATATATATACATAAATATAATATATACATACATATATATGAACCAGATAGTGTGACATAACGACATGAACTACTAACGTTTAGAAGATTCCGCCAACATGTTATGTACATAGACCTGCAGATTTTTTTTTAAAGTGAGACGATTGTTAGCCATCCTGAGGTCCAGAGGCAATCCATTCCATAGAAGGATAGATTGGATAAAGAAGGAAGAGTGAATGAAATCAGTCCGATGAGAGGGACACTGAAGACGATGATTATTTGAGGAACGTAGAGGTTTATCATACCTAGAGCATAGGTACTGAAGTTGGGAAGTAAAATAAGCAGGCGAGACAGAAGAATGAAGGACAGTGAATAATGTTGTCAAAGCCCTCAGAGCTCTGCGTTGCCGACTTTAAGAGTGAACGGTGCTCTGACACATGATCGTATTTACGCACATTGAAGACGAATCGAATGCAGTTATTGAGTAACCGGTCTAATTTAATGAGTTGATCTGCATTCAGGTCGAAGTAACATACATCACCATAGTCGAAAATAGGAAAGATTAAGGACTGCACAAGCATTGCTTTTGTATTGGGTGGGAGAATTTTTTTTAAACGATACAGGTATCGCAACGTTAGAGTGACACGTTGACTAACGGATGTGACTTGGGTCTGCCAGTTAAGCGTGGTGTCGATATATAACCCAAGATCTTTTACGCTAGAATTTAGGGGGATGACTGACCCATTAAACTGCAGTGCAGGCAGCGTACTAATGTAAATTTTGCTAATAAGTTTAGACAAGGATTGCTTGACACTTCTTAGGATTTACCGCAACACCAAATCTATCGGAACAATTTTTGATTGCCTCAAGATCCCGATATAATTTGCTGACGATATCACAAATTCGATCAGCACTATCCTGCGAGTACAACTGCAAGTCATCGGCATACAGATAATACGCACACCGAAGTTCGGAGGTTATCAAATCAATGAAAATGGAACACAAGAGAGGAGAAAGTATACCGCCTTGGGGAACGCCAGTGTCGAGGCAACGCCAAGCTGACGACGTCTCGTCACATAAAACTGACTACTGGCGTCCCAGAAGATAAGAGGAAAACCAATCCAGCGACTCCTGAGAGCAAGGACGGTAGGAGAGAATGGGCAAAAGGATATCGTGACTAATAGTATTGAAGGCATTAGAAAAATCGACTAACACAAGGACAGTCACTTTGGTGTCTTCCATACCTGTACGATTATTACCAATTACTTTAAGGAGAGCAGAAACGGTACTGCGACCTGGCCTGAACCCAGATTGAAGAGGATTATTCAGATTATTGGTATAAATAAAATGGGAGAATTGTTTATTAACACAGGCCTCAAGCACTTTAGAAACGAAAGGAAGAATGGAAATTGGACGAAAGTGGCTAGAAAGGAGGATTAGGAATTTTGGGCAGAGTACGGAAAAAGGCTTTACGCCAGAGAGAGGGGAAAACTCTGGACTCCAAAGAGAAGTTAACAAGGTGAGTGATTATCGGAAGAAGATAGTCCAGAACTGATACGATCATAAATCTGCATAATTTGTTACAGCCAACAGCCCTGGATTTTATGGACATTATTATCTTCTTAATCTCACAAAAGTCGACCGGAGAAAAGTGAAAAGGATTAATGTTCGGACGCCTGAGACCATCTAAGAAAGCACGAGTTCGATTAACAGTTAGACAATCGACAGAAGGAACAGTGGAGAAATGACAATTAAGATCGTCTAAACTTATTGTATTTGGTAGGTCATGACGTTGTGTCTTGCCGATATCCAGAGTATCAAGGAATTTCCAAATATCGGCAGGCGAAGAAGATGTGATATTATTTAGAATATGGCGGCGCTTAGTGTCACGTATTATTCGTCACTTGGCCTACAGTCAGCCTACCATTATTATTATTATTAAAATATGCTGTGTAGAAAGTTTCTATCTATCTATATTATCACGTCAGTTCCCTAGCGGGTTAGGGCGGCGGGGTACTTTGGAATATGTTTATTAGATTGTAATAAAAAGTTTAAAAATAACGAACGATACAAATTTGGTATGCCTTGTAGGCCAAGTGACGAATGATGCACGTAGCGACCACGATCTCCTATTTTCGAATCCTAGGTTGGACGAAGTGTAATTTTTCTATCGAAAAATTACCGGTATCAGTTAGGTGTCTATCGTCGTGCCTGGTATAATGGCGATATATTCGCCCCTATTACATGGGACCTAATGTTTCGAAAAGTTTGTGTACACCCTCGCTTGCAGGAAACAGGCGCGACGGTATTACGAAGATGAACAAACAAGGTGATAGAGGTAGAGGTAGAATACAAAGTTTGATTAGCATGTTTTTTAAAGCAGCCTGTTAATTTATAAACCTTTTGCCTGGTAAACTCGTCTTTATATTCGGGGGTAGCATAGGTGTACTGTGTACATCCACTTTACGCCGACGATGCTAAGTCCCATGTAAGAGGGGGCGAGCCTATTACCATATACCGTGCACGATTCCAGACTCCGGACTTTTACTGGGAATTTTTCCATAGAAAAACTTATCCGACCTAGGATTTGAACCCAGGACCCTTGATCGCAAAGCACATTATTCGCCGCTAGACCAACAAGGCTCCTAAAAAGAATGTTAGGTTTTTAATACCCACATCAGTTTATTTAGACTATGCTCGCATCGGAGTTAGAGTGTAAGAATCGCATCTTACCAGGATATTGGTTATTCTATTACCCCGAATGGTAGAATGGATTCAGATGAAATTGACAAAATGGTAGATGTTAACCTAAAACTTATCTGTTTCATCCGAAAGATGACTACTGTAGGATAAAAGACACCCCAAAATACCACCTTTTACCCGCGTGGTATGGCCAGACGGGAGCACTCCCCTCCTATCAGCCGCTACCGCCGTCCGCGGCATACCGCGGACGGCGGTAGCGGCTGATAGGAACATATTGTATGAGAACATATTCTCACCCACCCTCCCGATGCCCTCCCATCCCTTCTTTCGGATACAAATACCGCACACAGCATCAGACACCGACCTCGCCGGCGAGGTCGAAGAATCCCTTGCCCGCAGGCCAGTGCAGAGCACCACGGCAAGACACCTAGTATACGCCCTCCCCTATTGCGACTGCCGAAGTTGAGGCCGTTCCTCCTTGAGGCGCCCTTGAGCTAGTTGACCCCATGCCCTTCTGGCTCGAGCGTAGTGGTTGCACGCTCGCTCGTCCGGCGAAAAGGCCCCAAGGCAAACAGCGTAGATCATTCACACACACACACACACAAAAGACCTGAGTTGGTCCATCTTGTAGGGGTACAAGATGGACCTGGCGAAGGTTGTAGGTAAAAGGTGAATGGAATAACATATAAATTAAACAAATACCTATCATAGCCACGTTCGCCAAATTAGTAGGACGTGTTTATAGTACTCCTTTATTTCATTCCGGTAATTTGGTGTCTCTCATAATGACTCTCATAATAATAACATATAGGCATTATAACTGTATTACTCAAACAAAGGCTATTGTTTTATATCCTTACGGAATTAACAAGAGCATCTGTAAGGGTGATACTGGACACAAATTCATAAAAAAACGGGACACAATAATACTTTTTTTTAAGATTTATAAATTAAATGAAAATCTTGTCCTGTGGCCCCACATGTGTAGTGACTAGCCTATGCGGTCGGGCCAAAGAAAGCATGTAACAATATGTACATCCTCCCATAACTACTACCAAATGGTGGCATATCCTTCACTTTAAATAAGGTTATTTTGATTAATTGTCAAATGAGTATTCGTATAAATATTGACTAAAAACAATAAAGCCAGTTTTAAGTAATGCAGAACGATTAGGTACTCCACCTTTTATGGAAGCCATGAATTTTACGAGAATACAGATCAACAATCTGTATAACACTGATGGTGTCAAGGCAAAAGCTTGTAGCAAATATTAACGAACTAGCGATCACTACATACAAATTCATCCGATACGCTGTTATTTTTTGTCGACAATGAATCCCAAGTGAAACTATACACATTTTCAAACTGCATTGCACTCTACAATGTACCTATATTATGAAAGTTTACAACTCGAATTGTGCGATTGTGTAAATTTCAAAGTAGAGCACCAAATACCGTGAAAGCGCGTGTAGAGCTGGCAATGAGTTAATTAGGAACTAACCAACAACTTGTTTACATTGCAACAATGTAACAATGTGCTTTTTAAATTTTTTGCATGTATCCGAGCATTGATGGTCTTCAATCGTAGATGAAAAGTGAGTTACTTGAACGTTGTTAGAAGTTCAGAATACTCGCATTGTAAACGTTATCGAATGGTAAGTATCCATGACACTTTGTCTAGTATGGAAGGTACCAGTACTAATGACTTCTCAAGACCTCTAATTTATAGTTATTAAATGTTTCTAATTAATACTCTTAATATTATTATGAGCAATTAAATATTTCTTTACCATTATTTATTTTTCGCATTTATATAGTCAGTATACACTTTTTTTTTCTTTTTAACTAAGGAAATGCTTGTATATGACTTCCGCTTGCTTCGGGGGAAATCGCGGGGCGTGTCGTATTCCAACCGACTAAAAACCCCAGGGTGGATGACTTCAGCACTTTGGAGGGGCTCCGGGATCTCCGCATGGAATGCACCGGTGCCCCTCTTATGCTGCGGTCTGAAGAGCCCGCCATCGGGGGGAGACTTATAAAACACACTCCCCCTTGCACCGTCGCGGTGCTCTCGGCGACTGGGCCAGGCCGCCGTCCACCTCGAGATTACTCGTAAAGGACGCTCAGGGCTCCTCGCGTCTGCGACCCCGAAAGGCCCCCTGATGATGTTGGTGCGGGGTTTCAAAAGTTAGGAACAATAAAAATTTTGTGGCAAGCACGTACCAAAATCAATGAAAACTTATCGAAATCCCAGTTTCATTCTACATTAATTAAAACGCATCAAACATAAGTCAAAGAAACCCCCTTAAAATAACAACTATTCTAATCTCACATAGGAACTAAAACACTTAGCTAGCATGCCATATGCTTCTTTAATTAAAATGGGATATGGTGGACAATTCCATGTGTAATGGCTTTATCATTTCCCAGTAGTCAAAAGGCGGCAGCGCGATTTTCTAACATAATATTCGTGCATGCACAGAATTCCTTGCATAATGTAATTAGGAGAGCCAATGCCGGAGATATTTTCTTCTTAGGAGTGTGTGACATGTGCATGTGCTTAAAATTAAGTTTTGAATTTATGGAACGGAGATGAGGAAAACGGTATCTCCAATAGAATTGAGATGCGTATTCGCTTAAGCAAGGGGGTGGTGTATGCTGGCTAGAACGGAGCTTGTATTAGGCGAAGAAGCTATGCCCTTGAACAAGCAGTCTTATAGTTACCAAATTATAATATCAGTTCTAGAACTAAACATAAGAAAGCATTACAAATTTAGGCTGGCCCATCCTAGAAGCTAGTTAAGATGATAAAAAGAATTGGTTCAATGTCTCCCTTATGTCGTAAGCTGTTTAAAATTACTTTGGCAAGATTCTGACAGAATACTTAACACGTTATGAACATATTGAGTTATTAGATTTACGCGAATATTACACATGAAATAAAACTATTTTACGAATTTTATCGCGGTTTATTTTTATATTTTTAGTTCCCGACGTTTCGAGTGCTTTGCAGCCCATGTTCCCGGGAGGGACTGAGGTGTAAGACGTCCAAAAGGCATAGTTGTTCCGGGGTACCCTCAAACTTCTTAATTATTTTGTTGGTCCAATCTACGCAGAATGAGCTCACGGTGTCTTGAGGTCTTGCAGTGTTATGCTTGGTTTTGGATTTAATTATATTAATTACCGGATCCCAAGTCGATGGAAGCACCCAGCCATCTTCTCTATTAAAATTAGGATGTTTTTTAATTTCAATAGCCTCGCGAACCATCCTTGGTAGGAATCGGTGTTCTTTCACGAGGATTTGTGGTTTATCAAATCTGATGTTATGGTGGGTGCGGTCAAGGACATGTTCACAGACTGCAGACTTCTTTGGGCGACGGTGTTTTAGGTTGGCTATGTGTTCTTTAACCCGAGTTTTACCGGTCTTTTTGTTTATCCTATATAAGAGAGACCACATTCACAATCAAGCTTGTATACTCCTTCATCTTGTAGAGATCTGACACTTGACAAATGGTAAAAATATACTGATCTTCTTCGGCGGCTTATAAAATATTTTAATTGAAGCACGCTTCAAGATGTAGCCAATCTTGTCAGTGACTCCTCTCATGTAAGGTAAGTACTGTAGGGAGACGCTCAACTGTGGCTGGTTTCACTCGGTCACTGTGACGTTGGCGTGGGACTCGAAGCTTATTGTCGTGCAGGACTTGCTTGACATGTTGAAGCTCGGCAGCCAGATGTTTCTTGTCACAGATCCCTTGTGCTCTCTGAAACAAAGATTTACCCACGGTCGCTAATTGTGTTGTATAGTGGTGAGATTCACCGTTTAAGTACCTATCAGTATGGGTCTTTTTTCTATAAACCGTATGGCTTAAGATGTTGTTGGGGTTACGGATTACTAAGACGTCTAGGAAAGCTAGGGAATTGATTGCCGACAACTCCATTATAAACTGAATTTTAGGGTTAATGGAGTTAAGATGATTTAGGAATACATTGATTTTGACAGATGGTAATATTGTGAAAGTATCATCTACGTACCGCTTGTAGAAACTTGGCTTTACAGGTGAGGTACGAAGGGCTGTCTTCTCAAAGTTTTCCATGAATATATCGGCAATCATGGGAGATACAGGGGAGCCTATCACCACGCCATCTACTTGCTTGTAGAACTGCTCCTTCCAAAATAAGTAGCCAGATGTAAGGCAGTGTCTCAATAGTTCTGAGTATTCCGCTGGCATGTTGTTCTCCGCTAGTTTCCTTTGTACAATTTCGGCACAGTCTTGTACAGGTAGGCATGTGAATAGTGACTGGACATCGAAACTCGAGGCTGACAAAACATATATACAATTCGAGGTGGAAGAATGTAGATACCGGGGAAGATCTAAGCTATCTTACCATGACTGAATAGACCGTGTCTTATCTGAAGGGCAAGTCAAGTCTCCGTAACCGGCGAGCGTGTACGAGACGTACCATGAGAGTGAAGGAAGCCAGAGAGGTCTGTAAGGAAATAACCTGTTGGAAGTTTGTACTCTCTGCCTACCCCGCAAGGGGACCGGCGTGATGATATAAATAGATAGATAGACGATATTTATTCATCTATGTTATGAACCGTTCGTCCACTTGATACCAATATAGGTTTCAATTATGTAGAGTACTTTAGCTATAGCTCATAATGAAATGCCTTCCTACCAGGGAATTGGCAAGCGCAGCGTGGGACGGCTACCTACCAGATGGACCGACGATCTTGTGAGGATCGCAGAAAGTCGTTGGATGCAGTTGGCATCGGACTGGCTGCGCTGGAGAGCGATTGGGGTGGCATATGTTCAACTGTGGACAAATATAAGCTGATATGATGATGATAATAATGAGTAATTAATACACGTGTAAATGCCTTCTTATGAGGTAGGTAATGCTGGCACGCCAGGCTACGATACGCTGCTATAGATTTCCACCGATCTTAAAATGTTGAGTCCATAAACTAACAGAAAAGCATCGTGCCATTATGGAAACCTTCAAAAAGTTGTGGGTAAAATCTGAATACGCACAACACAAAGTCTTTTCTTAGTAGAAAATAAATACATAGGAGTAGGCTTTGAAAGTGTGTATATTTAAGCCTCATATAAAAGATTTATGTATGACTGCAGTCTGTCTACTTCAGTGGGATAGAGGCGTGAGTGTATGTATGTATAAAAAGATTTACAATATCCCCATAGATCTATTTATATCATCACGCCAGATCCCTTGCGGGTTAGGCACAAAGTACAAAGTTCCAAAAGTTTTTTTCCTTACATACCTCTCTGGCTTCCTCCACTCTCATAGTTCGTCTCATACACGCTTGCTGATTACGGATACTCTTGACTTGCCCTTTAGATATGGCACGGTCTATTTGGTTATATCTACACAAAATCCCTTATCCAAGATAATATATCACACTGTATGAAAGTCGCTCGTCTGCACAAAGGCTCAAGTTTATATTAGCGTGTTAGCGAAGTGAGCACACGAACTTTACACTATAGTTCAGAACCCAATCAATATTACACCCTTTTGCTTGGCACACGCTACAATCACTGATTGTTTGGTGTTGGCATATTTCACTAAAGAAGCTTTCATATTGAATATAATTTAGATTATAATGTTTTCTTTCTTTCTTTCTTTATTCTTTATTGTACAAAATGAGATAACATGTTTGTAAGCATATTAATACAAATGATGTACAAAGGCGAACTTAACTCAGTTTGAGTTATCTACCAGTTAACCTTTGTAGATAGAACAAAACATATGGAAGTAAGGGCAATTGTACAACAATCTTAGATTTATAAAGAAAAAAGTACATTATATTAACACGACACAATAATACAAAGTACATATATAAATAAAAATATATATACTTATACACTTATATGTATTATAAATATATATTAATATATAATAATATATATCACACAGAGAGGAAATGCTCTTTAACTCTTCTTCTAAATACATCTAAAGAACAGCTATCACGTAGGGAATGCGGAGGAAAATTCCAAGTTTTCACCGCATATACAGCAAAGGAACCATCGTAAAGACTAGAAGTATGATGCGGAGTTCGGAGAAGGAGAGAGGTAGCCGTACGACACGTTTTGTCTCTGGGAATAAGAAACTCAAAACGTTCGCGAAGATATGCAGGCGCGTTAGGGTTGTGAAGAACAGAATATAGAAGAGAGCCACTTGAGTTTCTTACGGCATTCAGAGATGTGGTCGTATTTACGTAGACCAAAAACGAACCGGATACCTAAATTTTGCAGTCGTTCGAGTTTGTTAAGATGTTCCTCTGTAGCATCCAGAAAGCAGACATCGACGTAGTCTAGAAGTGAAAGAAGAAAAGACTGAGCTAGAACTACTCTAGTTTGAAAGGGTAGAAATTTCTGGAGACGTTTGAGAGATTGATTTTGTTGCCACATTTACTAGAAAAACCTATGGTTTTTATATGAATAGAAAATTTACGCCTCCCTGAAAAAAAAAACAGAGAAGAGAAAGAACATACGTGCTTCTTATTTTACCTTCCACTTGCATCACGAGTGGAAGAGCATAATCATTCTCTTACTAGTTTGCACAGTGCTGTTACAACTTTCTATTTGCAATGTTCTTTAGTAATAATTCAATAAGATATCTCTTAGTGAATTATTACTAAAGCTTCTCTTTCTAAAATCTTTCCCGGCCGCCTTCCGCATATCATCAGTTAGTAGAAGCAGTTAATAGAAAAATTATTATGAAGCCACTTTAGGACTCTGTCATAGTTACATCTGTATTTTATCTGTAAGACGCAGGACTTTATAGGGCAGGTATAGTAAGACTTGTCATAAATTACTGTGATAAAGTGCTCACATATTATTGCTCTCAGCCCTAGATATCGTCGCGTTTGACTTAAATAACCTTGCGAAGCTATGTATGTATCAGTAAAAAAGTGAGTAACTAAAATATATCTAGAAATTTTTAACAAGATTTTCGTATATAAACATATACCAGCCGGATTTTTTTATAATATTTATACCTAGAAAGAAAAATAAAACGTCAACTACTCGCAGATGTTCCTTAATTAAAATTCACTAAGAGATATCTTATTGAATTATAACTAAAGAACATAGCAAATAGAAAGTTGTAACAGCACTGTGCAAACTAGTAAGAGAATGGTTATGCTCTTCCACTCGTGATGCAAGTGGAAGGTAAAATAAGAAGCACGTATGTTCTTTCTCTTCTCTGATTTTTTTCAAAACGGTGTAAATTTTCCTTTCATACTAGGTTTAACTCCATAGGTTTTCTAGTAAAGGTGGCAACAAAATATTAAAATCTAAATTATATTCAATATGAAAGCCTCTTTAGTGAAATATGCCAACACCATACAATCAGCGATTGTAGCGTGCGCCAAGCAAAAGGGTGTAAACATTGATTGGGTTCTGAACTATAGCGTGAAATAGATAATAGGAAACAAAGTTCGTATGCTCACTTCGCTAACACGCTAATATAAACTTGAACCTTTGTGCAGACGAGCGACTTTCATACAGTGTGATATATTATCTTGGATAAGGGATTTTATGTAGATATTACCAAATAGACTGTGCCATATCTATAGGGCAAGTCAAGAGTATCCGTAATCAGCAAGCATGTATGAGACGAACTATGAGAGTGGAGGAAGCCAGAGAGGTATGTAAGGAAAAAAACTTTTGGAACTTTGTACTCTGTGCCTAACCCGCAAGGGATCTGGCGTGATGATATAAATAGATAAATAGATATGGGGGATATTGTAAATCTTTTTATACATACATACACTCACGCCTTTATCCCACTGAAGTAGACAGACTGCAATCATACGTAAATCTTTTATATGAGGCTTAAATATACACACTTTTGAAGCCTACTCCTATGTATTTATTTTCTACTAAGAAAAGTCATGTGTTGTGCGTATTCAGATTTTACCCACAACTTTTTGAAGGTTTCCATAATTACACGATACTTTTCTGTTAGTTTATGGATTCGACATTTTAAGATCGGTGGAAATCTATAGCAGCGTATCGTAGCCTGGCGTGCCAACATTACCTACTTCATAAGAAGGCATTTACATTACTTGTAATGATTACTTATTATCATCATCATCATATCAGCTTATATTTGTCCACAGTTGAACATATGCCTCCCCAATCGCTCTCCAGCGCAGTTGGTCCGATGCCACCTGCATCCAACGACTTTCTGCGATCCTCACAAGATCGTCGGTCCAACTGGTAGGTAGCCGTCCCACGCTGCGCTTGCCATTACGTGGTCTCCACTCTAGAATCTTTCTGCTGCAACGCCCGTCCGATCTTCGCGCTATGTGGCCCGCCCATTGCCACTTCAGCTTACTAATCCTATGGGCTATGTCAGTGATCTTGGTTCTTCTATGAATCTCCTCATTTCTGTAGGATCATTTAATCATGTAGGTACACGCCGAGCATAGCTCTTTCCAGAGCTCGCTGAGCATCTCTGTGTTTTTTTATGCGACCTATTGCAAGAGACCACGTCTCTGATCCGTATGTCATCACTGGCAACACAAATTGACTAAAAACTTTAGTCTTGAGGCACTGAGGTAGGTATCTTGGATGAGAAGACGTTGCGCAGTTTTCCGAACGCTGCCCAGCCGAGTTGGATTCGTCGATTGACCTCTCTCTCAAAGTTGGACCTACCTAACCGGACTGCTTGTCTCAGGTAAATGTATTCGTCGACAACTTCAATAGTAGAGTTCCCAACGGTGAGTGCGGTGGATACGACATGGACATTGAACATTATTTTAGTTTTGTCTATGTTCATTTTTAGACCTACTTGTTCGGATCTGTTGAGGTCACCGAGCATTCGGCCTAGATCTTCCAGCGATTCCGCCATGACAACAATGTCGTCAGCAAATCGAACGTGAGTGATGTATTCGCCATTGACATTGATGCCAAGCCCTCGTCATTCTTGAAGCTTGAAGGCGTCGAGCTTGAAGGCGTCCTCCAAGGTGGCCGTAAACAGTTTCGGAGAAATGACGTCTCCCTGTCTTACTCCTCTTTTTATGGAGATCGCCTTCGTGCACTGCCCCTGTACTCAGACTAACATGGTGGCGTTATTTTACAAGCACTTCAACACTTCACACCGATAGTCAATGCGGCATCGCTGGAGAGATCTAAGAGAGAATAATCTAAATTTCTCATAGTCCACAAACGCCAAGCATAGTGGCTGATTATACTCACCAGTCTTGTATATAATCTGCCGCAGCGTATGTATGTGGTCTATGCTACTAAAACCTTTTCGGAAACCGGCTTGTTCAAGAGGCTGGAAGTCATCAAGTCTGCGTTCGAGACGTTTCGTGATGACTCTCGAAAACAACTTACAAACATGGCTCAGCAGTGTTTCAAAGAGGTGCTATCACCTTTAAAACAGTACCACCACACCCCTGTTCTATGCTTCCGGCGTTTTTCCTTCAAGCAAGACGGAATTAAATAGCTTCTGAAGGACTTTAAGTACCGGCGTTCCGCCCGCTTTCAGAAGCTCTGCGGTAATTCCGTCTTCGCCCGGCGCTTTGCTGTTTTTGAGTGGTTTGAGAGCCATCCTAATCTCATACAGGCTGATGTCCGGGATACCTTCAGTATAGTGTCGGGTTAGCTTGGCTCTTGGGTCTTTTACCAAGTCAACAACAGGTTCAGCTACTGAGGTATACAACTGCACATAGAACCTCTCTATCTCCCTGAGCACCTCTGACCTATTCGACGTTACGTTTCCGTCCTCCGTCTTCAGCTTCGTCAACTGGCTTTGCCCAATAGACGCGTCTCTTGCAAACACTTTAGAGCCCTTGTTCTGTGCTATGGTCTCCTCAATACGCCTTGTATTGAAGGACAGTGAATCGTGTCGCAAGGACTTCAATATCTGTCCATTGAGCTGCCTATAGGACTTAGCATCATCGGAGGTTTGAAACGTCATGGAACGTCGCTCAGCCATGAGGTTTCGGGTGTAGTTGGATAGTTTTTGAGGTCTATTTTTACGGTGGGGCTTAAAATACTTGGACCCGACCGTATGGACAGTCTCTACCAGCCTGTTGTTGATTTCGTCCACTGATGCGCTGCTGTCTAGCAATTCGAAGTGGTTTGGCAATTTGAGTTGAAAGTTCCCGGGGTTTTGGTTATGTGCATAAGAAGGTCGGAGCGTAGAATTCATCAGACGCGATCTTTCCATTATGACATTAATATTTAATGTGCCTCTGACCATTCAGTGATCACTGTCGGTTTTTACCCTGTGGATCACGGAGACATCATTAAATATTTGTTGCTTGTTGGTCATTATGAAGTCTATTTCCTTTTTGGTGGAACCATCAGGGCTCATTCAGGTCCATTTCCCATGAGGTGGCTTCTGGAAGAAAGAGTTCATCATAAAGAGTCCCTCCATCTCCAGGAATTCGGCCAGCCTCTAACCCCTGGGGTTGCGCTGCCCATATCCGAATTGCCCCACTCTCAACTCATCATTGCCCCGTTTGCCCAGCCGCGCATTAAAGTCACCCATAACCAGTAAAGTGTGTTTTGGAAGTATGTATGGCTCTATTAATGTCCTCATACATAACTTCGACTCATCATCTGAGTATGCCGAGGTCGGTGCGTAGACCTGTATGACCTTCAGCGAATATCTTTTGGATATTCTGAGTATCAGGTACGCTACCCTGCTCGACACACTAGTGATGGACACCACGTTGTTTATGAGTGACTTGTGGACGATAAATCCGACACCACCTTGGGACTGCTGTTCGCCCTCCCGGTAGTAGAACAAGTTGCCGGATTTTAAGGTTATCTTTCTTCGGACCTTCGATAAACTAACTATACTCCAGTGCAACTTGTCTATCTGTTCTTCCAGCTCAACTAGCTTCTCATCTGTCCTCAACGTTGTATGTCACTAGAGCCAATTTCCTTTGTTGGTGGTAGCCGAATCTTTGCCGGAGATTCTTCGCACCCCTTGTCCTGTCGTTACCATGGCTGCTACCGTGGCCAGGACGAACAGAACCGCCGGGCCTAGGGGCCTGGTTTTATTTTATTTCTATCATTATTGGGGGGGGGGGGGGGGTTGCCATACGCTTGGCAGGTGGGTTGGCGAGCGCAGTTCTGGTCGTAGAAGTGTTAAGGGAACGCTGCTGCCCATTCCCTAGTTTTCCCTTAGTCGCTATGTACGACACCCGATGGGATAAGATGGGTTGGTCCTATTCTAAGCCGGGAACCTCGCGGCGGGATTGCGTAATGATGATGATGCGTAATGCGCTATCAATGTACATTAACGCATAATTTCTATCACAAACTACCAAGACATTGTTTAGAAATCAGGTTAAAATAAATGAAGGTGGATTGTGTAGAACGGTATGACTAGGCGGTATTTTTTCATTAATCACTATACATTAGTGGGCGTGTACCAACTTTCCGGAGATAGTTTCCTTGAATTACCTTGAGTTTTACCTTGAGTTTTCCGATCCTTCCTAATGTCGAAAACATTAGGATGGTGGATAGGTGGATAGGTGGATGGAAGTTAATGGTAATGAGTCTGAAACAAAAGTAATTAATGGTGGAGTCATTCTTAGTAAATTGATAACGGTACCTATTTTCTTTAATGCTCCATTTTGTTTGACTTAGTTTACAGTTTTGAAGTACTTTTCAGTTTACACTAGTAAACTTAAAAGTAAAATACTATCTTTAGCTTTAAAGAGGGCCATTATTCAAATTTAAAAAAGAGAGCAGTTCTTTTTTTTATTTTATTTTTTTTAAAACGTAGCCCCAGACTAGTATTTATTCCTGTGTCGTGGGTGCGTTTACAAACATGAAAATTCACATACACAAATACCCAGACCGGAACAAAGATTTGTCCCGTGCGGGGCTCGAACCCGCGACTATTAGACGCAGTGGGCAGAGCGGCTTAAGCTCTTAACCACTGCGCTAAATCGTCCGTTAAGATATAGTTCGTCGTCTTAAGATATAGTTCGCATAATTTAAAAATCTTCTGGTGTTAAAACTCTAAACGGCTTCGGTTATATCTACGGGCCTACCTCGACTTATGATCTGTAATATCACTTCCTCATTCCGTTTATCCAAAAATACCTAGAGGACCAATGTTGTACCTATTTGATTACAATGTTGCATCCGTCCATATTCTGTTTTATTTTTAATTATTTCTAACCTCGACGAAAATCTTCGACAGTTCAAATCGAGCCCCGTCCTAATGAACTCTGTGAAATATATATTTGACTCAAATAAACGTTCCGGATCCTAAAACCCTCAGTATAAATAAACCCCAAGGTTGACGGGAGCCTAAACTGTATATTGTGCACAGTTATGTACCAGTCCGGTGAGATTATATACGGACAGTTACCATTTGGGATCTTTATAGGGTACGATTTACAGCAAATGGTACTTACGATTCGAATTTTATTTTAAAGTATAGATACACATAATTTAACCGTTTTCTAGTAACCGCCTGCATACTAAAGAGAATAAGAAGTCAAAATGTATCTTGGGGCTCAATTATTTGCTTTTTAAGAGGCGACCGCGAAAAAATCATGTTTTTGTATTCCATGCACTTAAAGAAGTAAATGGATTACAGACTTAATATATCGAAATATGATTCTTGAAATTTTCTCGATAGAAAAAAACTGATGTCATCTCTGTTGCTTTACATTAATCAATAGAATTTAATTAATATATACCAAATAATAGTAAAAAAATTCTTGTTAAGTAGTTTGTTACTTCGTAGGCAGTTTTTTCAAAAAATGATAAAATTTGTTTTTGCCCATACGTCATTTATTTCCAAGCGCGCGCTTAATATATTCGTCCCTTATTATTCTTTTGTACAGTAATTTTCACTGTTCTCTCCCAGTGGATTAATGGTCAATCGCGGTAGACTATATGCTATGTGCCATTAAATACAGAATTTTTTAAAACTATATAAAAACGAAATTGGGTTAAATTGACAGGACTCGTAAAATAGCACAAAAGAGGTTTATACCCCGCGGATTATAGAAAGCTAATGACGATAATTGTATGCTACCTATGCTAAGCAAATGGTAAAGTTGCGCTATATTGAACTGTTGTTATAACATCAGAAAATAAATATGACAATGAATTTCAACCTGTTAAAAATCGTACCCATAAATCGGGTCGTATGTTGTAAAGAGACCATAGGCACAGAATACGACTTATTACGAAACGTTGCAAACGTTTGTCGCGTAAAAGCCAAATTTTTATGCTCCGACGGTATTGAATGGAGTTTTTTTTAGTCAGCGTGTGTAAAAGAGACGTGTGTGTGTGTGGAGTTATACATGTATTTGGATATAATAAAATAACTATTTCAGTAAAGCGATCTGGCAGCTATAAGTTAGCGTAGTTTTTTATAATTATATATTATATTTAACTAGTTTCTGCCCGCGACTTCGTCTGCGTTGACTTTAGACAGGAACCTTACATTTTTCCGGCATAAAAAGTATTCTGTGTGTAAAAGTAATACAGGTAATAAGCTATCTGATTTCATCCAAATGTGTGCCTGGTTTCATACAAATCCGTTTAGCCGTTTTTGCGTGATTCTCCAATCTTCTGCGTGTTTGTGCCGTGCGCGGTGACCCGTACAGCAGGGTGAAAGAGTCCTGGAGGTTGAGTCGGCGATGGACCGGTAGTTGTTGGCTGTCGCTGGCAACACGCCTCTTCGGTCTGGATCTCTGTCCAAACGGGAGGCTGTCACGTTGCCGCGTGGCAGTCAATCGGCTGAAGTCCATCCTTCAGATGGGCTAGGCTAGGGTTCTGGGGTGAAGGGGTCCGCAGGCGGCAGTGTTAGCCTACACTACGTGGGAGTGGAAGCGAACACCGTTAGTCTCGTGGACAACTCACCCTGGAATCCTATACTCTGATGATAGCCCCAGGGCTTAAAAAGCATCCCCAAAGGTGAGGGCTCCGTGGCGGGTGGGGAGTCATCAGAGTGAAAAAGATCATAAAGTCACATGGACAAGAGCAAAAAGAAAAACTCCAAACCAGTCCTCAAAAAGGAAAAAGTGCGTCATGCACACAAGGCCCCTCGGGGCATAATGTAAGGGCTTCGGGAACGAAAAAGGCAGCGGGACAAGCGACGGCAGCGAACCCCAGTGGTGGCGCCAGTCTGGCCCCCAAAATTGCACATATGAGCTGCGGATCTGGAGGAGACTAAGCGTCTTCCGGTCTGCCCCCGGTTGCCAAGGTGGAGGCGAAGGCGTCTGGCTCTGCTGGACCCAAAAACCAAACCACCCAGGCGACCGATGCTGGCGGACTGCGTGACCATGTCTCCCCTAACCCACCCCTAGCCCGCTGCTTGCGTCCCGCAAACGACTCGCCAAGCGGAGGAAGCGAATTGAGCTCGCAAGGCAATCGGCTGTCTCTCAGACGCCCGTAGCGAGTTCGCCTCGGATCCTCCTTTAAGGCCCTGACCACAACAAGGATGGTCATCATTGCGGATGACTATCCCAAAACAATTTTTGATGATGAGACTGCCTGGAACATCAAGGAGGTCATCTTGGGGAGGATGTGGAGCGATCCGGTCCTCACCATTAAATGGAAGGGGGTCCAGGGCGGCATCATCAGCCTAACATGCTCCAGCGACGAGGCGATCACCTGGCGAGGCACTACGACGGTCAAACTGTCGGTGGTGTAAAGGTCAAGGTGATCAGGGATAGGGACTTACCCCGTCCTGTCAAAATGGCGTGGAAAAGGACACGCATAAGTGAGTAGGTCTCTCTGTCTATGGAGCTTCAAATGCTTCAGCGACTCCATAAGGTTATCCTCACGGACCACTGGAGAGTCGTGAACACGACGACAGAGGGACGACAGGCCAGAAGCATCATCCTGATGGATCAGTCCTCGGCTGATGCGATCAAAGAAGCCGGGTACATGCTACACACCGGGCTTGACCGCAGCTACTTCAAAGTCCTCGAAATGTCAGAGGACAAAGAGGAGGCTGCGGTCGGGTCCGATAAACCAGCGATCGTACCCCACACTACTCCGGTGGAAACACAACCGGGCCACCAACAGGGGGGAAGCACCCCTGCAACTGACAAGGAGGAGGTACTGCTCGCGGACTGTCCGGCCCCATCGCCAGCCATGTCGATGAGATCGGATGGACTTGCGGGCGGCTTCGACAATCTAGGCATCATATCTTCCCCAATAAGGGAGGACGATGAAGCCCCAGATAGCAGCGAACCGGAGGAGAGCTGCAAGGAGGGGAGTCCCTAGCGTGGACTACCAACTGAACACAACCAGGCAACAAAGGAGCTTGGCTTAAGGTGCGTACAAATAAACTTGCACCATTCTAAGCCGCCAGCTGCGTAGGGCCAAATTTGATTTAGCACTTATTCAAGAACTATATTTATAGGGGATAGATAAAAGGCCTTGATGAAGCGAGGGGAAACCTGTTTCACAATTGCACAACTAATGACATGAGGACCTGCATTTTTGTCAGGAATGGAATAAACGCTTTGCCTCCGTCCATTTTCTGTTATAGGGACCTCACCACAGGGAAGTTAAAATTGGAAGGTATCAAAGGCAGCCGAGAAGTCATCTTCTCGGCTGCTTATCTGCCCTACGAATGCGCGGACCCTGTTACAACATATCTGCGGGACTTGGTTGAATATTCCTGCAACAACAAGTTTGAGCTAATCGTAGGATGTGACGCAAACGCGCATCACGTCGTCTGGGGTGGCTCAGACACTAATCAAAGAGGGGGAAAACTTCCGGACTATCTGGTAAGCACTCCTTTACAAATTCTCAATAGAGGCAATAGGCCCACGTTTGTAAATAGGCGCAGGGCGGAAGTTATTGACATTACAGTTTTATCCTATAGAGCGAGTAGACAGGTAAGCAACTGGCATGTCTCCAATGAGATCTCATCCTCCGATCACAATTATATATGTTTTCAGTATGGGAAGAAAACGTTTAATATAAACCCAAGAAGGCGGAACCCAAGGAACACTGATTGGGCCATATATAAAATTTACCTTAAGGCAGAGTTAGGAAAGGTCCGCGGCAGACTCAACTTCGTATTAGATATAGAGTTCGAAGCGGATAGCATAGCTCGGGCAGTAAAAACCGCCTGGACTAATAACTGTCCGGAGAGCAGAGTCATAGCGAAACGTGACCCATAGTGGACAGCAGAGCTAGCGCGGTTAAGATAAGAAATTCGACGTGCATTCAACACTGCGAAAGCAACCAAGAACTTTGGTGAATATTCTACGATACTCACGAGGTTCAATACAGAAGTGCGGAGAGCAAAAAGAAGGGCCTGTAAAAGACACTGCCAAAGCGTAGACAGCCTCTCTGAGAATATGAGGCTAGCCAAGGCAATATCCATGGCCAAAATAAATCCACTTACTACAGTAAGGAATGAGGTAGGGGAACTTACAAACAATGGGGACGAAACACTGAAAACAATGTTCAACGTGCATTTCCCGGGGTCGGTAGCAATATAGAGAGAGGACACCATGTGTGATGTCTATATAGATGAGCTAAGCTTAAAGACAATTAGAGCTGACTGGGAAACGGCAGGCAAAGTCGTGGAACAGAACAAACTCAATTGGGCCTTAAAGAGCTTTCAACCATTTAAGGCCCCTGGTCCGGATAGTGTTTATCCCATCCTCCTACAGGAAGGGGAACCAGTACTCAGCCAACACTTGTGCAGACTATTCAGGGCGTGCGTGGCCTTTGGGCATACCCCTAGAATCTGGCGGCAGGTGACAGTGACGTTCATTCCCAAACCAGGAAAATTCAACTATGAGGATGCCAAATCCTACAGGCCAATCAGCCTGTCCTCATTCTTTTTAAAATGTCTGGAGAAAATAATAGATAGGCACATAAAGGATGGTCCACTAATTATCCTCTGCATAAGATGCAATGCGCTTATCTACCTGGTAAGTCTACGGAAACGGCATTGCACTATGTGGTGAATCGCGCAGAGATAGCTCTGCAGCAAAAGGAAATTTGTGCTGCAGCTTTTCTGGATATCGAGGGTGCATTTGATCGCAGAACATACTCATCAATCAAATTTGCTGCTATAGAGCATGGGATAGAACCAACTCTCAGATGGATCAAAAACATGCTAAAGAAAAGGATAGTCCAGTCCACTTTATTAGGAGAAGGGCTATCCGTAAGAACTACTCAAGGATGCCCGCAAGGAGGGGTCTTATCGGTGTGGAGCCTGGTAGTGGACTCTCTCTTGAAGATAATCAACAAAGGTCCGTTCTACGGAGTAGGATATGCGGATGATAGCAATCAATGGGAAGTTTCCAAACGCAGTATCGACACTGATGCAGGAAGCTCTAGATAAAGTAACAAACTGGTGTACGACAAATAGCCTCTCGGTCAACCCGATGAAGACTAATGTCATCCTGTTCACAAGGAAAAACGTACTAACGGGTCTACAGGACTTGCATATGTACGGAAATAAAATTAAATGGGCCACTGAGTAAAGTCAAGTATCTGGGGGTGACTCTAGACAAGCAACTAAAGTGGCATACACATGTTGACCAAACCATAGCCAAAGCATCAAGAGTGCTGAATATGTGTGGGTCAGCGTATGGAAAGGCATGGGGACTACAGCCCAAAATAATGCACTGGATATATATCACTATGGTAAAACTGATATTAACGTATGGATGCATCGTGTGGCGGCCTAGAACTAAAACACAGACGTGCAGGGACGCCCTAACAAAACTGCAGAGGACAGCCTGCCTGGCCATCACAAGCGCATTCAAAACAACATCAACGGCAGCTATGGAGAGGCTACTCAACCTGACTCCATTACATATCGTCATTGAGACTGAGGCAAGGAAGGCACTCTATAGGCTAGAGAAAGCTGGACTATGGAGCATAACGGCGCCAGGTCTCGAACACACTAAGCTAGAACAGGACAAGGAACTAGATGACATAAGGGACATGAGAAGTGACAAGATCTTGACCACATACATGTTGAATAAAAGATTTAGCATCCAAATCCCAACCAGGGAATAATGGAAAGGGGGTCTAAATAAGCAAGGCAAGAAACAAATGATATGGTATACTGACGGATCCAAAACCAAGTTTGGAACGGGAGCTGGAGTATACACGGAAGGATACAGCCTTAGTCAAAGCATGGGCAGGTTTACATCAATATTCCAGGCAGAGACCTATGCGATAAACATTTGTGCAAAAGAGATATTGGACAAACGAATAACGGGCAAGAAAATCTACATTTGTAGTGATAGTCAGGCTCCCCTTAAAGCCGTCAGCTCCTATGAGCTAAACTCAGCACTGGCTGCGGAGTGCGCATACCTTCTTGACAGATGTGGAGCGCGCAACACGGTCAGGTTAGTCCCTGGGCACACGGGAGTTGATGGCAATGAGCTTGCGGATGACTTAGCCGGGAAGGGAGCAATGGAAAAACCCGTTGGTCCAGAACCGTTCATAGGCATACCAGACGGTGCCTATAGACTCTTCAAATATGCCCAAGAACAACACAGGAACGAATGGGAAACACACACAGGGCTTCGACACTCAAAGGAATTTCTTTTCGCATGGTGTGAGAGCGACAGCAAGAGACTACTAAAATATAGTAGACTACAACTAAGGCAAATAACTGGAGCATTCACAGGCCACTATGGCACGAAAAAACATCTACACAAGATGAATCTATGCGGCAACGTGGTATGCAGGAGAAAGGAGGAGAGAAACTGAAACCATGAAGCACGCCCTCTGTCACTGCGACGCTCTGGCTGCGCGGTGAATGGAACTGCTGGGATTGGCCTATCCAAACCCAGAAGAACTACGGCTCTGTTTCCCTGCTGGAATCTACAACCTAATATAGAGAGTACTAGACACTTCAGGTACGTAAGAGCATTAGGGCAACGACAGCACGAAAGATCCCATGGGTTGAAGTGCGCCAGAGATCTCCTCAGTCCGGTAAGCCAACATTAAGATAAGAAAAAGGGATAAGATAATCTGTTATACATAACTAGCTATGTAATCACAAATACAAACAAACATCTGTACAACTTCAAGTTATCGGGGAAACCATGTGTTGGCATTCCGGCTATTCGAGCAGCCAATCCTAAAGCTCCAGCTTTTACGATGGTCCAAAGCAGTTATGATGAACCATAAACCCGCCTCCAGTTGGAAAACAGAAATATTTCCTTGAGTAAAATAAATTTTCCAGTTTAAGATATCCGCAGTCTATTAAAAGACTCTCGGAGAATATTCTTTATGGCTTTGTTTTATAGTTTTATTATTGAGTGAAGTAATATCCTTCTCTTAGGTTTTTTTTACTTGCAACGTTCGTATGTCTGTCTGTCAGTCTTTCCGGTTCAAATTTTGTGATCCAATTTTCAAGTTGCGGGTATCCGATTTAGCTGAAATTTGGCATACGTGTGTTAGTTGGGTGGCAATGCAATAATATAATGCCATGGAGCTGGTCTGATAATGGAGTAGGAACATGTGAACTATACAACGGAACCCTCTGGTGTTTAGATTTGTTAGACTGGTATTGACAAGTACTATACAATCAGATAGTATTCAGGGTCTGATGATAACGCCAAAATGTGACCAATAGAACCACCCAATTACTCAATATAAACCCGCCTCGTTAGATTTGTCTCGACAAGATGGTGCCCAGGGTCTGATGATGGAGCAAGAAAGAAGTCATAGGGACTTTTCAACTAAGCAAAGATATCTTCGTTGTGTTTTTGCCATGAAAGCTTGTTCTTAAAACGGTTTTTTTTTAAATTAATTTCACTATCTACATCAAACACTTTTGACTAGCTTAAACCATCCGTGCCAGACGTACCTACATATGTAATAGATAGTCTACATTTCATTTTCATCTGCATTAACTTAATGAATGACATTAACGTAGACTTGGTTACGTTACGACATAAAGTGTACACCCAACTTAGCAGACGCGATTTAATTCAGTTAACGCCAAATTATCAGCAAATTCTGAATTAGTGATAACAAATTAGTATCTTATATAATAGACGGAGTAAAGCTTCTTGTAGTCCATTGCTTGAGAGCTTAAACTACTCTACCCACTGGATAGACGCGGGTTCGATCCCAGCACGGGACAATTCTTTGTGTAAAAGATTTCATATTTTTATACGCACCTACGACACAGTAACAAATTCTAGTGTGGGGCTACGTTTGTATTAAAACAATTCATATAATCTAGAGGTGTCAGAAAAACTCGTATTAATATGTGGTCTACATTTCATTTTCATTTCCATCAACTTAATATAGGACTTTGCAACGTTAGCTTATAAAGTGTACACCCCACTTAGCAGACGCGATTTTATTAAATAAAAACCAAGTTATCAGCGTATTCTGAATTAGTGATGACAAATTAGTTACGTAACGCTGCAAATTGATTCTGTCAGCAGATTAATTATCCGGGAACGGGGGATGTTATGGCTCATTATTTTAAACCAGTAACGTTCGGATCGCTCGGAAATTGCTTGAGATTTATTGCTTTTGAAGTGACGGAACGATGCTTTAAAAAAATCATCAAAAATAAACTTTATCTCATAAAAGTATAAAGTAAAGTAGTATAAAAGTTTTAGATGGTAACTTATGATGTTATTCAGTTTAATGTTTAAACTATCTCAAACAACTACAACGTATTATAAATTTGTACATAAAAAAAAATAAAGCCTGAGAGCTCCTCTCACCGCCCTCGAGTAAAGTGCTGGTTAGTTACTTCTCGCTTAACGTTGCTCAGCAATTAAAACTGGCTAATATAATCCTTCGCATAGCGCTTCTAAGTGATGGTGAAATTCGTACATAGACTTAAATGGAACTTTAATTCGATTAGTCTATTTCAGACTTTACTCGAGTGTAGTGAGAGGCCTTAAATCTTACTCGAGTCGCGGTGTAAATTTATTTTTAAAAAACCAGGTAAATAAAACCAGTTAAAAATAAATTGAAAAGGAAATGAAAGGATGGATTCTCCATAAAAGTTAAGACATAGACGGGTGCCAAGTTTGGTCAAAATTCGTGTATTAAACAAGCTTAAAATTTAATTATCAAGATTTCTATCTCACACACGCACACACACGCACTCTCGGGACCATTAATTTTGTAGTTTTAAATTAAATATTTATAAAGGAATTTATAAAATAATTATGTAATGCATTTGAAAACGTTCCATATAATACTATACTTCTTGAAATAAAACTATTTTTTCGGATTTTATCGCGGTTTATTTTGATTTTTAAGTTCCCGACGTTTCGAGTGCTTTGCAGCACCCATGGCCACGGGAAGGACTGAGGTGTTAGACGTCCAAAAGGCATAGTTGTTCCGGGGTACCCTCAAACTTCTTAATTATTTTTGTTTTTGTTGGTCCGATCTACGCAGAATGAGCTCACGGTGTCTTGAGGTCTTGCAGTGTTATGCTTGGTTTTAGATTTGATTATATTAATTACTGGATCCCAAGACGATGGAAGCACCCAGCCATCTTCTCTATTGAAATTAGGATGTTTTTTAATTTCAATAGCCTCGCGAACCATCCTTGGTAGGAATCGGTGTTCTTTCACGAGGATTTGTGGTCTATCAAATCTGATGTTATGGCGGGTGCGGTCAAGGACATGTTCACAGACTGCAGACTTCTTTGAGCGACGGTCAGTCTGCAGTCTTAAGAAAGTTAGAAAAATTAAGAAGTTTGAGGGTACCCCGGAACAACTATGCCTTTTGGACGTCTAACACCTCAGTCCTTCCCGTGACCATGGGTGCTGCAAAGCACTCGAAACGTCGGGAACTTAAAAATCAAAATAACCGCGATAAAATCCGAAAAAATAGTTTTATTTCATGTGTAATATTCGCGTAAATCTAAGAACTCACTATACTTCTTTATGTGATCGCCGGTTCATAAGTGCTCACGTGGTATTATCAGAAGCCGAGTTTCCCTCGGGAGCTGCCGCATGTCGGTAAGGCGAAACTTTGCGATAAAACGCCCATTTTGAAGCTGATATCTGCTCAAGATTTTCACTTGAACAAATTACGTACAACCCTACACATTCACATAACCTCTGTACTTAAGTAAGAAAGAATTACGTTTCGTTCGTAACTTTTATTTAAAAGGTTGTTAAAAGGTTAAAAGAAAGACAACTAAAGTCTTCATGTGGTTGAAAAGACTCGTGTAGTTTGTGCGAGACTGATATTATCACATCCCAGCCAGAGAGGTGTGTAAGAAAATAACCTTGTACTGTATACCTGCTGTCTCCCGTACGCTTGGATGTTCTTAATGCATTTTTGGATAATGCAAATAATGTAATATGTGGAATCAATGATGTAATTCTATTCGGAGACTTTAATTAAAATTTTCTTAAACAGGCAATGAATACCAATGCAACATATACTTCACCCTCAAATTACGAGACCTCGATGGGTTATTCTGTAGTTGACTTGTTATCTTCAAACAACATGTTTCAGTTCAATTCTGTTTCCAATGTAGACAGCAGAGTTTTAGACCTTATAATAAGCAAAGTGCCTAATCTCACAGTTGTGCAAGCTTCTGATCTTTTAAGCAAACTCGACTCCAAACACCTAAGCCTATCGATTGCTTTGCCTTATAATACTTAAACAATTAAATTTATTCGACCTAAACTAAATAACAGATACAATTATTTCAAAACTGATTACCACAGAATTTCTCGCGAACCAAAGGGGACTGATTGGGTTGGAATACTCTTCATGCTAGACAGCAGCGCATCAGTGGACGAAATCAACAATAGGTTGGTAGAGACTGTCCATACGGTCGGGTCTAAGCATTTTAAGCCCCACCGTAAAAATAGGCCTCAAAAGCTATACGACTACACCCGAAACCTTATGGCTGAGCGACGTACCATGAGACTCCAAACCTCCGATGATGCTAAGTCCTATAGGCAGCTCAATGGACAGATATTGAAGTCCTTGCGACACGATCTACGGTCCTTCAACACAAGACGTATTGAGGAGACCATAAAGCAGAACAAGGGCTCCAAAGTGTTCGCAAGAGCCGCGTCGATTGGGCAAAGCCAGTTGACGAAGCTGAAGACGGAGGACGGAAACGTAACGTCGAATAGGTCAGAGGTGCTCAGGGAGATAGAGAGGTTCTATGGACAGTTGTATACCTCAGTAGCTGAACCTATTGTTGACTTGGTAAAAGACCCAAGAGCCAAGCTAACCCGACACTACACTGAAGATATCCCGGACATCAGCCTGTACGAGATTAGGATGGCTCTCAACCAACTTAAAAACAACAAAGCGCCGGGTGAAGACGGAATTACTGCAGAGCTTCTGAAAGCGGGCGGATCGCCGGTACTTAAAGTCCTTCAGAGGCTGTTTAATTCCGTCTTGCTCGAAGGAAAAGCGCCGGAAGCATGGAACAGGGGTGTGGTGGTACTCTTTTTCAAGAAAGGTGATAACACTTTATTAAAGAACTATAGGCCCATCACACTGCTGAGCCATGTTTACAAGTTGTTTTCGAGAGTCATCACGAATCGTCTCGAACGCAGGCTTGATGATTTCCAGCCTCCCGAACAAGCCGGTTTCCGGAAAGGCTTTAGTACCATAGACCACATACATACGCTGCGGCAGATTATACAGAAGACCGAGGAGTATAATCGGCCACTATGCTTGGCGTTTGTGGACTATGAGAAAGCCTTCGATTCGATCGAGACTTGGGCGGTTCTTAGATCTCTCCAGCGATGCCGCATTGACTATCGGTACATCGAAGTGTTGAAGTGCTTGTATAATAACGCCACCATGTCAGTCCGAGTACAAGGGCAGTGCACGAAGGCGATCTCCATAAAAAGAGGAGTAAGACAGGGAGACGTCATTTCTCCGAAACTGTTTACGACCACCATAGAGGACGCCTTCAAGCTCTTGGAATGGCGAGGACTTGGCATCAACATCAATGGCGAATACATCACTCACCTTCGATTTGCCGACGACATTGTGGTCATGGCGGAGTCGCTGGAAGATCTAGGACGAATGCTCGGCGACCTCAACAGAGTATCTCAACAAGTGGGTCTTAAAATGAACATGGACAAAACGAAAATAATGTGTAACGTCCATGTCGTACCCACCGCACTCACCGTTGGGAACTCTACTCTTGAAGTTGTCGACGAATACATTTACCTGGGACAGGTAGTCCGGTTAGGTAGGTCCAACTTTGAGAGAGAGGTCAATCGGCGAATCCAACTCGGCTGGGCAGCGTTCGGGAAACTGCGCAACATCTTCTCATCCAAAATACCTCAGTGCCTAAAGACTAAAGTTTTTAGTCAATGTGTGTTACCAGTGATGATATATGGATCAGAGACGTGGTCTCTTACAATAGGTCTCATAAAAAAGCTCAGAGTTGCTCAGCGAGCTATGGAGAGAGCTATGCTCGGCGTTTCTCTACGTGATCGAATCAGGAATGAAGAGATTCGTAGAAGAACCAAGGTCACCGACATAGCCGTTAAGATTAGCAAGCTGAAGTGGCAATGGGCGGGCCACATAGCGCGAAGATCGGACGGGCGTTGGGGCAGAAAGATTCTAGAGTGGAGACCACGTATTGGCAAGCGCAGCGTGGGACGACCACCTGCCAGATGGACCGACGATCTTGTGAAAATCGCAGGAAGTCGTTGGATGCAGGTGGCATCGGACCGGTTACGCTGGAAAGCGATTGGGGAGGCCTATGTTCAGCAGTGGACAAGTATAGGCTGAGATGATGATGATGACTCTTCATGCTTAACAACGAAGATGGTTTCAGCGCTATAAAATACTACTCAAAAAAAAATCTACATACACGCACCTCAGCACATGAAGAACAAAGCAAAATTTCCACACTGGTTCAGCATTGCACTAATAAAACGATTGTCAGAGATGGACAAAATCAGAGAAAATTACCGCAGATATGGAAATCCCAGGGACCTGGCATCATTCGAGATGCCTCGAAATCACTGTCATAAACTCTACAATGAGTATTACTCACAATACAAACAGCGCATCGAAAATGATATTACACGAAATCCCAAAGCGTTTAGGAGGTTCATCAAAGCGAAAAAATGCGGCAGATCTACCATGCCGGCTGAAATGTATCTTGAAAATACATCAACAGATACGGGTCCGGAATTGCGAACCTCTTTGCACGACATTTCTCTGCTGTATATAGCTCTTCCTTTTGCTCATCAGGTCAGGCTTACCTCGACGTCCCCGATAGGTGTATGTCTGACATACAATTTACCGAGCGCAAAGTTCTCACAAAAATTAAATTACTTCATACTTTCAGCGGACCTTGTCTTTGTGAAACGCTGCGGTTCAGCTCTCACACTTCTTTTGTGTCTCATATTTTAGCGCTCTCTACGCGATGGATGCTTTCCAGACGAATGGAATAAAGCGTGAATTACTCCCTTACACAAAAAAGGCGAACAGAAAAACATCAAAAACTATCGTCCCATTGCGGTACTATCTTACTTTTTAAATCTGTTCGAGTCTCTTCTCTGTCCTATCTTAATTCGTTACGTAGATGCGATGTTTTCACCCAATCAGTTTTCGGTCTAGATGCTCCACAGAAACGAATTTACTCACTTTCACTACAGACTTGTTGAGAGAGTTGGACCGGGGTCGTGAAAAGGACGTTATCTACACTGATTTTAGCAGCGTTTTTTATAAAGTCAGCCACAAAATTCTACTCAAGAAGCTTGTGCACTTCGGTATCCAAGGGTCCCTACTGCACTGGTTTGAATCATACATGGCAAAAAGACTCCAATCTGTAGTATTAAGCGGTTATGGATCTTAACCTTATATTGCCATATCTGGAGTACTACAAGGCTCTCATCTTGGACCAATCCTTTTCTGTATATTTATTGACGATATTACATCTTAGATCTTCGGAGCGGAGATGCTCTTTGGAGCTTCTTAATAAACTCGAAAGACTTCAGAATTATTGCATTTGTTTTATCTTCGGCTTACGTAAATATGACCACGTATCCGAATTCGGTTCTTAACTTAAGTGGCTCCCTGTCCATCACCGTAGGAATATGCATTTACTATCATTACTCTATTCTGTCTTATTTAAACCGTGCACTCCAATATATCTAAAGGAACGTTTTTCCTTTCTCGCCACTACTCAGTCGCGTGAACTTTGTTCCTTTGCGTCACTTCGCCTAACTATCCCTACCCAATCTTCTAACTTCTTTACTTATTCCTTCACTGTCCAAAGTATTCGTCTTTGGATCTCCTTACCTGAATCTATATGACGTGCTAAGTCCCGGGAAATATTTAAGCGTGATCTTAAAGCACATTACCTGTAAACCTAACACCTCTAGCAAGTTCCTTTTTATTTTCTTACCATTTCTCGTATCTCTTTTGTTTATCCTTTCCTCTATATTTATTTATTCCATCATTCATTTATATAATGCATAATAGGTTTTTTTTTGTTTCGTTTTACTTATTTTTTCTTATTTATTTGTAACTTAGTATATTCATTGTTGCACCTTACCCATTTTCATTTTTATTTTATAAAATCTCTGTCCTTTACCTAAAAGGTTGCCTGGAAGAAATCGCTTTAAGCGATAGGGCCGCCTTACTGTACCATGATAACCGTGTTCGATCTTGTTTCTTGTCATAATATTTTATGTGCAATAAAGAATATTATTATTATTTTTATCTTTCACTTCAAATCACTACTCTGCGCAGTTCGTAGACGACACGAAGATTTATAAAACATTTATAAGTATTCATATTTGATCCAACTAATATTATAAATGTGAAAGTTTGTATGTTTGTTACTCAGTCATACAAAAACAGCTGAAAGAATTTTGATTAAATTAGGCATACAGATATTTTATTACCTGGATTAACACATAGAATACTTTTTATCCCGGGAAAATGTAAGGTTCCTGTCTAAAGTCAACGCGGACAAAGTTGCGGGCAGACACTAGTATAGTAAAATTATGTATATAATATTTTATATGTATAATATGGTGTTTATGTATAATAGCCTTTATTATATGTAGGTATTTAGATTTTTGTTTTAAATATTTTGGTACGTCAATAATAACTAATTGCTTTTTTAATATATTTATTTTTTTCGCACCAATTACAACTGTTTCCACACCACTTTAAAATAGACTGGCGGAAAATTCATCAGTCATTAAATCCGCCTATATACAAAAGTGCGTTAAGAATAAATAAATAATAATACATCCCTTGTAATAAACCTCTTTCGGGGCACCCGCTTCAGTTTAAACGCACTCGTTTACACTTACTACATAATTGCTCATTGCATAGTTACCTACATCTTTTGCCAGTAGGTCCTAGGGCCGCAAATAGCCCCCCGCCCCACCGAATTTTCCCCATAACCGACGCATGAGGAAGTAACGGAGCTATTCTACCGCGTAACGCGGCCGTTGGCGGCCATAATTGAATAAGTTTAAAACACGCAACCTACCGTTAGTGTGCAGTTACCTACTTTTTTGCAAAAACCTAATACAATATATAATAAAATATATCCTCTTTTAAATAAGATATCAGATCCTATAGAGTTATACATGGTCTATGCTTTGAGTATTAATGGTACCGAGTAGGCATTATACTTCGTCATCAGCTGAAAGAAGGCATCTACTGCCGGACAAAGCATCCCTGAAGATCTCAATACAGAAATAAAAGAAAACACATAAATGCGTGTAGGAATATGGTACACCTAAGTAAATAAACATAGTCGGCAAATCTGAAGTAGGATTGAATAGGACATGTCGTACATGGACTGAAGACAGTCATAGACGTCATGATCGACCGAGACGAACATGGCGTGACGACTTGGCCACTTATGCAGGAAATACATGGATACTACAGGTGTGTGTGTGAGAGTGATGTACGCTGTTGGCCGCGAGGCCTTTACAGCTTCAACGGACTTAAGGATACTACAGGCCCAGGCTCGATTTGTGTGAAGACGTAATATTAAAAAAATCAGTCATACCTATATTCTTCAAACGGAGGTAACAGAAGTGTATAGTATATACCTACATATCCGGGACAATGTTAAGATCTATTGTAATAGAGGCCTTCATACCAAGTACAATTTCAGACTCAAGACTGCAACTAAGACTGTTTTTTCGATAAAATAAGCACACTGTCTAACCTAGGAATAAAGCCCGAGCCGTCGTGTCGTCATCTACACTATGCGCTATTAGACACGCAATACAGTCGTAAAATATATTTATCTATATCATCATACCAGATCCTTTGTGGAGTTGGCAGTAATATGGAGTTCCAACGGGTTCTTATCTTACAGATCGCTCTGGCTACCGCCACTCTCGTAGTTTTATGCATCATGCATCATCCATCCATCCATGTTCTTCATCATGCCCGCTCAACACGCTGATTACGGAGACTCTTGACTCATCCTTCAGATAAAGCACGAACTATTTTGCCACGGTAAAATTTTCAAGGCAGTGATAACTTAAAATTCTAGATGTAAATTTACACAAGGATTAAGTGTCAAGACTTCTCACCTTAAAGCCACTAGTAAAAATGCGAGGAACCAAAAAACTCTATTATAATTTGCTGATTGCTTTGTTTTTTCCTTATAAAAAAATACTCTACTCATAATTTCTCTATAAAGGATAACAGGCGTGAAAACGTATATGATTTTCATAGCGAGGCCGTCAGGAACCTCCCTCATCACGCTTCAAACGACACAGGTCACATCGGTGATAATTGAATTAGTTCTGGACGCGGCCGACCGCGCAACTAAGCGTTCTTCGGCTATTTTCGCCTGTCGCAATCGGATTACTCGCCCGGATTTGAACCTGTGACCCGGATACTGACTTCATCGTACGTGATGTTTATCGATAGTTTACAAAAAAAAAGAGCTTGTTACAGTAACGGGTAATTCTTTGTGACTAAAATAGGTAGGGCGAGGGCTTTTTGATCGAGAATCAATTGTGCCTGGTATATGGCAACGGGCTCGCTCCGTATTACATGGGGCCTAAAATCGTCGGCAAAAAGTGGGTGTATACAGCACACCCTTTCCACCCCTACCTGGGAAATATAGGCATGATGGTGTTTATTTTTTTTTAAGAAAGATGATAAATATAATATGATGAACATAATCACTATGAGAGTGGTGGAAGCCAGAGAGGTTTGTAAGGGAATATTATGAAGGAATAACATTATTATGAGGGGGGGGGGGTACTAATATGGAATGAAAATGGAAGTGGCATTAATCAGTAAGTAAGTACTGAGCTTTTGCGTCTTAAGTTAGATCTATCGTCCCTATGGTAAGATAATATGGATTGATGACGACACAAAATTTAAGCACGAATGGCAGTTAGATATAACTTTACCAGTATTGTGATTATGTTATATCTATCTATATATATATCATCACGCCAGTTCCCTTGCGGGGTAGGCAGAGAGTACAGAGTTCCAACAGGTTCTTTCCTTACAGACCTCTCTGGCTTCCTCCACTCTCATAGTTTGTCTCAAACACACTTGCCGGTTACGGAAACTCTTGACTTGCCCTTCAGATAAGACACGCTCTATTTGATAATAGACCGAAGATAGTCGAGGTCTTCCCCGGTATCTACATCCTTCAACTTCATTCAATAAATATTATTTTCTCATTTTTTTTTAAATAAGTTTGTTTAAAAAATATTTTTTTACCTTTGAATAATTTTTGATTAGAACGGATATTGACGCCACACATTTGCACCTCAATAGTAAATTTGAAAATCCAACTAAGCAATTTCAGAAAGAACTTCTAAGTCAGTTATTCGTTAGATACCCTCCGACGTTATATTATCATTTAAATTTTATAGCCAATGGAGATTTGAGTGTCAGAAAATATTATATTCCAAACTTGGAAAATAATAAAAGTTGTCGTAAGTATTCAAGTTGTCTAAAGTCGTTCGAGTCATATGTAACTTATATTCGATATTGTCATTAATATTGAAAATATTACCATCGTATCAATAACAGTCCTCGATAATTGTTTTTAAAGCAATTCGACCACAAACCATTTGACTTTATGTTTGTCGAGAAATCGTGGTGTCATGTACATCCTTTGTACATCTTTATTTAGTATGTTCAGTATAGTGCTATAAGGATATTTTCGCCTGTGGATTAACATTGACACGAGGGCGTTGATGTGAAATTAGGGAAATTTTCCGACTTTCAGGGAATAAATATTTCAACAGGTTAATTAGTAACCGTGTGGACCCCCACACGGTCACTAATTAAAAAAAGAACTTGGGTCAATTTCATAGCAAACGGCAACACTGCGATTGTGATAGGGTGACATTTCTCTTGATGACAGCGTTAGTTCTTGGTTAGGTTAGTTACGATTTTGAAAGCGGTCCAAAATATCCTTGTATTACTGTAAATTCAGTGTGAAAAGTATGGCATATTAACTCAATAGCGTTACGATAAATTCAATCTATTTGTGCTTGGATTTAATATCAACAGATTGGCGTAAGCATGAGCCTACCGAGTTAATATACCGTCCTTTTCATATTCAAAATGAACCAAATTACTATGAACGTGACAGCACGCTTTCTTAACAATGTCATTATAACGTCAAATAGTTCATGCTTAGTCAAATATGCAAGGTAAATATCTTGAAAACAATCGTAAGTTAAGATTGCGGTAGCAATCTCTCCCAACAAATGTATCCGATACCACTCACTACAGAATCACTTAAGACTTCGAAAGACTCGGTGAAGTGCTTTTAAAACTCGGTTTAGTGTTAGAATCTTCAAAAGTACGTACTAAAATTTTATCTTACAAGAAATACACTTTGGAGAAGATAGTAGAATATAACTAAGCGATTTCTAGCTACATAAAATGTAAGTTTCAGAAACTTATGTAATTCCATTTTGGAGTGTTCTGATAGAAGAGCACATAATATTTTGAAATAGTTGTAGATTAATAAACGATTTTCTAAGTACACCTATCATGGAATTACATTAAAGGTATTGTAACTAGGTATTATAATATATCTAAAATATTTTTTTTTGTACATCAATGACATTGCATAGCGAAACGGTTCATCTAACAGCGGTTGATGCGGTTGGCGGTCCTGATGTTCTAAGTTGGAATTAAAAGTGTTGTTGGAGTTTTTTTTTTTGAAAAATTATCTGTCATTGCCATAAGCTCGCCTTTATATTATTGGGACTTAATCTTAAATATGTAGGGGTATTTAAATGCCCCATCTAATGAATATAGGCGAGACTATTATTATAGATTTTATATTGGGAGCTCAAAAATTAAGAACTGCGACAAAACTTAGAACTTGTTGTGCTATACTTTTGAAGTAACTTTCATCTGGACTTAAGGCTACGCTATTTAGTGGTAACCGGGAACAACGAGTAACCGTGCCTTCCGAAGAACACTCGAAAATGAAAATGTCACGACTGCAAATAGAACAGCGATTGTAAATAAAATTATGAAAAGCATGATCCATAACTTTCCATTCCAGTAAACTGGAATGGAAAGTTATGGATCATGTTTTTTTCACACAGAGTTTAGGTTTGCGCAAAAGCCATTAAAGACAATAATTAATTTAGGTCTCTCGCGACAAAATGCGTAAGAAACTAATACTCCAGGCTGTTACTTAATATAATTTTATAGTCAACGCCTCCTTTGGAAACATATTTTATTTTCTACCCCATTTGGTGTCGACAGTAAAACTTTAAATTTCTTCCTCTATAACACTTGTTTCGCAAAAGGAACAAAATCACGCAATTAAGAAACTACCGACACAAAAACTAAACAAAAGGAAGGAAATACGGTATCTAAAGGAGATTTGCTGAAACTTCAACAGCTAAGAATCTTAAGAAATTTTTGAACTGGCAAAAGTGAACTTGAGCGCAGATGACGCTTTTTAGCTTCGAATTGAGCTTTTCCGTATTTTTAAGTGAAAGTTTGTCGACGTTTATTCCTTTCAATTACGTTTTATTCTACAATAATAATAATTCTGTCTCACTCCAGAGCAAAGGTCTCCTCCCACCAATAAAGTTGAGAGCGATTAGGTCATACTCTAACACGCGGATCCAGTGCGGATCGGTGGAGGCAGATGTGTTTGTGTGTGTGTGTGTGTGTGTGTGTGTGAATAATCTACGCTGTTGGCCGTGGGGCCTTTACAGCGTCACTGGAAAGGGGGCGAGCGTACAACCACTATGCTCGAGCTAGAAGGGCAAAGGGACAACTAGCTCAAGGGTGCCTTAAGGAGGAACGGCCTTGTCTTGGGCAGTCGCTATGGGGGAGGGCATATACTCGCCGTGGTGCTCTGCACCAGCCGGCGCGCAAGGGTTCTTCGAACTCGCCGGTGAGGTCAGTGTCTGCTCCTGTGTGCGGTATCTGTATCCGAAAGAAGGGATGTAAGAGCATCGGGAGGGTCAGTGAGAACATGCCGCGAATGGAGATAGCGGCTGATAGGAGGGGAGTTAGGTTCGTAGTCGGCGGCGGCTACGATTAGCGGATTCCTATGATTGGACGCGTTCGCGAAATATAGTGTTGTCGCCTTTTTAATAAAAGCGCAAATCGGTTCGAGACCGAGATCGAAATGGAGACGGTGGAGGAAAGTTTGTGGCCACATGCTGTTAAAATTTATCTAGCATGGAAGGCTTCTATTTTTATTTTATTTTATTTGGAAAACAAACAGTATTACAAATCTTTATGGACAACAAAATAAATGACTTTACTACCATTTAAATTTTTTCGCATACATATTGCTTAGTTATTACTTTAAACTAAACAATAATTTGGGCAGTGAAAAGGAGAAGAAACAATAACAATAACAAGAAGTTAAAAAAACATATAGCAAAAAGAAGAAACATACCACACTAGTGCAAAATTAATAATTTAAGATAAAAAAAAACAGAATGAATATGAATAAGTTAGAGAACCGACTCAAACCAATGTAGATATAGTACATCTGAACATTGATGGACTTGAATTAAATAATTCTAATTCACGACAGTTGACCAGTCTATTAAAACAATTTGCTGTTCTTGGAAAAAAAGATTTTTTCCTATATTTAGTTGCACTGTAGGGAACATAAAGAGAACAATGATGTCTTACGGCCCTCGTAGGAACTTGTAATTGTAATTTGGATAGTAGGAATGAGGAATCAATTCTCGATTGAGCTATTTTTGCCATTAGACATAGGCCAGGTTGACAGAAATAAAAAGACCGTCACGCCTATTAATAATCCCCAAGCAGGGAAGAAACATGTAGATTATGTACAGTGTACAGGGTGGTCCAAAATATTTTTTTATTATTTATCAGATCGGCCACCCCATGAATTTTTAACATGTATCTGTGGTACTAACATTATGAAATTTCAGTTCCCTAGCTTTAGCGTTGAAGGGTGTGCAATAGTTTAGATATTGGATTATTAGTAAAAAATGTTTAATTTTGATTTCTCTTGATTTTAATTTCAGTTCAATTTAAATGTTACAGATATATTCACTACCACAAAATAAAACTAAATTGGTGTTCTATTGATAAACTGACAAAAACACTTTATAACTAGATCGTGCATTTTAATTAATATTTGTCGTGTGTTGATGTAGATCTTTATGTATAGTCTAATTAATATTTAATTTTCAATCAGAGCAGAATATTTAGAAAATTTTACTAAATATTCTGCTTTGCCATATATTATATTATTATTTCATAAAATTTGTATATTTCAAAGCCAATGAGCACTCCCTTCTGGTTGAGATAGGAGGCTGAAATTTAAGCAATTTAAGTACAATCACGCTGAATGTAACCTAGGCTTAACTTAACGGAGGGGTGGGCATTTGGAATGCGAAAATATATACACAAAAGGCCCTTTTTTTGATGTTATGAATGGTTATGGTTACTCCCTTGGTTGTTTCTTATAATAAATCAGCTTATACTATCCTACTACTGGGAAAAAGCCTTCTCTCATAAATCCAGGTGAGAGAGAGACCACGTAAACCCAGGAGTGGTAGAGGCAGCAGCAGAGCAGAAAACCAGAACTAACGACTTGCTATCCGAAGCACGGAGACGCTCGAATATAAAAATGCCACAAACCAAAGGCATTTCAAAAAGATTGGTCTGATATGGCCAATCATAGATCCACATAGAAGATCAGATATGTCCAATAGATCCACGTGGGAGATTATGGGGGAGACCTTTTGTTGTAAGATATTTAGGAGTATAGTCTTTATAGTTTCTACATTTATTTTTTATTAATAATGGGTGTGGAAATGTCCTTCTTCTTATCTAACCATTTTGGACAGTCAGCACGCGTCATTGTATCGTGTTTTCCCTGAAAATTCGCAAATTCACCCCCTAGGTAATTTCGACAACTTGCTCAACTTATTACAAGTTAAATTGAAATTCTAAAAGCCTTGAGCCTTTACCGTTCTGTGAGCAATTTAAGATGAAAAAAGAAAAAATATTTTACAGAAACGAAGGAAAGCTGCAACCAAATTTCTGTCACTTGAATATTGAGCAAGGTTTAAAAACATTTACTTTCTTTGGTATATAAATATTTTGTTTATACTTTCGACCCATCGCAGATGACACCACTGCTAAAATTTGGGTCAAAAATATATCTTTATTACGTACACACTGTGATACAAAATCCACATAAAAATCTGAGACCATGACACAATGACGAAATAGATATAGGTAAAATGCGAAAGTGGATGGTGGCAGGTACTTGATAAGACCTAAACTATCTTACCATGACCTTATCTGATTGCCAAGTCAGTTGACTATATGTTATTTGCAAGCGTCTATGAGCTAATCTGTTGAAACGTTGTACTTACCTACGCCGTTAATGACTTAGCGAGAGGATATAAATAACTAATATAGCATTGCTAAACGAATCTCGCTTCACTAATCACATTTTTCAATAATATTTTTTCTACTAAGCATGCACACGATTTGACAATCAGATTATTTAAATTTCAGCAGTATTACGACTCCTGAATATTCTATTTTTGCAAAGTAAAACAGCAAACTCATCAATAACCCTGATCAAAAATTGTATTTAATGCCCAAAAGAGATGTATCAGGACAATGTTCGGCTTAGATATGATAGATAGCTGTAAGTCATATTTTATTAAGTACAAGTTATTAACACTTGCCTCGTTGTATATTTTCGAAACTGCTATTTTTGTGCATTCTAATCCTAGCTTATTTCCACGTCTAGTGGATGTCATAAAGAGGAACAGACGTGATAATAGTACAGTTTGCCTGCACAGCTAAAAAACCATGCTTATGCGAAAAAGCATTTTCTGCATGGCTCCAGTAATTTATAATAAACTCCCAAAAGCCTGAAGAGAACATAATTCCCATTGTTTAAAAGATAATTTATTGAAACTTCTAACGACCAAAGCATATTATACCGTAGCAGAATTCCTCGAAGATAAAATCTAACTCTTAAATATTTCTTTATTGATACTGTATTAAATAATTACACTATGACATTATTATTATTTTATCAATTCTCGCATTCTATTTTATGAATGTTGATACGCTATTTTATTAATCATGATAGCTAATTTTAATAACTAAGACATACGGATGCTATTTAATTAATTGTGACATAACTTGGCTTAGTGTATATATTTTGATAAAGTGTGTGTGATATCACTAGATTCTCAACTTCTGAGCTGATTTAAAAATTAATATTTTCAAGAAAGAGATAGTTATTTTAGTTGAGAAATTTAATGATACTATGAATTTTGAGAAGTCCGATGGAGTGTTGTATGAGGCACAGGTTTCAGGTCTGGAAGAGGATGTTCGGATCAAGTATTCTCCCTCCGCAACATCGTAGAAAAGCACCTGGCAGTAGACTGGAAGGTTTTCTGCGGTTTTGTGGACCTGGAGAAGGCGTTTGATAGAGTCGTGCGAAAGAGACTTTGGGACATTTTGCCAGAGTATGGTATAAACGGCACCCTGTTGCGAGCCGTCCAGTCCACCTACGTGGACAGCAAGGCATGCGTACGGGTGGGTGGTAACATGTCACCTTGGTTTGACGTTAAAATCGGCGTCAAGCAGGGTTGCGTGTTGTCCGCTAGACTGTTTATAGTGTATCTGGATAAAAGTCTTCAAAGACTGAATGCGATGACTGAAGGGGTAAAAATGGGTGATCTAGTGATAAACCACCTATTGTATGCAGATGACGCGGTTTTGATAGCGCCAACAGCCACTGATCTGCAAACACTAGTCACAGTTATGAGAGACGACTGCATGAACAATGGCTTACATTTGAATGTGAAGAATACCAAAATAATGGTTTTTGAACGGGAAGAAACCAGAACGAATGCAAGGATTGTGGTTGGTAACGATGTGCTGGAGCAAGTGAATGAGTTTGTATATCTTGGATGCGCCTTCAGTAAGGATGGAAAATACACCGCTGATATAGAGAGAAGAGTGAATGCAGGTAATAGAGTGAATGGTGCGATGGGAAGGCTACTTGGGAGCCGGCACTTAAGCCAAAAGGCGCAGCTGGCCATACATAACGGAGTGCTTGTCCCAACGCTGTTATATGGCAGTGAGAGTTGGGTATGTAAGAAGGAGAACGAAAATAGGATAAATGCGGTCGAAATGCGATCTCTGCGGAAGATGTGCGGAGTCACGCTGACCGACCGTATTCGCAACAGCTTAGTAAGAAAGCGAGTAGGTATGAAAGATAGTATCGGTGTAAAGATGAGAAAGGGTATGCTCTGTTGGGTCGGGCATATCGAAAGAATGCCAGAAGAAAGAATGACAAAACAGATATACAATGCGAAAGTGGAAGGATGTAGGTGCCGGGGAAGACCTAGACTATCTTACCATGACCAAATAGACCGTGTCTTAGCTGAAGGGTAAGTCAAGAGTCTCCGTAACCGGCGAGTGTGTATGAGACGAACTATGAGAGTGGAGGAAGCCAGAGAGGTATGTAAGGAAAGAACCTGTTGGAACTCTGTACTCTCTGCCTACCCCGCGAGGGAGCTGGCGTGATGATATAGATAGATAGATATAGATGAATTTTGCATGCCAGACAATGGTAAAACATGTAGATCATCTCTATATAACTAAAACCGCAATAATTATTGTACACCATGTTTTCAGCAAAATAAAAGTCTATTCTATTCTATCAAAAGCAGCTAACAATTTGTTTCATTAAAGCTCGTTTTAACACCAAACAATTGCATTAATTACGACTCCTGAACATTCTACTTTTGCCAAGTAAAACAGCAAACTCATCAAATACCCTGATGAAAAATTTGCGTCGAGCAAATTGTCTAGAGCCTTGTTAAGTATTACCAATGTAATCACGTAACAACGCGTTAAGATATCTATGCGAAATGATTGTATAATAGTGCTCCAGTGCAGTGTGCCTTTGTCCAATGCTTATTTTTTATAATTGTAACATCAATCAATTGAAATTTCAATACTCCGGAATAATAATGACTTTTGGACCTCAAACACCTCAGTACCTGCCGTGATCAGGGGTCCTGTAGGGCACTTGAAACGTGGGGAATTTAACAACCATAAATAAGCCGCGATAAAATCAGAAATATTTTAATTGGTATGTAATTTTTTTAACAATTCATTTTTGCCCAGCTCTGCTCCAGTAGCATATAGAATACCATTTTACGAAGTTATCGTAACGCGCGTTTGGTCATAGTGAATAAGTGTCCTAAATGGCTAATTCAGCACCGCTGTATAACAGTGCACAAGCGAGTGCTACCGTTGCCCGTATATTTGCATATTGAGGGCTTCTAGCTTGGTCAGTGTTTATATTCAGTCTTTATTGCTGGTAAATATTGTAAGCGAAACGTAATACCACGTTTGTATTTTATCATAAATTTATCTTCTCTGGATATATAAAGTTTGTTACATACAACTCTTTATATAGCCAGAAAAAAACAGTCTCCAAAAATTTAAAAAATATTTTAACACCAAAATTTGAACTTTATTTGAACTGATAAAAACAACGAAACTCTATATGAAAGTGCTCAGTTCGCCCGTTTATTTTGCCCGTGTTTGTCAGCGTTTATATTCAATCTTTATTGCTGGTAAATATTGTCAGCAGAAGGTAATGCGTTTGTGCTTTATCTTAAACATAATCGCTGTGAGTTCAAAAAGTCATGTATAAAAAACGGTATTTCTGGATATGTATAAAGAGCTGTATATCCTTCAAGGTGTTCAAGAATTTAAAAATATCGATAAAGGTTTGATTTACAGCAGGATTGTCATGAGCAGATTGATGTAAGTAAACTATTATAGTCACTTGGGGCCTCATTGAAAACTAGCACTGAGTAAGGGTAATTTTATTTACTTATCACTGCATTTAACTGAATGCCCCTTTTTGCGGGCGAGGCTTGGGCAATATTATTATGCTTTTATTATTAATAACATTTTATAACATGTGCGTGGCCCTGGTTCCTCCAAAAAATAAATATGATAAAAAAAAACATGAAAGTATACTTCCTCGAACGACTAACCCTCAGATTGGAGTTCGGTTGCTCCGCTCACTGGATCGAATGAGTCGCGAGTTAGGACCCTGCACGAAACATCCCTATGTGTGACTCACGAATGTATATATATGTAATAGCTGCCTTCTAAAATATTTTATACATTTTTTATAACATTATCAAAAGCTTTTATAATTATTAAGTTTTTTTGTCTATTGTTCATTACTTTAATTTATTAAGTTTCTATTTTGAAACGTTAAGCCCGCTTTAATTACTCAAAGTAGTCCGAAGGAATTTCGCAAAGAATTTCCATTTGAAAGCGTTTTTGATGTCAAGGGATGACTGAGCTGCTTGTTACTTGGGAGATGGGATTCCTACGCTTACGCATACCTATTACCATAAATGCATATAATACTACCTCCTTGGTCTTGGGGCGGTTAATACGGGTAGTGATTATAAGGTCCTGGGATTAATTTCTAGGTCGGACAAAGTGTAGGTTTTGTATCGACTGATGCCAAGTATAAGTCTGGAGCCTGGAATTGTGCCCGGTTTAATGCTAATAAACTTGCCCTCTCTTCAAAGTGGGATTTAATATTGACAGTGAAAAGTAGATGTTCACAGTACACCTCTTTAGAAGTTTTATAACTTTTATTTGATTTAAATGGCACCTAAAAACTTTACCTTGTGTCTAAAATTTACACTTTGTCTGACTTAGGAATTGAACCCAGGCACTCGTGATCTTCAACGGTACTTAACTCCAATAAACTGATCCATGACCGTCATTGATATCCATGAATTCAGAATCGGCTTAAAAATAATGCAAAATCAACCTTATTTTTGTCCTTCTTTAATCAAAAGACGTCCACTACACTTCTAGGAAATAGGCGTCCCCTAAAGATTGCTGCAACTACTTTCTTTATCGATGACTATAAATATATAATCAAACTAGTTTCTGCCCGTGACTTCGTCCGCGGCACACAGGACAAAAAGTATCCTATGTGTTATTTAAAATGTTAATCAGCATCTGTGTGCCAAATTTCATCCAAATTCCAAACATTTTAACATCCAAATTTTAATAAAGGTGATTCCTTTATAGAGTTTCCTTAGATAATGAAGTCAATTTACTTAAGATAGCTCCATCCGTAAACACCGTAACTTTCTCCTCTAATAAGGAAATGGGAAATGGATAGGAGGAATAGGATAATGGTTTAAACAATGTATAGACGGAGTATGATCAAAATTGTCATGGTTACTTTATCCACGTAGGAAAGGTTTATGAATCGTGATTATGTAGCGACCAATGGGAGGCAAGTGGACTTTCTACAGGTATTAACGCTAATAGCAAATAGAAAACGAACGAAAAAATGTATGGAAAATGACTTTTTGGGAACATAAAGTCACGTGGTCAGGATAATGCGCTATTGATTGCGACAAGAGAAGAGAAACGAAACGCTTGCCACTTGTCTTGGCAATCTGGAGTGGTCAGGCCACAAGGGAGACCAAAGCTTAGTGAACCGATTTTTAGGAAAGACTTTTATCCTTTCAGCTGTTAATGATAATGATGAAAACATCATGTAACGCTATTATCACAATAGTTTATAGCTGAGTAGTAGACTAGCGCGACAGTGCGAGTAGACCGTACTGACATATTTCAGTACATTAGTACAGTGTTATCATAACCATTCAAAAAAAAATTCTTGAACAATTAGAAAAATACATTACGCTCCTTCTGGAACAGTTGCGTTAACGCAGATCCGTCTGTCTTCTTCCTTCACCCATAGAAATAGTGCCCTTGTTTTCATATAGCCCCGTATTATTTTTATATAACGAAATGAAATTATATCATAGAATTCCTAACATAACCCATTTTGGAAATATTACTATATAAAATTGCAAGTGTGACAATAAACTTTTATATACATTATGTAGAATGTGTCTTTCTTTATCATTTGCTGCAAAAAGAGACTATAAAGTTGACTTCATTGTACCTACTACAAAGACTGTTGTCCCTGTTGGTGAAGTGGCGAATAGTACACTTCTGCTACCCCCGCTAAATGAGAATATACCTAGACGTAATTTTCTCCGACGTGTTTTTATGTCTTGATTCCTTCAAATAATATTTTACGGCATCATTCGTTTGATTGTTCCAAAAACGAATAGAAGGAAACAGTTGAACAAAAATTAATACTTAAAAATTCTAATTCAATATAAAATCATTGAAAGGAAAAATACATAAATTGGGATAGGCGTTTTATTACAAGAATATTAAATAAACGGGCCACAAGGAACTTTGTGGTCGAGAGTCAACAAAAGCGCCCAATAATGAAGATACTTTACAAATAAATAAATGCAAAAAAATTGCCGTCCAAAGTAGGGTGGGGGCAACCCTCCTTGGGTAAACACCATTACTGGAGCCCAGCCTATAAAGCCACCAAGATAAGATGAATAGGGAGTGCGAGCGTAAAAATAGATACCGAATGTTTTGCTTATCCCGTCGTGTTATACCACATAAGTAAGGAGAATCTTTTAGGTTTATCACCGTCCGTTTTAGTATTTGCTTTTGTGCTCTTTTAACAGTATAGTTAAGGGTATTTGACATTTTATACTAGTTATTAATATAACATTGGTGAAGCCAAAAATCGCATCCAGTTTTTACCTGTGACCGTCGCCAGGTCTTCGCTCGGTCATGAGAAGTTCATATGCTGTAGACAGCATATGAACTTATCACCGTCGCCAGGTCTTCACTCGGCCATGATGAGTCATATGCTGTAGACAGCATATGAACTTATCACCGTCGCCAGGTCTTCGGTCGGTCATGATAAGTTTATATGCTGTAGAGAGCATATGATCTTATCATGACCAAGCGAAGACCTGGCGACGGTCACAGGTAAAAAATTGGATGCGTACCATAAAACACACAAACCTGCTCGACGTGTTTCGGCTACACTACACCACTGAAGCCGATTCCGTTGCGGAGTCCGCCCGTAGAAGACTATATTCTGAGGGTCGAGAAGCTGAACTCGCACAACATTACGGCATTCGATTCCTTTGTCGTGCGAGTTTCCCCCGCCAAGCTGGAGACCTTCATGAGCGAAGAGACTTTTTCAGGACCAGAACCTTCAGGAGATTTCGTGGAAGATTACGAGACGCCCCTGCACAGCGCAGCATGATGCCGTCAACACATGTGTCTTAGTTTATACGTTTTTATATATTATATGTATGTTAGTCGGTAAGGCATGTATTCTTTGGGCCTGTATGTTGCACAAATTATTTTTGTGAAACTTCAGTTGCCTAAAATACATGATTTATTATTATTGTTATTATAAAAAGCCAGTCGTAGCTGTCGTAGCAATCTTTGGGAAGTCTTTGTGGGGTACGTCTTTCAGCTGATGATGATGATGAATTTATCATTTTACTATGTATTAAGTATTTACTTTGATAGTCTATAACGCTCTAGATATAATCGATGTGTTGACAAAGGCGGCGTGTCAGGCAGATCTCAAAACGTGTATTGTGCTCGACTCGAGCGCGATCTGTTTGCTGGTAAACACGGTGTTCCGACTCAATACACGCGGCCCGGTACGCCGGGAACGTTGCAATGGAAAACGGAGTGCCACATGGTTGACTTGACATATGATTTTGGTCTAATTTTTAGTTCAAATTTTAAAGAATAAACATAAAAATGCCTAGGTTGTACCTAACTTTGTATCTGAAATGTCACTACTGATGTTACTACTGTCGGATGTATTATGTTTATTTTTTGTTGTACCTGGCGTTTCATGTGCTTTTCAGCATCTAGGGGCACGGAAAGAAATGAGGTCCTTGCCGTCTGTATGTTATTGTTATTCCCCGGTATTATACTTTACATTGGCGCTTTGTGGAAGTTTCAATGATAAATTCGAAATAATTACGTATTATAGTTAACCTCAAATGTATTATCTACATAAACTCATTGTGGCTGGCTGCCTGCAGTATTGAAGGAAAAAGCAACTCCATGATAATATAACGAAATTGAACCATAAAGTTTCTGTTTGAACAATCAAAATAATACCCACCTACACCTACCAGTGGTTGTTAACTTTTGTTAACTAGGGAAGCTAGAGGTGAAACTAGGTTCATATACATACACTAAAGCTAATAAAATTCATAGGAAGAGCTAATTTCATATTGGTCGATTTCAGTATTGACCTCCTCGCATTGTAAGCGTTTTTTGGTGATGAAGTCACCAAAATAAGCTTACAATGCGAGCCAAATAAGAAAAGGCATGACTTTTCACGTGTAGTTTTAAAATAATCTAAAATATCACATTTTAGATTATTTTAAAACTATTAAAAACTAAGATAGATTTTTAATATTTAGACTTAGTTAAATCTCTCTATATCATCACGCCAAATCCCTTGCGGGATAGACAGAGAGTACAGAGTTCCAACAGGTTCTTTCCTTACAGAGCTCTCTGGCATCCTCCACTCTCATAGTTCGTCCCATACACGCTCGCCGGCTTCTCTTTGACTTGCTCTTCAGATAAGACAGGATCTTAGTTAATTAATGTAGTAGCAAAACGTTATGTACGCAAAATAATTTAGCTTTTAAATCTTCAACTGTTCTACTTTTCAAATCACATTTGTCAAGTCGAGGTGATTGACGTTCTTATACATACTTATTTGCATCGCATAGTACGTCACTTTACACCGATATTTAAGCCACGTATTTATTAGAGGACAAATGTTCCGCGGCACGCGTTGCTTTGTTCTCATGCGACGTCGCTTGACGTCTTGTGACATCGCTAGACTTGTTCCTTGTAGTCGTGTCGCTCATCAAAATCATCGTATGGCGATGTACTTTCAGTAATGCGGCAACCGATCAAAACTTTATGTCAGAGTGAATGATCCATTGTTTAGCATCTGGTGTCAGCTAGTGCAGCCCCTCGAATCCCCCGGCCCATGTCGCTTAAGGTGAGGAACAAACGTCACAGAGTACACAGTTATAAAAAGATCTTTTGGCCCGCGGCCACAATGTGAACTAACGTTGTTATCAAGAGAAATGTCACTTCATGACAACTCTGCGAAGAGTTGCCGTTTGTTATGAAATTTACCCAAGTTTTTTTTTAATTAGTAACCGAGTTGACTCGCGTGTTGAAATATTTCCCTGAAAGTAGTTAATTTTTACTAAATGATAAACCTAATTTCACACCGCCCTGTCACTGTCATCCACGGGCCAAAATATCTTTGTAGCACTATAAGTGTGTTTATACAACAATATGGGCGAACGATATATTAAACCGCTTGTGGCGCTTTGTGCTGCAACCGATTAAACAAATTGTCCACAGCAACGATTGACGAACGATTTGGCGCAGTGGTGAAGAGCTTAAGCCGCTCCGCCCACTAAGTCGAATATTCGCGGGTTCAATTCCCGCACGGGACAAATCTTTGTGTTACCCACAATTATTTTCACCTATGACACAGACAGAGAGACACAGGCTACGTATTTTATTAAAAAAAAACATGTGAGCGTGACATCGTTTAACGACGGCCTACATCTCTGGCGCAGCACATTTTCCCTAAAAAAGACGAAGATTTATTTACTAACGAACTTAGTCTCACTAGCTTCGACCTGCAAGACGGACCCTGTGTCGTAAATTTTGTACCTCGCAATTGAGACTGACAACAAAAGCCGCCAAAAAATGCTGCTTTATACAATATTTTAACTTAGAATAATAATAATCTAGAAGCCGCGGGCGTCCATCGGGATGAAGCATTAATTAGTACCTGCACGACCGGCGACCGGCGACCGTCTTATGGCGTTCCTACCTGCAACAATTCCGTCAAGCTCAAAAAGAAACGGAATGGGATTACATTTCATTTGTAAGTAGCGCAATCGGACATCGTATTTTTTAAATATTGTATATTATTCATAACTGTCACCGAAAATGATGCGTCCATTTTGTCTGTGTTGCCAATGCCGCAGTGTAATTTTTCCCTACTTTGTTTTAGTTTTTGTTTTAGTTGTTATAGTACTAACTTTCATTAATTTAGTTACTTAGTTACGATGACGAAAATGCTTTTACCACTTTTAATTGCTAAAAGCTGTATAAAATGACGCTTTTATATGTATGACGCAGTAGTAGATAGTTAAAGTCGTAATATAATTTTATTCCTAGTAGTATAATGATGAAGGCGGATGAATCATAGGCATACATTTTGCCGACGATGTTAGATACTAAATACATATTTCGCCACGTGGCGGTGGCAGAGGTGTACCGCGTACACCCACGTTTCAGACAATATTTAAAAACATGATTTAACAAAAGGGATATTAAATATAATATATTTTTTCCGTCCTAAGAATCGATTCCAGAACTTCCTAATTGTAACGCAACGACACAAACAAAAAAAAATTATTTACTTATAAAAAAAATAAACATTATTAACTTACTGCTACTGGAATCGTGTTTTATTTTAAGAACCTACTTTAATTACGTCTATTTTCTTCGTTAATATATATATAAAGATATATGTTACTGCTAGAAATAAACAATAATGAGTTTATAATTTCTTACTGAAGATTTACCCCAAAAAGTGATGAATCATTTTTCACTAGCAACATTATGCGGGTGGGTAGTGCGGTGAGTGCGGGACGTTTGTTGATTTTTTGGCTTCACTGCGCGACGTGCAATAACGACTGAACGCGGCTTGTGGATTATTGTTATTCTATGTATTTTAAATAACAAAGGCACCGGTGATTTGGATTGTGAGGCACGATGCATTCCAGATGGTAGCAATGCTTTGTTTTAATCTCTTGTTCGAAAGTTATGGATTTACGCGTGTCAAGTTTGTTGAGTTATTTAAATGAGATTGATAGGTTTGCCGAGCAAGATTATTTACTTTACTTTGTAAAGATAAGGCGCTTGAAGTAATGGATATGATTGGGGTTTGCACGATACGTGCTGTGAACGATAGGTGAAAACATGTACCATAGTAATTAATTTTCAAGTCATGAAGTTTTTTTAAAGTTGCCCCGCATAACGAATCATTTCTGTGTCGTAGATGTACAAACATGAAATTCCCGACACAAACACCCATACCGTTCCGTTACTATTCAGCAATTCATGTCACTGATAAATTATCATCAATTTTACAAAGACTTAGGTAATTTACACCACAAGGATAAATATGTGCGAATACTACAAATAAAGGAAGAAAAAAAAGGAAGACCACGTACACACAAACTAGAAAGTAGCGAAGAACGCTCCAAGTACCGAAATGCATCAGCTGAAGGGTTCTCAATTGGCAAGTGCCCGCGTCGTGTCCCACAAACACTGGTATCATCGTACCGATACTAGTATTGTGTATAGGGTCTACCTAGTCTACAAATGACAGGGCTGCCATAACGCATGGCTAATGATACCTGAAGGTCCAATCTATCAATAAAAATCCGCAAAAACTGAATTTTAACCGGCCGCCGACTTAATGTAGATGGATTTTGTACACTTTGACTAGAGTGTTACTATATCTGGTAAAGTTGATATAACAGGACAGTGGGATTAGATTGAGGTTGCTTACGTTTTTATTCATCACTGTCTCAATTTTTCTGACAACCGAATCTAGATCTATCCAGGTGTAAACAACAGACATGCCAACCCTATTCCATATCGCTCCAATCAAAGATAGAGCTTTTAGACTCGTACACCGAAAGTTGCTATGTCGCCGCTTTGTTCTACCTCCAAGTTGCGAATTTGTGGCAATGTTTTGTTCGCGATTCGATTTACGTTAGGTGTTTTCGGTAAAGTTTAATATCTGTAACCAACTTAAATTTGGATTCGGTAGTCGTTGTGTAATGTATGAAGTTTTATATTTATATTTAAATTTAACTGGTTCATAGTTAAAATAGAACTGGTATGATAAAGTTGCTACAGTACTCATAATATGGAAAAAAATAAGTTCAAACAAAATGCCTTATATTATTGAAGGCAGATTGAATGATCATAATCTTTTTACATGAAATTCCTCCTAAGCGAACGACGATACATTTCATGTATTTTTTGTGCTTATGAGGTCCTAGATGGGTTTTAGCTACAGTTGGACTTTGCAGGTGGCGCCGCACTTATCCGAGTTCGAAGCCGCGGAAAAATCTAATAGTTTTTAGACATCGGGTTTCATAAATTTATGTTATTAACGTTATTTTCTAATATTTGATAGTATATTAAGGAACCGTTCTCTCTCTAATACTTTCCAACTTCGGGTTTAAAATTAGGACGGTAGGATGTCCGATTTAGAAATTAATTGGGTCGTCCTTTAGAGAAAGAGAAATGTGCAAATTAACTGAACTAAAGGTATTTATATACGGTCAGCTCAGTTCAATTCGTTTATTAATCCCAATTATCGACCTCCAAATAGTCAGCATTGTTTGACACAATAACGACAATAACAATTTGCACAATAAGCTAATTCCAATATTCTGTTTGCTGAATAATCCGTGACAATTCATAAATATGCTTAATGGACCTGCCTAAAACTTTCAATAAACACGATCTTCCAATACTGAGAATTAAAGAATAACATAGATTGTACAATTATTTTGATTTGCAAATTAGGGACGTATCAATGGCAGAGTAATTTTGTACTTTCAGTGACAACTCGAGGTATAGAATTTTTCATATTTTTGTACATTACATGAGAAAGAAATAACTATTTCTCTTCAAATTAGAATGGATAATTATAACGGCTATAGGATTATTATCATGCAGCTTGTAAGTTTCTTATATACCTACTCTGTTTTTTCTTGCCAAATAACTTACGATAGTTCAGTCATAGTTAAATTAAATATAATTTAATCCGATGTATACTGCTGGGCTTTCGCAGCAGTTTAGGTTATAGAGATCTTTCTTTCACAATCAGAAGTGTGGCTATACTCCTTTATGCTGACCCATTGCAGATTGATGAAGGCAAATGGGCGTTTATGGTTGATATAACAAAGCTTTCTTATCATCATCGGCCGAAAGAGGCCTGCTGCAAGACAAAGACCTGTAGTCTATACAAATGGCAGCTTTTATATAATAGACGTCACTTTAATATTAAATCACGAAGCTCGAGTTAAAGCAGTATGGCACTTTGCACATAAACAGTTCCCATAAAGTTACTGTTATAATAAGTGATCAAACGAACTTACCTGAAGTGAAGTTCGATCATTATTATACGAAGTCCTTCGTTCGAAGATATAAACGATATTAGCAGCTCTCTCGAGTCGCTTGGCAACCGCGCGTCATTTAGCCAATTAAAAAGTCAACGCCGCCTCTATGGTATCTGTGGACATAACCTCTGCAAGCATTCCTTTTAGAAGTAGTACATTTCAACTTTACCAACGGGCAGGGCGGGTTGGGTACTTATATCTTCGAACGAAGGACTTCGTATAATAATGATCGAACTTCACTTCAGGTAAGTTCGTTTGATCACTTATTATACTGTGTCCTTCGTTCTCGATATAAACGATATTAGCAGCTGTTTAGAGCTATAAGGGTAAAGTTGAAGTATACCACATAAAGGTTTTTTTTTTTTTTTTGAGCGTGACCTCTAAAAAATAACATATCATTAGTATATTTGTACTATAACACATTCCCGTTCTTTGTTTTGCCATACAACGCAAACAACAAATATATACACCTATATTGTTTCTTACAACCAGTCTGTCTAACTTATTTAAAATAAATTTATATAATTAAATTCTATAACATATTATGTTATGTAGTGTAGATCCATCCCAACAAAACCTTGAAAGCACCTGTTATATACCTTTATACCACACCTGTTGTCCAAAATTCATTAATACCGGGTAATATTATTCAATCATTACTTATCAGATATCAGTGCAGTCTCTATCTGTTATGTCTTCTATAGAGATCTTTCTTCTATAGATATCTTCTATATAACAAGAGTTGAGGAATTGCCCATCTAGAGTTTTGTTTATATAAGATTAAATCCTTTATAATAATTCTTGTATCATTGACAACCATTATGAGACGAACTATGAGAGTGAAGAAAGCCAGGCAGGCATGCAAGGAAAGAACCCGTCGGAACCTTGCACTTTCTGCCCACCCCGCAAGAGATCTGGCTTCATAATATGGATAGAGATAGATAGATAGCTAGAAACCTTTACTGTGTACTAGACCTGAAAACAAAGTCTGTTAGTACCCAATCTATAACAATATGATACAAATATAACAGGGAAACCTATTTCCCCAATAATGTGTCTTCCAACTGTTTTTTGTCAAATGATCTCCTTTTGAGTACGGTACCAAACGAAGGCTACGAATTAACTTGGTGATTATAAGAATGGTTCTGCTATCATTACATATTTAATTTATGATTTTTTTTTTTTTTTTTTAATATCAACATTCGGCTATGGAGATTCGGCTACCACCAAAACCGAAAATTGGCCCTGGTGACATACAACGCACGCACATTGAGGACAGATGAGAAGCTAGTTGAGCTGGAAGAAGAGTTAAACAAGTTGCGGTGGAGTATTGTTGGTTTATCGGAGGTCCGAAGAGAGGGCGAGGACACGATAACCTTAAAATCCGGCAACTTGTTTTACTACCGGGAGGGCGAACAGCAGTCCCAAGGTGGTGTCGGATTTATCGTCCACAAGTCACTCATAAACAACGTTGTGTCCATCACTAGTGTGTCGAGCAGGGTAGCGTACCTGATACTCAGAATATCCAAAAGATATTCGCTGAAGGTCATACAGGTCTACGCACCGACCTCGGCATACTCAGATGATGAGGTCGAAGTTATGTATGAGGACATTAGTAGAGCCATACATACTTCCAAAACACACTTTACAGTGGTTATGGGTGACTTCAATGCGCGGCTGGGCAAACGGGGCGATGATGAGTTGAGAGTGGGGCAATTTGGATATGGGCAGCGCAACCCCAGGGGTCAGAGGCTGGCCGAATTTCTGGAGAAGGAGGGACTCTTTATGATGAACTCTTTCTTCCAGAAGCCGTCTCATAGGAAATGGACCTGGATGAGCCCTGATGGTTTCACAAAAAATGAGATAGACTTCATCATGAGCACCAAGCGACAAATATTTAATGATGTCTCCGTGATTCACAGGGTAAAAACCGGCAGTGATCACCGAATGGTCAGAGGCACATTAAATATTAATGTCAAAATGGAAAGATCGCGTCTGATGAAGTCTACGCTCCGACCTTCTAATACACATATCCAAAACCCCGAGAACTTTCAACTCGAATTGTCAAACCGCTTCGAATTGCTAGACAGCAGCGCATCAGTGGACGAAATCAACAATAGGTTGGTAGAGACTGTCCATACTGTCGGGTCTAAGCATTTTAAGCCCCACCGTAAAAATAGGCCTCAAAAGCTATCCGACTACACCCGAAACCTTATGGCTGAGCGACGTACCATGAGACTCCAAACCTCCGATGATGCTAAGTCCTATAGGCAGCTCAATGGACAGATACTGAAGTCCTTGCGACACGATCTACGGTCCTTCAACACAAGACGTATTGAGGAGACCATAAAGCAGAACAAGGGCTCCAAAGTGTTCGCAAGAGCCGCGTCGATTGGGCAAAGCCAGTTGACGAAGCTGAAGACGGAGGACGGAAACGTAACGTCGAATAGGTCAGAGGTGCTCAGGGAGATAGAGAGGTTCTATGGACAGTTGTATACCTCAGTAGCTGAACCTATTGTTGACTTGGTAAAAGACCCAAGAGCCAAGCTAACCCGACACTACACTGAAGATATCCCGGACATCAGCCTGTACGAGATTAGGATGGCTCTCAACCAACTTAAAAACAACAAAGCGCCGGGTGAAGACGGAATTACTGCAGAGCTTCTGAAAGCGGGCGGATCGCCGGTACTTAAAGTCCTTCAGAGGCTGTTTAATTCCGTCTTGCTCGAAGGAAAAGCGCCGGAAGCATGGAACAGGGGTGTGGTGGTACTCTTTTTCAAGAAAGGTGATAACACTTTATTAAAGAACTATAGGCCCATCACACTGCTGAGCCATGTTTACAAGTTGTTTTCGAGAGTCATCACGAATCGTCTCGAACGCAGGCTTGATGATTTCCAGCCTCCCGAACAAGCCGGTTTCCGGAAAGGCTTTAGTACCATAGACCACATACATACGCTGCGGCAGATTATACAGAAGACCGAGGAGTATAATCGGCCACTATGCTTGGCGTTTGTGGACTATGAGAAAGCCTTCGATTCGATCGAGACTTGGTGGTTCTTAGATCTCTCCAGCGATGCCGCATTGACTATCGGTACATCGAAGTGTTGAAGTGCTTGTATAATAACGCCACCATGTCAGTCCGAGTACAAGGGCAGTGCACGAAGGCGATCTCCATAAAAAGAGGAGTAAGACAGGGAGACGTCATTTCTCCGAAACTGTTTACGGCCACCTTAGAGGACGCCTTCAAGCTCTTGGAATGGCGAGGACTTGGCATCAACATCAATGGCGAATACATCACTCACCTTCGATTTGCCGACGACATTGTGGTCATGGCGGAGTCGCTGGAAGATCTAGGACGAATGCTCGGCGACCTCAACAGAGTATCTCAACAAGTGGGTCTTAAAATGAACATGGACAAAACGAAAATAATGTGTAACGTCCATGTCGTACCCACCGCACTCACCGTTGGGAACTCTACTCTTGAAGTTGTCGACGAATACATTTACCTGGGACAGGTAGTCCGGTTAGGTAGGTCCAACTTTGAGAGAGAGGTCAATCGACGAATCCAACTCGGCTGGGCAGCGTTCGGGAAACTGCGCAACATCTTCTCATCCAAAATACCTCAGTGCCTAAAGACTAAAGTTTTTAGTCAATGTGTGTTACCAGTGATGATATATGGATCAGAGACGTGGTCTCTTACAATAGGTCTCATAAAAAAGCTCAGAGTTGCTCAGCGAGCTATGGAGAGAGCTATGCTCGGCGTTTCTCTACGTGATCGAATCAGGAATGAAGAGATTCGTAGAAGAACCAAGGTCACCGACATAGCCGTTAAGATTAGCAAGCTGAAGTGGCAATGGGCGGGCCACATAGCGCGAAGATCGGACGGGCGTTGGGGCAGAAAGATTCTAGAGTGGAGACCACGTATTGGCAAGCGCAGCGTGGGACGACCACCTGCCAGATGGACCGACGATCTTGTGAAAATCGCAGGAAGTCGTTGGATGCAGGTGGCATCGGACCGGTTACGCTGGAAAGCGATTGGGGAGGCCTATGTTCAGCAGTGGACAAGTATAGGCTGAGATGATGATGATGATGATGATGATTCGGCTATATTTAATGTTAGTTATATTTTTAATCTTTAAAGTTGTACATATATCAAAATTAAATTTTTTTTTTTGTACTAGAGGCCTTTGTACTAATGAACTTATATGGAATTAAGTCCGGTGAAGCTGTAAAGGCCTCGCGGCCATCAGCGTACATCACTCACACACACACCTTATCTGGAGATATTCCTCCCATAAGGCTATGTGCTTTACCTATATAATCTCGCGCCCCCCCCCCCCCCCAATTTTAGAGTCTGGAACGAAGGGCAGTACTAATGCGTGGTAAACAAACATAACCTACCCCAGTGTTATTACTATACCACTATTATTAATTCAATTTAAATTTCGAAACTATCCCGGAATCATTTTCATGTTCTGAGTGTGCGCCGACAAATAAATCCTTGGCTACATAAATATTTATGTATTACTTAACGATTCGTTCCTGCGCAATAACGCCCGCGAACGTTCGTTTTGGCAATACGATTGGACCACTCCTGAACCAATTACATTACTGATACTAAAAATACTAAAAAATACACTCCTAATTTAGTAATAACTTAAGAAGCGAATAAGTTACAGTCGACTAAACCGAACCATGGGTTACAACTGTATCATATTGGGAATCCTATTCATAACTGAATTATTTCATACCATGAAATTTTCATTTCATACCACACTTCCTTTGCTTCTTTGTATGTGACTGTATTTATAAGTAAAAACAAAAATTGCAATGGGTAACTTTCTAGTTAGTTCTAGATGTCCAACCGTGAGAATTGAGTGTTACTCAACTTATTATTATGTATCCCCCATTAATAATAAATAAATAATATCAAGTTCCTTAGGACTTAGATTATTGCTGATACTACATAATATTTATCATACCTGTGATAAGAATATACTTTTGATTATTCTTGTTTAAGATAATCCATACTTTCAAATACTGTAACTCAATATTTCATCCACCGTAGCTTGTCAACATAATATCATTAAATTTTCAAATGGATATTATTATCAAGTCATTTGCATGACTTTATTTTCTTTTTATATATAGATACCTATTTATAAGATACATGTAACATGTGGATGTAATAATTTAAGTATAACAATACCAAAATTGCAAATTTTTGTATGATATCTCAATCCAATATTTTTTACTGAAACACCTTTAAATAAATTACAACATATATAATGCTCTAAAACCAACTTGTTACTTTAATGGTAGCAGTTTATACTTGTGTTATCATAACTATACCAAAAAACATCACTGGTGTTCAAAATAACTGTACACATTCCAAACTAATTACAAAACTATTTTTTATAGTTATTAATTTCTTGAATAATCTTATTTAATTACATATTATTTATTGATTATCATATGATCAAACAAAAAAACAGTAAAAACATCTAATTCTCCAAATCATGAATTGATGTATAGCTTTCCATTGTGTGTGCCTCAAATTTCTAATATTATTAAGTACACTATAATTGATGCAGGAAATAATCAAGAACCCAAAACCATTGAACTCATTACATGATAGAAAACTGAATAGGTACTAATAAATTTTCTATTAGTATATTTATTACGACTGTAAGGTCTGACGTGTTAGCATTAAGTTTTTATTTTTATTTTTAATAAAAATAGCTATAAATTATATTTCAAATTATTAAACAATAGTGTTTCTAATAATAATGTTTCTATACATAATGTTAAACATATGTAGGACAAGATTCACTTGTCTGAAGTGCAAGTACTTGCACAAAAACCAATAAAATTATGTTTGTCGTTGAAGGCATTATTAGTGTCATATATACATACCACCGTCAGTGAATACCTTCAGCCTCCAAAATTATGGCTTCTTTGTAAAACCCATGTTGTATTCCTGATAGTTTTTCAGCAACTTAAAAACCAAGTCCTTGTGTAAAATGCCTATCATGCTTTTTGTACCTCACTTTCTTTGGTAGGAGATTTCCAATGTCCAACGTGATGTTGTTTTTGGTGAACTGATAGGTACACTGTGACTTAATATTTCCATACCCAGGATGAGGATTGTTGTTCTATATTGGTTACAACGGTGGTCGATTTATGAAATTTTAACTACTGGTTATGACTAGCTAGTTAATAATTCCATATTGATAATCCACTATATTAACACTCCTTTTATGCAAAATATATACTGCTGACCTTAAAGGTTCTTATCTCAATAAAGGTTTCATGACTGTATTGTTAGGATTAATCTTTTCTGGCTACCCTGCAAGGAGTCTAGGTTGATAATATTGAAAGATAATTATTAGTTCTATGTTAACTGGATAGACCAGGTATTTTATATTATCTTTTAAGTATCTTTGTGCATAACACAAATTATCCCACAACCTGCCTGCCGCAGCATCGGTAGGATAAGATATTATATTTGGAATGTATCCACAGTCCTGTTGCTTGTCAGTTACAACAGGCATTGCCATTAGTATATTACTTTGGCTTATTTGGTTATAAACCCTGTTCAGGAATAAGTATTGCTGGATTTAACTTTTTTAATACAAGTACTCATAATTTTGCACAATTCTTTGTGTAATAAGCTCCAGTTTGGGCTATTTCAGTATTATTATACAAGTATGTCTAATAATGAAATCAATAAAAACACTGTGTTTCTGCAAAGGAGTGACTTTTGTTATTAATAATGTATTGTTATACATAAACAATGTCACTTTAATTACCCTTTCAGTAAGTCTCCTTTTGGAGATATAATATGACAAATTGCTTATAGTTTATAGCAATAGTCTTTGTATTTACTGTTTTAGGCATGTTTAAGGTATGTATTTTAGGTAACATTTTTGATTCTTACCATTATAGAAATGTGAACTGCACAGGAACACCTCATGGATGAAACCTATGAGTAGTATGACCTTCAGCACATATCTCGTATGGGCCCCAAGTCTTGCGGATCACGCCGATGTATCTCGTACACCACTCGTGTCCTTGAATTATCGTCAAGTCTTGCGGACCACGTCGATGTATCTCGTACATCACCCGTGTCCTTAAAATGCCATCGATCCTGAACAATCATCATAATTGATGAACGTCCCCCTAATTTCTCTTATTGGAGGTATAACATTGCCAATTTATAGACGGTTAATCATCGTTTCCAGGTATATTTCGTGTTAAACTGTTTGTACACGAATAGGGACGTAGACTTCATAAGTTTACTTTTCGGACGACGAAGCTTTCCCAAATTTTAATATGACGAAACTCACGTCTCCAAATATTAGATATTATATAAATAAACAAGTTAAGCTGAAAACACCACAACAAACAACTATCGGTTGATCTTTTTAGAATGTACTTCTTTGCCAGGACGTAAACTTTTCTAAATTTGCCTATACGATGTTTTAAATTTATTTCACAAGGTCACTTGAGTATATTACAACCTTTTTGTTATATAATCTCAGTGCAATAACAAGTTATTAAATTAAATGTCGTCCAAAAACTTTATTACAAAGCGTCGGCTGCCGCGCTTTCAAAAGAATGCTTGCAGAGGTTATGTCCACAGATACCATAGAGGCGGCGTTGACTTTTTAATTGGCTAAATGACGCGCGGTTGCCAAGCGACTCGAGAGAGCTGCTAATATCGTTTATATCGAGAACGAAGGACACAGTATAATTACGAATTGAAATAGCATCAGTGCTTCCTTAAATACACTTAAGCACTATTTGAGGAGGAAACACTACTTAGCATCGCCCAAGCAGGTATTTACGAAAATAGAGCATAAATAATATTAGGGGCGTCTTTGGTTGAACTTATAGGCAAAGGTATAAATAGTACATCCACAATTCAGGTATATTTGGTACTAGAGTGACAGGAGGCAAGTCTGTCACCTCTTTCGAAAATGTATTAGATTCTCTCAATATGGAACTTTTCTCACAACATTTTGCTTTACTATTAGAAGTAAAAGTTGGAAGTTAAATCTAGAGCCTCATGAATACAAGGCATGAGTTCCACCAACTAAGTTATTACGGGAAAATGATCAGCTACATTTATTTTTGCCCATCCCTTTGGGAGTATTATTAAGATATAATCCTGTTTAAGTGAATCTACATGTGATCGTTTAAGGCTGTTTACGAGTCTCAAGTAGGAAGCGAGCTTTAAACTTCAACGTTGGACGTGGACTATACACAGCTTTATATAATACTCCAAAATTCCAACTCGCATACTTTGAAACAAGTTGTTTGTACATCGCACACAAATATGACAATAATGCTACTGTCAAGAGTTCGAGAGGAGCTGATGTGGAAATGTTATATTTTTAAAGGTTGCAAAGCATTTTCTTAAATCGTTGCAAGAGGATTGAGAAAAGAAGAATTATTTAAGCGAGCAGTCTTGATATAAATTTACCTAAAATAGCTAAAAACGAACAGATTGACGTTAGCGACGATACTATCGAGATAATATGCTATCCCTTTCACACTACCAATTTACTAGATAAAAATGAACATAATAGCACGTTTTCTCTACTAATTTACATTAACTGTTCGTGTTTGGGTCTCAGATATTAGAACGGGAACGGAGTTCAAGGAAACTAGTATTCTAAACGTTCACATTTTTATAGTAAAAATAATAAATAACACATTTCATGATTATCATGATGATGAAACTTTCTGTATCTGTTCGCTGAGTGTAGACAATATATTGCTAGAAAAAACCTTCGCTTTACTAAGTACGGAATTCCCTCACAAATTGAGATGAGATTAGGTCATACTTTACTATGCGGACTCAGTGTGGATTGTAGAGCGGGTTGAGTGTAGGCCTGTTCTTTATCATGGCATTTATCCCAGTCCATCCCTTAGTTCCTCCATTTGTCGGCCACTTTTATGGTGTCATTGCACCATCTACAGATTTGATTTAGGGATATAGATAGACAAATCGATCCATCTAGTTTATGATCTGCCTTTAGACGTTCTACGTTTATTTTCTAGTCCACAAGCAAGGTTCGTCTAGCATTTATCCGCTTGATGAATCTTCTTAACCGCTTAGACAACTAACTTAATAATCTTGTTAGTATCTAGTTGCATTTTACTAACATAAGCAAGAAAAGTCGGAATGCTACACACATGGAGCGAAGCTTAAGGATACTTAACTTAATTAATAATTATTTTAAGAACTTCGTAGGAATTATGAGCTTTGTAACTTTAGGAAGGCGTCATTGACTAATGGTGTAAAACTAATTGTTAACTTTGATCATGCAACTTATTTATTCGAGTTCCTACTGTTACGAAAATAAAGCTTATCTTGATGTTGTTCCAATGTAAGAAAAGATGCAGATAAAGTAATTATATAATGAAAATTACGAAAATTCTATTTCCAACATTTTCCTCAAATTTTGTCTGGCCACGATGTTTTAGTTATTCCTTCAATTTATACAAATTAACTTTTTTAACAAATCGTTACCCTAATATTAATATCCATGAAAAACACTGAAAATTTCACAAAATGTAAATTTAAAATAATATACCGTGAAACATAAACTGTAAACATTTCATTTCACTGTTTGTAATATTCGCAAAGAATTTAATGCATACAATTTTATATGCAGATTTTAAAAAACAACTCTCTTTAAATATCTAGGCGCTTTCGCATTTAAATAATTACTTCCATCTGGAATCTCGTGTGGCAATGGACAATTTTATTTACAGGTTTTAAATAAGTTTACGTTCTTAATTACATTTAATTTGGAACTGTAATTTTCCAGAAATTAATTTGAGCCATCAAAAGTTCAGTTGTTTGGTGTATCATATGGGCGCAATTTAATTATTATATTATATATTATTATTATATTAATAATATTTATTTGTTTCTTCACAAAGGTTATCAGGTCTTAAAAGTTAGTACATAACAGCATGCTCAAACTGAACTCCTTTGTGAGAGGCTGGTTCCTGCACTAGGTAAACCTGTGTTACAGGTAACCAGGCTCTCATCCCTTAAACAAGTACTGCATTAATAAGTAGAAAGGTGAAGAAATTAAAAGGAACATTCTCTTAATAAGAGTAAACTAATCATAGAGTTAGATCGATAATTAAATTATAAATCGATAATTAAGTGACTGTGTGTATGTGTGTGTGTGTATGTGTGTGTGTGTGTGTGTGTGTATGTGTGTGTGTGTGTGTGTGTGGGTGTATTTGTGCACACATGTGCAAGAAAGAAGAACGGTAAGCGCGATTCTGGAGAGATTGTGTACTAAGTGTATATTAATTATAAATACAGTCATTAGTAGGATTAGTAATCAAAAAGTAATGCGGACTGTATAAGATTAGCAAATGGGGATAAGGAGGTCTTCTGTTTTCGTATAGGACAAACAATGTAACCATTCCGTTACTACTTTCTTCAGTTTAAACTTGGTTAGGGTATAAATGGATAAGATAGCGTTAATTTTGTTATATAAGTACGGTCCAAGAAAACAGAAAAATCTGTGTGAAAAACTAGTTCTAAATAATGTGGATGGACAAATAGCATTTATTCGACGTTTGGTAAAATAGGTTAAGGGATTAAAGTTTTGGCATAAATGAGTTTTAATAACGATATTATACACGAAGAGTTGGCGGACAGTGAGAACATTTACTTTTTGGTAAAGGTTTGTGGTAGGGTATAGGAAGGGAAGAAAATAGGAAACTTTAAGTACTGCTCTCTGCGCTCTTTCCAGGTGAATTAAGTTTGACTTCGAAGTACCACCCCAAGAAGTGATGCAGTATGTCAGAATAGATTGAACTAAAGCAAAATATGTAGTTTTTAGGATTTTTTCATCAGATATATGGCGCAAATTTTTAAAAATGTATATTAACTTTCTTGTTCTTGCAGTCAGTAAATCAATATGGGCTTCAAAGTTTAGATTTTTATCAATGATGACTCCAAGATATTTTATTTTCTCAACAGGAAGAATTGGTAAGCAAGAGCAGTTAGCGTTGTAGTTGGGGCAGGTATGTGCTATGATATGTTGGGGTAATCCATGGTTATTATTTCTGTTCTTGAGAGCAAAAGCTATGTATTTCGATTTATCGATGTTTAAAATCAAACGGTTAGAGCTGAGCCATTTGGTTACCTTATTTAAACCTTCTTGCGCATAACTATAGGTTTCTTTCCATGTATCACCTCGAAAGATAAGCGCTGTATCGTCTGCGTAAGCAATGATCTTTCCATTTTCAAGTGGTAACTGGCAGAGATCATTTATGAAGACTAAAAATAGCGTGGGACCCAAAATACTTCCCTGCGGAACACCTACAGTAATAGGAAGGTCCTCACTTCGGATACCATCAAGTAGAACACGTTGTGTTCGGTCCTTGAGGTAATTTGAGAATAACTGTAATTGAGTGCCACGTATACCTAATAGTTGCAACTTGTTGAGTAGTATAGGGACAGAAACCGTGTCAAAAGCTTTTGCCAAGTCTAAAAATATCGTAATTACTTTTTTCTTCTCATCCATATTTAAGACTATGTTGTGCGTTAATTCGTGAACAGCATCGCCTGCAGATTTTTTTTTACGGAAACCAAACTGTGAGCTGGCTAACAGATTTTTTCCTTCTAAATAATTAACAAGTCTCTGGTTGACAATTTTTTCTAAAATTTTTGAAAAGGCTGGTAATATAGAGATAGGTCGATAGTTGCTGACAAGGCCTCTGTCACCACATTTGAATATTGGGTGGATAAGAGCTCTTTTAAAAGCAGTGGGGAAAACTCCGGTAGAAAAAGACAGGTTGCAGATATAACTAAGCGGTTCTAATAGGATACTTTTATATCTTTTAATGAAATAGTTAGAAATGTTATCTAGACCAATGGCGCAGTCACTTTTGACGTTGTTTATTATAATTTCTATTTCTTTTGGATCGGTTTGTAGTAAAACAAAGGAGAGAGTTTGGGATGGGGACTGAAAAAGGATGGAAGAGCTTACAGAGTTAGTGCCTTGTGCGCTTTTAGCTAAGTTGTTTCCTATATTTACGAAATAATTATTAACTGCATTTGCTGACTCTAAGGGGTCGTTATTAGTAATTAGACTAGTTGTAGGGATTATTTGCTTAGTTGTATGGGTTATTGTTTTAATTGCTTTCCAAAGTTTTTTGCTATTGTTTTTGGCTTTAGCTATTTCATTCTTCTCATATTCTCAAGTATTACTATCAGCCAAAGCTATGTTGTCTAGATCGTGATGAATATCATTAACGTTGGGATCGAATTTTAATATTTAAAATTACCACGTTATTGGAACTCATAATACCAAGGTTACATTCAATTGATTTGGTAATTGAAAGATGGATACTTGTTACGATATGATGCAATTGCGCCGAAATGTGCAAGTTGCGTTGCTTGTAAGTTAGTTTGGGCGTTATGTTGGGGGTTTTAAATGTAAAGAATCTGCGCTTGATGAGAATAATGTGAGTTTTATTATTACATACGATAAACGTTTTTTGTCTGGTGAGTAAGTGTATGTGCATAGGTGTTAGGAAATTAAAAGTGTAACAAAATATACTATAAACTATTAAAAAATAATTCAAAGAAACTTGAATGACGTCTAGTCACAGTTTGTGGCGCAGATTAGATATATCGTCTTCACTGTTTATGCGGATAATAGGTAACTCTTCTTTCTGGCGCATGTATACTTTCCCATATGCGGTCCAACAGCTTGAATAATGGTTAGTTTTTGCAAATTCTCTAGCTAAGTAGAATAATCGTCTTGATTTAGTGGTTAAATTGTCCGTAATAAAAACTGGTGATGGTATTCCCTGTATTTTAAAATGGCTTGTGTTTATTTTCTGGTCTTTTGGCTTATCTTTATTGAACTGAACTACTGACTTAATGACATTTTCTTTACGAGTCGACGTTGTAAATTCAACAATAATAGGCCCCGGTTTGTTCTTTGTTGCGATTCGAAAAATATCTCGAATTTCGGAGTCTATTATTGGCTGGTCTATCACTTCACCAAGACACTTGATATGGGACTGCAGATCTATTTTAGTTTCTGATTGGGCTTTCGGAATGTTGCGAATTTCAATCGACGATGATTTCAAACTACGCTCTAGCTGGTCGACCTTATTTTCAAGGTTAAGTATACGGGCTTTATAAGCCGAGTTTTCTGTTACAACTGTATCCACTTTTTTTAGTAAGGTATCATACATAGTTGATAAAAACTCCAAAGATTTGAGGGATTCATTATTCTGTAGTTTAATTGTTCCAATATTATTTTTCAGAGAAGTAAAATCCGCCTCTTGTTTCCTCTGTATATTATGGAGAATCTCTTTAAGCTCACAGTAACCCACATCCTCATGGTTGTCTTTAGTCTTCCTAGTAGTGTCTGAGGGCGTTTGGGCACTATTTGTCATTTTATTTGAAGGTGTATTGAAGTCTTGCGAGATATTAGCCAGTTTTTGAGGCTGCGCATTGGTTGGTGTGGGTGGTTTGCGTTTAGCCGGCATTGGGTAAAATAAATAGGTACCAGAAAAGCAGAAGCGCTGAGCAGATATTGTCTACAAAATATAGTAATTTGTGTATGGGGGGTCTATCAAGTTGGTTGGGACGCTACGTTTGAGAACAAAATTTAGTTCCGTCCAGCGTAGCAAGACCGCCCCTTAAAATTGTAGGTAACAAAAAGCGTCGTCGCACTTTTGCCTATATCATAGACAGAGATAGAGCGTAGTTATTTGGCAGTGTGTATAGCAATGTTTCACTCACTATGTGTGCGGTACGTGTAGATTTTCGAGCGAGAATTCCTTTTTTTCATGCACTCCTATTTTTTGTTAATGATTAAAGTAGCAGAATTTTCTACAAAATTAATTTAAAATCACTGCTTAAACACGTCTGAACACCTCAGCGATCCGCGGGGGAGAGGAAATTAAAAATTATTTTTGGGAAAACTTGAAAACTTAAGGTCTTGGTTTAAATGGAAATTATACATTCGTTAAGAATGGTCATTTAGGAGATGAGAAGTCGATTAAAATTTAATGTGATATTTGCAACTTTAGTAAGCGCAGCTAATTTTTGGTTTGTCAAGTTCTTTTGAGTTTATTACGAAATTAATGAATAAAATAATTCATGTAGGTACGAGATGAATACTAAAAATATGTAAATAGAACTATACAAGTTTAACTGTTGTTAAACTGTTATCTTATGTTGTATTAAAAAACTTTATTTGTTCTATTCGCATCCACTACTTAAATTTACTAATGGACACGTTATAGGATATACATCGGACTATGTTACACTAATTTTTCAGCATACAGAAGTACGTATATCGCTACTGTTACCTATAAGCGGCGTCAATAAGTGGGTGCAGAAATAAGTTTGTGCACAGGAACGCTGTAGTTTTTTATACGCTTCTGCCAGATATTTACATACCTTCTACTTCTTCTTCTTCAGTCGAAAGACGTCCACTGCAGGACAAAGGCCTCCCCTAAAGACCGCCACAACGACCGGCTTTGTGCTGTACGCATCCAACTTCTACCCGCGACCTTCACCAGGTCATCGGTCCATCTTGTAGGGGGCCTACCCACTCCACGTCTTCCGGTACGTGGTCGCCATTCGAGAACCTTTCTGCCCCAACGGCTGTCAGTTCTACGAGCGATGTGCCCTGCCCACTGCCACTTAAGTTTAGCAATTCTGAGTGCTATGTGACTTTCGTCCTCCTGCGGATCTCCTCGTTTCTGATTCGATCCCGCAGGGTAACTCCGAGCATAGCTCTCTCCAGCGCCCTTTGGGTGGCCCTTCTTATGAGGCCCATCGTAAGCGACCATTACATACCTTATTACAAAGTATTAGAATCTTGCCGCTGTTATACGTAATTTTAACTGCCGTGGTCCGAGAAGCGCTCTTTAAGTTACATAGCCCCATTTGTTTGGCCAATCAAGTTGAAAGCATAGCGGGAACTTTCCGCTGTTAAAAGACGAACTAGCGTCGTCGGTGTATATCACTAGAGCTGCGAACTTCGCTTTGGTTAGGACACAGCTCGTTTCTTTCAATGTAACAACGCCTTATTTTTTCTTGCGAGTGGTAGTCTGTTACATGTGAGCAGGGAGTGAAAGCATTCCATTTACTGTTTTTGGAAGAGTTATTTAGGGTCATTTACTGCTTCGTTCTTCTCTTTTTCTTTTTTTAAGTATCGTAGCCCCTCACTAGGATAGCGTTTACAAACATGAAAATTCACGTACAACACAAATATCAAGACTGAAACAAATATTTGTGGGTCACACAAATATTTATTCCGTACGGTAATTGCACCCATGACTATCCTATCTATTGGGCGGAGCGCCTTAAGCCCTTAACCACTGCACCAAATCGTTCTGTTACATCGCTAACTCTATATTGCTAAATTGTTGAACAGCAGTTCCCATATTACTCCATTTCTGATAATACCAATCAGCAATATATGCCTTTATAAACTTCGAGTTTTTTAACAAAAGACAGTCACTGTTCATTTGGTAATTAGTCTAATTGCTGCCCAACTAAGGACCTGGTTTTTGCCTGCCGGTTGGCTCATTAGTGAAAACTAAGCTACCAAAGGAGGTTGAATTCGGCAAAGACCTTCAGGAGGTCTCGCGTGTGATCGACAAAAGTACCGCGTTACCAGAGGATTCAGTTATAATAATTGTGGAACAAATTATAAATAGGTGTCTAGTAAACTAGTTGTTTTTTTTAATGAAAACTGAGTGCCCGGACCTAACAGTTGTTTGGTTTAGTAGTGTAGGTTGTTGGCAATCATAAGGTCCTAGATTCAGATACCGGGTCAGATACAGTATTTTTAGGATTACTAGTTGTAAATTTATGCTGTTTAAAGACGTACTATCGTCGTCTGTGTATATCACTAGAGATGCGAACTTTGCTTTGTTTATAATACAGCTCATTTCTTTCAATGTAACATCAACTTATTTTTTGTCTTACAGTGAAATAACGGAACATTTCACTGCTTCATTCGTCTAGACTAGTGTTGTAAACTTCGCTCTGTTTCTGTGCTTATAATTGGCAAATTGGCAGACATGACATCACCATAAATTATTATTAGGGAAGCTTACTCACTTAAAAAAAAGCAATTATAGTTCGTTTCTTTCATTGTAACATCGACTTATTTTTTTCTTGCGAGTGGTAGTTTATCACATGTGATTAGGGACGGAAAGCATTTTTGGTTTGGTCGCAGGTTTGGTCAAATAGCCGACGGAGCGCGATGAAAGCGCGGCAGAAGCGCTCGGCTAGTTCGGTTGTGACGTTTGCCGTCGCGCCGAGCGGGGCAGCGCTGTGTGGCGCCTCCCGTACATTTCAGTACATTACAACTCCCCAAGTCGCGCCACCGTCGCCTTCCCATCGCGCTGCGTCGGCTATGTGGCGAAACCTTAACTTTTTTGGAAGCGTTATTTAGAGAAATCCTACCTTGTTAGTCTAATAATGCAAGCTGTTGGCAATGTTAAGGTCTTGGACTCGAATATTAGGTCGGATAAAGTATTTTTAGGGTTCCTAGTTGCAACTTTTCACTGAAAAAAGAGGGATTGCCGTCGTCTGTGTATATCACTAGTATGTTGTGAACTTCGCTTTGTTTAATAATAAAAAAAAAGTTTATTTTGCAACGCACAATACAGAGATAAGATTGAATATTACACGGTGCAAGTACATGATGGCATAAGTAAATATGGTAAGTACCTATTAAAAGAGGCGGAACAACTTTAAAGTGCATTACAAAATAGGTCCTAACTCAGCAGGTTTGCTGGCTGTGGACAGCCAGAGCTGATCTTTCGTTAGTACCTTTTTGCAGGACCGTTGACGTCACGGCATCACACTTTATTATTTACGAATTAACAAAAGACAAATAATAGAGAAAAAAAAATGACAAAAATAGAAAGAAAAAGAAAAAAAATGAAATGTATAATGAGGCCTATCATTGTTTTTTTTATTGTGCGTTCCAGCTACCATAAGTATCACCCGAAATTTTCCATCAGCCTATTACCTTGTGGAAAAGATAAATGTTTAAATGTTTCACACACGAACATGAGCGTTACGGTCGGCTACTGGATCGCACTATTATATCACTCGACCACACTAGGTACCGGACACGCAGCAAAATATATATATATATATATATATATATATATATATATGTACAAAAAATATTGTACGTGTCAATTACTACCTGCATTAAAATATAAAATAAAGAAACATCTACAATTTTTGGCTTCTTTCTTATGATTTGCGTGATTGTGTGTACTGACATGACTTGGTAATAATAATAAGTGGTATCGAGGTACATCTATTGATCTTAGATGATGGAAACAATTTCTTCACGATAGCAAAAGGAATGTACACTGACCAGTAAGTATAAATTTATTACATTGAAAGGTTATTACGATCCTAAAACTTATTATCTATTTGCCAGCACACGGTCTCCTTATATTAAGCTGGTGTCATGCATGCAAGTTTCTTGCCCGTTCTGATGGACAATAAAGATTTTTTTGATTTTATTTCTAATATTTCGAATATTATATTGCAGGTTCCTCAGCGGCGGTGGAATATTATTCCAACATTTAGTGGCAGCGTAGCGGAAACTACCTTTAAAAGCAGCAGAGCTATGGCGCTCAGATGCAAGCTGCAGAGCACACTGTCGAGACCCAGCGGGCCTCTGGCTCGATAACCAGGACAGCTTTTCGTAGAGATACGTTGGCGATTTATGTTTCATAGATGAAGCTTTCTAAAATGTTTCATTTTAAGAATAGAGTGTTTGTTAAGATAAGTGCCAAGTGTGCCCTTAACGGAATGTTAAAGCAGAAGCGAGCACAGGCATTCTGAAGGCCTTGTATGATTTTATGTGTTGTGCTAGCAGACGGAGGTAGGTAAGGAAAGAACCTGTTGGAACTCTGTACTCTCTGCCTACCCCGCGAGGGAGCTGGCGTGATGATATAGATAGATAGATAGATAGCTAGCAGACGTGGGCCAACAACTGTGTCCATATAATTTAGCTTAGACAAAATAAGTGACTCGATCAGTTGAACACGTATATCTTCTTTTATGTATGGCCTCATTTTGTACAAAACTTGTAGTCTGTAGAAACAATTCCTGGCACAGTTTGCAATGTGCTTTTCGTAGCGTAGCTCACAGTCCATAAGTGAACCCAGATTGCGAGCCTCATATACACGCTCAAGGGGTACCTCCATAAGCTGAACACTCAATGATGGGCTGAGTCTCGACAACTGGTGCCTATTACCGAAGACCAAGTATTTAGTTTTACAGAGGTTTAACGTCAGACAGTTGCTTACAGACCATGCAGAGATTCTAGCCAGGTCCTCATTGACTTTCTTGATTGCACAGTCAATTTCAGTTGGTTTACACGAAAAATGTATTTGTATGTCATCTGCATACATGTGATATTGGCAATGCTTAATATGCCTAGTTATATCCGCAAGATATAAAATAAACATTATTGGTCCCAATATTGATCCCTGCGGCACACCCCGATTAACTGTCATTGTATCAGATATTGCTGAAGAACCATCATTACGACCCAGTTTAACACATTGGACCGGATTATTAAAATAACTGTTAAACCATAGAATAGCTTCGCGGTCAAAATCATAATCAATCAATCAATCAATCAATCAGCCTATCGCAGTCCACTGCTGGACAAATCATAATATTTTAATTTATTTATGACACAGCTCGTTTCTTTTAATGTAACAACGACCTATTTTTTCTTGTGAGTGGTAGTCTGTTACATCTAAGCATGGAGGGTAAACATTTCACTTACCTTTTTTGGGAGAGTTATTTAGGGTGATAGGTACTGCCTCGTTGGTCTAATATTACATCATCATCATTTTCAACCCGTAGCCACCCAATGCTGAGTGTAGGTCTCTTCCATGGCACTCCATTCCCTTCGGTCTTGCGTTTTTCTCATCCAATCCCTTCCGGCCACCCTCGTCAGATCATCAGTCCATCTTGCGGGTTGTCTACCTACATTTCGATGGCCGGTTCGCGGTCTCCAATCAAGCACCCTTTTCCCCATCTGTTGTCCGATCTCCGGCATATGTGTCCTGCCCATCTCCACTTTCTTTCCGCTATCACTTGAGCTATGTCGGTAAGTTTTGTTCTTTCCCGGATTATGATGTTTTGGACCCGGTCTCTTAGCGATATACCTAACATAGCTCGCTCCATAGCTCTTTGGCTCGCACGTAGCTTATTTAAGTTGTATTTTGTGAGCGTCCAGGTTTCGACTCCATATACCATAACGGGCAGGACACACTGTTCGAAGGTGCGACGTTTGAGATTCATGGGTATGTTTCTCTTAAATATGTCGGACAATTTTCCAAAAGCGCCCCATCCCAATCGAACACGGCGTAGGATTTCAGTTTCTTGCCTGTTCTTATTGAAGCTAAGGGTTTGTGCTAAGTAGATGTACTCATCAACCCGCTCTATTTTCTGTTCACGTACGAGGATGTGATCTTCAGGGCTATTATTGCACATTATTTTGGTCTTAGATGTGTTCATTTTCAAACCAACACGCAGCGACACAGAGTATAGTTCTTCAACCATAATTTGCAGATCATCGAGACCTTCTGCGAATACAATGATATCGTCTGCAAAGCGGAGGTGGCTTAGCCGTTCACCATTTATATTTAAACCTCTATTGGACCAATCGAGGAGCCGGAATATGTCTTCTAGGCAGGACGTAAATAGTTTCGGTGAGATAGTATCACCCTGTCTGACCCCTCTTTTCACGTGTATGGGATTTGTCAGCGTGTGTAATTTCACCTGCAGGGTGGCGCCACGGTAGATTTCTTTGATGGCCTCGATATACCTATAGTCTACTTGAGAACGTTGTAAGGATTGTATTACAGCCCAGTGCTCTACTGTATCAAAAGCTTTTTCGTAGTCTATGAAAGCCAAAAACAATGGTTGATTATACTCTGTACATTTTTCCAATATCTGTCGCACTGTGTGGATATGGTCTATAGTGGAGAATCCACTTCGGAAGCCCGCCTGCTCCACTGGCTGTTCGGAGTCTAATCTAACGGCCAAACGCAACGTAATTACTTGAGTAAATAGCTTATATACATGGCTGAGTAGCGAAATGGGTCGGTAATTTGTGAGTTTGGTAGAGTCACCTTTCTTGTGAAGAAGAGTTACGACCGCATTTTTCCATGTATTTGGAGATGCACCTTCGAACAGTACCTTATTGAAGAGCAACTGCAGTTGTTTCAGTGCAGGTTTACCAGCATATTGTAAGTACTCATAAGTTATTTTATCTTCGCCAGGTGATTTCCTTCGCTTCATCTGTTTTAAGGCGTGCTTTATCTCATACATGCTTATTTCGGGGAGGTCTTCAGTTTTGTGCCGTGCCAGGGTTGCACTTGGGTCTTTTTTGTCAACCGTGATGGGTTGTGGTGCTTTGCAACTGTACAATTCCGTATAGTATTTTTCTACCTCTTTCAGTATTTCATCCCTGTCAGTTGTTATACTGTTTCCAGAAGTTAATTTGTGGATTTGTTGGTTACCTCTTTTAAGTTGTTTTTGAAAAACCTTAGGACCGCGATTTTTCTGTATTGTACTCAAGATCAATTTATGTTTCTTCCGTCTAAGATGGTTCCGTATAGAATGTCGTATACATCTATTAATTACATGAATACCATCATGTCTTGAGGTTTTTAATATTTCTTTTCGCTGTTCTAGGAGTGGTTGAATGTCGTTATTTGATTGGGGCCTAGCACGGGCGTTTGGTGGTATCTCCTTTAGTACATTTATGATAGATTCAGTTAGCTGGTCGCTGATATCGTCCACCTTCCAGTTTTCCTGTGCAGTGAGTTTATCACTCAGTCTTGTCTGGTAGTACTTCTGATGTTCAGGTAAGAACACAGTGTCGTCGTCTTGCCGACATGTATTAATAAATCGTCTGCGTTCCAGTTTGAGGTCGATGATAACTTTAGCCCTTAATATTCTGTGGTCACTGCCAGCGCTCACTTGATTTAGGACGTGTACGTCTTTGATGATGTACTTTTACGCTAATATTACAAGCTGCTGGCAATCATAAGGTCCTGGATTCAAATACTAGGTCTGATAAAGTGGTTTCTAGTTGTAAGTTTTCATTGTTAAAATACGGACAAGCGTGGCCTCTGTATATCACAACATTTGCGAACTTCGCTTTATCAACAACGACTTATATTTTTCTGACAAATAGACATGAGTAGTGAGTGAACCATTTCACCTATTTGTCTCGTATAAATTATTATAAAATTGTACTGCATCGTTGGTCTAGTAGCTTAAGCTACGGCTGACGATTACAGTGTACTATGCCGTATAAAATATTATGCCGTGTTGTGCCGGCAGAGCAGAATAGCACCACCCCATATCTTCCCGTGGGTATCGTAAAAGGCGATTAAGGGAGTGTGTGAAAATACTGACTCCTTGTATCTTTCTCACCGTGATACTGCTCCGTCTGTCTGAGTCCTTCTCCGGTCGTAACGGTCTCCGTTCCACTGGGCCTTCCCTTCCCTCGAAGAGTTAAGCCCTTTGATTGTGAAATATCCAAAGAGGCCGGACGGATCTTCTTCATATAGGAGTAAGGGCGAGGCCGGTGGAGATCTGTCGAGGAATGCAACACGTAAATAGCAAGTTCATTTACACTAATAGGCCTCGGTAGTTGTTTTCAACTGTAATTATACTTACTTAATTGAGTTCAATTTGTCCTTGTCAATTTATACAGTTTTGTTGTTTTGAACTTATTTTACAAGTAGGTATGTAATTTCTTGTTTTCATTCAGTTATAGATAAGTACCGGCAACTGTAATATAATCAATTTTAAACAAAGTAATTCGGAACCCATGATCGGAACATATACACTTAGACAACCTGTCAATAAGAAACATTTGACAAACGTCAAAAATCCCGACATTTTGCGTTCCGAATACATAATTTTATACACTTTTGACATCAGCTTATTTGATAAAGTACAGTTTTATTTTATTTCCATATTTTATTATATTTTTTTTTGTGTGATTTTTGTTACTTTTTAACCGACTTCAAAAAGGAGGAGGCTCTATGTTCAGTTGTATGTATGATTTTTTTTTTTTTATGTATGTTCAGCGATATTTCCGTCAATTATGGACCGATTTTGATGATTTTTTTTGCATTGGGTTGAGTATATCTCCAAGATGGTCCCATATTAATTTTATTGACACTGGACCTTGGACTTAGAAGATACACCAGGGAACTCCTTAACGACAAACAATAGGCATGTGTAAATTGAGATATTATGGGTATTACGTCAATCCTATAGGTACCCTACTATAGAATAATTCACTGGTCACTTAAAATTGTAAAATAAAAATCTTTTATAAAAAAAGGTAAACCGACTGCACCAACCAGCACCGACTTCAAATATTCATTTTTTTGCTTTTTGAAGTCGGTTTACCTTTTTTTATAAAAGATTTTTTGATGATTCTTTTTGCATTGGGTTCAGTATAGTTTTGAGGTGGTTCTATTTTAATGTTTTTGGTATTAGACCTTGGACTTTGAAGATACAAGAGGGAACTCCTTAACGGCGAACAGCACGAATGTATAGATTCCGTTATTATAGTCATTATATTAATCCTGTAGGTCCCTAACTGTACAACTCAGTAAAATAATATAATATCGGTATATAAATATTACTAAATAATTCACTCATCACTTAAAATGGTAAAATAAAAATCTTTAAAAAAAAAGGTGAACCGACTTCAAAACCCAAAACATGAATATTTGAAGTCGGTGCCAAGTAACCGACTGCACCAACCAGCACCGACTTCAAATATTTATTTTTTTGTTTTTGAAGTCGGTTTACCTTTTTTTTTAAAGATTTTTATAGCTTAGTTTGTTATTACTTACCTAGTTTCTTTCTCTTTTTTTTTAGATGTAGCTGGTGGGTGATGCAGTAACGCGCAACACCCTTTGAATTACATTTTCTTTTGTTGTTTTTAGGTGTTTAATATTTAGTTTTAGTTATACACTATTGATATATATTATATACACAACTATTCATATATATTTTTGTTATTATGTTATCAGATAGCGATTCTTTTCATTCTGCCAATGAATCTATTACCTCGTGCGACACAAGCTTTTGCTCTTTGGATGATAATCTTGGTAACTTTTTACGAGATAAATTTAACCAACAGTTGGGCCACTTGCTAAGCGTGTGTCATATCAACGCCCAAAGTATACCCAGTCACCACGATGACTTATATGACACATTTAGTAACAGCAACGTTCACGCCATCCTGGTTTCTGAGACTTGGCTCAAACCTCAACTTTTGTCAACCATCTATGCTCTCCCTGGCTTCGTTTTCATCCGTAATGACCGGATTGGTAAGGGCGGAGGTGGAGTTGCCATATATCTCCGTAGTGATCTCCCTTACAAAATTGTAGCCATGTCTTCTTCCAACTATTCAGCTTCCTCAGAGTTTCTCTTCCTTGAGGTTTGGGTCAAGGGTGCTAAAACCATAGTTGGTGTGATGTATTGTCCTCCCAACGTTGATTATTTCACCGAATTCAAATCGGTACTAGAATCTTTGGGGTCTGATTACGAGCATCACATCATCATGTGCGATTCAACACTAATCTCCTGGCCACAAATTCCCCCCGTTCTCGTAAACTCCTTCACCTCATAGAGTCAGCCAGCTTGCATATTTTGCCTCTTCAAGCCACACATCATAACATTAATGGTAACGATACCTGGCTCGACTTTATACTATGCCTTTTTAACACTTGAAACATAACCGAACACTTAACAACGATGTGATCGATACAAAGTGGTCCGAACTTCCTTTCTGTATCCCACATTTAAGCCTTTCCTGAACGTTACCACAAAACTCAATATATAAAAGATAATTTTATATTCAGAGTGCTAAAATAACAAAAAATAAGTAAGTACACAAAAGTTTCAGTAAACGCAAATCAACATGGCCCATAAGCCATGCCGCGTATATAGCACTAACATGACCCGTTATTCCATATTATTATAGCTTCTATTGTTTTGTTTTCCTCAACAAAAATGCCTTCGCAGCAGGGCCAAAAATATTAGGAAGAAATGTAGTGCCTTTCAACGCTCCGAATGGCCCGAGTATGAAAAATGTGCTGTCAGAAAAGTCGTTTCGGTCCCACCTTTGAGCTATGGGTACCTTTCATAATTCCTCCACCCACCCCTCGCTGTCCGCTTCTCCTCCTAATGCAGAAAACGGTGCACGATGTTGGTGATCGCTAACGAGAATGATGTTACTTAGAAAAATATTTTTGTGTTACAAACATTTTATTCCCTTGTGTTATAATGATGGAAATATTATTCTTACAAATATTTTATTTAACTTAATTGATTAAGAGTAACTTACATAATTTAACATCTTAATTAATTTTAAAGTCTCGCAAACTAAGCGAGAATTTAAGAACGTTATAAAGTGAAAGCAGAATTCATAAAAAGGGGGAAATTAATTTTATTATGCTAACATTGAATAAGTTTCAACACGGGATATATATTATGTAAAACTTTATATCTATTCCTGGTGTTTTCTTGAAAAATCCCTTTTTTCTTAATTTAAATACAGCATTCATTACGAAACCCACCCTCACATCCTACAAAGTTAACACGTTCTTAACCTATTATTTTGCGTTTATGCGTGTTACGGGAATCGAGTTCAGATCGTTACGTAAATGGTAGGTATTCGAAACAGCCAGCAGGTAAGGTCGGGGGTGTTTTAGTTTCTAGTGGCGTGTATTGCGTGAATTTGCGGTGGTAATACACTGAAAAATATAATATAAAGCGTTGTGTAACGTCATTGTGTTACGCTTGAGTGTAGTAAACTTTATAGAATAATGTTATTTTTGCCTCATGCTATCTTCATTATAACACGAATGATAGCTTAACTCAGAACGTATGTATATCGAATTACGTGTCTGAAGACAGTCTCTGAGACTAATGAATTTATAGCAGTAATATACAAAATATAATGTATTGAGTTTTATTGATAGTCTCTAATATGTCACTTAATATCATTAGCGTAAAGTAGTATTTACCATATTTAAAAAAGATAAGCGAGTTCCACCATTTATAGTGGAATAGAGAATCGTAAGAGATCTGCCGTGATGCTGTATAAATGAATAGACAAAGAATAGATATACTAATTCGCGTAGATATCTTTAAAATTACACAGTTTAATATAGTTTAAGCAGGTTACAGCCGTCATAGCCTTCACCAAAGAGTTATAACGTGGTAGGATATAATAACATGAACTGCGTGAAATTAAGGCGCTCGCAATACAGTTGAGTACCAATTAGAAGATATAAATTGACACAAAGCGAGTAATAGCTTAGCTTGCAGTGAACGTATACCTTAACTCCTAGTCGCAAACAGACCAGCTTAACCCGTTAAACCTTCGCAATTATGAGGTGAGCGTGCGACCGGTTGAGTTCACTCTTTGTTATATTTTGCATGTATTTTCAGCATTTTTTTATTATATCCACTTTTGTGTAACATTGCTTCCATTACGGGGAAAATAAACGGAAGAATTTTAAACATGCAGGTTTTTTTAAATGTGTACATATTATAAAACTGTAACCGAGCCGAACCTGTGTTGAATGTATTTTGTAAATTTTAATTGGGGTACACGTTCTTATCGATATAGATGACAATCCTTTTTTGAATTTATAACTTTTGTAAGTTAGGGAATAAGTTACCTTCCTAAATTTCATTGAAATCCATTCGGTAGTTTTTTGCTTGATTGAAACAAATGGAGACAGACAGACGGACAAAAATTAAAAACAAGGATTGTCACTAGGATACTTTTATCCCGGAAAAATTAAGCGATCTGGGATTATCACGGGATAAACTATAAAACTTTATTATTTTGATTATTGTTAGTCGCGAGTATGTCGATGTATTCCTCTATAAATTAATATTGCACTCGAGTTCGATTCCAAACGAAGAAACGTTTAATTGCCTTTAGTTCAAGTCCAATATTCTACATTCGTATTCAGTACTCCTCGCAAACGTCCCCATCTCACACACATTTCAAATATAACATTTATGGATTTGCAAAAACAAATCTCAAGAGCGTGGTTACACCAAGAGATTTCACATTTCAACCAACAAGCTATCCAGCTGTACATTACTGCGACAGATTCCAACAAACAACTGGAAACAGGCTGATTTCATAAAGTTCCATTTTACGGCCTACATTGTTGTGCCGAAGGCTGGTCGAAACAGCCTTTATTAAATCCCTTCCACATGCCTTATTACGATTACGTTACAGATTGAATATGCTTCGCCTTGTTTGTGTTACCTTGATATTATTTTATCCCATTGGATTTAGGCGTGACATTTCAGTGGGAAGGCAGTTGGGTATATCGGATTATAAATTTAAAATGCAGTCTCGTTTTTTGATATAAATGTAAGGACTGGGAGATCCTGGGATGTTAGAAGAAAATATTAGTAGACTTTTTGGCTTAGGTATGACGATACTAAAAAATAATACAATAATCTTTAATTTTCAGGCGTAGTCAAATCTTAAATCTTTTGTAAATCACCATGGAAACCAAAGTCGGTTACCGTCTCGCTTAAGTTTACTCTGTCAGTCCTTCATCATTTCAGCCTATACTTGTCCACTGCTGAACATAGGCCTCCCCAATCGCCTTCCAGCGTAACCGGTACGATAACATCTGCATCCAACGAATTCCTGTGATCTTCACTAGATCGTCAGTCCATCTGGTAGGAGGCCATCATACGCTATGCTTGCCATTACGTGGTCTCCACTCTTGAATCTTTCTGCCGCAACGCCCGTCCGATCTTCGCGTTATTTGGCCCGCCCATTGCCACTTCAACTTGCTAATCCTATGGGCTATGTCGACGACCTACTTCTACGAATCTCCTCATTTCTGGTTCGATCACATAGAGAAACGCCGAGCATAGTCATTTCTATAACTCGCTGAGCAACTCTTAAGCTATTTTATGAGGCCTTTTATTAGAGACCACGTCTCTGATCCGTATGGCATTACTGGCAACACAGTCTGTCAGTCCTTATTTAAATAATATTTACGATACTATCAAGTATAAAATCTTCACTCAAATCCTATGAAAAATCCATAAACTACATATATCACACAAAGTTTATTAATAGCAAATCTATCTTAATTTATCAGAGGCATCTGTTTTTTACGGCACTCGCAATTATTATAGCAAAAAATCGTCGTGCAGACAAGGAACGCAATAAACTTAAGGAAAGGAAGGCGATTATTTTTATATATTTAAGATATATTTATATATTTGCATAGTATTATATGTGTATATATGTATGTATATAATGTTGTATTATAACTATGATATGTATGTAAGTAAAATGATGACAGTATGTATTATTGAGGTTTATAGTGTACGCCACCATAACTGCCCTATTCCGTATGTTGCTTCTTCCAATACATTGGTTGTCTGGAAGGAATTGCTTTTAGCGATAAGACCGCCAATTGTACCTATTTTTTTTTTTCTTGTATGTAATTAATTGTTAATATCACTGGTGTACAATAAAGAGTACTCTATCTATCTATCTATCTATCTATTTTATTCCAGTTTAAAGTACCTAGTGCCCTTTAGCAGACCATATCCTTTCTGAGTTATAGGCTTAGAGATCACGAGAAGAGCGCAGCAAATAGGATTGTCCATTTTTTTATAAATTGTGATAGCTTTTCTATTTCTATATAGATAATATAAAAATACTAAATGGTCTTTTATATTTTTGAAGAAATATATTTGACCTTTACTTCACATTGACGGCGTTATCTACGTCTGTAAGAGGTCTTTGCGTAATTAATGAATTTATTTTATTAGATATATGAACAGGTTACTCCAAGCATGTCATCACATTTGGTTAACACAAAAAAATCAAGCTAGGGAGCAACAGTAAAATTCAAGAAGAAGCGAAATATTAACTGAAATACAACTTGGATTTTAATGTGACAGTAAAGCCCTTTCTAATGCATAAAACTCGTACTTTAAGCAATAATCGTCACCTCGATTACATTAAAGCATATCCCCTCTCAATACTGTCGCATACACCGCACTGCGTAAAACCAATGCTCCACGAAGACAATAAGTCCATAAAGGTACGCGGCCTCGACTCCAGCGAGGCATCGACACTACCTCGACTTGAGCGGATGGGCGAGGCAACGTCACTGCCTCGATTTGGGTGAGATGTCGACACTGCTTCGAAGGCCGCGCTGTTCCAATCCAGAAGACGATCAATGACAAGATTTATGGCAACGAGATAACTTCACTATTACCATCTATTACGTCACTGAATGGCTTTTCTCTTGTATTTTTATTGGTGTTCTGAATTATATCTATCTATATGATGACTGATATGATAATAAAAACTTTTACCTATCACTGGCTAGTTCTATTCTTACAAATTAGCTACTAATATCTAACCATCTATCTGCTATATCTGTAACGTTCCTGATCTGAATGACATAATAAAAAGTAACTTTTTCTACTTTTTTCTTTATAGAATCCTTGGCTGGTCTTTTTATAGAAATTATCTACTTATAATGCCACTGGCTGGTCTCCTCTTAGAAATTATATGAACGTAAAATAGTTAATTTTACTTTGTAAAAGCATAATTCGTTCAGTTTGTTGTATTTTATCATAAACTTTATTTGTTGGGAGGGAGGAAGGGAGCTGGCGTGATGATATAGAGAGGAGAGAAAATTTGAATTTTCAATGCCGAGAATACGTAAATACGTAAATGTTAGTGAATTTGGATATTTAGGTTAAACTTAAAGTGTATCTTTGTTTTTCATGTAAACTGCAATAACTATTTCAATTATGGTAATGGTCTATAAAAGTGTTAACAGCGCAAAAGTGCTTGATAAAGCCAGTACTCTGTTCTTTTTGCATATCTCATAAAGGAACTACATAGAATGTTGTTATATATTACGATAGCTAACCGAAGTAAAATTGCTCTGGTTAAAATGAGCGTTATATACCTACTACAATGTAATCTGGACTTTATTCCAAAAATTATATGATCGCAATTTTAGTTTTTCTGACTTATCGCTTTTATTTCTTGCTCTAATATTTCAACATGGAGGGTTACACAAGCTCTTCCAGTAAACTTTTGTAATCAAGCCATAGGTACGGCACTCGCCTCATTAGCGGTCCAGTTACGTTCTGGACCCGTATTTTCATAAACGCGGCCCGTTACGAAATTTTCGTGTAATGTTATATTGATTTTTGAATTTTAATCCGGAACATGGCTGATTGCTTCCATCGACTTTGAATCCGATATTTAATATAACTAGTGGTCGCCCAGTGGCCGAAGTTCGACCATAATTAATTTAAATTATAAGTTTGAACATTATTAAGGTTCTATTGTCAAAGAATATACTTCTATAATTACAGATTTCGTCAAGGCTACACTGTTAATTTGCCTATGTTTTTTCAAACAAATTATATGTAATTTAAATAAAAAAATCCAAAAAAAGATTAAATAAAGAATACCTTTTTTATTGAAACGAAGAAAATGAAGAATGTTGTCCATTGAACTTGACATACATATTTCGATAATTTAATTAATGATACAAAACTCCTCTGTAGACAATGTTTTTTGTAAAAACTCTTTCATCGTTTGCTGGTTATGTTTGACATTCAGTAAGACTATAGACAAATAATATTAAAGTCAAACAATAGGAGAGTATATATGCCTGTGTGTGTCAAATACATGATAGTGAGTGTAATGTTTTTTTTATTGTATTAATGAATACTGAGTTCTTAGATTTACGCGAATACCACACATGAAATAAAACTATTTTTTCGGATTTTATCGCGGTTTATTTTGATTTTTAAGTTCCCGACGTTTCGAGTGCTTTGCAGCACCCATGGTCACGGGAAGGACTGAGGTGTTAGACGTCCAAAAGGCATAGTTGTTCCGGGGTACCCTCAAACTTCTTAATTATTTTTGTTTTTGTTGGTCCGATCTACGCAGAATGAGCTCACGGTGTCTTGAGGTCTTGCAGTGTTATGCTTGGTTTTAGATTTGATTATATTAATTACTGGATCCCAAGACGATGGAAGCACCCAGCCATCTTCTCTATTGAAATTAGGATGTTTTTTAATTTCAATAGCCTCGCGAACCATCCTTGGTAGGAATCGGTGTTCTTTCACGAGGATTTGTGGTCTATCAAATCTGATGTTATGGCGGGTGCGGTCAAGGACATGTTCACAGACTGCAGACTTCTTTGAGCGACGGTGTTTTAGGTCAGCTATGTGTTCTTTAACCCGAGTTTTTACTGGTCTTTTTGTTTGTCCTATGTAAGAGAGACCACATTCACAATCAAGCTTGTATACTCCTGCATCTTGAAGAGGGATGTGACACTTGACAGATGGTAAAAACTGACTGATCTTCTTTGGCGGCTTATAAAATGTATTAATTGAAGCACGCTTCAAGATGTAGCCAATCTTGTCTGTGACTCCTCTTATGTAAGGTAGTACAGCAGGGAGACGCTCGACTGTGGCTGGTTTCACTCGGTCACTGTGACGTTGGCGTGGGACTCGAAGCTTATTGTCGTGCAGGACTTGCTTGACATGTTGAAGCTCGGCAGCCAGATGTTTCTTGTCACAGATCCCTTGTGCTCTCTGAAACAAAGATTTACCCACAGTAGCTAACTGCGATGGATGGTGGTGAGATTCACCGTTTAAGTACCTATCAGTATGGGTCTTTTTTCTATAAACCGTATGGCTTAAGGTGTTGTTGGGGTTACGGATTACTGAAACATCTAGGAAAGCTAGGGAATTGTTTGCCTCCAACTCCATTGTAAACTGAATTTTAGGGTTAATGGAGTTAAGATGATTAAGGAATACATTAATTTTGTCAGATGGTAATATTGTGAAAGTATCATCTACGTACCGCTTGTAGAAACTTGGCTTTACAGGTGCGGTACGAAGGGCTGTCTCCTCAAAGTCTTCCATGAATATATCGGCAACAATGGGAGATACAGGGGAGCCCATCGCCACACCATCTACTTGCTTGTAGAACTGCTCCTTCCACAGTAGGTAGCCAGATGTAAGGCAGTGTCTCAATAGTTCTGAGTATTCCGCTGGCATGTTGTTCTCCGCTAGTTTCCTTTCTACAATTTCGACACAGTCTTGTACAGGTAAGCATGTGAATAGTGACTGGACATCGAAACTGACCATAGTTTCATTGTCAGTGAGATGTAGATTTTTGATCTCACTAACAAAATGGTATGAATCCTTAACATGTGCTCTTGTGTGTCCTCTGAGTGGCGAGAGCACTTTCGCTACGTGCTGAGCCAATCTGTAGGTTGGTGTGTCGATTTGGCTAACAATTGGACGTAGGGGAGCATTCGGTTTATGAATTTTTGGGAGCCCATACAACTGTGGTGGTTTTGCGCACGAAGGTATTAGTGATTTGACGTCCAGATTCAATGTTTCGGAGTGTTTCTTTATTAAATCATTAGATTGTTTTAATATACTGGTGGTTGGGTCTGTCTTGACCTTTTTGTATGTGTTTGCATCCGATAAAAGTTCTTGTATTTTGACATTGTAATCTGACGTATCCATTATGACCGTAGCATTACCTTTATCCGCGCGGAGAATAGTGATATCCTTCCTATTGCGTAAGGTTTTCAACGCTAAATATTGATTTTTAGGAAGATTTAGTTTGGGCACTGAACTTCGACGTAACATGGATGAGACATCCTGACGTATTGCCTCCGAATCTTCCCTCCCTATACTATTTTTGGTTAGGACGTCTTCAACGGCGCTGATAATTTCCTCATATGGTATCCTTCGAGGTGTTACAGCATAATTTAAACCTTTAGATAGGACTTTTACGATGTTTTCATCCAATGTTTGTTTTGACAGATTGATGACTGCGCGTGATTCGTTGTCTATGGTGCACGGTTGCGTTTCGTTACACCGTAATGATTTGTTCTTGACATTTGATTTAGTTGTTAATTTATTATATTTTATTATGTGTTTATTTTTGCATTCATTATATTTAGATGTTTCACGCTTATTTAAAGTATCAATGCATTTATTAAAATCAAATGTAGTTAACACTGTCTTTAATTCATTGGATGAAATCTCTATATTTCTGCTGAGGTGGTGTAGATCGGAACGCGTTTGATGAATCACCGTTCGTAACAACTTTTTACTTGCCTGGTTTAGGATCTTAGCGCTTCCTCGTATGTCTTTCTTGGTGGATATCTTGACACACGTAGGAATGAGATTGTGGTCTCTGCATCTCTTCAAGAAATTTAGGGATGTTGTAAATCTTGCGCGCTTAGTCTTGAGATCTTCTAACCGGCGTATTTTATTTGCGATTTCCAGTCCGTACTGGTTCACATACTGAGTTCTTAGATTTACGCGAATACCACACATGAAATAAAACTATTTTTTCGGATTTTATCGCGGTTTATTTTGATTTTTAAGTTCCCGACGTTTCGAGTGCTTTGCAGCACCCATGGTCACGGGAAGGACTGAGGTGTTAGACGTCCAAAAGGCATAGTTGTTCCGGGGTACCCTCAAACTTCTTAATTATTTTTGTTTTTGTTGGTCCGATCTACGCAGAATGAGCTCACGGTGTCTTGAGGTCTTGCAGTGTTATGCTTGGTTTTAGATTTGATTATATTAATTACTGGATCCCAAGACGATGGAAGCACCCAGCCATCTTCTCTATTGAAATTAGGAAATTAGGACCAACAAAAACAAAAATAATTAAGAAGTTTGAGGGTACCCCGGAACAACTATGCCTTTTGGACGTCTAACACCTCAGTCCTTCCCGTGACCATGGGTGCTGCAAAGCACTCGAAACGTCGGGAACTTAAAAATCAAAATAAACCGCGATAAAATCCGAAAAAATAGTTTTATTTCATGTATTAATGAATGTTTATGCATAATTTTAAAAAAATATTATCATGCTGCACTCCTTCTCTACATAAACTATAAGTGTGGGAAACTTCATACTCCTCCGTCCGCGCAATTGTCGTAAAAAGGGGTACAAAGTTTTTGCTTATCATGATTAAATGCAAATCCAATCATAAAACTGCAAGACCTCGAAGCGTCGTGAGCTCATACTGCGTAGATCGGACCAAAAAATAATTAAGAAGTTGGAAGGTATTCTGGAATAACTATGCCTTTTGGACGTCAAACACCTCAATCCCTCCCGTGATCATGGTTGCTGTAAAGGGCTCGAAATATCAAAACTTAAAGATCTAAACCGCGATAAAGTCACAAAATAGTTTTATTACAGGTAGTATTCTGTAACTCACTAGAGTCACTAAATGTTCATTTCACGCAGTTATCGTAACTTGCCACGTTAAGTCATTGTAATAACGGCCCAGTTTCAGCTTTCCCTTGTTGTTTAATTTCCAAGTCGTTTGTTAGACGCCCTCTAATTTGCATGTAATTAAAAGGACTAAAGTTATCGGAGTTCTTTTTTGACTTTGACTTTCAACTTAAAATTATTTTCATTTGAGTCGTTAAAATGCTGACTTTGTGCTTAGTACTTTTTACTTTCTCGTAAGTTAGAGACATTACTGTAATTAAGAATTAATTAGTGAAGTAATTATTCCTTACTTAATCCGTCTTATTACAAAACAAGGTCTAAATAATGGTATAAGTGGTGATTGTTACAGTAACATCAAATCTAGGTAACAAGGGCTTAAATTCTTCTTTATAACAAAACGATGACCCAACAAAACTATTAACGATGTATAGTTTTTTAATATTTTGACATTTAAATAAATGTATTAGCGAGATGAATAATCCTAATATTATATTTTCGATCCACATGACTTGATTTTCTACTAAACTACATTTATTTTTTCATTTAAAATTAAATACTTTTTTAAAATTAAATACTTTTTTCCGGCGTTTCTGGCGAGTAACGGAACGCATACTTTACATTTTTTGGAGCGTAACCTAAAAATAATTATTTATGAGAACAAGTTAACATATGCTTATAATATATTTCGACAAAGGCTATCATAATATACTACTACTACTACTACGTATTTATTTTATTTACTTACCATGAACTTACTTTCATTTATTTGCGACAAGTTTTATAAAAAATGTGCGGAGAGGTTGACAGATAATCATGCGGAACATATTTCACTGCTTTAGTCTTTTACGATCATCCAAAAGACTGAAAGGACTAGCGCTATTCTACTATTCTATCACTACACAGGCTATGACAACTAATCTGATGCAATATTAGTAGCTTATTAGTAGTAATAACTGGAGAAAATTCTTAAAACATTCGTAGGAAAAAACAACAAAAAACTTTTACAATTTATATTTGGTTGGCGATTTCCTTACTATATTCTACATAAATAGCAATGAACTCTAGCAACTTGAGGGCAAATCTTCTCCCATTGCACCATTTGCCGTCACATTTATTATATATAACACATTCTTAACAAAACCTGCGTCACACAACACTGGCTCTCATTCGGACATAAGACGAGACAAGTAATTCATTTCAGGAATCGGAGTACTTTGTGTTAAATGGCCGGAGCATCTTCCTCTAACAACTGCATAGTACTGTCATTGATACTTGAAAAACTAGGATTTTAATCATAATAATAATTTCTGTATTTTTCTGATATTTGTTTAAACATCGGTCTGACACAAAACTGAGTTATGAACTTCAAAATAGAGAATTTGACGCCTGCCCGTTAGACGTCCCATTTGTACTACAGTTAAACTAGGGGTCGCAAAAGTTTATCTTTTGGACCGTAGAAGTTATATCTGTCAACGCTAATTCTCGTTTTGTAATAAGAATTTACTTAGGACCTGGATTGGTCAGTGATTTAATACTGAAACTATCGAAAGTTCACCTTTTGGAATAGAAGGTTTGATATTAAAGTAAAATGCACGGGCTCGGTAAAGTCAGCAAATTTTTTTGCATAATCTTTTGTTTGTTACAAATTTTTTAAGCATGTTGATTTACGATTTGTTAAATAGGATTCCGTCTCGAGTTTGGCTTTAGTGTAACTACATTTTAACTCTTTGTTATTAAAATAAAATGGACGAACTCGCTCGAGTCGGCAAGTTTTGTTGCAAAAATGTTTTGCTTGTTGCAAATGGTGTACGTGCAAATAAAACGTCGACGGCAACAAATTGCAGTCGTTAGTCATGCAGTGAAATTCAGTTTCATTGTGTTTTACGTTTGCTAAATAACTAATTAGCTTATAGTTCGCTTGCTATGTATTTTTAATGTAATAACATAGATATTTCGGCCTGTTTTTTACAAAAATACAGTGTTTATAGGTTTTTACAGTTTAGTAAAATTTATTATGTAGTTTAATAAACAAAAGTGTATTCTTATTCGACTTCAAGGACGATAATCAGTCAGTTTGATTTTGTTTTGTATTTATTTATGGTAATCTGAGGCGTTTATAAATGGGTTTGGATTAATCTTCGGATATTTTTATTTCTTTTTGAATTCCCATTGTCGTCCCAATAAAAAAATTATATAGACAAATTATGATGAAAAATTTCAAAGGCGTGTAGAGTTTCTGAAAGGACCATAATAAACTGCAATTACCAAGAAAGTAAGTTTGGCGTATAACAATTTGGCAATGGTCTTATCTATCTATATCGTCAAGGGCATAGCTAACAAGTTTTAGAAAGAATTAATGGAAGTTTTACTCATCCTGGATAATTTATACTTCCCGTGTTACTATAAATAATAGTGGAATTTGTAATTACGGTACTTAGGTCACGACAATATACTGCAGTGTTTGTGCACTTTTTTAACAAAACGTTACCTTTATTTATAAGGACGCTATTAGACCACTAACAATGTAGAGAAAAGCATGTAGTTCAACGCGTGTTCCCTCAGACACGAAGCAGGTCAGTCGTGCCGGCGACCAGAAGGAATTTCATTTCTATTTAAGTTAAAATCCAGAAGTCACTGGCAGTATTAGGATTGTGACTGGTAGTGCTTAGAAGAGTTGTATTGATATGCTATTTTCCTTAATTCAGTTTCGTTAGAATTATAATAAAACTGGACCAATGGGTTGTGGAATATTACCACTAAAAGCCTTCTCGTGGCTGTCTTCGAAACAGATCTGGAAGAGCCGAAAATGATCCGGATGAATTTCGGGCGATGATTGCAACAATAGAAATAAACACCTTACTTTCTCGAAGTGGTGTCAGCAATAGTGTATGGTACATCAATATAATTACGGCCGTGACTTCAAAAATAGCCCAGTTACTTATCCATAGAAACCTTATTTTATAGGCGTACTTCTGTTTGTATCTTACAATAGTTCTTACATCCGTTCTTACAGCAAGCTGACCTGCTGTTTTGTTGATCCATGTTTTTTTTTCATTTTCAGAGATTGATTAAAGCAGATGACTCACGAAGCATATTATTTTTTTAACAAATGGTCTCTACAACAAAGTACTTCTATTTCATTGTCCATGGTCTCTAAGGGTTTGACAAAAAGTCCAGATAAAAACTGTACTTCTCAAAGAGATAAAATCATAGCTAAATATAAATGATACGACAAACTCCTAAATATGTATAAGCAAAAATAGTAACTAGTACGTTGAACTTAAGGTTGTGTTGCAAACACATTTCCGGTCAGCGAGTGGGCGACACGGTTGACCTGTTTCAGTACCCCATGAGAGCGAGGTACGAACTTTCTAGCACGAAAAGATTGATGTGACCGTGACGGTATCGAATTGGTATTTCCACCCTTTTCACATTACACACTTACCCAATAAATATGAACGCGACAGCACGCTTCGACAACAACGTTACGATAATTTCAAATGGGTTGTGCTACTCTTTTCCTAGCACGTGCTTCCTTTAAAATAACAAGGTTCAAAATAATACAAAAAGACCACTTTACTGATATTTTTTTAGGAAGAATTAGCAGGCAAAAGTACGCCTTTATTCACAAATAGTGCACGTACATTTAGTAAATCAACATAACTGTCCCACTGCCAACCCCAAGAGAGATTTCGTCATATTCCATAAGTCATAATCCACCACGTGGACCTAATGCGGATTGGTAGAGGTAGGTTTGTGACCTACTGTTAGAAGTGAAGTTGAGTGTATGCACAAACGCGTGCTATAAAAAAAAATAGTTGTAGTGGCTCTAGCACAAAGTACATAATAATAAGAGGGCTTAGCACGAACATATTGAAGTTAGCGGGACGCTAGTGAGTGAGTAAGCATGCTGTCATGCCCATTTGTAGTTACTGAATTTTATTATGACAAAGATGGTATATCGACTCGCTAGCGTCACACTAACGTCAAACTTTTCGTGTTAAGCCCTCTGAAACAGAATTAAAAAATTTACGCGTGAACAGCATCAGCTACGCTGATGACATGGTGCCGCTGAGTCCATCTATTGCTGCGTTAAGGAAGATGATAGCCATTTGTGAAAAGTATGCAGTGTCACACGGCCTCCTGTATAATGTTAGTATAAGTGTACTGATGGTTTTCCAAGCTAAAGGTCGAAAGCTAGTCTGCATACCACCAGTAAGGCTTAATAGTGTAGTTCTTTTCAGAGTCTCTTCTTTCAAGTACCTAGGTCATATGGTTACCGAAGAATTGAGAGGACCCTGATATTGAAATGGAAAGGAGGGCGATGTCAGTCCGATGCAATATGTTGGCTCGTAGATTCGCACGCTGTAGTACAGATGTTAAAATAAGACTATTTAAGGCGTTCTGCTAGAATCTGTATACGTGCAGTCTAAGGGACAGCTACACGCAGAGGACTTTCAACGCTCTCCAAGTACAATATAATAATGCCTTTAGAGTGCTGTTGGGGCTTCCGCGGTATGTTTGCGCATACGCACACCGATGGATTCCACACGGTTATGCGCCATCGGATCGCGTCGCTAATGCACAGAGTGCGGGGGAGCACCAATACCATTCTTAAAATCATTAGTGGCTCGCCGGACTGCCCCATACTGAGACACGGGTGCACACACATGTGCATGTAGCCGGTGCGTCGGGCAGTCCTGGCAAATTCTTAACTTAACATTTTTTTTTATTATTATTATTTTTTTTAATTTTATTATTTTATGTGGTACTAACATAGCCCTAAGTTTTTGTAATACTGACAAAATATGGACAAACGTCCGAAATAAACTTATTTCGTTTTAAAACGCTTTTTCCACTTCCATTTATTTAAGCGCTCGTAGCGCTGTGCGACCGCGGTGTTCTTACCGATCACCAAGGTTAAGCAGCGTTCGACTCGGTCGGCCTGAGATGGGTGACCGTTTGTGGCATTTCATATTCGAGCGTCTCCGTGCTTCGGAAGGCACGTTAAGCCGTTGGTCCCGGTTACCACTTAATGTGGTAGTCGTTAAGCCGAGTTGGAAGCCTTAAAGGTGGCTTGATAAGTTCCAACAGCAGGTGGCCACAAACCTGCCTCCACCAATCCGCACTGGGTCCGCGTGGTGGAGTATGACCCAATCTCTCTCACCTCGATTTGTGAGAGAAGGCCTTTGCCCAGCAGTGGGCAGTATAGGCTGATATTATTATATTATTATTATATTTATTTAAGAATAACTCCAAAGTTTCTTGTGATTTGCGAGTCTTCGATCGAATGGAAACTTTCTAAATAGGCCCTTAAGTGCTCAGTCTTCGAAGCAAAATGAGTACGAACATTTTGGGGAAATATTCAATAAATGAGTTACGTATTTCTTTTCATGTAGACCCCGAATACCAAAGTGAAATTAGCTTTATTGAATTTTCGGGTCTAGGTTTAATTTACTTTGTATATATTTCTTTGTAAGTTGTTTTATGTATGTTTGCGTACTTTATCGAAGCACTTATAGAAGTTTGGGTTGGCATGCTTAAGTTATACTCTATAGGGCCAACAGCTTAGATGGATTACTTGTCTAGATGGAGCAACGGGCGCGCGGAAACGTCATGAAATGTATCCGTGTAATAACCTTATAGGTACGCAAATGCACGCGCACGGACGCACACAGCTCCTAAACAAAATTTCACACATAACGAACATATAGCGTAACTGAGGCAACTTTAAGCCACCATTTTTGTGAGCAACGCTCCTTTTAGACGAGTCTTAGTCTAAAGCTAATAGTTTTGTCAAGAGGATAAAAGAGGTGGCCTTAATTCGCTTAAAATAAATATCTTTTTCTGACGCGATTACCTATGTGAGCGCCATGCGGGGTATTTCGATGCCGCGCTTGGATGTCAAATGCCATCATCATCATCCTTAGCTCATAATAGTCCACAGCTTTATATAGGCCTGTACCAATGTGCTCTACAAAGCCAGATCCTTGGCTTTATGCATCCTGTTCCTGCCGGCTATCGTCCTACACTACGTTTGCCAGGTCCTGGTATTCACTGTATATCAAATCTATGACATGCCTTTATTCCAAATCTATGAAAAGCGTCGCTCTCCGTCGGTCACTTTAGACAACAAGTTTTAACGCGAAAATTCAATTAGCATTACTGGCCTTCTCCGGTTGCGATATCTCTTCCATGAACATCATTCGGTCAGAGACCGTAATGCCATCACCACATGTTGCTATGTGTCCTGCCCATCTCCACTTAAGTTAAAATATACGGTATCAGATGTCTTCCACATTTTTTTTACTGTCCTAGTTTTAATGACGTAATTTTCGGGTCTAACGCCTACGCAAATGGACCGTACACACGCCGGGACAGAATATCAATGTTACCAACAATTTTACGGAACTGCCTTTTAAGATGGAAAATGCCCCCGGGACTTATGTGGTCTAGTTATAGCGGAAATTATTTGCGTCAACCGAATGTTTCAGCTGGTTTTTATTATTCGGAAAAGTGGGAGTAAATTATGGAAATTGCTTGGTAAATAAAAAAGAGGAGTGCAGGAATTTATGTATGTACTTATTTTTGTCATTAGAGTGAAGTATCATCGAATTATTGAATAGTAATTACATCGTCAACCATGGGTCACCGACTCTATGATACTTGATGACCAATGGTTGGACGATGAATGATACTTCCAAGCAATCTTTGGTCTACTAAAGTTTGGTCATGACTAGCAAAACTTAAAAATGTATATTACCTACTCCTATAAGGTAAGGCGGAGAGTACAAAGTTTCAGCCGATTCTTCCTTCCAATTTCATAGTCCATCACATACACGTTTCTCGGTTACCGCGACTGTTCGCTTGTTCAAATGTTTTTTTTCAAATGTGAAGTTAATTTTATCGGAAATTTGTTCTTCTCTTTTTCTTTTTTTATGTTTTTTGTTTCTTTGTTGGTTGCGAATTTTTAAATATTATTTTGGAATTTGTTATTTATTTTACCTCAATAATAAATAATACACCGGAAAATGAGATAATCAAAAGAAGTATGGTAAGCAAAATATCATATAATACCGCTATCTAAATTACTGCAGGAATTTGAATATAGTGAAATACTATGTTGAATAGTTAAACACTGCGGGCCCGGATTTGGCAAACATTCAGCGTTTCGCGACCTCGTCAGAAGGGTCATTACTGCAATGTAAGGCTAATGAATATTGAAAAAGAATTTGAAATCTATATGAGGTATCATGGGATAAGTTGTTGCATTTTTACAAATCAGCTGATCGCTTGAACGTGTATGGGAATTGAAAACTGGATTGTGGACAAATAAAAAGTTGTAGGAAGGAGACGACCACAAGCTCCTAGAACGAACAAAGTGGGTGATGAAAAGTTAGCGATTGTGCCAAGTGAAATGGCAATAGGCCTGTCTTCTATTAATCCATTGGCACCTAACATCGTCGGAGAAATATCGATGTACTAAACGCACCCTGCCATCCTCCCCTTTAGCCATTCTCATAAACAGTTTAATTTGCTTTGTTTTAACTAGGACCCACCTGATGATCAACCTTCATTGTTCTCATGCTCCCCAACAAAATGTAGATGAAAAAGTTTGTAATTTGTTTTAATTTTAAAAGAGTAATCGAGGAGTTTTTTGTCATCTTCACAGGAATGATATTTCGGAGTGGTGGTAGAATCTTTGTTATTTTTCTGACGATTCATAAATACTTATAATATTCTGATTCTGATTGGCTTGGGTAATAGAAGTGTGAAGGTGTTTATTTTCTTTTTAATTAGCCGCAGTTGAATTATTTGAATTGTACATTATGGATACAACTGGGGAGCAAACATGCGCAATGCCTTTTAAAGTATTTGCCGAACATAACGCGGGCAATTTTTAAGGAATTAAATGAACGCTATTCTGCTGTAAAAACCAAAGCCATATAAGAGACTAATAAACTTCAAATAAGAAATATTCACGTGGTTAACAGTAATATATAGTAGAGGGGAAGGAAAGAAGCTGTTGGAACTCTGTACTCTGTATTTTACCCCAAGTATTTCAAAGTTATTGTAGAGTAATATGTTAGTGATACTGTGCTTTTGTATCATGGCGGTTTCTGATGTCTATCCATCTATATCATCTCATCAGATCGCTTGCAGGGTAGGTAGGTACATCCAGTGTTGTTACTATAGATTACTAATTCAAAAGCCATTGATTCAATTCCAAAAATCCATTAGACCTAACTTTATAATAAGTATTAGGTATCTATTGATAATGTATATGATAACGGCCCGACAAGTTTTAACTATTAAATAACGTATTAGAAACATATTTCACAAGTTAAACCTTATACGTAACTTAAAGTTAGACGGATCTTTGAAAAACTTAAGCCTATCATTCACAAAGATTTTACGGGTAACCAACTTTCGACATGTATCGAATTTAGTTTCTGCATGTTTTAAAATACCTTAAATCGTTTCTACAAGATATTTCCAAGCTTTTTTTTTAGAATTATTCCATTGAGTTTAAGAAAATAAAGAAATGTTTTTTTACTACCTCGTAAGCACAGATAACTGGAGGCACAAAAATAAAAAAATAATGTTACAGCTTTTTTGACTTGTTCTCAGCGTCTACAAACACAAATACAAATAAGAATGAATTGTGCGTAACACAAAGATTTAATGTCCTGTATTTAGCTACTTTATCCAGTGATGCGAGCAGTCTGCATATAAACCAATAATTCAAGCTGGGGTACAGCCACGTTTTACCACGGTAGTTTTAAAACATATTAGTTCTTCCATGTATGGAGGAGTCAAAAAAAATTGTGCTACTCTCAAAATGCCTAAAAAATTGAAAGGGACATGAACTTTGCCTCATTACATAGATCGATAAATAAATTACTCTTTATTGTACATCAGTGAAATTACAAATAATAAACAGCTTATTCCAGAAAAATATATACAACTCGCCAGTTGTAAAAGTGTGTGTTGTGTTATTGCTAAAAGCAATTTCTTCCAGACAACCAACACAATGAAAAAAGCGACATAAACAGTAATAGAGGGCAGTTGGTGGCGTACTCTATAAACTAAGATAATACATTATAATCGCATTACATGCATATTGCAGCTATAATGTAATATTATCTACACATCCACATTTCACACTTAACTAACATATAGTAACATACAAGTTTTATTCTAAGAGTAACGGAGCTCGGAAAGTTTAAAAGTAAAGAAAGTGATTGCGAACCTTTTTTTTAAAGGACTCTAACGATTGCTCGCGTTGGACTGTCAAAGGCAATGTATTCCACAAACAAACGGCTTGATAAGTAAAAGATTTAATGAAAAAAATTGTAGAATGCATTGGTGTTTTCAGCTTCAGATTCTCCGACGACCTCAGCAACTTTGAATGTGTTGCATAAAGGAATTCAAATTACATTTATTTTCTACATTTAAATGATTACAATGAGAGTATTTTAATTAAAATTATATGCTGTAACATGTTGTAATTGTTTAATGTACTTGCTTAATTATTCCTGCAGTGTGTTGATGAAATAAATGTTTTTTTCTTTCTTTCTTATGGTAATAAAGTATCAACTCGATTAAATTACGTTTTATCCGCATTGCGCAAATACTGCACTAAACATTCAACAAAAACAAATAAAAGTACTGACTTTAAACTAGCTATTTGCAATTTAACCCTACTCTCGTCGTCATTCAAGCTAAAACTCCAAGTATTCTAACTACGGTCAGTACTTCGGATTAAATACTAAGAATAAATTACCCAAATCCCCGGAGCGGAATGGTAGAGATAGTTGCATTTTGCCTGCCAACTCCGACATGTGGTTTGCTTAGAACACGGAGTAAATTAATACAGCTTTTTGCTTGGCTGCCTTGGAAGGGAAAAGAACCTAATAATTTGTGAATATCATAGAAAGTGTTTGGGGGTATGTACCTACGTAGCTCTGTATTATATGAATAATTTTAAGTTAAAAGAACCTTTTTTAAAACAAGCTTTTATAGCAGAAACTCGACGAAGATGTTCGGCTCCATCATTAGACCCTAGACACGTTAGAACATGAAACGAACACTTGTAAAACAATAGCCTCCTTTGATACTTCTAACCCGGCAATTTTCAGACGTCAATAATATTACAAATATCTCATCCATATCTCCCTTGCGCTCTTACAGCCCCTGTCTTTACAATTTTTAGTACAAACAAAAGGTACAAAAAAGCATCGTTAGCGCTGCCCTGCTGTTAGACGTTATTGATGCGTATTCAATGGGGAAGTACTCGAAAGCGCTTGAGCTGCTTCATCGCGTCAAGCTCTTGAAGCGAAATGAGCCGCCATATAGAAGGACCTTGGAGTACCACGGCGCAAGATTGATATAGCCTCTTTGGGGAATCACTGAGGTAATCTTTTTGGAGGACTCTGAAAATGTTGACTATGGAGTTTGCTAAGAGTAACGTATATTTAGTTATGAAATTGAGAGCCATAGTACTTTCTAACAGATATTTTTGGAAGCGTAGGCAGGACTACGTAGCAAACGAGTAAATATATTTTACCGAGCTATTTTTAGTAGCCGTTGTTAATAGTTGGCGAGCATGCCACCATTTTCTAAGAATCAATTTTCAAAAACCAATTTGTTTCTTACGCATATGTGGGCTTCTAACAATTTTTTCGAGATTCTTCACCTTGACAACCCCAAGGCCCTGTTTAATAAAACTGCGGAATATTTGTCCGAAAATAACAAAATGTTCACAACCGGCGTTGCTTAATAAAACGGTTTTTTATGACTTAATATGGAAAAATTTTCACGTTTCCATCTGTGTCCTATTATTTTCACTTTTACTAAATATGGTCTGGCTTAAATTTCACCAAAGTAATAGGTTGCACTATAAAAAGACTTAGGACCGTGGTCCAAAGTAAATTTATTAAATACCAAACAATCTATTGCACTTCAAAGTAAAAATCTATAAGAAAACACATCAAGATTGCATTTGGGACGGTCTGTGCTGTCAAAAGGTGCAAAATCTCAAGTCAAGTCAATAAAACTTGTACAGTCAGCAACGTAAGACGAGAGGACATTGATAAAAATAAATTGTTACCTACATATTAAATAATTGTTTTGGTCAGGGTGTTTGTGTATGTGCAATTGCATGTTTGTAATTCTTAGAGTGAGATTATGGTTTAAAAATAATATCCACAATTGGGATAAATTTCAATAATGGACGTCAATTTTTCACAAATACATTATAATAAACTAGTTTCTGCCCGCGAATTCATCCGCGTTGACTTCGGCCAGGAACCTTAAATTTTTGCGGGCTTAAAAGTATCCTTTGTGTTAATCCAGGTAATAAACTGTAAGGCAAATTTCATGCAAGTCCGTTTAGCCGTTTTCGCGTGATTGAGTAACAAATATCGAAACATCTAAACATACAACCTTTCACATTTATAATATTATTAGGATATATTGTACACCAATTGACTATGAGGGCATTATTCGTAATACCCGAAAAGTTTAAAAAACTCCCAATATGAGGGGACAATATGATAATAAATGTTAAAAACATCAAATTGACCTGTGATTTATGGATAATCTCTTTCAAGTATTAGGCAGCATAACGAAAAGTGTTTTTCCTTTTTATTCTTTAAATGAGTGATGTTATTATTATATAATGTATATGGTTAGTAGGTACAAATACTAAATATCAAATTAACAAACATTATATCATCATCAATACGATACTTAATTGCAATTTTCCCCAAGGAGCCACACTCTGACTGTACCTGACATGTAACTGTGGTTTCCGTGGAAACAGTCAGAGTGTGACTCGTTGGGGAAAATAGTAATTTAGTGTCCGATTTGAGCTGACCGCGTTTACAACTTGCGGTATTTATTTCCAACGAGTCACATGTTTCACTTTGTGTGTCATCCGTTGGAACAAACCATAAAAAGTTGTCCTATCTAGTAATAGTGAGAGTGATTAGATCATTCTAACCAGTTTCGATTGCTACGTGATTGTTGCACTGTGCTCAAGAATCACGTAGCAATCGAAAATGGTTTTACGTAGCAATATTTATAATGACCATAAATTGTGATAAATAAATGATTACAGGGCCTGGTTTTTTAAATTTTCACTTTTAATATTGCCCGGGCATTGTAAATAATAACCTCATTAATCACTTCCATATCCTGTATATATGCTATACGAGTATTATGTTCATTAAATATCGTGATATGATGACATTGCTTTCAAAGGCTTTTAATGTTTTGGAGAATATTATAGTCGCATGGTAAACATGGTAACATTTATCCGCACATAATATATTAATAAATTGTTATGTGATAAAGACATATTATGGCTCAATGACATAACAATTAAATTAACCATCAATATAACGCGATTCACACAAAATCACATCCAATAAGTGTTATCGACAAATAAGCTACCGAAGCATATAGAAATTAGTTCGATGCTTCGTTCAGTACGCGCCGCACTTTCGTGTCGGTGCATCGTTTGTTTCGTGATGAAAATTATTCAATGGAGTTAAAATGGTGTCTCTTGTGAAACCTTCTATGTTCGATGATAAAGTGTTTCTAGTGACTGGTGGTGCTGCGGGAGTTGGGGCAGGGGTAGTTAAAGCACTACTAAGCGAAAATGCGAGGGTAAATAATATTACATGTTCCAATATTTCGTTATTTATATTATTTATTTACCTTTGTTATTGTACTGTGTTCTTAGAGATTAAAATTTATCAGCGTCGAAATAATGTTTGCTACGTAATTTATTAATAACAGGGACTGTTGATATGATTTTTTGTATCGAAATTATCTAATTTCGATATACTCAATTATGATGTAGTGATTTGGGGCTACGTTTTAAAAATAACTTTTATATATCGATAATTTTTTTTTAAACTTAGCCCCACACTTGGATTTATTCCAGTTTCGTGATTGTGTTTACTTACAAACATGAAAATTCACATACACAAATACCCCGACCAAAACCTATAATTGTAGATCACACAATAACTTGTTCCGTGCGGGAATCGAACTCGCGACTATTAGCCCCAGTGGGTGGAGCGGCTGGCTGGCGACAGTAGTTATCTAACCACGTTGGGAGTTCGTAATAGTAATTTCCAGATTGTGTAATAATCGAAATGAAAGAATTTCAAGTGGAAGTAGAGAGGGTGTAATTGTGCATTCATTCAGGGATCTGTAGTTATCTCAGATCATATAAAAAATTAGTAAGTAAGCTAATTTTCTTATATAATGATAATTTGAGGTAGTTGTAGCCCAAAATTATTAAATAACTAATTTTTAGAGTTCAACCAAAATTTAGACTTCACTGTCGGGATTTTATAGCAGTTATTATTTAAACAATAAAATGTCACATGGTGTACGAATTACAAATGCACGAGAATGAAAATAACTTAGAAAATAAATGCAGTAAAAAACGCATGCGTTTGTGTTTTTATTATTGTGATAAATTTAAAATTGTAGAACTTGTATTTCATTCCTTTCATCACCTTTCTCTAAGCTTTCCTGATAAATCTTTCCATATTTCCACGTTCCTTTTTTACCTTCGTTTCCCTAACTTTGAACAATGGCACAATATAAACGCAATAGCCAAGAAAAAAAACTTGCATTTAAATTTAAATTTCGATCCAACGTCAGCAAAAACAAATTCAAGTGTATTAAACGAAACAATTGAATCGTAGCCTATTGTGTATGATTGACCTAATGATCATCGAATCAGTAAATAAATACTTAGGTATTTATTCAGAAACGTATTCATTAATTACTTTTATTTGTCTATCATTTCTGCTCTGTGATAATTGTAATAATTGGTACTCAATCACTTATAAATACTAATTTCATTCCAACTCATATAGGTGCGTGTTTTATTGTTATGTGAATGATTTTTGGCCGCTGTTGACAGAGGGGCCGTTACAGCTTCACCGGGCAGAAGGCAGGCGTGCAACAACTATGTTCAAGCCGGAAGGGCAAGGGGGTAACTAGCTCAAGTGCGCCTCAAGGAGCAACGGCCTCAGCTAGGACTGTCGCTTTGGGGAGGGCATATACTCGCTGTCTCGCCGTAGTGCTCTGCATCGGCCGGCGAGCAGGGGATTCTCAGACCTTGCCGGTGAGGTCGTTATCTAATTACAGCAGATGAGAGTTAGTCCAGTGCGTAGAAACTGAGACTATATTTGCATTAATTTAAATAAACGTGATGTACTGATTACCGTGATCTGATTAACGTGATGTATTTAAAAGTCAGGTCTTTATAAATATGACGTTACAAAGTCCTATTAACGCTTACATAATATTATTTTTGTTGCTGTACTGTACATAAATGTATTGCAATTATACGATAAACGCAGCAACTTTATCGTCGTGAAATATTGTCAAATATTGATAGAGCCACTGCGTTAAATAAACAAATCTTTAAGAAGTATGACAGCTATATTTACATGTTAAGGACGTTGTGGTAATATATTAGGAGTGAAGGTCGTCGGAGGTCAATGTCCAGTGGAAGATTATTAAATCCAATCCGATTGTTTGTGGACACTTACCATAAGTTTATGATAATTCTTCTGCTCCATTTGCTATAGCGTTAATGTTAAATCCTCCGTAAAAATGCGGTTAGGGTCTAAACGATTTGCATTCCAAGTGCACGCTAGCTGCAAAATTGCTGTTTTCATACAGTTTTTGTGCAGTTTTCATTTTTAAACGTAGTCCCACATAAGAATTTATTTCTGTGTCTTGGGTGCGTTTACAAACATGACATTTTACATACACAAATACTCAGATCGTATTGTGGCTCACATAAAGATTTGTCTAGTGCGTGAATCGAACTCGCGACTATTCAACCCAGTGAGCGGAGCAGCTTAAGCTCTTAACCACTGCGCCAAATAGTCCGTCAAAGTTGTCATGAATGATGAAATTTCTTTCTTTCTTCCTTACTTTCTATATATCTTTTATCAATACTGCGACCTGACTGCGTAGCCCTCTTGCAGTGAGCGTGCCGTTCGAATGACTGCACATTGATTGCTGGCTAGCTGCCCGTTTGTAACAACTGCATTGAGACCTAACGTGGTCGGTTAATTTGAGTGTACACAGCACACCCGCAATAAATGGGGAATAAACGGGTGTTTGTAGGTGGGCGTGCGTTTGCGTGTGCGTGTTCAAATGGGTGTGTTGCGTGTGCATATTTGCATGTGTGTGTCTGATCTGTATAAAATATATGTTCTTATTATTATAATATATGTTCACGTTAGAGTTTAAAATATTGACTATTCCGTTTGAATTCCGTAGTAACATCAAATTATCTAATACGGTGTTTTTTAAAATCAATCGGGCACGTTCGACGTAACAAGTTGGTTTCAATTTGCAAAACAAAAGCAAAAGGCGCAGCTGGCCATGCATAACGGTCTTTCCCGGCACCTACATCCTTCCACTTTCGCATTGTATATCTGTTTTGTCATTCTTTCTTCTGACATTCTTTTTATATGCCCGAACCAACGGAGCATACCCTTTCTCATCTTTACACCGATACTATCTTTCATACCTACTCGCTTTCTTACTACGCTGTTGCGAATACGGTCGGTCAGCGTGACTCCGCACATCTTCCGCAGAGATCGCATTTCGACCGCATTTATCCTGCTTTCGTTCTCCTTCTTACATACCCAACTCTCACTGCCATATAACAGCGTTGGGACAAGCACTCCGTTATGCATGGCCAGCTGCGCCTTTTGCTTTTGTTTTGCAAATTGAAACCAACTTGTTACGTCGAACGTGCCCGATTGATTTTAAAAAACACCGTATTAGATAATTTGATGTTACTACGGAATTCAAACGGAATAGTCAATATTTTAAACTCTAACGTGAACATATATTAAAATAATAAGAACATATATTTTATACAGATCAGACACACACATGCAAATATGCACACGCAACACACCCATTTGAACACGCACACGCAAACGCACGCCCACCTACAAACACCCGTTTATTCCCCATTTATTGCGGGTGTGCTGTGTACACTCAAATTAACCGACCACGTTAGGTCTCAATGCAGTTGTTACAAACGGGCAGCTAGCCAGCAATCAATGTGCAGTCATTCGAACGGCACGCTCACTGCAAGAGGGCTACGCAGTCAGGTCGCAGTATTGATAAAAGATATATAGAAAGTAAGGAAGAAAGAAAGAAATTTCATCATTCATGACAACTTTGACGGACTATTTGGCGCAGTGGTTAAGAGCTTAAGCTGCTCCGCTCACTGGGTTGAATAGTCGCGAGTTCGATTCACGCACTAGACAAATCTTTATGTGAGCCACAATACGATCTGAGTATTTGTGTATGTAAAATGTCATGTTTGTAAACGCACCCAAGACACAGAAATAAATTCTTATGTGGGACTACGTTTAAAAATGAAAACTGCACAAAAACTGTATGAAAACAGCAATTTTGCAGCTAGCGTGCACTTGGAATGCAAATCGTTTAGACCCTAACCGCATTTTTACGGAGGATTTAACATTAACGCTATAGCAAATGGAGCAGAAGAATTATCATAAACTTATGGTAAGTGTCCACAAACAATCGGATTGGATTTAATAATCTTCCACTGGACATTGACCTCCGACGACCTTCACTCCTAATATATTACCACAACGTCCTTAACATGTAAATATAGCTGTCATACTTCTTAAAGATTTGTTTATTTAACGCAGTGGCTCTATCAATATTTGACAATATTTCACGACGATAAAGTTGCTGCGTTTATCGTATAATTGCAATACATTTATGTACAGTACAGCAACAAAAATAATATTATGTAAGCGTTAATAGGACTTTGTAACGTCATATTTATAAAGACCTGACTTTTAAATACATCACGTTAATCAGATCACGGTAATCAGTACATCACGTTTATTTAAATTAATGCAAATATAGTCTCAGTTTCTACGCACTGGACTAACTCTCATCTGCTGTAATTAGATAACGACCTCATCGGCAAGGTCTGAGAATCCCCTGCTCGCCGGCCGATGCAGAGCACTACGGCGAGACAGCGAGTATATGCCCTCCCCAAAGCGACAGTCCAAGCTGAGGCCGTTCCTCCTTGAGGCGCACTTGAGCTAGTTACCCCCTTGCTCTTCCGGCTTGAACATAGTTGTTGCACGCCTGCCTTCTGCCCGGTGAAGCTGTAACGGCCCCTCGGTCAACAGCGGCCAAAAATCATTCACATAACAAAAAACACGCACCTATGTATATGAGTTGGAATGAAATTAGTATTTATAAGTGATTGAGTACCAATTATTACAATTATCACAGAGCAGGAATGATAGACAAATAAAAGTAATTAATGAATACGTTTCTGAATAAATACCTAAGTATTTATTTACTGATTCGATGATCATTAGGTCAATTATACACAATAGGCTACGATTCAATTGTTTCGTTTAATACACTTGAATGTGTTTTTGCTGACATTCGATCGAAATTTAAATTTAAATGCAAGTTTTTTTTCTTGGCTATTGCGTTTACATTGTGCCATTGTTCAAAGTTACGGAAACGAAGGTAAAAAAGGAACGTGGAAATATGGAAAGATTTATCAGGAAAGCTTAGAGAAAGGTGGAAGGATGAAAGAAATGAAATACAAGTTCTACAATTTTAAATTTATCACAATAATAAAAACACAAACGCATGCGTTTTTTACTGCATTTATTTTTTATTTATTATTTATTAGTTATTTTCATTCTCTTGCATTTGTAATTTGTACACCATGTGAAATTTTATTGTTTAAATAATAACTGCTATAAAATCCCGACGGTGAAGTCTAAATTTTGGTTGAACTCTAAAAATTAGTTATTTAATAATTTTGGGCTACAACTACCTCAAATTATCATTATATAAGAAAATTAGCTTACTTACTAATTTCTTATATGATCTGAGATAACTACAGATGCCTGAATGAATGCACAATTACACACTCTCAACTTCCACTTGAAATTCTTTCATTTCGATTATTACACAATTTGGAAATTACTACGATCCCAACGTGGTTAGATAACTACTGTCGCCAGCCAGCCGCTCCACCCACTGGAGCTAATAGTCGCGGGTTCGATTCCCGCACGGAACAAATTTTTGTGTGATCTACAATTATAGGTTTTGGTCGGGGTATTTGTGTATGTCAATTTTCATGTTTGTAAACACAATCACGAAACTGACTTAAAAAAAAATTATCGACATATCGAAAAAGTTATTTTTAAAACGTGGCCCCAAATTACTACATCATAATTGAGTATATCGAAATTAGATAATTTCGATTCAAAAAATCATATCAACAATCCCTGTTATCAATAAATTACGTAGCAAACATTATTTCAACGCTGATAATTTTTAATCTCAGAGTAATAACACAGTACAATATCAGAGGTAAATAAATAATATACAAAACGAAATATTGAAACATGTAAAATATTACATAAATAATAATTTACCCTCGCATTTTCGCTTAGTAGTGCTTTGACTACCCCTGCCCCAACTCCCGCGGCACCACCAGTCACCAAAAACACTTTATCATCGAACACAGATGGTTTTACAAGAGACACCATTTTAATTCCATTGAATAATTTTCATCAAGAAACAAACGATGCGCCGACACGAAAGTGCGGCGCGTACTGAACGAAGCAACGAACTAATATTTATATGCTTTGGTAGCTTCTCTGTTCGATAAAACTTATTGGATGTGATTTTGTGTGAATCGCTGAATTGATGTTTAATTTAATTGTTATGTCATTGAGCCATAATATGGCTTTATCACATAACAATTTATTATTATATTATAATATATTATGTGCGGATAAATGTTACCATGTTTACCATGCGACTATAATATTCTCCAAAACATGAAAAGCCTTTAAAAGCAATGTCATCATATCACGATATTTAATGAGCATAATACTCGTATAGCATATATACAGGATATGGAAGTGATTAATGAGGTTATTATTTAGAATGCCCGGGCAATATTAAAAGTGAAAATTTATCAAACCAGGCCCTGTAATTCTTTATTTATCATAATTTCTGCTCATTATAAATATTGCTACGTAAAACCATTGCGATAACCATACGATTGCTACATGATTGTTGAGCATATTGCTCAACAATCACGTAGCAATCGAAAATGGTGAGAATGATCTAATCACTCTCACTATTACTAGATAGGACAACTTTTTATGGTTTGTTCCAACGGATGACACACAAAGTGAAATATGTGACTTGTTGGAAATAAATATCGCAAGTTGTAAACGCGGTCAGCTCAAATCGGACACTAAATTGCTATTTTCCCCAACGAGTCACACTCTGACTGTATCCAAGGAAGCCGCAGTTACATGTCAGCTACAGTCAGAGTGTGGCTCCTTGGGGAAAATAGCAATTAAGTATCGTATTGATGGATGATATAATATTTGTTAATTTGATATTTAGTATTTGTACTTACTAACCATATACATTATATAATAATAACATCACTCATTGAAAGAATGAAAACGAAAACCACTTTTTATTATGCTGCCTAATACTTGAAAGAGATTATCCATAAATCCCCGGTCAATTTTATGTTTTTAACATTTATTATCATATTGCCCCCTCACATTGGGCATTTTTCAAACTGTTCGGGCATTACGAATAATGCCCTAATAATCAATTGGTCCACAATATATCCTAATAATATTATAAATGTGAAAGGTTGTATGTTTAGATGTTTCGATATTTGTTACTCAATCACGCGAAAACGGCTAAACGGACTTGCATGAAATTTGGCTCACAGTTTATTACCTGGATTAACACAAAGGATACTTTTAATCCCGGAAAAATGTAAGGTTCCTGGCTGAAGTCAAAGCGGACGAAGTCGCGGGCAAAAACTAGTACATTATAATGTATTTGTGAAAAATTGACGTCCATTATTGAAATGTATCCCAATTGTGGATATTATTTTTAATCCATAATCTCACTCTAAGAATTACGAACATGCAATTGCACATACACAAACACCCTGACCAAAACAATTATTTAATATGTAGGTAACAATTTATTTTTATCAATGTCCTCTCGTCTTACGTTGCTGACTGTACAAGTTTTATTGACTTGACTTGAGATTTTGCACCTTTTGACAGCACAGACCGTCCCAAATGCAATCTTGATGTGTTTTCTTATAGATTTTTACTTTGAAGTGCAATAGATTGTTTGGTATTTATTGAATTTACTTTGGACCACGGTCCAAAGTCTTTTTATATTGCAACCTATTACTTTGGTGAAATTTAAGCCAGACCATATTTAGTAAAAGTGAAAATAATAGGACACAGATGGAAACGTGAAAATTTTTCCATATTAAGTCATAAAAAACCGTTTTATTAAGCAACGCCGGTTGTGAACATTTTGTTATTTTCGGACAAATATTCCGCAGTTTTATTAAATAGGGCCTTGGGGTTGTCAAGGTGAAGAATCTCGAAAAAATTGTCAGAAGCCCACATATCCGTAAGAAACAAATTGGTTTTTGAAAAATTATTCTTAGAAAATGGTGGCATGCTCGCCAACTATTAACCACGGCTACTAAAAATAGCTCGGTTAAATATATTTACTCGTTTGCTACGTAGTCCTGCCTACGCTTCCAAAAATATCTGTTAGAAAGTACTATGGCTCCCAATTTCATAACTAAATATACGTAACTCTTAGCAAACTCCATAGTCAACATTTTCAGAGTCCTCCAAAAAGATTACCTCAGTGATTCCCCAAAGAGGCTATATCAATCTTGCGCCGTGGTACTCCAAGGTCCTTCTCTATGGCGACTCATTTCGCTTCAAGAGCTTGACGCGATGAAGCGGCTCAAGCGCTTTCGAGTACTTCCCCATTGAATACGCATCAATAACGTCTAATAGCAGGGCAGCGCTAACGATGCTTTTTTGTACCTTTTGTTTGTACAAAAATTGTAAAGACAGGGGCTGTAAGAGCGCAAGGGAGATATGGATGAGATATTTGTTATATTATTGAGGTCTCAAAATTTCCGGGTTAGAAGTATCAAAGGAGGCTATTGTTTTACAAGTGTTCGTTTCATGTAACTCTAAGTCTTTGCGATTAAATCTATTTCAAAAACGGTATTGGAATGTTGATGAGTTCGTTAAGCGGCTGTGTGGTTAGTATTGCGGTAAAGATTGTAACGTTAATTTACGTGATTACAGGATCTATTGCTACAAAATACTAAGTGACTCACGAACTCTTTCATACGTAATATGAAGAGTCATGTGATTGTGGTCACTGACCGTTACCGGTAAATAATTGGTGTCGGTAATTTCTGTTGCCAGCTTTCAAGTGATATATTAGTCAATAGTCTTGCATAACTACTATAATATAATAGGTGCGGTAAAATAACATAATAACCATATTAACAATCGATATATATTTTTGAACTAATAATGAAAGTAGGATAAATGCGGTAGAAATGCGAGCTCTACGGAAGATGTGCGGAGTGAAGCTGACCGACCGCATTAGCAACAGCGTAGTAAGAAAGCGAGAAGGTATGAAAGATAGTATCGGTGTAAAGATGAGAAAGGGCATGCTCCGTTGGTTCGGGCATATAGAAAGAATGCCAGATGAAAGAATGACAAAACAGATATACGATGTGAAAGTGGAAGGACGCAGGTACCGGAGAAGACCTAGGCTATCTTACCACGAACAAATAAACCGAGTCTTATCTGACGGACCAGTCAAGAGTCTCCGTAACCAGCGAGCGTGTATGAGACGAACTATGAGAGTGGAGGAAGCCACAGAGGTATGTAAGGAAAGAAACTGTTGGAACTCTGTACTCTCTGCCTACCCTGCAAGGGATCTGGCGTGATGATATAGATAGATAGAAATATTCATTATAAGGTATATTATGTCGATAGGAGTTTCCGTAACCGCTGACTATGTATGAGTCGAACTATGAGAGTGGAGGAGCCCAGATTTTCTCCTAACATGATATTATGTACGGAAAGAAATTGTTGGAACTTTTTACTCGCTGTCTACCCTGCAAAGGATCTGACGTAGTGGTATGGATACCCACTTTTTTAAATGAACCAATATTTTAAATAATATATGAAGCCACCAATAAAACACTTGTAATATATCGTTATCAAAATACCTTTATTCTCGAACATTAATTCCGTGTGGGTACACGATACACTTTTTAACAAATCCTCGACACGTCTGCTCTGTTCAAGCGCTCGAATCCAACTAACTTAAAAATGTCCCGTCTCATCAAATTATATTCGTATTTGAGTCAAATCAGATACAGTTTAAAATCAGGGTTAACGTTAGGCAACAAATCAAATAAAGTACTATTTTTTTTTAACAATTCAAAGTCAGATAAAATACTCTTAAAATTCAAATAAATTATTTGTAACCGGAAATCGTGACATTCGGCCATCCGGCATCGTGATGCCTCATGGCATTCACTTACTCATAATACAAAAAAATACCCTTTTATACATATACAGGTATTCTAATTTGCCTTAATAGTTTCTTTTAAGTGATAGCATACCTATTTTGGTGTTTATACATAATCATAACGCTTTTTCAATTACATGTATGTACATTGACGACGTTTAATTGACATTGACATTTAATTGAAATTAATTTGTTCAAATCATTTATTTGTGTAAGCCAATAATAATAAGTACTTACAAACGTCAAAATTATTACATTTTTTACATCTACCACCGGATCGGAACCCGGCCTCCACCGAGAAGATCCGGCGAGAAACTCAGCGGGCTAGTCTTTTAATTTAATTTGTTTGGCCTTTCTGTTAACCATTTTTTTTGTTTTTTAGGAATTATATTATACATCATTGATAAATGTTGCTGATTGAGGAGCTGCTCAAACCCAATCTGTTTTATCGTCAAGATAATCCGAAATTTTGTAATACCCTTTCTTACAGAGTCTAGTTTTAATTGCCTTTTTAAACTTATTGATAGGCATGTTTCGGATATCTATGGGTAATTTGTGGTAGAAGCGTATACATTGCCCCATAAAAGAATTACTAATTCTGTGGAGAAGAGTGGAATGTACAATAAGATCATCTTTGTTCCGTGTATATACATGATAAATGTCGCTATATTTTTCAAAATTACTAATATTTTTTTTAACATGTAGAAGATTTTCATATATAAATTGTGATGCAACAGTTAGAATATTTATCTCTCAGAACTTTTCCTTAAGATAAGCTCTCGGGGCCAAATTGTAAATTGCTTGAAAAGCCCTTTTCTGGAGACCAAAGATGGTATTAAGTTCTGCAGAGTATCCCCAAAGTAGTATGCCATATGACATAATACTATGAAAATAAGTGAAATAAACAAGTCTAGCTGTTTGAATATCAGTTAGTTATCTAATTTTCTTTACAGCATATGCCACTGAGCTTAATTTACCAGATAATTGATCAATATGGGGGCCCCATTGTAATCTGGCATCAATAGGGATACCTAGAAATACAGTCGACTCTACAAAGTCTAAATCTACGCCATTTATTTGTACATTAGTTGCAACCTGTCTTCTATTTGGCGTTGTGAATTTAATACATTTTGTTTTCTTCTCATTAAGGAGAAGATTATTCGTGTAGAACCAATGAACAACCATTGACAGTGCACTGTTCACATCGTCATAATTAAGCAGCTGTCTTTTAATTTTGAATAATAGAGATGTATCATCCGCGAACAGCACAATGTCCTGATTATCCCCTACATAGTAGGGTAAATCATTTATATATATGAGATGATTTCATTGGTATCAATATATGAAAAGATAAATAATCACCGAAGATTAGTTTGGGCTCACGAATCATTTCACAAAATTAAAATGCCGGTAATGTACACGAAACGTTTTTATTGTATTATTTCTGCAACATATGATTGATTTTTTTACGTAAATATTTTTAAATGGAATGTAAATTTGACTGAAAATGTTATAAGGCACGTTTGCTATTCAGATCATATGCAGCCAAAAAAATACAACCAATTTTCATTGGTCGATTCGAAGACTACGCATTTTCGAGTGGATATGCTGCAATGAATTTTATATTTCTTGTATTATACCACTGTTTACGGGAAAATATTGTAATACTATAGTATTATATCCGCGTGTTCCTTCTATTGTAATCGGCGCTGTACACGGAATGACGTCAAAATACGTCTATCTCTTTTACCGAAGTTCAGTACACCTAAATAACGATATTTACGAACCTTGAATAGGACACTGCGACTATATACAACATGCCAATCGATCATAACTCAATTTGTGCCTCATTCGATCGGTCAAGCATACAAATGGCTAATTGTGCGTATTAACACCTATAGCTAATGTTAGCACTGCATACGATGGGGTAAGATTTAAAAATAATATTATGTTAAAAATAAACAAAAATGTGCTAGTAAGTTGACAACATAGTATCATGTCCAAATCAAAGTTACCTTCTTTATTTCATTGTTACCAACTGTTGATTTTTTACTATGTACGACTATTAGTACACCTCTGCCACCCCAGCTTGGGGAACATGAGCATGACGGCGTAATAAAATATTTAAATTTAACGACAGGTAAAAACGTGGTTCAGAGAATTTCACTACATGATACCGATGGGTAGGTAACTAATGTTATTATAACATTTATATATAAATATGTCGCTCGTCAATTGTGCCCACCACAAGGCCCTATTCAATAAAATGGACAATTGCGGTACGTATGACAGAAAATGACAAAATTGTCATATTTTCATGATAGGCGTTGCTTTGCAAAATAATTTTGTAACACTTATTATTGACTGATTGTCACACTGTCTCCTATCGCCTTTCATTGTAACTTTTTTAAACAGGATCAGATCACAATTTCTGTATTGACACACTATAAACTCCGAAATATGTTGCGTAAGTACATTCTTAGCCATGAGATGAAGAAGAAAAAAAAACTAAAACTCTACATACCTCAAATATCAACGCCCCATTGAGGCAAAAACAGTCAACATTTGACTACCGACAGCACTTGGTCCAATATTTGTTCGCACTAAAATTATCTACTTCAATAATCACATTTATTTACATTATTCATCGTTTCTGTATGGATTTTCCGTTTAGCCATAAAATTTACAATATATTTACCTTCAACCAATCAACAATTGACCTACTACTTAGAGGAATCGGTCAAATATTCTATATTGCTCCCCTCAAATGTGGCCCGACCGCAGAATTTGTCGATTCCATTTTTGAAAAATGTGACGCGCTCAGTATTTTGCCGGTAGATATTCGAATTCGATTTTCAAACATAAAAACAAATTCATGGCAAAAATCTGTAAATATTTTTTCTTTTTATTGCACTGAGCAATTAAAAAATAATCCTTTTTTTACTTATTGTATTTTTTACTTGTCAATAAATCAGGCGTTCTTTTTGGGGTTGCTGCTATTAGGATTGGAATTTTCTAACATAGAAATTTAATCTAAAATTCAAAGATCGCACTCGATTTGAATTATCAATCGAACGAGTCTTTCATCCGGCTTTAGTTTCGTAGACATTTTCAACTATTATTTAGAAATATCTTTGTCAAAGCTCACACCTCTATTTTCTCAACATTAACAGAATATAAATTGATATAAGTTTGCAGGACTCTGTGCAGGAAGCCGGTCACACCGTGGTGACCCGGTCGATCCTCGCTTGGTCAGCAAATCACTTCTTTCTCGTCAAAGATGGCGGTGTCTAAAGAGAGACTCTTTAGGCGTTGTTGGAGGGCAGAGCGGCGGCGTCTGCACGAACGGGCTGCCGCTATCTGTATACAAAAGTTTAGACTATAGATTTGGATAGCATAAATTGGCCTAGATTGGTCCACTACTGAGCAAAAGCCTTCTTTCACTGATCAAAGTAATAGAACAGGTCATATTCTACGCGAACCGATTTCGGATTGGTGGAGACTGTTGTAATATAGCTATAAATGTACGCAAATATCTATTGATTTGTTATTGCTTGAGAATTACGTGTAGTAGTTAAGATTAAAATTGGTGGATCAAATAATCTGTACTATTCCTTCAGTAGAACTTCAAGGGAACCATTACAATTCATTCAGCAGAACTAACCACAGCAACAACGGCTTAGCGGCTTGTACAGTGTGTGCAAGGAGTACAGGGGCATAATATTCAAACACCCACGATAGTGCAGAAACGTGCGCGAGGCTATATTAAGCTAGTCTCTGAAAGGGTACATTCAGTTTATCCCTTTATCTTTTTCTGGGGCTACAGCGTCGCCTTTTCATAGTTCAGTAGAACTTATCACAGCAACAGTCGCTGGTACGGTCAATGCGAGTCGCGCATTGGTGAAGTGCGAGGGTCCAGTTCATCCCAGCATCGCGTAGTGTACGGTTAATTTCATTCCACCATCTCCGTCTAGACCTACCGTGTTTCATTTTCGTATTATAGTAGAACTTACCACAGTGAAAGCCGCTAGCTCGATGAGTGCCAATAGCGCAACTGCGTAGTGCGCGGGTCCAGCTCATCCCACCATCCTTGTACCGCGTTGCCTTTTCGTGTTTTAGTAGATTTTTTTTAGCAAAATCCTCTTGTACAGTAAGTGCGAGCAGCACAGTGGCGTAGTGCGCGGGTCCAGTTCTTTCCGCCATTTCCATACTGCGTTACCTTTTCGTATTTCCGAAGAATTTACGAAAGCAAAAGTCGTTATTATAGTGAGCGCGAGCAGCGCAGTGGCATAGTGCGCGGGTTCAGTTCATCTTACTATCTCCGTACTATGTTGCTTTTTCCTATTGCAGTAGAACTTACCAAAGCAAAAGAGGCTAGCAAGGTGAGCGCGAGCAGCACGGCCGCATAGTGCGCGGGCACTCGCAGCAGCGCGGAGCAGTGCGCGAGGCGCTCGTCCTCCGCGTGGGGGCAGTGCGCCACGCCGTCGCACCACAGCGCCGCCGCGATGCACGCGTTCAGCGACGCGCAGCGGTACTCGCACTCGCCTGATAGTGCGAATACGCCGCCGTGGGAGCTCGCGTGTCTGGAGTAGAGGAAAAGATTGTGTATATTCCAAGGATACGTCCATATGTACACCTACAGAGTACGGACGGCTACATCCATAAACGGAATTTTAATAAGTTCAAAGTCTCTGTAACTGATGAGCAAAAATTACATGAACTATTTGAGTAAAGGAAACGAGAGGAAGGGAGAGAGGTCTAAAAGAAAAGAACCGCTTGGAACTCTGCACTCTTTATTACTCCTTACGCTACTCTTAGTCCAGTGGTTCAGAACATGGGCTTAGGTTAGGAGCTGTAGTCCTTAGTACTTCTGTAGCATATAGGTAGGCCTAAGTGTGGATGTGTATGTAATAGGTCAGATTATAGTATTGTACTGTTAAGGTAAAAGCCAAAACACAAAATAAGGTGAAAAAGTATAGTAACAGTACTTTAACACAGGAACTCAATTCCGATTTGTGGAGACACATTTGTGAGCATCTGTTGTTAGACTCTGCTGAACACTAAGGTACTAACAGCCGGGACCAATGGCTATCGTACCTTTCAAGGCACTGAGATGTTTAAAATGGAGTTGCCACAAATCCTATCATTGTAACTATAACACAAATATCTCGGACAAACCGAACCGAACGCTATTCAGCCTTAGTGATTGTTAAAGTCCTTATGATCGCAGGGCCTCGAGCGCCTCTATATTATATAATGACAACGGCTTGGTGCAGTGGTTAAGAGCTTAAGTCGCACTGTTCACTGGTTAGAGCAGTCGCGGGTTCGATCCCCGCACGGAGCAAACCTTTGTGTAACACACAAATGTTTGTTTCGGTCTGGATGATTATACATGTGATTTTTTCATGTTTGTAAACGCATCCACGATGCAGAAATAGTACCTAGTATGGAGCTACGTTTTTTTAAAGAAAAGAAATAGATTTACCTTCTCGATAACCCTAGCCATGAGATGTAGCAAGAACCAGATTCCACAGCTATAAGTTCCACGCTTAAAGCTCTTGGCCAGTCCAGATCGAAGTGGTCAGATGATGAAGGAGATGCGAACAGGTGTCGAGCGAGAGGATCCACTTCTTTAGTCCAGCCGTCGATCACCAAGCTTATACAACGTTCATCGCTGTCCGTGTGAGATAGGTGACCGTTTGTGGCAGATTTATATTCGAGTGCCTCCATGCGACGAAAGGCATGTAGAACTGTTGGTTTCGGTTACCACTTCATACGGTAGATTTTATAATTAAATTCAACTTGACGTCACTAAACTTGAATTAAAATAAGTTCAAATCATGTGTTAAACGAACTAAGCAAGCGTATTATATAATATAGATTAAACGATAGAAATACTTGGATAGGTGCTGTTCCAGATGCACTTGAATAATAGATAACTTGCTCAGCTAATAACTAGTTAACATTGAGAGGGAATGTTAACTAATAATTAGTTAACATTTCCTCTGTTCCTTCTATTAATTTAGCTTGATATTTTAATCCATGTAGCCATTCTCTGTACAATTAATTTTGTTGCTTTAACTTAGACCCTGCATGATAGACCAGCCTACATTATTCTCCCATACCCCACAACAAAATATATTTTCTAACGATTCATAAATTCTTTAATGGTTTGCTACAGATAAATGATTCCAAAAATTTTATGGAATAAATGTACAGGTTCAAATGGGTCATGCAGATGACCCTAATGACAATTATGAAGGATATAAAGAAGTGAAGATAACCAAGATCATTTTTATTGTTTTTATATTATTATTGTATTATTAAGTTTGACATTTGTCGCACATGGATCCTATGCTATCCGATAAAATTGAATTAAACCGCAAGAAACCAGGACAAATGCAAGCAAAAGAGTTGTAGTTGGTATGTAGTGAGGATGTACTGGAAAAAGTGAACGATGTAGTATATCTTGAATGGAGGAATACAGGAAATAAAGTGATGAAAGCGATGAGCACATTTGCCATACGTATCGCTAATCCCCAACGCTACTAAATACATAGGTCTGATGGTCAAAAAATGTAAATTTGTTTGTTTCTTTATAATTAAATATTAATTTACTTTAATAACTGACGAAACTCTACTAATCTAATTATTGTTGAATAGTTTTTGTTTCCCACTAAATGCTCAGTTAATTCAGTTTAAACTAAATTCTATTAGTATTTGTTTCTAACTAGCATAAAAGTTAAGCGAAAAGATAAGTTTTATGTAATTATCATTAGGGGGTACACAGTATCATTCGAGTTTATAGGAATTTCATTAGTGTAAAAACTTACTCATTAGTGTCACCAAAATTTTCATTTTCTACTTATAACTTGAATTTCACTAAGATTTTATAATATTTGTATTAGTTCATGCCCCTACAACAATTTAAAGCCATTTTAGCGCGAAGAAACGAGGAATTACAGAAAACGTGTGGTGACGCCCCGTGTGGTGTCGGGAAAGAATACATGTGTCATCACCCCCTATCATCCCGTGGGTGTCGTAAAAGCCGACAAAGGGAACACACTCGCGCAAACGACCCAGTGCGTAGAGAAGTAAAACTTGAAATCAAACCCTATACCAACCCGTCTGGCCAGCGTGGTATAGTAGGCTAATCTACCTCTCATGAAAGCACAACAATTTAACCGGCCCTCAGTTCCCGGTACTCCCGCTGTTCCCGATCACGGTAGCGGTCGGGGCGACAGCGGGAGAGGGGGTGCTAAGAATCTCCGGGCTACGAGAGGCTACCATAAAGAACTGACCCTCGCGACGTATAATGGATGCACACTACGGCTGGACCACCACCTCACCGAACTCGAGGTAGAACTGGGTCGCATAAAATGGCATATTTTGGGGTTATGTGAGGTCCGAAGAAAGGGGGAGGACGCGATAACCCTTGAGTCAGGTAACTTGTTCTACTTCCGAGAAGGTGATCAGCTCTCCCAGGGTGGTGTCGGTTTTCTGGTCAATAAGGACCTCGTTAGCAGCGTTGTGGAAGTCAGCAGTGTGTCGACACGGGTAGCGTACCTTATACTGAAGCTCAGCGATAGGTACTCCCTTAAGGTGGTACAGGTATATGCGCCGACCTCGACATACGCTGACGAAATAGCCTAAGCCGTGTACGAAGACATTGCGAAAGCACTACACGGCACTCCAAAGGCTCACTACAGCGTTGTTATGGGGGACTTCAACGCCAAAGTGGGAGTACAAGAACGCGGCGAAACGAAAATCGGACCCTTCGGTGTGGGGCGCAGAAATAACAGGGGGCAAATGCTAGTAAACTTTCTCGAGTCGCAGGGGCTTTTCTTAATGAACTCCTTCTTTAAGAAGAAGCCCCATAGAAAATGGATTTGGCGAAGCCCCGACAACGTGACAAAGAACGAGATAGCCTTCATCATGACGGATAAGAAGTATATATTTAGGGACGTCTCTGTGATCAACAGGTTCAATACTGGCCACGATCACCGACTCGTCCGAGGAACCCTAAATATAGACTTTCAAGCCGAAAGGGTCCAAATGGTGAAGCCTACTCTCCGACCTACCGCGCTCCAAACAGCCTTGGGTTCCGAAAAGTTCCAATTGGAACTTCAAAACCGTTTTGACTTGCTGGAAACCATTGGCGATATTGACGAGAAAACCGACACAGTGGTCAGAATGCTACAGGACGTGTCTCGAAAGTTTCTGTTGTTCGTGTTGTCCGCTAGACTGTTTATAATATATCTGGACAAAAGTCTTCAAAGACTGAAAGCGATGAATGAAGGTGTACAAATGGGTGACTTAGTGGTAAACCATCTACTTTATGCAGATGACGCGGTTTTAATAGCGCCAACAGCCACTGATCTGCAAACACTAGTCACAGTTATGAAAGACGACTGCATCATCAATGGCTTACACTTGAATGTGAAGAAAACCAAGATTATGGTTTTTGAAAGGGAAGAAACCAGAACGAATGTAAGGATTGTGGTTGGTAACGATAGGCTGGAGCAAGTGAATGAGTTTGTATATCTTGGATGCGCCTTCAGTAAGGATGGGAAATACACCGCTGACATAGAGAGAAGAGTGAGTGCAGGGAACAGAGTGAATGGTGCGATGGGAAAGCTACTCGGGAGCCGGCACTTAAGCCATCAGGCGCAGCTGGCCATACATAACGGAGTTCTTGTCCCAACGCTATTATATGGTAGCGATAGCTGGGTATGTAAGAAGGAGAATGAAAGTAGGATAAATGCAGTAGAAATGCGAGCTCTGCGGAAGATGTGCGGAGTGAAGCTGACCGACCGCATTAGCAACAGCATAGTAAGACAGCGGGTAGGTATGAAATATAGTATCGGTGTAAAGATGAGAAAAGGCATGCTCCGTTGGTTCGGGCATATAGAAAGAATGCCAGAGGAAAGAATGACAAAACAGATATACAATGTGAAAGTGGAAGGATGCAGGTACCGGGGAAGACCTAGACTATCTTACCACGACCAAATAAACCGAGTCTTATCCGATGGAAAAGTCAAGAGTCTCGGTAACCGGCGACCGTGTATGAGACGAACTATGAGAGTCGAGGAAGCCAGAGAGGTATGTAAGGAAAGAACCTGTTGGAACTCTGTACTCTCTGCCTACTCTGTTTTGTCATTCTTTCTTCTGGCATTCTTTCTATATGCCCGAACCAACGGAGCATGCCCTTTCTCATCTTTACACCGATACTATCTTTCATACCTACTCGCTATCTTACTATGCTGTTGTTAATGCGGTCGGTCAGCTTCACTCCGCACATCTTCCGCAGAGCTCGCATTTCTACCGCATTTATCCTACTTTCATTACAAAGTGCTCAAACAAATGTTCTTACTTCAGTGCGGTACCCTGTGTTAGCTTCAATTCTAACGTCAACGAGTCCCTTTGGACAAGAAGCTCTCAGTCTTCGCACAAGCCCTAGATCTTCTCAATAGTGCGTGTTCACATGTCCTCGGAGCACGTTCTCGGCAGAATCTGGCAACTAGGGTAGCGTTTGTAGGAGGCCGGCCAACAATCACCGATTGTGGAGAAGTCGCTCTTAACGTTTCTACTGATCTCTCTTTATCGCTGGAAATAAAGTAGAAAATTATCCTACACTATTTTTAAACTACAAAACAATAATATTGCCAGTTTCACTATTGCACAACTTAATCTTTGTGGTGTGAATAGGTAAAACCCAGAGGTAAAGCGGTTTTTTCTTCTTTTACCTTTTCTTCACATTTAACTTCATTCTGTTGTTCATGTCAAGACACAACATAATGAAGTAGTTGCTGCGGAAAAACTGCCACGCTTTTTCCCAAATATTAACTCTTTATACAATAAGGGGTGAAGTTCTTGTCAACACACCGGGCACAATTGCAGACTCCAGACTCCTTCTGAGGAGTTTTGGATAGAATGACCCCAATTAAAATGTCCTAGAAATAATTTAAATAAGTCCTGTATTCACCAGCCACTCTATACGCCGCTGGAGCAACAAAAGACTAGTAGAGTAGATAATAGCAACAAATAAAAATGTAAAAAGTGAACTTCAAACCCGTTGTTAGTTTACGTTTAATCAATATTCCTATCCACTCGATAATAAAATCGAACCGACAAAACTGCGGGAAATAACTCACCAGAATACTCGTATATCGCTGCAGCCGGGCGATATTCTCATCGGACCATCCCATATATTCAAATGGCTCCCGCAGTATTCATCCTCTGGCAAGTTTGGATTCAGAGCGTTGGTCACATTAAATTTCAATACTGAAAACCACACTCTAAATCTTGGGGCGGAAAATGACGGTCTCCTGTAAATTATGTTTCGTCCTGAGGGTCAGGAGGTATCCATTCCTTGCATGTAATGTTCGGAGGTTGAGAATACTGAGGGTGTTCAAGAATTCCACGACCGGTCTCCCGGATCCAAAATTCGCAGGCTCTTTTGTTCTTTGCGTATGTCGGTGACTACTGATCCACGAATCGAACTTGCAATTGAGAAATGGTGTGATGATAGTTGCAAGAACATTGGTATCGTTATTGTTAGAAATTTATTATTGTTCACTGAGAACGAAACACTTTAAATACTACTTTATCATGATACATTACTGTATTAACCTAATTTTGGCAATGCGTTCCACGATTAATTGCAATATTATAGTTGCAGCGGTAATTAGTGATCTATGCATAATTAGGGGTACTGGTTTCAATTATGTTTGGGAATTTGTTGATTAAATTTATGGATCTGTTGATAAATTCCATAGTGTAATATTTTTTTACGGATGGAGCTATTTATCAGATTTTGGTTATAAATTGTCAACTTTTGACTATTTCCTGGTGTCGAAATATAAATTTTCTTATTTACCTAAAACTAGCATTATAGCTAATAAAACCATCTAAGAATATTCTAATAATAACATCATTCTATCCTTCCTAGACTTTCAAAGAAAATGTATTGATTTACTGGGTACAAATGGTAATAGAATCTTATTTAATGAAGTGTTTTAAGTGGAGAACAACGGACTCATTAAGTACATTGGCATTCAGGTAATGTGTTACGTCTTCCTATTTTAATAATCTAAAATATGCGACTACTTAATATGAAAAAAGCACCACTTTTCTCCCCTTAATTGCAATTTGGACCCTATCCAAATACAAACTGGCTTTTTTGGATCGCTTATTAAAACGGAATAAAATTTTGTAAGCAGTATGTTGTTTAATGATGATAGTGATATAGTGAATCGCTGTGTATTCACGTCAGTGTCATTCAAGTTCAGGGTAGGTTCAAATACTGGATCATAACTCTGGGTTTCTTAAACTTTAACATATAGCTCTGCCAAATTATAAATGGACCAGGTGTGAGATGTGGCCAATACCTAATGGTCTCAAATCACTTCTAAATTACGAAAGAAATAAAGGAAAGGCATCATATAGACGTAACGTCGTCGATCGATCCGCAGTAATGAGAACAAATTGTTCAGGATACAACTGTTGCAGGAAATCCTAAGGAAATGGGACGCTAGAAGTTAGGCTGCGGATTCTGTAATGTTGTATCTTATGTATTTTTAATATACTAAACTAAATCTGAAACCAAAGATTTTACTTGAGATTATTCTAGGTAAGTTTGCACTAATTACGAGTATTACTATGCTCCAAGATACAAGATGTTCATGTAGTTCACTCAGCTGCAAAGCTATAGAGGAATTGGGTTTGACTTTGGATAAAATCAATCACATATTGAGTTTCAGTTGATAACCGCAGTGAGATAGACCTAGGCACAAATGGCAATAAGAGCTCGGAAAAGAGTCCGATACGCATCAGCTTGCAATAGACCGGAACAGGTGGAAGAAGAAAAATTTATATTTTTACCCGAAATGGGATACTATGATAATTGCTAGCGCGTAAGTCTCTAAGCCTTTCGATATAACATAAATTTATGCTAATGACCCGCGCCCTATGTAAAATATAAGTTGGATTCCAAAAACTTTTTGCATCTCTTGGCAAGTTGCGAAACTGCATAAATTAGCTGTTTCTGACGCAATATTTTATGCAGATAACGTTTTGAATAAAAGCTTTTATATTGGGTGGCAAAAAAATCTTACCTCTACTTTTAACTGAAATCCGTGTAGGGACTGAGAGGTCACGGGTTGCAAAAACTTTCAGAATTGGGATGTTGTAAATTCCACCAACAATTCGGGCCCGCTCGATATAGCCTCGGGTACGAATACGCCTCCCCCACAGAATCTCAAAATCACGGGGTCCCTTGTTGTAGAACCGTCGTAAACAGTGACATAGTCCTGAACTTTGTCACACTGTTGCCAAAATTTCAGCTTTCGTCCATTGTTGTCTCTCTCTTGTTGTGCTGCGTACAATGCCTTCTGACTCCTAATAAAAATTAGTTGCCCGTTCGGCTGCTTGACTACAATTAGAGCGTGCTTTCCTTGAGGCACTTCGTGTTGGCGCACTGCATAGTAACAGGTTAAGTTTCTCGGGTAAGCGCCGGGAAAAATTGGCAGTTATTACGTTAGCAATCGCTAAATATCCGTGAGCAATATGTTCCGGAAATCAAATCCCCGAGGTAATGCTCTGGAGCTTTTGTTGTCTTTGCCGCGTTCGTATCTTCGCCGCATGATATGTTTACGGGATAAGGCATTGGTCTCAGTTTGAAAAAAGCCGTTCTGGAATGAAATACAGTTATAAGACACATTGAGTTTTGAATTTTATTCACATTGTACACGTGAATCAAAAGAACGCTGGTTTATTATACTATTTCGATGAGAATTCGGCAGTCACATGTTCTACTTGAATATTATACTTATGTTGGTTTTATTTTACCTTTTTTAGGTAGCTAATAATATTAAATTAAAATAATGGATACACTGCAAGCTCTTCACCAATGCACTCGAAGACGCCCTCAAGACGCTGGACTGGACTGGGCGGGGCATTAACATCAACGGCGAATACATCTCACACCTTCGGTTTGCCGATGATATCGTCATCGTGGCAGAGTCACTGGAACAGTTAAGCGAAATGCTGCATAGCCTAAATGGAGCCTCTCGAGGTGTCGGTCTCGGCATGAACTTGGATAAAACCAAGATCATGTTTAATGAACATGTCACGCCGGGACCGATCTACGTCGATGGTTCGATGCCCGAAGTTGTTTGGGAATATGTCTACCTTGGACAAGTTGTCCAATTTGGTAGAAACAACTTCGAGAAAGAAATCAACCGCAGGATCCAATTAGGTTGGGCAGCATTTGGCAAACTACGTCACGTTTTCTCTTCGCCTATACCGCAATGCCTGAAGACTAAAGTCTATAACCAATGCGTACTACCTGTTATGACTTACGGGGCTGAGACGTGGCCACTCACAGTGGGACTAGTCCACAAATTCAAAGTCGCAAAGCGGGCTATGGAGCGAGCTATGCTCGGCGTCTCTTTGAAGGATAAAATTCGTAACGAGGTAATCCGACAAAGAACCAAAGTTACTGACATAGCTTGCAGACTCTGTAAGCTAAAGTGGCAATGGGCTGGTCACATCTGCAGAAGGACCGACGGCCGATGGAGCAAGCGTGTCCTAGAGTGGAGACCGCGACTTGGTAAGCGCAAGGTAGGACGGCCTGCAGCTAGATGGACCGACGACCTCAAAAAGGTTGCTTGGACAGACAGGATGCGGAAGGCGGAGGACCGTGTGCAATGGCGCGTGTTAGGAGAGGCCTATGTCCAGCAGTGGACTGCGATAGGCTGATTGATTGATTGAATGGATACACTAGAGTAGAAATACTAGCTGTATATTAATTTATTTTTAGGTAAATTGCTAACTGCGGCAATAGGTATACAAGCTTCTATTAAACTATTTAAACTCACCGTCACGCCTATATTCCCCAAGCGAGGGTGACAGAGGTGTACTGAGTACACCCACGTTTTCGCCGTCGATGTTAGGTCCCATGTAATAGGGGGCCAGTCTACTATTTCCTTATACCGGGCACAATTCCAGACTCCGGACTTGTACTAGGAAGTTTTGCTAGAAAAACTATACTTGTCCGACCTGCGATTTGAACCCAGGACCTCGTGATCACAAAACGATGCGTTTTGCCACTAAACCAACGACACAGTCAACTATTTCCCTAATTTTTATATTCAAATATGAGTAAAAGTTACCTAAATAAGCTAAGTCACTTTTCCGTAAAAAACTTAAAGAAAATCTAATTATAAATATGCAAACACACGCTAACTGCAATATTCCTTTGCATAAATCCATCCATAAAGGTACCAAAACTAAACAAACACTGCAGAAAAAATATTCCAGCAATTCCTACAATGGTCGCCATTTGTCTGTATCCACATGATTTACGTACCAGATGGAGGGGTCCCCCCATATCTCACTGTGGCATACTTCCTCCTCAAAACCTTGTACGCCATACAAAAATCGAACTTATAGTTATTCTGTTCTTTGGATAGATGTAAAAGTCTTATAATGAGAGTTATGGACTTAGTTTCGCCGTAGTAAATAGAGGGACCCCAAGATGTGCCACACCAAGATCCTCTGACTTGAGGCCAACTGGCTTCTTGGATTTGCACGTAGCCGTCTGGACAGCCATCTTCTGTGAAGGAGGTGAAGCGACCGAGTCTGAAGCTGTCGAATAGGACCTGTAACAAAAGAAATATTTGTGGATGAGGGCAGAATCTTTATGGAATATTTGGCTGCAATAAAAAACTGAACAGCGACTATCTGTCTATATCATCTTGACAGATCCCTTGCGGGATAAACACCGTCTCGTCCAGTTTTTCCCAAGTGAAGATGACCGTGGTGTAATATATACGCGACACCCATGTATTGTCGATGATGTTAGGTCCTAATGTAAAAGAAAGCGAGTATATTGCCATCTCGGCACTATTCCCGATTCCGTATTGCGACTGAGATTTTTTTCGACGGAAAAGCAGACATTATTTGACCTAGGATTTGAACCCAAAACCTTATGAATACAACTCTTATTATGCACTACTACACCAACGAGGTAGTTTAAGACAACAACATGCTGAAAAAATAACTAAATATGTGCAATAATGGGCAATAAAGTCCCTTTGCGACATCCAATTATAGAAGAAATACGTTTTTCTTACGTAGTACGCGATCATTCAACAACCTTTCTCGTGACTTTAATCTTGACTTATTTTGTACCAACATGGGCACGGTAAGACGGCTCCTAACTGAACAATTTTTCTGAGCAAGTGGCACTCAAACTGCAAGTTTCTTCTTTTTTTTTTCCGTTGTTTTTTGTACCTTTTCTTTTTGTTGCATTCTTTAAGTTCTTTCTTTAAGTGGTTTTTTGTGGTTATTCTTTCTTTTTTTTCTCATTAAGTAATTATTAATCATTTGTTTTACGGAGGATACCTTTTTGTTTATATTGTTTTCTTTTTATTTTATTTTCAAATTTATTATGAAATTAGTGTGTAACAACATCATAACTAACTGTGGAAGCTTGTTATTAGCAACTTGTTTACTGTTAATATTATTATAAAATTTTGTTATTAGCCTGTAAGCTTTCTTAAAAATAAATAAATAAAAAAAAATAAATAAATATATACAACTTTATATTTTACAAATTACCATAATATTATTGACAAATTTATATAATATAACATAAATGGGGTAGTTTCTTAACAAGGCTAATATTATTATTGTATCACGCTACGATTCACCGGCTTAACCCGGACTTTTGAAAGGCTTGCATGGGGACATGGGGTCAACCCGTAGATGCCCTTTCCCAGAAATTAATGTTATGCCAGTTACCTGTTGAGATCACTTGCTGAAAATGAAGAAACATAACCAGCGAACAGACCCCGACAGGTGAAAGGACTATTGTAAATTATGGAAAAAAAACAAAGGTATGCTATGTAAATGAGGTTAGATGAACAAAAACTGGACTATTTCAACGGGGACAGACACCAGCCGTAATTAATGATACCTAACTACCCGTGGGCGGCGGTGACTCGCCGCTTACTAGGTGGGCCCTCAAACGGCCGTCCTAAGACAATTGAGGGCAACACCGGTGTGAGCGGCTCAGGGGTGTAGAGAGCTGCGCTTTCTCCGAAGTTACTCGTGGCGTTATACCCTTTAACACTTCCACCCCTGGAATACATCGATACAGGAACGCATTATCTTCCTACGTCGATATAGCTCTTACGGCTCCTCTCTGAACAGCCAATTGAGGCAAGCCAAAGCCAAGAGTACTGCGGGTACTCTTCGATTTCCACTCGACCGACGAAGAAGTTGGGGGCCCTGACCGACTCTCTGGAGCACTCGGGTCCGTGGTGTCTTTCGTCACCAACAGCTTGCGGGCTTATTATTATTATTATATTATATATATGGGCATTATGTTATTTTAGTCCCTAAAACATATATCCAAATCTAATGTTTCCCAAATAGTCTCCGGTTACTGCAATAAAATTTAGTAACACAAAACAATTATAGTAAATTTTTTTACAGTTATTTGTAATCAGTATTTAAAAGTATAATAGCTATAAGTACTTAAAGTAAGTGTGGGACTTTATTTCAAGTAAAAATAATTGGAATCTTTGTTAATAAAAAAAGAGGTCTAGTAGTAGTAGTTCGGAGGAATAGTTTCTTATTGAAATCTAAGGTTGCATTGAATTCAGCATCGTAATCGTATATTAAGCGTAACGTTAATGTACGTCAATGAACAAGTTTTTCAAATTTAGAGGCACGAATCGTTTTTTAATATTGGCTATAATTATCGTACCGATCAAAAAAATCAATCAAAGTAAATTTTGACAGTGTCGTTTGTCGAATCGTTTCTTTGGAATTTTCGAAGTAATTATTCAGAGCTACACAACGCAGAGCTAAGCAAAACTACGAGCTATGTGACTTTATATTATTTATGCCTACCCCGCGAGGGATCTGGTGTGATGATATAGATAGATATTAAGCGAACGAGACACCCCGTTCATCTTTATTTGCTCAACCTGAACTGTGAATATGATGCCACGGCAACTCTTTGGTTACAACGGCAGATTGATGGTGCCAGAGATTTAGAGGGATTAACGTCATCGTAACGCTATCGAGCAAATATGCTGTCTCTTTACACTTTCAGATTTCTATTCGCAGATCGTAAGTAGATCTTCAAACCACCAGGCACTCACCTAATGGGCAAATTAAATGGCAGACGGCTTTATATGAGCCAATTAAAATGTAAGGGCGTTTCAGGAAACTTTAATGGTGTACTAACTGATCTAGTAGTAGAGCTAAATGGTGACTAAATTAAGGCCTTATTAAGGCCTTTCAATAAGCATTATACTGGTGTTTTGTGCAAAGTTAGGATTAATTAGAGTATAGAAACCGGGTTCTTTCATAGATTGGTTAATATGAACTTAATATCTACCTTCTATTCTGAACTCAGTGGTATCTACTCATATAATACACAATTAGAAAGCATTAATTTTGATTTTACTCGTACCACTGTTGATCCCAACGAAGCTATGAAAAAATTCATAAGCATAATCGGAAATGTAACTACTAATAACACTGTTGTGACTAAAATATCTCGTAGCAAACGTACTTACAAACCATGGATTACGTAAGGATTACTTAAATGTACTAAAAACAGGGATCGTCTTCATAAAAATTCTAAGAAAACCCCCAATGATTTAACTAAGCGAATTATATATACCAAATACAGAAATTTTTGTAACAACTTATTAAAAAAACTTAAGAGAGAATTTGAAAAAAGAGAATTAGATAGGGACATTAAGAATAATAAATTACTTTGGAAAACTATAAAACAAATTACAAATACTAATAAAACTAAGTCTAGTGCAACTAATTTGTTGGGGACACTACCACAACAATCTGTAGACAGGATCAACAGTTATTTTGTGAATCTTGGCAGTTCGTTAGCTGAGCATATTCTTAATAATCAAAGTCTAACCCGAATGCCATCATATTCTAGCAAGACTAATAAATCCTTTGTGCTTCTTGATACCGATGAGATGGAAATTCTCACACTAATAAATGATTTGAAAATTTGAAGTTTAGTAGGACATGATAAAATATCTAATGACCTTCTTAAAGCCATAAGATATCAAATTCTTTCACCTTTAACACATTTGTTCAATAACTGCATTAATCAAGGTATCTTTCCTAACGTATTGAAAAAATCAATCATTATACCCATACACAAGGCTGGAGACAAACAGTGCCCATCCAATTATAGACCGATTGCAATACTTCCAGGTATCTCCAAATTATTAGAACGAGTTATAAATAAAAGACTTACGCGGTACCTAGAGGACAATAATCTGATATCTACTAATCAATATGGGTTCCGCTTTGGCAAATCAACCGAAGACGCTGTACACACACTGACGGATTTTGTTGTTCGTAAGCTCGATGATGGACAAAAAGCGTTGGCTCTCTTCCTTGACCTTGCCAAAGCTTTCGATACTGTATCCATCCCGCTACTGCTCACTAAGCTTGAAAGTGTAGGAATACGAGGATTACCATTGAAATTATTCCAGGATTACCTCAGTTGTCGCAAACAGTGTGTAAAAGTGGGCCCTTACACTAGTTCTGACTTACCTATCACCTTCGGAGTTCCCCAGGGTTCAGTTCTAGGGCCAACACTTTTTCAATATACATGAATGACCTCTGTAACCTTGCGTTACAGCAGGGTACTATCATATCATATGCTGATGACACTGTGCTGCTGTTTTCCTCTGATACATGGATCGATACCTTTGCTCTTGCTCAGAAAGGCTTTAATAGTGTTGCTGATTGGCTAAATTCTCACTTGCTTACTTTAAACGCTGACAAAACCATGTATATGCCATTTTATGTTAGAAACAATAACCAGCCCCCCTCTACACTTACTATAAAATCACATATAAACGCAAACCCTCCCACACTAGACACTTGCGATTGCCCCTCGCTGTCACGGAAGGCAGAAATAAAATATTTAGGTGTGCTTCTGGACTCTTCACAAAATTTTCGGTCTCATGTTACGTTACTACAAACTAGGTTAAGAAAATTAATATATATATTCAAAAACTTAAGATTTGTAGCTGATATAAAACTTATGAAAAACGTTTATATGGCGATTTGTCAATCATTACTCACTTATTGTATCACGTGTTGGGGTGGCGCCTCTAAAACAATTATACTATCCTTAGAGATTGCACAAAGGGCTATTTTAAAAGTGAGCTCCTTCCGACCCATTTATTATCCGACTTCACTTTTATACAAGCATTGGAATCTACTTACTGTTCGCCAACTTTTATTATTTTCTCTACTCTCAAACAACATTCCCTTACCCCATTTGATAAGAATAAGTTCTCGAACCGACGTCACTATGTTGTACCCAACCCGTCTCAATTTAAACATGCATTTACCAGAAAGTTTTTTTGTTTCCTTGGTCCGTTTGTCTACAATAAGCTGAACTCTGTTCTTAACATTTACCCTTTAACAAAAAAGATGTGCAGAAATAATGTCCGAGATTTTTTACTTACTTGTGATTATCAAAAAACTGAAGAGCTTCTAAATATTTTAGTGTAGTTGCCTTATAAGTAATTCACACGATACACACACAATACACACATATACTTACACGCACTCACTCATGCACGCACACATACACACACACACACACATACACACACACACACACATACATACACACACACACGCATACACGTACACACACACACACCCACACACACACACACGCACACACGCACGCATGCGCAGACCTAAACACTATTCCAAAAAATGTAACCTATGTTATCATGTCGCTTTCGCTTATACACACGCTATGAGGAGAAGACTGTGTCCTGAAATACAGGCTATGCCTAGTTCAGGCACAGTTGCATCATATTTTATTAGTTCTACTCTAAGCAGAGCATCATGTGTATGATATAACGTTGCTTGTAATGTGTTAATTGTTTTTGTTGCAAATAAATATTATTTTTATTATGTATATATTTATTCAGTATAATTTCTTATAAAATATATATAAAAATATAAAATACAAATATTCTTATATATATTGTATAAAAAAAAAAAATGTGCTCCACCGACAGCAAGGTCTACGACCCAAGCTACCGGCGGTCAGGTCTCCAAAGAGAGGAACCTCCTCACAATGCGTGCCGTGTCCAACATTACTGCCTTCTGTATCAGGCCCTTCACCCAACTGCCTAGCGAGAGCTTCTCAAGGTGTTTATCGAAGCTCTTCGCTATAAGGCCGTTGACTGAAACGACCATCGGAATAATGATAGTTAAATCAACATTCCACATGGCGGTAACCTCATGGGCCATAACTTGAGTAGTCGCGACTCTTTAAGAGAACTGTTCAAAGTAGCTAATATCATGACGGTCCCATGTCAATATATCTATGAAAACATTATGTATACTAGAAAAAATTTAGATCTTTTTAATCAGCTAGGTGATAGACATTGCTATAACACACGACATAGAAATAAATTAGACCAACCGCAGTTTCGTCTGTCAAAAATTCACACGTCTTTCATGGGGCACTGTGTTAGATTTTATAACAAAATTCCCATTGTCGTCACTAAACTTAGTGAAAATAAGTTCAAAGCTTGTGTAAAACGAACACTTTGTAAGCAAGCTTATTATTCAATAGAAGATTATTTAAAAGAAAAAAATGCTTGGATAGATGCTATTCCAGCTTCACTTGAGTCATAACAACCTATTCAACTGTTGTTAGTTAACATTACCTCTCTTCCTTCTATTAATTTAACACAATATGTACTTTTTTTTGTAAATGAGGGAACCATGTAGCCATTCTCATAAATAGTATTATTCGCTTTTTTAACTTAGACTCACCTGATGACCAACCTACATTGTTCTCCCATACCCCACAACAGAATGTAGATGAAAAAGTTTGTAATTTCTTATTTTAAAAGAGTAACCGTGGAGTTTCTTGCCCTTCTTCTCCACAGGAATGACATTCCGAAGTGGCGGTAGAGTCTTTGTTACTTTTCTGACGATTCATAAATACTGTAATGGTTTACATGAATAAAAAATATTCTGATTCTGATTCTGGCCAGGTCCAAATATTTAGATAATTTTTCTTTTTCGGCCTTCACAAGGTTCTCATCATGCGGAATGGTGACATCGACTAGCATTACACGACGCATCGATCGATCTATTATCACGATATCAGGTTTATTGGCTACAATAGTCCTATCCGTGATAACAGATCGATCCCAGTAGAGCGTGATATGACCACTTTCGAGAACTGGAAGAGGCTGGTACTGGTAGTACGGTACTTCAGAGTCCACAAGGCCATATTTAAGAGCAAGTTGCTGATGGATAATCCTAGCCACTTGGTTGTGTCTGTGCAAGTACTCTCCGTTAGCAAGACGAGAACAACCGGAAACTACATGTCTAATAGACTCACCGGGACGGTGGCATGCCCGACAAATGTCAACCGTGCCGTCCTTTAGGATGTGCTTCCGGTAGTTGTTCGTCATGATAACTTCGTCCATAATTGCAAAGACAAAGCCTTCAGTTTCCCCAAAAAGGTCCACATCAGGCCCTGTAAGAGCCCGATAGAACCGTCCGTGTAGCTCCTTGCCCTTTCACATGGTTGTGCGGTCCGAAGTACTTAATACCTGGGGCCTTCGCCAGTTCCCGTTTGCCAAGGAAAGCGGAGTTAGGCCTCTATCGATTGCGGCAACATCTCGATACATCACCACGGATACACTCAAAAAGTACTGTCTGAGATTGCACACCTCGTGGTTGTGTAGTGTCTTAGCGTTTAAAATCCCACGAACACCGCACTTCCGCGGGATGTACAACCTCATAACAGACGACCGCGGGTGATACGATACGCTGTCAGCAATCGACGGACCTTTCTATCCAGGGCATCCAGTTCAGACTGAGTCCACCTTGGTATGCCAAAAGAGTATGTAAGAACAGGCATGACCCAATCGTTGAAAGCTCGGACCCTATTTCCACCTGATAGAAGGCTTTTTAACACTTTTATCAGGCGGTCAAAGAACCGATCCTTCAATGATTGTTTCATATCCTGTTCAGCTATACTTAAGGCTTGTGACATACCAAGATACTTGTAGGAATCCATTTCAGAGAGAGACCTGAGGGATATATCTTCAGAGAGCTGTAGATTAAAAGAATCTTCAACTCTCCCTCTTTGTACATGGATGACCGCACACTTGTCTACTCCAAACTCCATTCCGATGTCGTTGCTAAAATTTCCGGTTATTTTGAGCAACTCCATCAGGTCTGTTTTCTTCAAAGCGTACAACTTGAGGTCATCCATGTACATAGATGAGATATAGGCTCACTCTCCCTCCGCAAATGGTAACGTAGCTTTGAATCCTTAAGTATAGCACTTTATGGATTCAAAGCTAAGCAGAACCACAACGGACTCAAACTGTCACCCTGAGAGATACCCCTGCTTATCTTTATCAAGTCCGACGAACCAGAAAGGCCTCCAAATCCTGGGTGATGAAGAACTGTGGTCCACTGCCTCATACACGAACCGAGGAAAAAGCATAGCGCCGGGTGTACTCTGTATAGCTCTAGCACCCTCCCCAGCCATGTATGAGGCACCGAATCATAGGCCTTCTTATAGTGAATCCAGGCCATGGAGACATTCTTTCTGGATCGTCGCACCTGTTGGCAAATGGCCATATCAATGAGGAGCAAATCCTTTGTACCCTGGGACCCCCCCTTACAACCATTCTGAGTAGGCGATAGAATATACTGTGCCTTAAGGTGATTATTGATTTTTATTCTCAGAATGGATGCAAGGAGTTTATAGACCGTAGGTAGACATGTAATCGGTCTATAATTTTTAGGTTCCGAAGTACTGCCAGATTTGTGAATCAAGTGAGTGACACCCGATGTCATAAAGCTTGGGAGCGATCCCAATTGAAGAGCTTCTTGGAATTGAGTCGCTAGACGAGAATGTGAGCCCTGGAGCCTCTTTAGCCAGAATGCGTGCAGTCCATCCGGCCCCGGACTTTTCCAGTTCGGCGCCGCACGAACCGCACAGGCCAGATCTTCACGGCTTATGACTACGGGCTCCATTTCCTGAATGGGTCCGCAGGATCGTCCAACAACATCAAGACATTCGCCCTCGGAATGACTGACGGGCACTGAACAAATTTTACGCCAAAACTCGGCCATCACGGCCGCATTTGGCAAGTGCACGTCAGTCACTCTCTCTTGGGGGCGCTCCCAAGCCTGGTATACACTCCTTTGATTCGTCTGGAAGGTGCGATTCACGTGGTATCTGTCTGCTCTCGCCTTATACCTGCGAATCCTCTTCGCCCATGCATAAACTTTTTGCTTCCACTAGTCTATGCGTTCCGCGACCCCTGCCACATAGTCCACAGGAGCCACTACTATTCCTGCAAAGGCTTGGGCTACGAAACGCATAACTCTTGGGCGGTTGTTTCCAGCCTGGAAGCACAACAATTTCGCTATGAGTGTCCTAGCCATATTTATACGCCGCTCTATTCTGCATTGCCAGAATGGTTTAGCATTTGTGGGTTGGGTGGCTCGATGTAGATTAGGAAATCTTACACCTGCCACCCGACACACCGCCACCGCTCCACAGTACAAAATAGAGTGGGTATCACATAAGTCCACACTGGTCTCCCAGTGTGGCTTTAAAATACTGTCTAGGGCACTCACAAGCGAAATGTTACGTCTATGCATAGGCAAACGAGGTAGGCATGGTCTTAGGGAAATCGGTGCAGACCGATACTCCGCAAAGGCATCCTCCAGAGCTCTCCTTACCTGCTCCTGTAGCTGGTCACTAACACTTACCTGCTCGCTATTTACCTCCTCCGATAGTGCGAAGTTATTTAAAGAGATAGGTTCTTCGACACTTCGCACGTTGGATTCAGTACGAGCAGGAAGTGCTTCGCGGCGCAGTCTCTCAAGCACTGTGTCATCCAACAACTTGCACCGCTGGATGGCACGTAATTGATCCGATAGTCGTTGCGCAGTAACGGCGACAGTCGGGTGAAGCCCCTGAAACAGAGACAACAATTTCGGACGGTAAGCGGTGAGGATGGTTCCTCCCTCTGTAGCACCATAGTAGGCCCGCATGACACTCAGATTTAATTCCGGAGTCAATCTCATGCGGCGCACTACACCACCGGTAGCAGGGGCCGTGGGCGGAACACAATGTCCCGCTGGTCCCAGGCGTGCCGGCAGCGGTGGGCGTCCTCTCCTCGCAGATGTTAATGTAGGTGGAGACGCCGATATCCCGGCATCGTCGCTAGAGGCCCCAGATGTCGGCGGTGTGAAAAAATCTTCATCCTCTGAAGGCTGGGGCGAGGTGGGCGAGCCGGGCAAAGGTATTGGGCGTGCGCTAGGTGACCGGGCATCCCACTGCCGACACAGCCGCACACCCCGTGCGGCTAAGAAGAAACGTGCTAAGAAACCCCTTCTTCGGCTGGGCTCGGCCATTTACAGATGTGTTATGTATTTTCTTCCGAATCCACATTTTGCGAACCTACGTTCGCATTGTAAATTTTGCTCTTAAACTGTGTTGTTTTTTGTTGTTTGTTGATGTCTAAACGGATACTTTTCTATATTTCTTCGCAAAAACAAAAAAATTATTTACACAAAACGACGTGTCGTTGACAGCGGTTGCCATGGTTATTATTATTATTAGTAGCTTTTTGTTGTCTAATGGTTTGAGAGTAAGCCACTTTGATCACTAGATTGAGTAGTTGCAGTCTTAATTTTGTATAGGACAAAATCTTTGCGTGACCCACAAATCTAAATCCTTGTGTGTATTTTTTATTGGATAAAACATTGCGATACGGTGAATCAAAACTGCTTCATATTTTTATAGTATTTGATCTCATCTCATATCTCATAATTGACACGCAAAAGGTGATGCAGGTGGAAGCGTGTTTAAATGTTAATCATCACCATTATCTTCATCGATCTATAACCTAAGCCTCCTCCCTTTTGTGACATTCTTCGCGGTCCCGTCCAATACCTTGTTAGTTTATCTATCTATATCATCACGCCAGATCCCTTGCGGGGTAGGCAGAGAGTACAGCGTTACGACAGGTTCTTTTCTTACATACCTCTCTGGCTTCCTCCACTCTCATAGTTGGTCTCATACACGCTCGTCGGTTACGGAGGCTTTTGACTTGTCCTTCAGATAAGACTGAGTCTATTTGGTTATCGTAAGAAAGTCTAGGTCTTTCCCGGTACCTACATCCTTCCACTTTCGTTTTGTAACTATTTCTTCAGACATTCTTTCTATATGCCCGAACCAACGGAGCATACTGTTTTTCATCTTTACACCGATACTATCTTTCATACCTACTCGCTTTTTTACTACGCGATTAGTGATTACATAAAATGTTTACTCAATTCCGACGTGTGTCTGTATATTACAGTTACTTATTTATTTTGACAGAAGGCGGGCCGACACCGAGCACTTCGCTACTGAACATCTGATATTGAAAAAGTAATGGAATTGCATCCCGCACGAGTTTCATTTCCGCAATCATTTTCATTTGATGGATACGTGTTACATTTTTAACACCTACATTTACGGCTATTTAGTTATAAGTATGAATTCCATCCCTTTTATAACAGGCTTAGATTAGAATAAACTAACATCTTATCTACTCACAGTTACGCCTATATTCCCCAAGCGGAGGTGGCATAGGAGTATGGACTACAACAACATTTTGCCGACGATGTAAATTTCTAATATAATAGAAGATGAGCCTATTGCTTAATAGGATTATATCGGGCATAATTCCAGACTTAAGGATTTTTACTAGAAAAAGCACGATTGTCCGACCTAAGAATCGAACCCCACTAGACCAACGAGGTAGTCATACTCCCTAAATATGGAGTTATAATGTTTTGCATATTAGAATCACAAGTAGTAATGAAGACTAAGAAAGGAATAAGTTTCACGCCACATACGTCTCTCGTACAGCAATTGACTTGATATTAGCACTTGTTCAAAATATCGTAAACTCCATATTCCTTAAAAATTATATGTTTATGCGCCTATTTGATGACAAACTTTAAGCTACAGCCTTCCATAAAAAACGTTCCAAGGTCTTTAAAAGCAACTTTTAATTATATATCCTACAAGACTTAACGAATGCTGAAAGAGACATTACATTCGCGTAAGTTTTACATTATCGTCATTAGAACCGTTACAGATATTCATTTGCCAGTTATTAATAAAGCAGCTCAAAAATCTGAGCCAACTTGAATGGGTCGGACACATTTATAAGAAATTTTTAATTCATTTATATTTTCTATAAAGCCTTTAATTTTATTTGAATGTTACACCCATTGAATTATTTTGGTAGTATATAAACCTTTTACCCATAAAATAATAAAAATACTTAAGAATTACGTCTCGCAGAATATTTTCAATAAAGTCACCTTGGCTATAGAGGATTAACAATTTCAATAAATAAATATTCACCCATAATAAAAGCTCGTCTCGTAGAATTTTCAGTGATTCCGCTAGTCTCCATTCGAAAATGTTAAAGGCATTTGACCGCAATGGGGTTAGGCAAGGTTGCAAATGCAATTTGAGTGCGCAAATTGCATCTGTGAACGGTCCCTGTGTCATCTGTGTATCCCGGGGATAAAGTGTCGATAAGGATTCACTGCTATAGAGAATTTATATTTTGAGGCAACAAAGAGGGGGGCTTTTTCAAAGTCTTTGGTTCCAATCCGATTGTCCTTTGCCGTTTGACAAGTTAAGTTGATAAAGCTTCGTTTTTATTTTTCTTTATTTATTTTAAATCTATTCTCACTACCTATCATTGTGATATGTACTTTTTTATGGAGTAATAGCTTGTTTACTTTGAAATAAGATGCGGACAAACAGAACAACCTATTTCAGAGTGAGCCCTAAAATAGGAAGCTAGATCTGTATGATCAGGCTAGATCCGCCTTCTCGTATCACTCCGCGTAACATACGAACGCGATAATACAGTTGTAATATACTTTCAAATTTATGGTTTCGAAGAAAGGATCAGAGCTCTGCAGACCACACATATGGAAATGGTTGATCAGAGTTGTTTGGAACACACTGATGTTTAATCGAAATGATAAAATTATGTGTTTGTTTCGATCATGCTGAGATCCTATCTCTGTATGACGGTTTGTAGCATTTCCATATTCGAAGGTCCTCGTGTTTTGGCCGTTTGGCTGGTAAGCCTTTAATGATATTTGTCATTTAACATGGAAGTCATTAAACCAAGTTGGAAATCTTATAGTTGATAATAATTTCAAACAGCAGGTGGCCACAAGGTTCATGAATCGATACTGTATCAAGTGATGGGGCATGACTTATTTTCTCTCACTTTAATTTGTTAGACAATGTATTTCCCTGGCCATGTGACAGTATGATTGGTGTTATGTTTTAAGCTTACCTACCTACTGCCGTATTTATTTGTCATCATAGACAAAATGTTTCCCAAAGGAAACCCCATTTAAATAGCAATTATGTATGGCTGTATTTATATTCCGCCACCTTATCACATATGTACAAAAAAGCTCTAAGACGACAAATTCCGTAACATTAATTTTCAATAAAAGCGAATCATCGTACATCCGAGAGCCAACAAACAAAATACGGACTTGTATCAACAAAACAAGATCTGATATGTTGAAAATGAAATAGGAATTGGCGGCGGAGACTCGAAATGTGAAAGTCATGTCTCTTGATATACGCTTCTCTCGAGCAGAAAATACAATTTTTGCACCGCTAGGGGATGTTCGCGGGTCTTTGATGAAATTTAAATGTGCTGCTTTCGCCGTGTGTATGAGGAAAAAACCTGTCTAGACTTGGGAACCCAGGAATTCGGTTGTGGAGGGCGAAAATTTTAATGAAAATCTTTTGCTTTTGTTTTTTTGTGTTTGGTGTAACTGTTCTATCTATGTAGGTAGGCAGAATGTACAAAACTTCTACAGGTTCTTTCCTTATACACCTATCTGTTTGCCTCCATTCTCATAGTTCGTCACGTATATGCTGGCCAGTTGAGAAGACTTTTGGCTTGCCCTTCCAATAAGACACGGTCTATTTGATAATGGTTAGGTAGTCTAGGTCTTCCTCGGTCGCCCTGGGAGACAGGCTGAGGCGGCTGTTCAGCAGCTGCCTCCGACATGCCAAGTTTCCCACGGCCTGGAAGGAGGCTCGCCTGGTTCGCTTGAAGAAGGAAGGCAGGACTGCAGACTCTACCTCTGCGTACCGTCCGATATGCCTGCTGGACGAGTGCGGCAAGTTATGCGAAAGGATTCTTGCCGGTCGTCTCAGCGGACGTCTGTCGCGCGTCGGTCTCGCCCTGGCCAACGGCCAGTACGGTTTCCGGCGAGGGCGCTCGACGGTGGACGCAATTCTTCGCGTCCACACTATGTAAGCGCGGGCCGTGTCCCGGGGTGGGGTGGCGTTGGCGATAAGTATCGACATCGTCAACGCCTTTAACTCCCTGCCCTGGGACGCGATCCGGGGGGCGCTAGAACATTATCGCGTCCACCCCGGCCTGCGGGCCGTGGTCGCGGACTACTTGCGTGACAGGTACATCCAATACATCGGACAGGATGGTGCGCTGTACCAGAGGGAGGTTTCTTGCGGGGTTCCACAGGGGTCCGTGTTGGGCCCCATCTTATGGAACCTCGGCTACGATGCAGTTTTGCGTGTCAATCTCCCCCCCGGCATCAGTGTCGCCGATTACACTGACGATATTCTAATATTGGCCAAAGGGGACTCCTTCGAGGGGACAGTTGGCCTCGCCGAGCTTGGGGCAGAGGTCATCGTCGCCAAGATCCGCGAGTAGGGCCTGCAGATAGCGCCTCATAAGACCGAGGCGCTATGGTTCCATAAACTGCCGAGGAGCAGGGAACCGCCCGACTCGTAAGTTCGCGTTGGAGATTTGCCAGTCCGGGTGGGGCGGTACCTAAAGTACTTGGGCCTCACCCTGGACAGTCGCTGGGGCTTCGAAGAGCATTTCGAGTGCCTTGTCCCCCGAGTTTTAGAGGGTAGTGGGTGCCATGCATAGACTACTGCCTAACCTCGGAAGACCGTCGGAGGAGGTATGCCGCCTCTACAAGGGGGTCGTGCGATCAGTGGCCCTGTATGGGGCGCCCGTATGGTCACACCGACTGTCGGCCGTCCGATGCTGCAGGACCAAGATCTATGGCCTGCAGCGCAGGATGGCCATCCGCATCCCACGAGAATACCGGACCGTATCCTTCGAGGCGGCAACCCTCTTGGCACGTTTTCCGCTGTTCGACATCCTGGCGGACATGGACGCGATAGCGGGTTTACGACCGGACTCGCGTCGTCCGCCAAAGCGGCGAGTACGTGCCCGCGCTCGAAATCAGATGGCACGAACGACGACACGCCCTGGAGGAGTGGCGCGCGAGGCTCAGCCAGGAGCACATCGAGCGCAAGCGCATCGTCCAAGCCATCCTGCCGTCCTTCGAAGCCTGGCAACAGCGGAGAAGTGGGCGAATCTCCTACAAGCTTGCTCAGATAATCACCAGTTACGACTGTTACGGTGATTATCTGAGCAACATTGGACGCAAGGCGACGGCGATCTGTCACCACTGGGGTGGGAACTGGGATTCCATAGAGTACACGTTTGTCGAGTATCCAGCGTGGGCCTCCGAGCGGCGGATCCTGGTCGACCACATCTGACCGGCCCTCTCCTTGCCGGCAATAGTAGCGGCTATGCTGGCAGGGGATTCGGCGTGGTGGGGCCGTATCCTCCTTCTGCGAGACTGTGATGTCTCAGAAAGACTGTGATGCCGAGCGGGATTGGGAGAGGGACGATCCCGCTCGCCGAATGCGACGGCGCCGGGGCGGAGGCACAACACGCCCAGGCCCCCTAGCCCAATACCCCGGGGCTTTATAATACGGGCTAACTTGTGTTCTCTGCCGCAACTGAGGAGGCGGCGTGGTGTGGCACACGCTGCCGTGAGTAGCAGCGGGAGGAAGCAAGCTACAAGTTTCCTCTCTCGAGGCGGGCTCTTCGGAGCGCGGCACAAGGGTGGCACCGGCGCGTTCCACTCGGAGATCCCGGAGCCCCTCTGACACGTGCCAGTGCCGGCCACCGTGGGGTTTAGCCGGTAAGAGTCCGACATGCCCCGCCAGCTGCCCCCGAGGCTGTCGGAAGTCCATGAGGATTTCCCCACGACAAAAAATGGTCGACCTCGGTATTTACCTTCTACGTTCACACTGTTAATTGCTTGATATCGTCATAATTAATCTCGAGAGAATATCAAATCGCTTTGACCGCCCTGGTAATCGGGATTCCGTAATCGGTCAGTATTTTATATCGTATATAGGTGTGAGGATATATTATTTTGAAAAATCCAAATCACTACATAATTATGAAAATGCTTAGCCTTAAAAGCATATAAGCCGATCGTCATGGCGAACTTTAGGGAGCCCTTTATTTTGCACGTAAAAATTTTTTGGCTGATGATGACAATGACGGTAAGTCGCTCTTCTTTAGTTTAAAAAACATTTTAGTTTTAGTGAAGTTAAATATAATAGGTAATCAATCTTATTTTTAATAACCAAATTCATGATTTTACCATTTATCAATCACTTCGTCACACTAGCTAGCATTACTAGCTTCACAGATCTATGAATAGTCGCTGCTCGTTAATTGTTGGGTATAATAACTTTTACTGCATTTTTAAGTCTAGACATGCGAAAATGAACCTTATATAAAATAGTATTTCGCTTAACCCTTTCCTCTATCCATTTCAGTCAGTTCCAACATCTATGATGCAATATCACCCAGCTCCGACCTAATAACAATAATAGTGGCTCTGTGAAGCTAGACAGAAAGTCATTAAGGGAGATAGCTGCATTGTGCTAACATTTGACGCTTTTACTGTTTTAGATTGTTGAAATCAATATTATACCCTTAAACCGCATTTATTTGGAAGACCATAATGTTAATTCCATTAACATTTACTTGATGGATGCGCGTGATAAATACCGTGTTTAGGAGAAAGAAATATGGCTTTAGTGTGCATACCTTTTCTTTTTCTCAGTGACGTAAGATTACCATAATTATACTGCTAAAGAAATAGTGGCACGCACTCCGATTGATTAATTTTAAGACAATTAATTTTATATTATCGAAGTTTTTTATGTACCTATGCAAAGTGAGATCAGCCTCACCGCCTAAATATACCAATATAAATGGCATCTATTCGATTTTAACAACATTGTGGATTTTAAAGAATACAGATTTAAAAGGTATTTTATCCGAAGACTCCCTTTTTTTGGTTCTTTAAACTTAATTGTGTTCATACAATTAGTTGAATTCCCATTTATTTCTCTAACGAGTTCTACCATGGAAATTACTTAGTTATAGTTTAAATTTATTCCAGTTTGACCCACTATCACTGCAGAGAGACAAACGGGATTAACAGAAAGGACGTTTATACCCATTTGTCCCACTGCCTTCGTTTTACTATGTAGTTCCGTTCATCCTACTATTCAAAGAGAATGTAATCACTATGTTTCACTGCCTACGGCTCACTACCATTGTCACACTGATGTGTTTGAATTTGGGAATACCTCAATTATTAACCGACTTCAAAAAGAAGGAAGTTTTATGTTCGTTTGCATGTATTTTTTATATATGTGCATATATTAGCCCTTACGTCCCTGCCTGCGTAATATAATAATAATTTATTTAATTCAGGCTACAGAAATTGACAAATATATTTTTATACAACTTACTGGCCCATAAAATATACACCTTACAGACTAACATTCATATAATAATATATTAAACTTATAATCTAAGTAACATGTAATTTCGGCGACATGTTGCGCTGTGCAGGGGCGTCTCGCAGTCTCCCACGAAATCTCCTGAAGACGACACCCTTCCGAACTTCGCTCATGAAGGTCTTTAGCTTGGCAGTGGGAATTCGCACCACAAATGAATTAAATGCCGTATTGTATTGCGAGTTCAGCTTATCGACCCTCAGAGTGTACATGGTCTTCTTACGGTCATACTCCACAATTTCATCGGCCTTGGTGGTGAAATCTAACCGTGACACGTACAGTCACGTCGTTGGTACTGCTGAACGGAGGAGCATGCCACACCGGTTTTTTCGAAGAGGGTTTTTCTTCCTTTCCAACTTGATGAAGCCTTCCTCATCACTTCGGCCCTTGATTGTGGCCTGAGGCGCCTTAGGGGCCTCCTCTGTTGTCCTTTTTGGTGCGCGAGCGGCAGCGGCGGCGTAATCATGACGAGGATTCACGTAGCTCGCGGATGGTACTCTCAAAAGCCTTTTACCTGTATTGTACTTCGGATAGGCTAGATTTTAGGGTGTTGATGTCCTTCAGCAGCCTGGTAACGTCGACGTGGTCGAATGTGACGGGGGGCAGCCTGTGCAGTTGCTTTGCCACGAAAGCGGGCACGTCGTCAGGACCCGTCACCTTCAGCAATCTGACGATGTTCCGGAGACTTCTCTCGCCCTTTTCATCCTTCCTACGGGACGGCATCCGATCACTCCTGCCGAGCGATTGATACAGCAGCACCTTCGTTGAAGTGCGTCGTGCATATCTGCTCGATGCTAACTTCATCCATGGTGTCGATAGCGCGCTGCAAAAACGCCAACCCTTCGTTGGCTATGAGTTTTTCAGAACTTATAACGTGCAGCGGCTATAGCCGCGGAAAACGCGAATTATAATAATTCTAATATGCAGTGTGGCACGTCCGAGTCTGAGCCCGCACTGCACTGCACTGATATATAGTGCGACAAGGATCTTTTAGCCCATGGATGACATTAACAGGAGGCGTTGGTGTGAAATTAGAGTTTAGTTAAATTTTCCTATTTCCAAGGAGATATTTCATCAGTTGGGTCCGCACGATAACTAATTTAAAAAAAAAACGTGGGTAAATTTCGTAGTACTCGGCAACTTTGCGACTGTCATGAGAACGACATGACCAGGAACTTATACTATAAATGTGTAGATGACAGCGTTCATTCCGATTTTGGCCGCGGGCCAATAGTTCCTTGCACGACTATACCTTAATTTTGTATTACGCCCTTACACCTACGCCTACGTTATACTGCATATTGTTTCTCTTTTATACATTTGTTGTTGCCGTGGATACATAACACGGTGCATAGTTTGACAGCTCCGTGTCTTCACTTAACGTCTCATCAACAACTTGACGAAACTTTAGCTATCTGGACAACTTGGAACAAGTTCGTCTGCGTTATATTCTAATTAGTGTTTTGTTGTGTCAAAATTGTTCAGGCTATGTTACGGTGTAAAACTTTTAGATTGTTTCAATTGGAGTGCTTTTAATAGTTTGTTGTAAATTTAATTACTGTAACTACCCTCTCGGGAGGGCTAATGCGTAAATGAGAAGTAAAGTGTTTGTGGGTAGCTTTTGTGATTGCTAGGTCTAGTATATTTAGAAGAAAAAAGGTTAAGTTAAAGTATCAGGAGAATCGCTGCGGTAAATTAGGGATTATAATGAACTAAATATACAAATATACCGTCCGATAAATCTAAGCACTTTAAGATAAATAAATGTAGGGATGTCGTAAACTACCGAAATATTGTGAACGAATAATTTAATATTTACAATATAGTGTTAGTATTTTTGCCATACTTTTTTTGTTGATTATTATAGGCACTATAAGTGTAACGTAACCTCTTTTACGGGTAGGCAAAGACTCTTGATATTCAACAATGTATTGTATAATAAAGGAGTGATATTTATGACAATATTTAAGTATTAGTCTAAAATTTCGCATAATTTATTATAATAGTTTTACTTTCCTAAAACCTGGTTACTCCCTAATCGGTGTGTGTGTAAGAGGAACTATGAGAGTGGAGGAAGCCAGAGAGTTCTGTAAGGAAAGAGCCTGTTTGGAACTCTGTACCATCTGCCTACCCCGCAAGGGATGTAACGTGATGATATGTTTGTTTACTTACCTAATTTATTATAAACTAATATTTTATTATAGTACTTACATATTATCCAGCCACATACAATTGGCCTATCTCTTCCAGAAATATTAAAATATGTAAAATCTAATTTAAAAATTGATATCCTAGCATTTACGTTCTATACTAAGTTCTTAGATTTACGCGAATATTACACATGAAATAAAACTATTTTTCAGATTTTATCGCGGTTTATTTTTGGTTTTTAAGTTCCTGACGTTTTGTGTGCTTTGCAGTATCCATGGTCACGGGAGGGGCTGAGGTGTTAGGCGTCCAAAAGGCATAGTTGTTCCGGGGTACCCTCAAACTTCTTACTTTTTTTGTTGGTCCAATCTACGCAGAATGAGCTCACGGTGTCTTGAGGTCTTGCAGTGTTATGCTTGGTTTTGGTTTTGATTATATTAATAACCGGATTTTAAGTCGATGGAAGCACCCAACCACGTTCTCTATAGAAATTAGGATTTTTAATTTCAATAGCCTCGCGAACCATCCTCCAATGGAAGGAATTGGTGTTCTTTCGCGAGGATTTGTGGTCTATCAAATCTGATGTTATGGCGGGTGCGGTTAAGGACATGCTCACAGACTGCAGACTTCTTTGAGCGACGGACTCGAAACGTCGGCACCTTAAAAATCAAAAAAAAAACCGCGATGAATACCGAAAAAATGTTTTATTTCAATTACATTTACTTTAACCTTTAACTTTTCGTGTTGAAGTGCACTCCTTGCAGTGTATTTTCATTCCTCGCGGCTCACCTGCCGAATATGCTTACATATAGTTTATTTGCACAAGGATGTGAGCCAGTGGCTTGCATTACATATAGGCAATTAAGCTGTGCCTACCTTATTGTAATATTCTTACTGTAAGTATAAGTCACTAGGTACTATACTTAAGTAAATATGATTACTTTTTTTTTATTAACCTAATGGGTCCCACTGCTGGGCACAGATCATCCTCTCTTTTCTTTAACGATCTCTATCCTCTGTCAATAATGGCCATTCTTTTCTATACGCGTCAAGGTCAACGCGCCACCGGTTCCTGGGCCGGCCTCGACGACGGTGGCCTTGTTGGGGGACCCATTCGGTACATAGTTTGGTTCGGTTATTTTATTTATGTAGTAATGAATGAAAGTGTAATAGCAGCGATAGCCAGTGGTTAGACCGTTGGACTGCAAAGTCAGAGGTCTCGTTTTCAAACCCAGGCACGCACCTATGTCTTTTCCAAAGCATGTGCGTATTAAAAATTAACTATCACTTGTTTTAACGATGAAGGCAAACATCGTGAGGAAACCTGCATGCCTAAGAGTTTCTCGAAGGTGTGTAAAGTTCGCCAACCCGCATTAGGCCAGCGTGGTGGACTATGGCCTAAACCCTCTCAATTCAAGAGGAGGCCCATGCCCAACGTTGGGTTTCTTAACAGGGCTAATATTATATTATTGTTTTTAAGCGATAAAGAAACGTAGCCAGCGTACGGGCGTATTTTATATAGACAAGCTTTTTACATATAAAATCAGGACTATAAATTTTCTTATTTATGTATTTGCGTTTAACTGCCTCGTAGGTCTAGCAATCAAGAGGTCTTGGGTTCGATACCTAGGTCAGACAAAATGTGACTTTTCGATGGAAAAATTTCCTGTATTAGTCCGGAATCTGGCATTGTACTTGGTGGCAAATGGGACCTAACAATGTCGTCGAAAAGTGGGTGTACACAGTACCTGATACACCTCTGCAGTGCTTGAGAAATATAGGCGTGACGGTGTAAAAAGTCAATGGTTGGATTTTGTCCAGTAGAAAAATAGCAAAATTGACTGAAAACATGGAAAAGAAATATGAGTGTCTTGTTTTTGTTGTTGTTTTAAGCATTCAATTTTTGATGATAATTAAAACCTTTGAAAAAATAATTAATAAATATTCCTTAACCTTGCCCTTTAACAATTATATTCCTGAACAAATCCTCGCACCTTATATTTGTTTTGTTCTTTATCTGCACACACAAAAGTCGGGAAGGCCGAAGGCATTTTTACAGGGTGTTGCGTTTTTGTATTTGCGTATTCATTTCAACGACGACAAAGGCATCTCACGCCGAGACAGGGTTGTCAGGTAAAAGCTTTTATGCCACGTAGGTATAATACTCTGTATACTTTTTTTATTTTTAAACAGAAACAAAATCTGAGGGTAAGGTTTTAATATTGATCAATAACGATAAGATGACGATATTTTAAAGAGGATTCACAATTTTGGAGGAGTAATTATTTTGATGATTGTGTCTGGTTCCAAAGGTATTTCCCAATCAGGAAGGGAGGCCTGAAAATGAAATTTCTAGTATGTAACTTCCATCATTGTTGTCTAGGGCTATAGGATTCTTACCTTTTAAAAATAGATGAAATTTCATGCATAAAGCATGGATACTTGACTATTAATCTGCCAAAATACTCCCCAGAATCTTCGTCAGTAATCATCAGAACCGTCCCCAAGACAGTGGAATTGTCCTATCTGCAAACTTATACGGAAAAAATCATTAAAATCTCCCTAAGTAGCAAACCTCCCTAAGTACATATCGTCAAATTTCCTAACAATGAAAGGCTTTAATACCATACAAAACCACGTGTAGCCGATTCTCCTAGCTCTTTACTAGTCCTCTTCACTCTCTTTGCGGGTATACCCTTCTCAGTGGTGTGTATATAGCGTTTGTTTTGACCGTGCCGTGTTTAACTGATCTATTTTGCTCGACCATCTAGGAGAGTAATGTTTTCTGAACGTATGTAGTTAGATAATTTTGGTGGTTTACAATAAAAATCATTCTATTCATGTTTTTGCTAGTGGCAGCTCTGAGGAGCAGGTCTCTCTTTTTCCTCGAATATGGTTAAGGAGAGTAATGTCTGCTTCTCAAGCCATACTCTTGACGTCTGCTGCTGGTGGAGACTGATTCTATATCTTTTGAGTCATTAAACCTGTAGTACTGTTGGACTTTGGCTCGTTCGGCATTACACTGAAACTATAACCAAGAATTTTTTATCTTCTATAATTATTACATTTTTTTATTATATACCTGTACAAAGTCTTTCTCTTGCAAGTATAAATGTACTTACACGTTTAATCTATACTTAAAGCCCACCTACCTAACTCGATCTACATTGTTCTCCCATACCCCATGTACGCAATGTATACAAAAATAATTATAATACTTTCATTTCAAAAGAGTAACCCTGGAGTTCCTTGCCCTTCTTCTATACAGAAATAACATTCCGAACGTGTGGTAGAGTCTATTATCATTAACTTATTCTTTTTTGGATATTCATTAGTACTTGGTCTACATAAAAAAAAGCTTTAGATTTTTTGATTTTCTTTTCTATTTTGTAACCATTTCCTTGGCACAGTCTGCAGCTTAAACACATTCATGGGTTGAAACATAAAAGGTGTGGGTATATTTGTCTTAATTGTGGGAATGACACAATTAAGACAAATATACACAAAGTACATATTGAAACATGGCGTCAGCAAATAAAAAAAATAACTGTTATTTATTATTATGTTAGCCAGAGTGGTATGTAAGGAAAGAACCTGTTGGAACTCTGTGCTCTCTGCCTACCCCGCGAGGGAGCTGGCGTGATGATATAGATAGATAGATAGATTTATTATTATAGCAATTTAAATTTTTATATAAAAAATGGCGCAAAAGTTTTAATTATGATTTTTAATATATTTATAGGTTTTGATGGTAGATACAAATCCAATAACCAAAATATGATTGGTCTATAAGTGAAAATCATGAAACATACATTTTTTAAGAAAAAAAAAGTTTCAGTTTCTCGGAGAAATTGGAGGGTTTTAGTTAGAAGTTATTTAAATATAAAAATGTTCTTGTACTTGCTGTTATCCTAATTGTGTAACTCGTTTGACAATTTCTGCAAACTCTCCATGTTATTTATGCACATAAATGTGTGTAAAACAAACATGTCCACCCACAGCTGACACAAGGTTTATACTAAGCCTCTTTAGAAGATTTGTTGAGTCCAATACCCGTTGGTTAGGTTTCGCTAGCGTTATCTTTTTTGTGCTGTATTCAAACATTTCAATATTTATCTATTACTATTTAATTACGCCAAAAGGACACACTTATCGAGAGATCAGAAGAAAAAGAGATTTTTCCTAACTATAAAGATATACAATACGAAAGTGGAAGGATGTAGATACCGTGGGAGACCTAGACTATCTTACATGACCAAATAGATCGTCTTTTATCTGAAGGGCAAGTCAAGAGTCTCTGTAACCGGCGAGCCTGTATGAGATGATCTATGAGAGTACAGGAAGCCAGAGAGGTATGTAAGGAAAGAACCTGTTGGAACTTTGTACTCTCTACCTACCCCGCGAGGGATCTGGCGTGATGATACAGGTAGATTATATATCTATATTATTACGCCAAATCCATTGCTGGGAAGACGGACAGTATAATACTCCTACAAAATGGAATAATTATCTAATAGATCTGCATTTAAACGCTGTTGCGCAATCTATTCAGTTATTTAAAAGGTACCTATACTAAGAAAATATCCCATGTACAGACACGGCTTCCTTACCGTTTTATTATATGTATAGATATACATATAATAAAACTGTAAGGAATCCGTCTCTGTACATGGGATATTTTAGTTAATAACAACCCAGGGGTATCATACTATTTATTTAGAAGACACTTCTACAATTGACTTTCGTGTCTGTTTGTCTGTCCAAGTGTATGAACCATCATACCGCTTAAACTACTGAGCAAAATTTGATGAAACTTTGCATGCAAATACCTTAAAATTAACGGCTAACATTTTGGATAGAATTTATCCCGGAAAATTAAAAGGTCTCTCCAGAAAAACAGAAAATAAGCGAAAAATTGGATTTCTAAAAAGAAACTTTACTCCAAACCTGTTTGATGGATTTAAATTTAGTAATTTTGTGTAATTGTAGCCTGTACTAAGATTACAACTCTGTATATTTTCGAAATATTAACAGTTTCTGAGAAAAGAATAACAAGTCGATTTTAATAAATTATTTATTGTTCCAAAACAACTTAGGTACTAGATTGTCGCGGGATAAACCATTAAACATTCTTATAGTTGGTCCCGAACTGCAATGTTACGATGTAAAATGTGTGATTTTGCCTACACATGAATTCATCCATGAATTGATATTGGACTCAGGTTCGTCTCCTCACGGAAAAGTTTTTAGTAGTTAAAAGCACTCACTTGAATTTTTCATACACTTTGATTTAAACACCCTAACATGGTTTAGTGAATGAACCGATGATTCAATTAGGGATTGTTTCTTCTGAAGAGAACTCTAAGAATGAATAGGCCGGATACGAAACTTAAACGACGATTAATATCTTACGAGAAGACTAACACAGAATGTAATGACAAAACTTTGCTACGTACATAGCTGGCAATGTACTGTTTTTAGATATTATTACGCTAAACGATAACCTTTGACAGAGTAGGTAGATAAGATTTAAATCAAAAATATTTTTTCGATAATTTTAAAATAAATAGATAAAGGGATAATTCTTCTTGAAAAGGAAGGTATTGTATATTTTTTTATGAGACGGCATTAGTGTTGTGCCTTCAATAATATCTCACTATAGTTAGGATTTATTTTACAAAGACCACCTGTGCGGGCTAAGTGGATCTAAGACTGAATCCGGTGATAGATATAGTTGATAGAAGAATAAGTATGGTGGAAGTTGACAAAATATATAATATATTCACTACGTGGGATGTCTAGTTATTATTTTTTATACTTAAATGACAGAATAGATCTTACTAACTTTTAAGGTGTTTTAGGTCTCGAAATAATAATAATAATATAATAACCATGGCAACCGCTGCCAACGACACGTCGTTTTGTGTAAATAAAAATTTTTTTGCGAAGAAATATAGAAAAGTATCCGTTTAGCCATTAACAAACAACAAAAAACAACACAGTTTAAGAGCAAAATTTACAATGCGAACGTGGGTTCGCAAAATGTGGATTTGGAAGAAAATACATAACACATCTGTAAATGGCCGAGCCCAGCCGAAGAAACCCCGTGCGGCTGTGTCGGCAGCGGGATGCCCGGTCACCTAGCGCACGCCCAACACCTTTGCCTGGCTCGCCCGCCTCGCCCCAGCCTTCGGAGGATGAAGATTTTTTCACACCGCCGACATCTGGGGCCTCTAGTGACGATGCCGGGATATCGGCGTCTCCACCTACATTAAAATCTGCGAGGAGAGGACGCCCACCGCTGCCGGCACGCCTGGGACCAGCGGGGCATTGTGTTTCGCCCACGGGCCCTGCTACCGGTGGTGTAGTGCGCCGCATGAGATACACTCCGGAATTAAATCTAAGTGTCATGCGGGCCTACTATGGTGCTACAGAGGGAGGAACCATCCTCACCGCTTACCGTCCGAAATTGTTGTCTCTGTTTCAGGGGCTTCACCCGACTGTCGCCGTTACTGCGCAACGACTATCGGATCAAGTACGTGCCATCCAGCGGTGCAAGTTCTTGGATGACACAGTGCTTGAGCGACTGCGCCGCGAAGTACTTCCTGCTCGCACTGAATCCGACGTGCGAAGTGTTGAAGAACCTATCTCTTTGAATAACTTCGCACGATCGGAAGAGGTAAATAGCGAGCAGGTAAGTGTTAGTGACCAGCTACAGGAGCAGGTGAGGAGAGCTCTGGAGGATGCCTTTGCGGAGTATCGGTCTGCACCGATTTCCCTAAGACCATGCCTACCCCGTTTGCCCATGCATAGACGTAACATTTCGCTTGTGAGTGCCCTAGACAATGGGTCCACACTGGGAGACCAGTGTTGACTTATGTGATACCCATTCTATTTTGTACTGTGGAGCGGTGGCGGTGTGTCGGGTGGCAGGTGTAAGATTTTCTAATCTACATCGAGCCACCCAACCCACAAATACTAAACCATTCTGGCAGTGCAGAATAGAGCGGCGTATAAATATGGCTAGGACACTCATAGCGAAATTGTTGTGCTTCCAGGCTGGAAACAACCGCCCGAGAGTTATGCGTTTCGTGGCCCAAGCCTTTGCAGGCACAGGAGTGGCTCCTGTGGACTATGTGGCAGGAGTCGCGGAACGCATAGACTAGTGGAAGCAAAAAGTTTATGCATGGGTGAAGAGGATTCGCAGGTATAAGGCGAGAGCAGACAGATACCACGTGAATCGCACCTTCCAGACGAATCAAAGGAGTGTATACCAGGCTTGGGAGCACCCCCAAGAGAGAGTGTCTGCACGTGCACTTGCCAAATGCGGCCGTGATGGCCGAGTTTTGGCGTAAAATTTGGTCAGTGCCCGTCAGTCACTCCGAGGGCGAATGGTTTGATGTTATTGGACGATCCTGTGGGCCCATTCAGGAAATGGAGCCCGTAGTCATAAGCCGTGAAGATCTGGCCTGTGCAGTTCGTGTGACGCCGAACTGGAAAAGTCCGGGGCCGGATGAACTGCACGCATTCTGGCTAAAGAGGCTCCAGGGCTCACATTCTCGTCTAGCGACTCAATTCCAAGAAGCTCTTGAATTGGGATCGCTCCCTAGCTTTATGACATCGGGTGTCACTCACTTGATTCACAAATCTGGCAGTACTTCGGAACCTAAAAATTATAGACCGATTACATGTCTACCTACGGTCTATAAACTCCTTACATCCATTCTGAGAATAAAAATCAATAATCACCTTAAGGCACAGCATATTCTATCGCCTACTCAGAATGGTTGTAAGGGGGGGGGGGGGGTCCCGGGGTACAAAAGATTTGCTCCTCATTGATATGGCCATTTGCCAACAGGTGCGACGATCCAGAAAGAATGTCTCCATGGCCTGGATTGACTATAAGAAGGCCTATGATTCGGTGCCTCATACTTGGCTGGGGAGGGTGCTAGAGCTGTACAGAGTACACCCGGCGCTATGCTCTTTCCTCGGTTCGTGTATGAGGCAGTGGACCACAGTTCTTCGTCACCCAGGCTGTGGAGGCCTTTCTGGTTCGTCGGACTTGATAAAGATAAGCAGGGGTATCTTTTAGGATGACAGTTTGAGTCCGTTGTGGTTCTGCTTAGCTTTGAATCCATTAAGTGCTATACTTAAGGATTCAAAGCTAGGTTACAATTTGCGGAGGGAGAGTGAGCCTATATCTCATCTACTGTACATGGATGACCTCAACTTGTACGCTTCGAAGAAAACAGACCTGATGGAGTTGCTCAAAATAACCGGCAATTTTAGCAACGACATCGGAATGCATTTTGGAGTAGACAAGTGTGCGGTCATCCATGTACAAAGAGGGAGAGTTGAAGATTCTTTTAATCTACAGCTCTCTGAAGATATATCCCTCAGGGCTCTCTCTGAAATGGATTCCTACAAGTATCTTGGTATGTCACAAGCCTTAAGTATAGCTAAACAGGATATGAAACAATCATTGAAAGATCGGTTCTTTGCCCGCCTGATAAAAGTGTTAAAAAGCCTTCTATCAGGTGGAAATAAGGTCCGAGCTTTCAATGGTTGGGTCATGCCTGTTCTTACATACTCTTTTGGCATACTAAGGTGGACTCAGTCTAAACTGGATGCCCTGGATAGAAAGGTCCGTCGATTGCTGACAGCGTATCGTATGCATCACCCGCGGTCTTCTGTCATGAGGTTGTACATTCCACGGAAGTGCGGTGTTCGTGGGTTTTTAAACGCTAAGACTCTACACAACCGCGAGGTGTGCAATCTCAGACAGTACTTTTTGAATGTATCCGTGGTGATGTATCGAGATGTTGCCGCAATCGATAGAGGCCTAACTCCGCTTTCCTTGGCAAAAGAGAACTGGCGAAGGCCCCAGGTATTAAGTATTTCGGACCGCACAGCCATATGGAAGGGCAAGGAGCTACACGGACGGTTCTATCGGGCTTTTACAGGGCCTGATGTGGACCAGCTCGCTTCCGTGAACTGGCTACGCTTCAGCAACCTTTTTGGGGAAACTGAAGGGTTTGTCTTTGCAATTATGGACGAAGTTATCATGACGAACAACTACCGGAAGCACATCCTAAAGGACGGCACGGTTGACATTTGTCGGGCATGCCACCGTCCCGGTGAGTCTATAAGACATGTAGTTTCCGGTTGTTCTCGTCTCGCTAACGGAGAGTACTTGCACAGACACAACCAAGTGGCTAGAATTATCCATCAGCAACTTGCTCTTAAATATGGCCTTGTGGACTCTGAAGTACCGTACTACCAGTACCAGCCTCTTCCAGTTCTCGAGTGGTCATATCAAGCTCTACTGGGATCGATCTATTATCACGGACAGGACTATTGTAGCCAATAAACCTGATATCGTGATAATAGATCGATCGATGCGTCGTGTAATGCTAGTTGATGGTGACAACCATTCCGCATGATGAGAACCTTGTGAAGGCCGAAAAAGAAAAATTATCTAAATATTTGGACCTGGCCCATGAGGTTACCGCCATGTGGAATGTTGATTCAACTATCATTATTCCGATGGTCGTTTCAGTCAACGGCCTTATAGCGAAGAGCTTCGATAAACACCTTGAGAAGCTCTCGCTAGGCAGTTGGGTGAAGGGCCTGATACAGAAGGCAGTAATGTTGGTCACGGCACGCATTGTGAGGAGGTTTCTCTCTTTGGAGCCCTGACCACCGGTAGCTTGGGTCGTAGACCTTGCTGTCGGTGGAGCACATTTTTTTATACAATATATATAAGAATATTTGTATTTTATATTTTTATATATATTTTATAAGAAATTATACTTAATAAATATATACATAATAATAATAATTGTATATTTCAGACACATGATCCATATTAAGTTACAGTAAAAGAGTAACATATTACAATAAACGTTAAGTTATAAACAATAAAAACGGTATACAAACAAAAAAAAAACTACTCATTCAATGCTGAATGTGTCAGTCGTACCCAACACTTATATATTGTGATCCCTATGAGTCTGTCAGCTAGACTGCTGATGATGTCGTTGTTACACGTGTAAACTCTGGACATGAATGAAGCTATCCTTTTTCGCTGGATGGCATGAAATGAGTCCATTCGAGCTTCGGCGTACATTTCAGAGGCGCTGCAATAGCGCTTCAATCCCATCAGCTGCCTAAAAATATTGTTGTAAGCTACTCGAATGCCATCATGCGCCCGTTTGGTATAATTAGTCTAGAGTTGACACGTGTAAAATGTTTGGCAGAATGATTTAAATAAAGTTATTTTCACGTCAGGAGCAGATTTCGAAAACTTTCTAATTATTATGTTACCTACAACACATAAAGCTCTGCGTTGCCGCTCAACATCCGCGTCATCTTTAAGGCTTAAGGTAACAATATGACCAAGGAACTTGAAATGGTCCACTATCTTAACAGCTTTACAGTTAAGAAAAACCTGTGGTATGTTATCTGGTCCTTTCCCCGACCTGAATACGACCATTTCTGTCTTTTTGTTGTTATAGACCAAACTATGATCTTTAGCATACTTTTCACAAATTGCGATCAGTTTGCGCAATCCCTTGATCGATGGGCTGATCAGCACCATGTCGTCTGCGTAACTCAGGCTGTTGACATATCTGCCGTCCAGTCTGAGCCCAACAGGAGTGCTGCTCAGCTCCCATCGTTCCCATCAAAACGTTCATGTAGGTGTTAAATAGATCGGGAGAAGTAAGGCCTCCTTGTCTCACTCCACAGGATAGTCGGTAACAGTCGGATAATTCGGTCCCCCACCTGACATTGTTGGTCTGATTTCGGTACCAGTACTCGAGGAGATCAACAATCTCAGCTGGGACATTTGTGCCACGCAGTTTCTACCAAAGTATGTCGTGATTAAGCGTGTCAAAAGCACGGCTTATATCTAAAAAACAGGCATATACGGTGGTGTTACGCTGCTTGTAATAGCTGACAACTTGTTTTAATGCAAATATTGCCATATCGGTCGAAACAAAAGGGCGAAACCCAAACTGACCATCATCATATTCGATTGCCGCGAGGTAGGAGTGAACAACACGTTCAAGCACCTTAGCCATTATGGTAGCAAGCGATATAGGCCTATAGTTGGCCATGCTCGAGATATCACCTGTTTTATTTTTCATTATAGGTACAACCAAAGTTCGAATTAATTCTGAAGGTAAGTAACAATGTCTCACGCAGAGCGTAAAAAACCACGCCAATACCAAACAGATACGCTGGCCCGCATACAACAGATGTTCTATTCTAAGGTCGTCATGGCCCGGGGACTTTCCTCTTTTCATATTCCTCAGTAGCTCCATTACTTGTTTGGGTTTGATTATACAATAACTAGTCTTAGGGCCAAAACTAACCTGTTGCTTACTATTCTTATTTTTTACTGAGCCATTTTGTACATTAAAATGATTACGAAACATATTAGCGATATTCTTTTTATTATTTTCCCCATCCACATTTACTGGCAAACTACTTCGACTATTTAATTTTTTGATTGCTTTCCAAAATTCAGAAAAATTACCGTCAGCTCGATGTCGAGCCAGCGTATCTAGTTTGATTTTATTCTGATTGCTTAGTACATACTTAAGTGCTGATTTGAACGCTCTGCAAGAGGCAACCATATTCTCATAATAATAACCCGAGCATGGCCTACCAATTTGAACCCATAATTTAAAGTTCTCTCTTGCCTTTACATGTGCACTTCTAACGTGAAAATTCCATCCTACAATTTTCTTTCCTTTTTTGGTTTTTACATTATAACTATATTCTGCGGCCTTCCGTAGTGTATTTATAATATCGTAGTATAGATAATAGATTCCTAATAAGTCCAGATACCATACGATTCGAGATATTTCCTATCCCAGAAAGAATCACGGTTCTTGCGACATAGCTATTAAATTATATAATATTTAAAATTATATAAAAAACAGCTAACACTTATTAATAAAGAACGGTTGTAAATATATATATATATATTTATATAGGGTCAAATGATTCCACGTAGTTGGTAGTGTACCTAGAGCAGGACGTAGATATCGGGAAAGGCCTAGATTATCTTACCATGCCCAAATAGACCATGTCTTATCCGAAGGGCAAGTCAAGAGCCTCCGTAATCGGCGAGCGAGTATAAGACAAACTAAAAGAGTGGAGAAAGTTAGAAAGGTCTCTAAAAAAAGAACCTGTCGGAATTCTGTACTCTCTACCTACCCTGCAAATGATCTGACATGGTGATATGGATTGGTAGATAGTATTAAAGTAGGTATCTGAAGTCGTGAAATAATAATAAATAAAAGGTAGATCATGCCGATATTATCCGTTTAAGTCGTATATAAAATCACACCAATATGCATTTGGTGGGTTTTACCGGCCTACATAAAGGCCCAACAAATTTTTTTCATATTATGGCTAAAGAAAAGCTTGGCAATCTCTCGATTTCCCTCTTCTTCTTCACATGTGACTGTGATGGTGGAAGCCTGGAGACCTGCTGAAATTGTTCTACAACGAAAATTTAATCACTGGAAAATGGAGTTTTTTTTCAGAGATTGTTTAAGACTCCTTAAAAGACAATATGGAAGTGTCTCTTAAGTCTTGGAGTAATGCTATCGCAAGAAGTCCTATGTCAAATTATAAAATAAATGCGTGCGAAGCCGCGGGTGACAGCTATTATAAATAAAGTTGAATATAAATATTAAATAAATATTGACTAGACAACTCAATTGACTTCACACACAAAATATACATATATAAGATTATATAAAATATATTTGATTATTTAATCATAAACACATCCTAAGGAATGAAAAACAATAAAAAATTGTACCTATGAAAGAAATAACAAATCGCACTCAATTAAAGGAAACTTCTGTTTCAAAAGAAGCGAGTAATATTCTGGAGACACCGTCTATCACAGTATTTTGTAAGATGCATTACTGAATCAGTGATGATAAAGAAACTTGACGCCGATTTAGTGCAGTGGTCAAGAGCGTAGGCTCTGGTCATTGGGTCGAATAGTCGGAGGTTGGATTCCCGCAAGGGACAAGTCTTTGCGGACTTCGGAACGTGTATTAATACACAGGAATATTAACATGAGCGGTGCTGTTTTTTTTTAAAGAAAAGCACTTATGTTATAAATATACACACACATACACACACGCACGCACGGACGCATGCATGCTCTCACGCTCGCTCGAACGCACGCATGCATGCACGCACTCATTAATGCGCATTCATATATTCACATACATCTATGCTGGCATCTAAGCAATGTGCACGGAATACATACGTCAATATTTTTGTAAACCATGATGTTGGCCTCAAGACACAGACTTACGCCTAGTTCGAGATCCACCAGGAATTATGTACCTTTAAGAAATCGGTGAATAGAGATTATTTTGTTATTACTAGAGTTATCCAATTATGTCATATTATTCCTAAAATAACCGGTCCAATATGAATAAACAAGACACCAGAATTAAGTATTGCACAAATAGTGTAATATTTCGCTACATATGTAAAAATATAACTGTCCACGAATTATTTCACTAATAACTAATGCAATGTTACTGTATGTTTAAGTATGTTATTTAATTTCATCAAAAAGCATTTTTATTGATATATACAGAAAAATGTTATAACTGACCATGATAATAGACTTGGTATTGTATTAAAATATACACCAAATACATTCTAAGTCGCGAACGTTTTCGAGCTATTTATTGCCGTAAATAGGTGCTTAATTTCTAGAAACGAATTCAAATGTTTGCGGGAATACATAAGTAACACGCAAACTGAATTTATAAGTTACTAGGTTAGTAACAGTACTATCACAGTGTTCTGATTGTCATTGCTTATATAGTGGAAAATATTTGAAGAACCACCCTGTTTGAAACCTCATTCGTTGGTTTGATGGCGTATTCTGCGCGTAGCGATTACATTGGCATTGGGTTCAAATCCTAGCTCGGACATAATGTAGTTTTGCTATCTTAAAATTCCCATTATCAGTCCAGATATTGGAATTGTATCTATTTAATAGCAATAGAGTCGTCCTCTAACGAATTAGGACTTAATATCGTCGGCAAAAAGTGGATGTACAGTACACTTCTGCCACCTCCGCTTTGTGAATATAGACATGACAGTGATTTTTTTCTTTGATGAAATTCTACCGACTTTGGAAATAGTCAATTGCAATCGTCAATAAAAAATCAATCCAGTTACAAATTAGAGAAACAAATTCTATTTATTTAAATAAAGAACTGAATTTTATTTCCATTGACCATCTATGAAGATTTGTAAAACATAAAAAACTTTCCCCAATTTTTAAACATAAAGAACCTGGGGGAGGTCTGTACTATTTGCGTATCCTGCAAGGTATCCGGCTTGATGATATAGACAAATAGATAGACTTTTCCTGAAAAAATAACCAATTACGGCCAACCAGAATCATCCAGCGTTTAAAACAGAAATAAATTTCCAGGTAATTAAATTAACGGTTTCACTTATACTTGTAATTTTGGCAAAGAATTATTGGACCCGGGGGGTGGGAACTGTGGTAACTTTCTCCAATAGATAAGTATCTTTGGTCGAGGCACCCCCGAAGGATTGCTCCAAAAATTTACGACTCGTAATCCATGCAGTGGGTAGTAAAAATGTGCGATTTATGACCGACAGCCGGCTGGTACTACAAGTTGAATTTATTATATTAGTAGTACCTGGTGGTGGCTTCGCTTGCTTCAGTGGAATAGTGCATTTGAGTTATTTGAGTAAGGCACGCTTTTAGTATTCTAAAGGATGTTTATGTTGTTACGGGATGACGTTTTAAGTGGTAGATATTTAGGTAGCTTGCCGTTCACTTAAGTCTGGTCTGGTTTAATGAAATATTCCGAATGTGCATATGTCAATAAAAGTCAATTCCGAATGTGCACATGTCAAAATCAACATTTATCTCAGAGAGAGAGAGCTATACAAAACAAGGTCATTTTGATGATATTCAATTCGAACAAATAACCTCTCTTGAGTATTTTAATCGTCAATCGATTATGTGTCGCATGTGCGTTGACAGAAATCTGATTGTCATTAAGAACATATTACACGGCACAAGTATTATACCAAAAATAAAACGACAAAAACTTACCTAAAATATTTTGATAAGTGATCAAACGAACTTACCTGAAGTGAAGTTCGATCATTATTATACGAAGTCCTTCGTTCGAAGATATAAACATGCAGCTCTCTCTACTCGCTTGGCAAGCCGCTAAATTTTTTAGAAACGTCAACGCCTCCTCTATGGTATCTGTGGACATAACCTCTGCGACCATTCCTTTTAGAAGTAGTACATTTCAACTTTACCAACGGGCAGGGCGGGTTGGGTACTTATATCTTCGAACGAAGGACTTCGTATAATAATGATCGAACTTCACTTCAGGTAAGTTCGTTTGATCACTTATTATACTGTGTCCTTCGTTCTCGATATAAACATGCAGCTGTTTAGAGCTATAAGGGTAAAGTTGAAGTATACCACATGAATGTCATTTTTAAGCGTGAGCTCTAAAACATAATATGTCATGAGTACATTTGTATAACACATTCCCGTTGTTTGCATTGCTATACAACACAAATACAACATATATATATATATATATATATATATATATATATATATATATATATATATATATATATATATATATATATATATATATATATATATATACAGACGAGTATACATACACCTATATTGTTTCTTACAACCAGTCTGTCTAACTTATTCAAAATAAATTTATTTAATCAAATTCTATAACATGTTATGTTATATAGCGTAGATCCATCCCAACAAAATTCTTTAAAGCACCTGTTATAGCACACCTGTTGTCCTTAACTCATTACTACCGGGTAATAATAATCAATCATTACTTATCAAGATATCAGTGCATTCTCCATCTGTTATGTCTTCTATATAAAGATTTTTTTTTTTTTATAGATGTCCCTTTATATAACGAGAGTTGAGGAATTACCGATCCAGAACTTTGTTTATATGAAATTAATCCCTTTATAATAATTCTTGTATCATAGAAAACCCTTCCGAAACGAACTATGAGAGTGGAGGAAGCCAGTAAGTAAAGAACCTGTTAGAACCCCGCACCCCCCCGCCTACCCCGCAAGGGGTCTGGCGTGACGATATAGATAGAGATCGATAGAAAACTCTTACTGTGTACTAGATCTAGAAACAAACTATATTAGTACCCAATCTATAACAATATAAGACAAATAAGACAGGGAAACCTGTTTCCCCACTAACGTGTCTTCCAAGTGGCATGTGGGGCTTTATGTGTTTTTTTTTTTTTTTTGTCAAATGTTCTCTTTTGTGAGTACAGTACCAGAGAAAGGCTACCAATTCTATTGGTGATTATAAGGATGCTTTGCTATAATTACTTATTTAATTTATGATAAAGTATTTTCCTTTATGTCAAAGTTCGGTTATATTTAATGTTAGTTATATTTATAATCTTTAAAGATGCACATATACCAAAATTTAACATTTTTGTACTAGAGGCCTTTGTACTAATGTCCTTATCTAGAGCTATTCCTCACATAAGGCTATGTACCTTAACTATATGATCTCGCCCCCCCCCCCCTCCCCCATTTTTGGGTTTGGAACGAAGGGCAGTGCTGATGTGTGGTAACCTAATTTAACCTGCCCCACTGTTAAACTATACTACTATTATTATTATATATTCCGAAACTATCCCGGATATCATTTTTATGTCCACCTAAATATTTATGTATCACTTAACAATTCGTTCTTGCGCAATAACGCCCGCGAACATTCATTTTTGGCAATACGATCGGGCCACCCCTGACCCGTTATATTGCTGATGAAAATTACACTCAAATTTACTAATTTAGTAATGACTTAAGTAGCGAATAAGTCACAGGCAACTAGACCAAACCACGGACTATAACTTTATGATATTGGGAATCCTATTCATAACTTAACTTTTTCATACCCTTAAATGCCACACTTCCTCTGCTTCTTTGTATGTGGTTGTTTTTTATAAGTAGCAACTGTAGTGAGTAACTTTTTAGTTAGTTCTAGATTTCCAACCGTGAGGATTGAGTGTCACTTAACTTATACATGTAGTACCTACGTATCATTCATATTTCATTTAATATCATAATAATATGTTTTGCGCCCTCGCCTACCCACTTGGGATCTGGCGTGGTCTTATAATTATTAATAAATAAATAATATCAAGTTCCCTAAGACTAAGGTTATTGCTGATACTACCTAATATTTATCATACCTGTGATAAAAATATACTTTTGATTATTCTTGTTTAAGATAATCTATACTTTTAAATATTGTAACTCAATATTTCATCAACTTCATCAACAATTTTTAAATAGGTATTATTATTAAGTCATTTGCATGACTTTATTTTTTTTTATATATAGATACATTAATAAGATACATGTAACATGTGGATGTAATAATTTAAATGTAACAATATGAAAAATGCAAATTTTTTGTATGACATTTCCAATTCAATACTTTTACACTGAACCACCTTTAAATAAATTACAGCATGTATAGTGCTCTAAAACCACCTGTTTCCATAATAGTAGCAGGTTGTGTTTGTGTCATATCTCCGATATCCTAACTGTACCAGAAACATCACTGGTGCTCAATATAAATGTGCACATTCAAAACTAAACACAAACCTATTTTTTATAGTTATTAATTACTTGAATAATTTTATTTGATTATATATTATTAATTGATTAAAATATTATCAAACAAAAGTACAATAAAAACATCTAATTCTTCAATTCATGAATTGATGTATAATCTTTCCTCTGTGTGTCTCAAATTTCTAATGTATTAATTACACTATAAATGATGCAGGACGCAACCAAAAACCAAAACTATTGGACTCATTACCCAATAGAAAGCTGAATAGCTCCTAATAAATTTTTTATTAGTATATTTAATATGACTCTAATGTCTATTATTAGCATTGAGTTTCTTTGTGGGATAAGGATTATAGCACAGTTGTGATCATCCATCTTTAATTAAATTCTAATGAGAATGGCTATAAATTGTATATCAGTTATTAAAAATTATGTTTCTAATAATAATGTTTCTATACATAATGTTAAATATATGTAGGACCAGATTTATTTAACCTTCACTTGTCTGGATTACTTGCAGTATTTGCACAAAACCCATAAAGTTATGTTTGCCGTTGAAGGCAGACAGACACACATTTTTATTAGTGTCATAGATACATTGTTACATACGAAAGTCAGTGAATACCTTTAGCCTCCAATATTATGGTTTATTTGTAACAGCCATGTTGTATTCCTGAATGTTTAACTGATTTTTTCAGTAACATAAAAAAAAACAAAACAAGCCTTTATGTAAAAAGCCTAGCAAGCTTTTCTTACCTCACATTCTCTGGTAGGAGACTTCCAATGTCCATTGTGATTTGTTTTTGGTGGGCTGATAGGTACACTGTAGGTACATTTATACATACATTTGTGGATAGATGTACATTTTTACACACCGGATGAGGATTGTTGTTCCATATTGGTTACAACACTGGTGGTTTCTTGAAATTTAAACTACTGCTTATGAATAGATAGTTATAATTCCATCTTGGTACTCCACTATATTAACCTTATTTAATACAAAATATATACTGCTGACCACAGAGGTTCTTATCCCAATCAATGTTGCATGACTGTATTGTTAGGACTCATCTTCCCTGGCTACCCTGCAAGGGGTCTGGGCTGATAATATTGATAATTATTAGTTTTATGTTAACTGGATAGACCAGGTATTTTATATTATATTTTAAGGATGTATGTGTGTAACACAAATTATTGTACAACTTGCCTGTCTCAGCATCGGTAGGCTGTGATATTATATTTGGAATATTTCCACAATTCTGTTGCTTGTCAGTTATAACAGGCATTGTTATAAGTAGAGACTACTTTGGCTCATCTGTTTATAAACCCTGTTCAGGGATAAATATTGCAAGGTTTACCTTTTTAATACAAGTGCTCATAATATTGCACAATATTTTGTGTAATAAGCTCCACTTTGGGCTATTTTAGGATTATTATACAAGTATGTCTAATAATGAAATCAATGCAAAACATTATGTTTCTGCAAAGGGGTGGCTTATGTTATTAATAATGTATTGTTATTCATAAATTCATAAACAATGTCCCTTTAGTTACCCTTTCAGAAAGTCTCCTTTAGGAGATATAATATCACAAATTGCTTATAGTTTATAGCAATAGTCTTTGTATTTACTGTTTAAGGTATGTATGTTGGGTAACATTTTAGTTTCTTACCATTGTAGAAATGTGAACTGCACAGGAGCACCTCATGGGTGAAACCTATGAGTAGTATGACCTTCAGCACATATCTCGTATGGGCCCCAAGTCTTGCGGATCACGCCGATGCATCTCGTACACCGCTCGTGTCCTTGAATTACCGTTAAGTCTTGCGGACCACGTCGATGCATCTCGTACATCGCCCGTGTCCTTAAATTGGCATCGATCCTTAACAATCATTAGTGATTAATGTCCCCGCTAATTTCTCTCATTAGAGGTTTTACCTTGCCAATTTATAGACGGTTAATAATTGTTTGGAGGTATATTGCGTGTTAAACTGTTTTTACACGAAGAGGGACATGAGACTTCGTAAGTTTACTTTTCGAGTGAAGACTTTACAAGTCTTAATATAATAAAACTCACGTCTCCAAATATTCGATATTATTATACATAAACATGTTAAGCTGAAAACGCCACAATTAAACAACTATCAGTTGATCTTTTTGGAATGTACTTTTTTGTCAAGACGTAAATTAATTCTGAATTTGCCTATACGATGTTTTAAATTTATTTCACAACATCACTTGAGTATATAAAAACCTTTTGTTATATAATTTCACTGCTACGATTATTTGATTAAATTAAATGTCGACCAAAACTTTATTACAAGGCATCGGCTGCCACGCTAAAAGAAAGAATGGTCGCAGAGGTTATGTCCACAGATACCATAGAGGAGGCGTTGACGTTTCTAAAAAATTTAGCGGCTTGCCAAGCGAGTAGAGAGAGCTGCATGTTTATATGGAGAACGAAGGACACAGTATAATACATCTCTTGCGTCCTTTAATCTGAAAAAAATGGCTTTGGCCTAATACTAATGTTTGCACAACCAATTTTCAACCTCAGGAGGTACTTATGAAAGATTATATCTAGATAAATGTTCGCACATTCGCATAGCATGCGTTGCTTACTCGTTTGAACAATCCTACATGTGTAGTAACTCATCAGCGACGACTTCACCCGCATTTCTCATGTGAGGAAATGGATCTGTTTTTTAGGAATATGCATCCAATTGTAGCTTCAAATCCGAGAAATTCTTCTCATCTACTCTGACATAATGTTTACAGAACCTATTTTCAAACTCGGAAGTTCTTTATATATTAGTTATATCTATAGAAATATTGGCATATTCACTTAGAAATGCGTTAATAACTCGTTTGAACCATCCTATACTTGTCGTAACTCGTCGGTGACGACTTCACCTGCATTCCTCACGTGAAGAAATAATTCTTTTTTTACGAATATTTGAATCTTTTTTTTATAAGATAAACAATTGCGTCTCAAAATCTGAATAATTCTTCTCATCTGCCCGGACATAATGTTTGCGAAACCTATTGCCGAACTCAGGAGTTATATAATAGATATATATCCCGATAAATATTGGCACATTCACTTCGCATGCGTTTTGACTCGTTTGAACCATCCCACGCTTGTAGAACGTACTCGTCAGGTTCGACTCCACCCGCATTCCTCTCGTGAAGTACTCCTTTTGTTCACGTTTAATTATTTCGTGAGTTTTCCGCGTTACATGTTAATAAAAAGGGAATTTGTGAGCCGGAAATAATTAAAATAAAAAATGGAAAGCAAGGTTTAAATATCGTTTTGTTGCTTTAAACTTGGGAATTTGTGCACATTTCTTCTTGCGTAACGTAGGTTATTGTATGAGTAAATTATTCTAATGCAGATTGCGGTATATATTTAAATGATCATTTTTTAAGCCTAATTTAAAGGCCCTAAATTTATTGCCCACTTTTTATTATGGATCAAGCAAGCTGACAAAGTTTTTCAGATAATATTGTTTAAAATATTGGTTTATTCAGAAAATGTGGGTATCCAAACCACTACGTCAGATCCTTTGCAGGGCAGACAGCGAGTAAAAAGTTCTAACAATTTACTTCCGTACAGATTCCGGTCTCATAGTTCAACTCATACATAGTCAGCGGTTACAGAGACTCTTATCAACATAATATACCTTATAATGAATATTTCAAAAATCTTTAATATATCGTTGGTGATATGGTTATTATGTTATTTTACCGCACCTATTATAGAAGTTATGCAAGAATATTGACTAATATGTCACTCGAAAGCTGGCAACAGAAATAACCGACATTAATTATTTACCGGTTTATTTGGTCCTGGTAAGATAGTCTAGGTCTTCCCCGGTACCTGCATCCTTTCACATTGTATATCTGTTTTGACATACGACATACTCTCTAAGGAAAGAGCCTGTTGGAACTCTATACTCTCTGCCTACCCCGCAAGGGATCTGGCGTGAGGTTATAGATAGATAGATAGAATTATTTACCGGTAACAGTCAGTGACCACAATTACATGACTCTTCATATTACGTATGAAAGAGTTCGTAAGCCACTTAGCATTTTGTAGCAATAGATCCCGTGATCACGTAAATGAGCGTAACAATCTTTACGGCAATACTAACCACACAGCCGCTTTACGAACTCATCAACATTCCAATACCGTTTTTGATATAGATTTAATCGCAAAGACTTAGATGTACATGAAACGAACACTTGTAAAACAATAGCCTCCTTTGATACATCTTACCCGGCAATTTTCAGACCTCAATAATATAACAAGTATCTCATCCAAAGCTCCCTTGCGCTCTTACAGCCCCAGTCTTTACAATTTTTTGTTCCAAATGGTACAAAAAAGCATCGTTAGCGCTGCCCTGCTGTTAGACGTTATTGTTGCGTATTCAATAGCGAAGTACTCGAAAGCGCTGGAGCCGCTTCATCGCGTCAAGCTCTTGAAGCGAAATGAACCGCCATAGAGAAGGACCCTGGAGTACCACGGCGCAAGATTGATATAGCCTCATTGGGGAATCACTGAGGTAATCTTTTTGGAGGACTGTAAAAATGTTGACTATGGAGTTTGCCAAGAGTTACGTATGTTTTAGTTATGAAATTGGGAGCCCATAGTCTTTTCTAACAGATATTCTTGGAAGCGTAGTCAGGACTACGTAGCAAACGAGTAAATATATTTTACCGAGCTATTTTTAGCCGTTGTTAATAGTGGCGAGCTTGCCACCATTTTCAAAGAATCATTTTTCAAAAACCAATTAGTTTCTTACGGATATGTGGGCTTCTGACTATTTTTTCGAGATTCTTCACCTTGACAACCTCAAGCCCCTATTTAATAAAACTGCGGCATATTTGTTCGAAAATGACAAAATGTTCACAACCGGCGTTGCTTAATAAAACGGTTTTTATGACTTAATATGGAAAAATATCACGTTTCCATCTGTGTCCTAGTATTGTCTCTTTTACTAAATATGGTCTGGCTTAAATTCCACCAAAGTTAAAAACTTTATAGGTTAAACTATAAAAAGACTGGACTGTGGTCCAAAGTAAATTCATTAAATACCAAACAATCTATTGCACTTCAAAGTAAAAATCTATAAGAAAACACATCAAAATTGCATTTGGGACGGTCTGTGCTATCAAAAGGTGCAAACTCTCTGTTCTTGATTTGTTCTCAGTCAATAATACTTGTATAGTTAGCAACGTAAGACGAGAGGACATTGGTATGAATAAATTGTTACCTACATATTATTCAAATATAATTAGAGCGACAAAAATAACGGATTAAAAAAACTGAAAATGTTAAGTGTCTTATGTTGCTGACCGTACGCGTTGCTAAAATTGCCACGACATTCAATTTATTAACAACTTTGTCCGCGTTGACTTCAACCTGGAACCTTACATTTTTCCGGGTTTAAAAGTATCCTAATAAACTGTGTAATAAACTGTGTGCCAAATTCATGCAAGTCCGTTCTGCCGTTTTTGCGTGCTTGAAAAACAAATATCTAAACATACGATCTTTCACATTTATAATATTATTAGGATATATTGTGGACCAATTGATTATTAGGGCATTATTCGTAATGTCCGAACATTTTGAAAAATGCCCAATATGAGGGGACAATATGATAATAAATGTTAAAAACATCAAATTGACCGGGGATTTATGGATAATCTCTTTTAAGTATTAGGCAGCATAAAGAAAAGTGTTTTTCCTTTTTATTCTTTAAATGTTATTATTCTAGAATGTATATGGTTAGTAGTTACAAATACTAAATATCAAATTAACAAACATTAAATCATCCATCAATACGATACTTAATTGCAATTTTCCCCAAGGAACAACACTCTGACTGTACCTGAAATGTAGCTGCGGCTTCCTTCGAAACAGTCAGTGTGACTCGTTGGGGAAAATAGCAATTTCGTGTCCGATTTGAGCTGACCGCCTTTACAACTTGGAATATTTATTCTCAACGAGTCACATGTTTCACTTTGTGTGTCATCCGTTGGGACAAACCATAAAAAGTTGTCCTATCGAGTAATAGTGTTATTGATTGGATCATTCTTACCATTTTTGTCCGTCCAATATATTAAATACATTAGCATATTGCTCAACAATCATGTAACAATATTTATGATGACCAGAAATTGTGATAAAAAAAAATTATTGGGCCTAATTTTTAAATGTTCACTTTTGTTAATGACCGGGCATTGTAAATAATAACCTCATCACATATATTTGGTCATGTTATATGTTCATTAAATATCACGATAAGGTTATTCACAAAAATCAACATAGAGCTCTGAATTTTCTTTAGTCATCCATCTTTTTTATTTACATTGGTTTCAAAGGTTTTGAATGTTCTGAAAAATATTATAGTAATATACTATAATATAATAATTAAATTGTTATGTGATTAAGATAAGATATACCTTAACAAATAACAATTAAATTGAACATTAATATAACGCGATTCACACAAAATCACATCCAATAAGTGTTATCGAACAGATAAGCTACCGAAGCATATAGAAATTAGTTCGATGCTTCGTTCAGTACGCGCCGCACTTTCGTGTCGGTGCATCGTTTGTTTCGTGATGAAAATTATTCAATGGAGTTAAAATGGTGTCTCTTGTGAAACCTTCTATATTCGATGATAAAGTGTTTCTAGTGACTGGTGGTGCTGCGGGAGTTGGGGCAGGGGTAGTTAAAGCATTACTAAGCGAAAATGCGAGGGTAAATAATATTACATGTTCCAATATTTCGTTATTTATATTATTTATTTACCTTTGTTATTGTACTGTGTTCTTAGAGATTAAAATTTATCAGCGTCGAAATAATGTTTGCTACGTAATTTATTGATAACAGGGATTGTTGATATGATTTTGTGTATCGACATTATCTAATTTCGATATACTAAATCATATCGAAATAGGTTACTTAAGAAAATCTAGCCCCACACTAAAATTTATTCCTGTGTCATGGGTGCGTTTACAAACACGAAAATTCACGTACACAAATACCTAGACCGAAAAAAATAATTGTGGATAAAGATTTGTTCCGTGCGGGAATCAAACTCGCGACTATTAGACCCAGTGGGTGGAGCGGCTGGCTGGCGATAGGACAGTGGTTATCGAACCACGTTGGGAGTTCGTAAAAGTAAATTCCAAATTGTGTAATAATCCAAATGAAAGAAAACACAATAGGTACTTATTCAGAAATGTATTCATTAATTACTTTTATTTTTATTTGTCCATCAATTCCTGATCTGTGGCAATTGTAATAATTAATAATCCGCAGCGGCTGGCGGAATCGTAAAATAAAAACGAAATCTATAATTTAATTTGTTTTAATACACTTTACTTCTGTGTATTTTAAATCTCTGATTAACGTGATGTATTTAAAACACACGTCTTTATAAATATGACGTTACAAAGTACTGTTAACGCTTACATAATATTATTTTTGTCGCTGTACTGTATATAGATGTACTGCAATTATACGATAAACGCAGCAACTTTATCGTTGTGAAATATAGCCAAATATTGATAGAGCCACTGCGATAAATAAACAATTTTTTGAGAAGTATGACAGCTATATTTACATGTTAAGGACGTTGTGGTAATATATTAGGAGTGAAGGTCTTCGGAGGTCAATGTCCAATGGAAGATTATTAAATCCAATCCGATTGTTTGTGGAAACTTACCATAAGTTTATGATAATTCTTCTGCTCCATTTGCGATAGCGTTAATGTTAAATCCTCCGTGAAAATGCGGTTAGGGTCTAAACGATTTGCATTCCAAGTGCACACTAGCTGCAAAATTTCTGTTTTCATACAGTTTTTGTGCAGTTTTCTGTTTTTTTTTAAACTTAGCCCCACACTTTGTGCTATTCCTGTGTAGTGGGTACGTTTACAAATATGACATTTCATATACACTAATACTCAGACAGAATTATGGGTCACACAAAGATTTGTCCCATGCGGGAATCGAACCCGCGACTATTCAACCTAGTGGGCGGAGCAGCTTAAGCTCTTAACCACTGCGCCGAATAGTCCGTAAAAGTTGTCATGAAATTTCTTTCTTTCTTTCTTCATTTCTATATTTCTGTCATCATTACCGCCACCGGACTGCGTAGCTCGCTTGCAGTGGGCGTGCAGTTCTAATGACTGCACACCAATTGCAGGCTGGCTGCCCGTCTGTAATAACTGCATTAAGACCTAACGTGGTCGGTTAATTTGGGTGTACCCAGCACACCTGCAATAAATGGGGAGTAGAGGCGTGTTCGTGCGCGTGAATGTGCGTGTGCATGTGTGTGTCTGTTCTGTCCTGTTCTATATAAAAAATAAGATCTTACTACTATAGGTGCATAACATGTTCGAGTTTACAATATTGATAAATCCGTTTGAATTTCGTAGTAACAGATTATTGAACACGATGTTTGTTAAAATCAATAGGGCACGTTCGACTTAACAAGTTGGTTTCAATTTGTAAAACACAAAACGCAATATCAACAAGCATGCAGTCCAATAATTTACGTCTGATGCGCCACAGACCAGTTTAAATAATTAGATTGTAACTATCCATAGAATAAACCGACACCGACATAGAATAGACCAAAATTTTTTTTCTATGCACAGATGGCGCTGATTTCTATTCGGCAACTTACATAGCCGCCATTAAAACCAAAAAAATATATTTAGTCATGATTGCTTCTTACGTAAGAATTACCATAAAATATCTAAAGTTTAAGAATTGAAAAAATGGGATTACTATATCTCATAGATACAATGACTTCTACCAGCGATACAAAGAGATATTAAAAAGAAACAAGATTACAAATTAATAAGTAGTGTAGTAATGGGTGGTCTCATCACTAATAGTTATATCTTCCAGCTAACCTTTGGCAAGATGATCCCGTGATCTATTTTGTAAATAATAATCTATATACATATAATAAAACTGTAAGTAAGCGAAATCTATACATTGAATATTTTTTTAAAAATTTTAAGTGTATCGATATAGAAGCCGAAATAATTTTTTTTCAAATTATTGGTGTCTGTCTCTTTTTATTATTTTGATTATTGTTCGCAAGCTGCAATGATACGTTAAAATGTGTGATCTTCTCTACATATGAATTCCTCCATGAACTGATAATAGAATCGGGTTCGTCTCCTCATGAAGAAACTCTTCAGAGGTTAATAGCATTCGCGCGAAATTGTTTATGCACATTTAATTTAGATACTCGGATATGATTTCTTGCATGAACCGATGATGCAGTCAAGATTGTCTCTTCGGGAGTGAACACTTTATCGATGAATAACCCGGATACGAAACTTTACAAATTCGTTTAATTAAAAAAAGAGCACGATTCTCGCGTTGTAGGGTTTATTTCTCCATACTGTCACGGCTGAACGATTTTTTTAAGATACTTAGCATGAAGATGTTTTAGGTCAGTATAGGATCTAAGCCATCCCGGAAAGGCCGATTTGACCTACGTCAAATTATAAAATAAACGCGTGCGTAGCCGCGGGTAACAGCTAGTAAATAATAAATTTGATTTACTCTATTTATCTTTATTTCACATTGATAGTTTACCACCTTTGTCTTTATTGACAGATGACGTGATGACAGCAATTTAGGATATTTTGTAGGACATAAGTTTATTTATTTAAACTGGTCTGTGGTTGTACAAATAATTCACTTTGAAACTGAACGGGCCCGTCCACAGTTTTCCCGGTTTTAAACACACGACTGTTATTCTGTGTAATTTTAATAACAAACTGGCATTTCGTTTTATCTGTCAGTTCGCCCCAGCTGTTACTAAGAGGCCGGTTAGGGAAGACCGTGTGGTAAACAAAGTTATCAGTTATTTCCGAGTTTATTTCTTATGAACCTTCGTTTTTGAAAGAAACCCATCTGGACCCTTATAGCTATGATGATTTTTTTATGTAAATCGTAGAGAAATAATTCCTGTGTTGTGGATGCGTTTACAGATATTAAATTAACATACACAAACACTTAATGCGGCGCGTTACGAAAACTTCGCAATAATCGTTTATTGATACTCCAGTGGAATACCATTACGTCATAATCATTTCACGAAGTTATCGTTACGCGTCGCGTTTAGTCATATACCATAATTGTATAAAACTGTGCAATATCCTAATTATTTTGTAAATTGATTATCATTCATGGTTTAGTGGTTAAATCGTAGGCTTCTCCACTTACTAGAACGTAAAGTCATAAACTTTCGGTCTGTGTTTTTGTGTTTGTGAGTTTTTGTGTTTGTGAGATTCACGACTACAAAGGTACCCCAGTACACTAATGTTTGCTGTAGGGAAATGTGTTTTACTGTGTGACTGCCTGGTTGGACTAGTATCAAAGCGCCTCGTTTTGTGATCGCGAGGTCCTGGGTTCAAATCTTAGAACGGACAAATGTAGTTTTTCTAACGAATAATTAAGTCCCAGTAGGCGTTCGGAGTCTGGAAAGGTGCCCGGTATATGGAAATAGGCTCGCCTCCTATTACATGGGACCTAACATCGTCAGCGGGTGTACTCAGGACACCTCTGCCTCCGCTTGGGGAATATAGGCGTGCCGTTGTGTGAAATGTATTTTAAGCGTTTAAAGTAAATTAAACAAGGAATTAAATAAAATAAAATATAATCATTGAAGTAATGTTATTTTAGTAATTCTTCATAATGACAAACTCCACTGATAATCTATCTATCTATCTATATTATCACGCCAGATCCCTTACGGGGTAGGCAGAGAGTACAAAGTTCCAAAAGGTTCTTTGCTTACATACCTCTCTGGCTTGCTCTATTCTCTATTTGGTCTATTTGGTCATGGTAAGATAGTCTAGCTCTTCCCCGGTACCTACATCCTTTCACTTTCGCATTGTATATCAGTTTTGTCATTCTTTCTTCGGACATTCTTTCTATATGCCCGAATCAACGGAGCATACCCTTTCTCATCTTTACACCGATACTATCATTTTCTATTCGCTTTCTTACTACGCTGTTGCGAATACGGTCCGTCAGCTTCACTCCGCACATCTTCCGCAGAGCTCGCATTTCCACCGCATTTATCCTACTTTCATTCCCCTTCTTACATACCCAGCTCTCGCTGCCATATAACAGCGTTGGGACAAGCACTGCATTATGTATGGCCAGCTGCGCCTTTTGGCTTAAGTGCCGGCTCCCAAGTTTCCCATCGCGCCATTCACTCTCTTCCCTGCACTCACGCTTCTCTCTATGTCGGTGGTGTATTTCCCATCCTTACTGAATGGGCATTCAAGATATACAAACTTAATTCAATTGCTCCAGCACATTGTTACCAATCACATTCCTTGCATTCGTTCTGGTTTCTTCCCGTTCAAAAACCAAAATTTTGGTTTTCTTCACATTCAAATGTAAACTATTATTCATGCAGTCTTCTTTCATAACTGTGACTAGTGATTACAGATCAGTGGCTGTGTTGGCGCTATCAAAACCGCGTCATCTGCATATAGTAGATGATTTACCACTAGATCACCCATCCATTGATAACATTTCGATTAACCTTTTACGATATTTTTTCGATCTTTGTACCAAATGAGACCCGTTCTAAAAACGTACTATATTATACTCGTTTATTTCAGCATGTAGCATTCCTCGACGTGGCAGACCGCGAGGGTTCCGCTTTGGAGCTTCAACTACTGAACAAGTTTGGAGCTTTGAGGGCTAAGTTCATAAAATGCGATATCTCAGACGACAACCAACTCTCTTCTGCGTACAAACAAGTACTGGATAAATATCGACGGCTGGATGGTGTGGTGAACTGCGCAGCTGTCCTGAGTTCTGATGAACGGGCCCACAAGTTGATGGTTGACATTAATTTTGTAAGTAAAATGTTCAGTAAGTACCATCAAAATATATATTCTGGAAGTTTAATATTGGTATATTAAAAAAAAGGGCCTGGTAGGAGCCACTTTGAAGAGTCTAAGCAAGCATGCATGATGGGAAGGAGGTGGTATCAGTTCTTTATAAAAAGGCTTCCCCTTTATACTTGCACGGCTGTCGGCCTATTGCTATTTCAGGCCACAAAGATGGCCAAATAGTGGGCCCTTCATTATTGTAATAATATGTATACATTCACCAGCCGACAGGAGTTGGATACGAAACAAAAGCATCCGCAAAATTCACCACAAACGACCGAATTACAATATTATTTTTCCTTCAAATCTTTAAGCAACGAATCTTAAAATGCTGCAAAGTTCCGGGAACAAACATTTTTTAATGAAATTACTACGAAAGTCTTATCTGAAGGATAAGCCAAGAGTCTCCGTAACCGGCGAGCGTGTATGATACGAAGTATGAGAGTGGAGGAAGCCAGAGAGGTATGTAAGGAAAGAACCTATTGGAACTCTGTACGCTCTGCCTACCCCGCAAGGGATCTGGCGTGATGATATAGATAGATAGATAAATACTACGAAAGAACACCCTAGTACCTACCGGGCTGAAATAAATAGCTTGACTGACTTAGTTTGATTGACTTATAAGTAATATCTACTAATTGTAATCTGGAACGCTTTACATTTTTTACATTCACAAATAAATACAGAAATAAACATCCATTGATTAGTAACACTTAAAGTTTAAATAAAGGTATAAATTACAAATGTACAGGTAAAAATCAATACTTCTGTCGCCAAAATTATGTAAGAAATAACATGACGAATAAAACTATATTTTAGGATCGTTTTTGTTTTGTAATAAATTTTCCGTCTCAGAAAACATATCTAGATTGACGGCACAAATAAACTATGCTAGGTTTCAGCGCCCATGAGCGCCAAAAGAATGGTCGATATCAATTTTGTGAGCTACACATGCAAGGCTAACTTTCTTGCGTGATGTTGGAGTTATGAGCATTTATGATTTCAGCTGGCACGGTATGCGTTCCGTATTTTGGATGGTTTATATTATTATTTATAATGTAGGTGTTACCCGCGGCTGGCATGCATTTATTTTGTATCTTTAATAAATATATAGGCTTTATATTATTCTGAGTATAAGCTATATAATTGTGCGAGCAGTGCAGTTCACGCTCGGATTCGGACGTGCCACACTGCATATTCGAATAATTGCAATTTGCGATTTGCGCGGCTATAGCTGCTGCACGGCATTTCCGCTATGAATTTCGAAAAACTCATAGCCAACGAAGTGCTGGCGTTTTTACATCACGCCATCGATACCATGGATGAAGTTAGTATCGAGCAGACATGCAAGTCTAACTTCAAACAGGAACAGATCTGCAATGCTAAGGTGCTGCTGTATAAATCGCTCGGTATGAGCGATCGTATGCCGTCTCACAGGAGGGACAAAAAGGGCTAGAGAAGTCTCCGCGACATAATCAAATTGTTAAAGGAGACAGATCCCGACGAGGTGCCCGCTTTTGTGGCTAAACAGCTGCATAGGCTGCCCCCGTCACATTCGACCACATCAATGTCACCAGTCTGCTGAAGGATATAACTACCCTAAAATCCAGCCTGGCCGAGGTGCAATTCAGGTTAGAGGCTTCGGAAACTACCATCCTCAAACCACAAGAAGAGGTCATCGCGTGGCGCCAGCCCGGAAAGCAGGTCGCACGAGGCCTGTAATGTGAACGTTCGTCGCGGGGCGCAAATGCATCCGTCGGCAGTTTCGAGTCGGCCGATGCGTCACCAGCTGTTGGTTGCTACGGCCCCGCGCGATACACCGCGCCCCGCCGCCCGCAACACACCGCGCCCCGCCGTCCGCAGTACACCGCGGACACCGCATCCCGCCGCCTGCTCCACGGCCCCGCCGGTGACGTCAAACGTAAACACGGCTTCTACTCGTCGTGATCACGCCGCCGCTGCCGCCTGCGCGCCGGAGAGGACAACTGGGAAGGCACGTAAAGTGCCTCGGACTGCCACGAAGAGTCAAGTTGATGATGAAGGCTTCATCAAGGTGGAGAAGAAGAAGCCTCCTCGAAGAAACTGGCGTGGGTCTGCACCGGTCGACGATGGCACACTCCTGCGTTCAGCAGTACCGACGACGCCGCTGTACGAGTGGTGGTGTAGTGTAGCCGTGGCTACACTACACCACCAAAGCCGTGGAGTATGCCCGCAAGAAGTCGTTGTACTCTGAGGGCCGAGAAGCTGAATTCACAACATATACATTTTAATTCGTTTGTTGTGCGAGTTCCCACTGCCAAGTTGGAGACCTTCATGAGCGAGGACTTCTGGCCGAGGGGTATTGTTTTTAGAAGATTTCGTGGGCGACTGCGAGATACCCTGTACAGCGCAACATGTCACCGGCAACACGTTACTTAGTTTACATGTTTTCATATAGTATATGTATGTTAGTCTGTAAGGTATATATTCTATGGGCCTGTAAATTGAACAAAATATTTATGTAAAATTTCAGTTGCCTGAATTAAATGACTTATTATTATTATTGTATTTTTTATGAAATCCGTTCAGTTGTTTTTAACATTCATACGTCATCCTGACAAACCTTCATGTTATTAGTGGAACTACCATAAATATTGTAATATTTATTTAAATGTATTTGTACGATTTTTTATGTCGATGTTCAAAATTAAAACGCAACATATCTTACGTTTAAATTGATTAATTTGACTTAGTACGAGCATATACCTAATATTTTCAATGCACTTTTAACCAAGCAAGTCGAAGTAAAGGGAAAAAAAACACCGTCACGCCTATATTCCCCACAGGGGGTGGCAGAGGTGTACTGAGTACACCCACGTTTCGCCGACGATGTTAGGTCCCATGTAATAGGGGACGAGCCTATTGCCATATACCGGGCACAATTCCAGACTCCGGACTCGTACTGGGAATTTGTCGTTAGAAAAACTACATTTGTCCGACCTAGAATTTGAACCCAGGACCGTGATCGTGATCACAAAGCGATGCGCTTTGCCACCAGACCCACGGACTTCTTGATAAATGATTTTTATACCGGGAAGGAATCTGACTTATCAAGTAGGTTTGTGATAATATGTGTCTGCACATATATTTAAAATCTGAAATACCGCTTTACATGTATTTGTGTTCAGTGAGAGTAGGTAAGATGGCGTGTTAAGTCATTGGTCCCGGTTGCCTATTTTGGTTGTCATTAAGCTAAATTATAAGTCTTACAGGCGGCTTGGTAAGTTTCAACAGAATGTGATTACAAAATGCTATCACCAATCCGCACTGCGTTAGAGAAGGCCATTGCTTAGTGTATATAGGCTGATTCAAAAGTCAAAAATCATTTACTTGTCAATCAAAAAGAATTTACCAACGTTTAAATTATTAAATTTTTACATCCACTACCCAACATGACTGGAGATTAATTAAATGAGTGTTTCTATATGTAAACTTTTTGTTCAAATCTGTTTTCAGACAGCCACAGTCAACAGTACATACAAAGCACTGGACGCTATAGGGTTGGACCGAGGTGGTAATGGTGGCGTTATAGTCAACATATCATCGCTGTTGGCTCTCAACCTCGGAACCCATCTACCAGTTTATTCTGCAACTAAAGCGGCAGTGCTGCAGTTCAGCATAGCTATGGGGGTAACTTATTTACTTTTCTTAAGAGATCACTAGAGATAAACGTGTTTCTCACTACCGTTTTGAAGGCGGCAACATACGATGCATTCAAATTAGACGAAGATTTTGGTCGCCCGCATAGTATCTACCTAGTACAGACATACAGACAGAATAGAACATCTTAATATACAAACTACTAGATTCTGCCTGCAACTTCGTCCGCGCTAATTTATTATAGAAACCTTACATTTTACCAGGATAAATAATATCATATATGTTAACTCAGGTAAGAAACTACCTGAGTCCCAAATTTCATCCAAATCCGTTTTTGCGTGATTGAGTAACAACCAACTAAACATACAAACATGACTGTTTTTTTAAAATCAATGCAGTGGTTTTCGCGTGATGCCCAAACATAAAAATAAACTTTAAACATAGCCCCACACTAGAAGTTATGCTAGTGTCGTGGTTACGTTTATCAGCATGAAATTCACACACAAATACCCAGATGAAAACAAATATTTGTGGGTCTCATAATGATTTTTCCCGTGCGGGCATTAAACCTCGACCCAGTGGGCGAAGCGCCTAAGCTCTTAACTACTGGACCAAGCTATCGATGATGATTACTTTTACAGTAACGTTGTATTTAGTAACCCCTACGTACCTCTCTTGTTTATTTTCAGGCAGAAGAATACCACTCGAAAACAGGAGTACGTGTTTTAACCGTGTGTCTAGGTCCAACAGACACAGCTATCCTACATAGAAGAAATTCAGAGAATTTTGATAAAAAATCTGCTGAGCTTCTAACTTCGCGAGTACCTGTGCGACAAAGGTATCCGTACTTAATAATCACTCTAGTCATTAGCCGCACGACATCCATTACAGGAGAGATGCCTCCCGAGAGACTGCTACGACTTTCCTAGTGAAGGCTTTAACCTTCACTGCTGTACGTATCCAGCAATTGCGGGCTTCACCAGATCATCGGTTTACCTTATGGGGGCCTGCTCGATATACGTCTTCCCGTATGTGGTCCCCACTACGCACCGGAAGACGTGAAATTTATTCTTATTTCTGTAGTTACATTTTAAAGTTGTTAATAGGTATTTTACTCCACTAGCGTTACCAATGTATTAAACATTGATCACTGTGTTACACATTACCCTTGCTTTGTAATTAACTAGTTTCTGCCCGTGACTTTTATCTGTGTGATAAATTTTAATCAAATCCGTTCAGCCATTTTTGCGTGATTGATTAACAAATAATCAAACATACAAACTTCCACATTTATAATAGTTGTAGGATAATGCTACGAAACAACACTTATTTCTTCATTATTTTCATGACACAAATAAAACGTAGTGATTATAATATAGATGTATCTATATTCTAAGATTACTCTCTTTGAAAGCAAACTTCCTCACTATTATGGATATGCTATGCTATAATCTTTGTTTAGTCTGTGCTATTTTAGTTTTTGATAAAAATAGCATCTAAAACTATACTTTGAAATTCAATTAAACATCTGCATTATTCCATTCGCTTGCTTGAATTTTAAAAAAGAACGAATTCCAACTTTAAACTTTTACACCAAACCAGCCAGCGTCGTTTTTTGGCAGGAAGTTAAAGCGTGCTGTCGTCAATTTGTTCTATTTTCCAGAACTTGTGTTATTTCGAATAATAATGTATAATGTAGGTGGAATATTAACCATCATGCATTCTTATGTACACATAAGTGAAGGTAATTGTAACAAAGTGATAAAACATGCCTTATCGATTTCTCTCAAAACGGCCGGTGCAATTGGTATGTAAAGTATCTATCGCTTTACTATCAAGGGTGGGGTACTTCATTAATTTCATTATCATCGTTGTCATCAAGTTCATCGGGGAGTGGATTTAATTTATACAAACCAGATTATGCATCTCACTGGACATTGGCAAAATACACTTAAAATTAGTGTGAAGACATAACTTAAAGAAGAAGCCAGCATCCTATTTTAGTTGTCGGAAAGAGGCTTTGTATTTTACTCCATTTTTAAGACTTGAAAAACTATTAAAAGATTTCACACAATTCCTTTGCCGCTTAAAATTTTTAAAAAGCTGGATGTAAAAGACGCTTGTCAAGGAAAATCTAAACCGGATTCTTTTCTGTTTTAGGGTAGAGTCGGCAGTGACAGGTATACTTGAAGTAATACATAAAGGAAAGAGTGGTACCACTTGGATTGTTAAAAACGATATGCCGGCGTTCGACCATTCCGCAAACATAGTTGCGGCTTTTAATGTTCTATCGACGGGGTAATTTATTTGGACAATATACAGGTTTTTTTATATATAGAGTTTTTTTTCCTTCTGCCTACCTCGTTAGTTAAGTGGTGAATGATGCGGCTGGTAATCAAGGACCTGGATTAAATCTTAGGTTAAATAAACCTAATGCTGTTGCGGCGTGTGCTGACAAATTTTCAATAGTAGAGTCCAGAGCACGAAAGTTTGACGTTACTGTGACACTAGCGATATGCCATCCTTGTTACACTACAAATAACTAAATAAACACGAACGTGACAGCACGTTTACTCACTAGCTTTAGGCTAACGTCAATCTTTCGTGCTAAGACCTTACAATCGTGTCAGGTATAATAGCAATAGATATTATTTTGATTACATTGGGACCTAACACTGTCAGCAAAATGTGGATGTACATACTAGACCTCCTCCTGTTTATTTTTTAGTGTTTCTCTTATTCTTGCTCAAAATTCATTTGTAACGTTTAAAGGTTAAAATAATGCTTTAAAAACATAATTTTTAGATAATGTTCAGCCACACGAACCCTGAGTAATCAATGAAGCCCGGGGCTGCCGCAAGCCAATACAATTTTTCCTCTTTTTTCGACTTGTCAAGTGGATATTGTTATAACAGCACTGTGTTATATCCTCGTTGATCAAAAGTTATTAATTGCAGTATTGATAGACCATTTTTAATAACACATTGTGAGCTTTTTTGCAGTGTAATTGGATTTCCATTTATTAAGCAAGATACCGTGCGACGTGTCGACACCAGTTCAAGGTCGCTCAGCGAGCTATGGAGAGAGCTATGCATCGCTACGCATCATCATCATCTTAGGTTATACTTGTCCACTGCTGAACATAGGCCTCCCCAATCGCTCACCAGCGCAGGCGGTCTGATGCCATCTGCATCCAACGATTTCCTTCGATCCTTACAAGATAGTCGGTATATCTGGTAGGCGGCTGCCCCAAGCTGCGCTTGCCAATACTTGCAGCCGATGATGAAGACATTAAAATTATTTAGATTCTTCAGAATGTCTATAAAGGTTTGGTGAAATAGCTGACTGAGTGCGACGGAAGTGCGACTAAGCGCTCGGCTACGTTCGGTCGTGACGTTTGCCGTCACGTCGAGCGAGGCTGCGCTGTGTGGCGTCTTCCGTTCATTTCAGTACATTAAAATTCCGCAACCCGCGCCATCGTCGCGCTCCCGTCGGCTATGTGGCGAAACCTCAAAAATACCATGAAACTTAGATTCTTGACGATTTTTCACGAAGGCTGACTGACTGATTTACAATTTGGCGCAGCAGTTAAAAGCTTAAGCCGCCCCGCCCAATAGACTAGGTCGAATAATAGCGGGTTCGAATCCCGCACGGGACAAATCTTTGTGTGACTCACAATTATTTGTTTCCGTCTGGGTTATTCTGTATGTGAATTGTCATGCCTGTAAACGCGCCTACGACTACGTGCAAGAAAATCATAAAGCCTCTTGATGTCAGTTGAATTTTTGAAATAAAGGTGGCAAAGGTGAACTATTAGCTGTCGATGTAAAATTCTAATGCAAAAGGGGGCGAGCCTATTGTAATTATATCGGCCATAATTCCAGATTCCGAACTGTTGCTGAGCATTAGAAACCTCAATAACAACTCTTTTCCGATCTAGGATTTGAAATAACAACCAAACGCGATCGCCAAACGCACCACACACTACGAGAACAATGAGACAATCACTAATTTTAGCACTTTATTACAGAATATTCAATATCCATCCAAGAAGTACTAAAGTTATATTACCCTTATAAAAATATAGAAATAAGCTGCCTCCTCCGTGTAATAATCACGGTAACCTAGCAACACTTATCAATCTCCCCAATTTTTACGAGCTTTTATTTAACTTGCAATGTTCTCATGTCTGCCTGCCTGTTTTTGCGGTTCAAATCTTGTGATCCATTTTTCAAGCACTCGCGGATAGCCGATTAAGCTGTAATTTGGCATACATATGTAAGTTTGATGACAATGCAATAATATACTACCATGGAGCTGGTCTGATGGTCGAGTCGCAAGGTGGTCACAGGAGCATGTGAAATATGCAACGTAACCCCCTCATGTTTGGGCTTGTTAGATTGGTATTGACAAGTACTATACAACAAGAAAGGTGGACAATGGAATCACCCAATTGCCTTATGTAACTGCGCCGTGTTTGGGCTCGTCAGATTTGTCTCGAACACTACTTTAGACCATGGTGTCTAGGGTCTGATGATGGAGCCAAACATCTTCGTCGAGTTTCTGCTATAAAAGCTTGTTTTATAAAAGGTCTTTTTAACTTAAAATTATTCAAATAATACAGAACTACGTAGGTACATACACCCAAAACACTTTCTATGATATTCACTAATTATTAAGTCCTTTTCCGTTCCAAGTCAGCCAAGCAAAAAGCTGTATTAATTTACTCCGTGTTCTAAGCAAACCACACGTCGGAGTTGGTAGGCAAAATGCAACTGTCTCTACCATTCCGCTCCGGGGATTTGGGTAATTTATTCTTAGTATTTAATCCGAGGTACTGTCCGTAGTTAGAATACTTGGAGTTTTAGCTTGAATAAAGACGAGAGTAGGGTTAAATTGTGAATAGCTAGTTTAAAGTCAGTATTTTTTTATTTTTGTTGAATGTGTAGTGCAGTATTGGCGCAATGCAGATCTTTCTATCTATATCTATCTATATCATCACGCCAGATCTCTTACGGGGTAGGCAGAGAGGCGCAATATAGATAAAACGTAATTTAATCGCGTTGATATTTTATTACCATAAGAAAGAAAGAAATTATTATTATATATTTATTTCATCAACACACTGCAGGAAACAATAATTAAGCAAGTACATTAAACAGTTACAACACTTTACACCATATAAGAGGTATTAAAATGTTCTCATTGTAATCATGTAAATGTGGGAAATAAATGTAATTTGAATTCCTTTATGAAACACATTCAAAGTTGCTTAGGTCGTCGGAGAATCTGAAGCAGAAAACACCAACGCATTCTACAAACTTTTTCGTTAAATCTTTTACTTATCAAGCCGTTTGTTTGTGGAATGCATTGCCTTTGACAGTCCGATGCGCGCAATCGTTAGTGTCTATTAAAAAAAGGTTCACAATCACTTTCTTTACCTATAAACTTTCCGAGCACTTACTCTTAGAATAAAACTTGTATGTTACTATATGTTAGTTATGTGTGAAATGTGGATGTGTATATAATATTACATTATAGCTGCAATATGCATGTAATGTGATTATAACATTATAATCACATTACATGCATATTGCAGCATTATCTCAGTTTATAGTGTACGCCACCAACTGCCCTCTATTACTGTTTATGTTGCTTTTTCCATTGTGTTGGCTGTCTGGAAGAAGTGGCTTTTAGCAATAAGACAACACACACTTTTAGAACTGGCGAGTTGTACATATTTGTCTGAAATAAGTTGTTCATAATTTGTAATTTTTATCTATAGATCTATCTAATGAGGCAAAGGCCATGTCCCGTTCAATTTTTTAGGCATTTTGAGAGTAGCACAATTTTTTTGACTCCTCTATACATGGAAGAACTAATATGTTTTAAAACTACCGTGGTAAAACGTAGGTGTACCCCAGCTTGATTTAGTGGTTTATATGCAGACAGCTCGCATCACTGAATAAAGTAGTCAAAGGTTCAAGTGGGGCTAAATACAGGATATTAAATCTTTGTGTTACGCACAATTCATTGTTATTTGTATTTGTATTTGTAAACGCTGAGAACAAGTTAAAAAAGCTGTAACATTATTTTTTTATGTATGATTCTCCAATTACATGTGCTTACGAGGTAGTAAAAATCATTTCTTCATTTTCTCAAACTCAACGGAATAAATCTTAAAAAAAAAACAAGGAAAAATCTTGTAGAAACGATTTTGGGTGTTTAAAAACATGCAGAAACTAAATTTCACACATCTCGAAAGTTGGTTAACCGTAAAATCTTCGGGAATGATACGCTTAAGTTGTTCAAAGTTCCGTCCAACTTTAAGTTAAGTCTAAGCTTGAACGAACAGTTTAACTTGTGAAATATGTTTCTCAAACGTTATTTAATATTTAAAACTTGTCGGGTCGTTAGCATATACATTATCAATAGATACCTAATACTTATGGTAAAGTTAGGTCTAATGGATTTTTCGAATTGAATCAATGGCTTTTGTATTAGTCATCTATAGTAACAACACTATGGATGTATCTACCTACCCTGCAAGTGCTCTGATAAGATGATATAGATGGATAGACATCAGAAACCGCCATGATACAAAAGCACAGTAACACTAACATATTACTCTACAATTACTTTGAAATCTTGAAATACTTGGGGTAAAATACAGAGTACAGAGTTCCAACATCTTCTTTCCTTCCCCTCTACTATATATTACTGTTAACCACGTGAATATTTCTTATTTGAATTTTATTACTCTCTTAAATGGCCTCTGAGTTTTACAACAGAATGGCGTTCATTTAATTCCTTAAACATGGCTCGCTTTATGTTCGCCAAATACTTTGGAAGAAATTGGGCATGTTTGCTTCCCAGTTGTATCCAGAATGTACAATTCAAATAATTCAACTGCGGCTAATTAAAAAGAAACTAATCACCTTCACACTTTTATTACCGAAGCGTATCACAATCAGAATATTATAAGTATTTATGAATCGTCAGAAAAATAACAAAGATTATATAGTCATTCCTGTGGAGATGGCAAAAATCTCCACGATTACTCTTTTAAAATAAAAAAGCTTTTTTTGCATTTTTTTTTGGCGGGAAATCGAAGAATGATGTCGTCAATTTGTTTTAATTTCCAAAACTTGTGTGATTTCGAACTATAATGTGTAATGTTGGTGAAATATTAACCATTATACTGTGTCCTTCGTTCTCGATATAAACATGCAGCTCTCTCTACTCGCTTGGCAAGCCGCTAAGTTTTTTAGAAACGTCAACGCCTCCTCTATGGTATCTGTGGACATAACCTCTGCGACCATTCTTTCTTTTAGCGTGGCAGCCGATGCCTTGTAATAAAGTTTTGGTCGACATTTAATTTAATCAAATAATCGTAGCAGTGAAATTATATAACAAAAGGTTTTTATATACTCAAGTGATGTTGTGAAATAAATTTAAAACATCGTATAGGCAAATTCAGAAATATTTTACGTCTTGACAAAAGAGTACATTCAAAAAAGATCAACTGATAGTTGTTTATTTGTGGCGTTTTCAGCTTAACTTGTTTATGTATATAATATCGAATATTTGGAGACGTGAGTTTATTATATTAAGACTTGTAAAGTCTTCACTCGGAAAGTAAACTTACGAAGTCTCATGTCCCTCTTCGTGTAAAAACAGTTTAACACGCAATATACCTGCAAACAATTATTAACCGTCTATAAATTGGCAAGGTAATACCTCTAATGAGAGAAATTAGCGGGGACATTAATCAATAATGATTGTTAAGGATCGATGCCAATTTAAGGACACGGGCGATGTACGAGATGCATCGACGTGGTCCGCAAGACTTAACGGTAATTCAAGGACACGAGCGGTGTACGAGATGCATCGGCGTGATCCGCAAGACTTGGGGCCCATACGAGATATGTGCTGAAGGTCATACTACTCATAGGTTTCACCCATGAGGTGCTCCTGTGCAGTTCACATTTCTACAATGGTAAGAAACTAAAATGTTACCCAACATACATACCTTAAACAGTAAATACAAAGACTATTGCTATAAACTATAAGCAATTTGTGATATTATATCTCCTAAAGGAGACTTTCTGAAAGGGTAACTAAAGGGACATTGTTTATGAATTTATGAATAACAATACATTATTAATAACATAAGCCACCCCTTTGCAGAAACATAATGTTTTGCATTGATTTCATTATTAGACATACTTGTATAATAATCCTAAAATAGCCCAAAGTGGAGCTTATTACACAAAGAATTGTGCAATATTATGAGCACTTTATTTGTAATTTTAATTGTACAATATTTGTATTAAAAAGGTAAACCTTGCAATATTTATCCCTGAACAGGGTTTATAAACAGATGAGCCAAAGTAGTCTCTACTTATAACAATGCCTGTTATAACTGACAAGCAACAGAATTGTGGAAATATTCCAAATATAATATCACAGCCTACCGATGCTGAGACAGGCTGGTTGTACAATAATTTGTGTTACACACATACATCCTTAAAATATAATATAAAATACCTGGTCTATCCAGTTAACATAAAACTAATAATTATCAATATTATCAGCCCAGACCCCTTGCAGGGTAGCCAGGGAAGATGAGTCCTAACAATACAGTCATGAAACATGGATTGGGATAAGAACCTTTGTGGTCAGCAGTATATATTTTGTATTAAATAAGGTTAATATAGTGGAGTACCAAGATGGAATTATAACTATCTATTCATAAGCAGTAGTTTAAATTTCAAGAAACCACCAGTGTTGTAACCAATATAGAACAACAATCCTCATCCGGTGTGTAAAAATGTACACCTATCCACAAATGTATGTATAAATGTACCTACAGTGTACCTATCAGCCCACCAAAAACAAATCACAATGGACATTGGAAGTCTCCTACCAGAGAATGTGAGGTAAGAAAAGCTTGCTAGGCTTTTTACATAAAGGCTTGTTTTGTTTTTTTTTATGTTACTGAAAAAATCAGTTAAACATTCAGGAATACAACATGGCTGTTACAAATAAACCATAATATTGGAGGCTAAAGGTATTCACTGACTTGGGTATGTAACAATGTATCTATGACACTAATAAAAATGTGTGTCTGTCTGCCTTCAATGGCAAACATAACTTTATGGGTTTTGTGCAAATACTGCAAGTAATCCAGACAAGTGAAGGTTAAAAAATCTGGTCCTACATATATTTAACATTATGTATAGAAACATTATTATTAGAAACATAATTTTTAATAATTGATATACAATTTATAGCCATTCTCATTAGAATTTAATTAAAGATAGATGATCACAACGGTGCTATAATCCTTATCCCACAAAGAAACTCAATGCTAATAATAGACATTAGAGTCATATTAAATATACTAATAAAAATTTATTAGGAGCTATTCAGCTTTCTATTGGGTAATGAGTCCAATGGTTTTGGTTTTTGGGTTACGTCCTGCATCATTTATAGTGTAATTAATACATTAGAAATTTGAGACACACAGAGGAAAGATTATACATCAATTCATGAATTGAAGAATTAGATGTTTTTATTGTACTTTTGTTTGATAATATGATAATCAATAAATAATATATCATCAAATAAAATTATTCAAGTAATTAATAACTATAAAAAATAGGTTTGTGTTTAGTTTTGAATGTGCACATTTATATTGAGCACCAGTGATGGTTCTGGTACAGTTAGGATATCGGAGATATGACACAAACACAACCTATTATGAAAACAGGTGGTTTTAGAGCACTATACATGCTGTAATTTATTTGAAGGTGGTTCAGTGTAAAAATATTGAATTGGAAATGTCATACAAAAAATTTGCATTTTTCATATTGTTACATTTAAATTATTACATCCACATGTTACATGTATCTTATTAATGTATCTATATATAAAAAGAAAATAAAGTCATGCAAATGACTTAATAATAATACCTATTTAAAAATTTAACGATATTAGGTTGACATGATATAGTTGATGAAATATTGAGTTACAATATTTAAAAGTATAGATTATCTTAAACAAGAATAATCAAAAGTATATTTTTATCACAGGTATGATAAATATTAGGTAGTATCTGCAATAACCTTAGTCTTAGGGAACTTGATATTATTTATTTATTATTAATTATAAGACCACGCCAGATCCCAAGTGGGTAGGCGAGGGCGCAAAAAATATTATGATATTAAATGAAATATGAATGATACGTAGGTACTACATGTATAAGTTAAGTGACACTCAATTCTCACAGTTGGAAATCTAGAACTTACTAGAAAGTTACTCATTACAGTTGCTACTTATAAAAAACAGCCACATACAAAGAAGCAGAGGAAGTGTGGCATTTAAGGGTATGAAAAAGTTAAGTTATGAATAGGATTCCCAATATCATAAAGTTATAGTCCGTGGTTTGGTCTAGTTGCCTGTGACTTATTCGCTACTTAAGTCATTACTAAATTAGTAAATTTGAGTGTAATTTTCATCAGTAATATAACGGGTCAGGGGTGGCCCGATCGTATTGCCAAAAATGAATGTTCGCGGGCGTTATTGCGCAAGAACGAATTGTTAAGTGATACATAAATATTTAGGTGGCCACTCAGGACATGGAAATGATTCCGGGATAGTTTCGAAATATATAATAATAGTAGTAGTATAGTTTAACACCCACTGTTAAATTAGGTTACCACACATCAGCACTGCCCTTCGTTCCAAACCCAAAAATGGGGGAGGGGGGGGGGGCGAGATCATATAGTTAATGTACATAGCCTTATGTGAGGAATAGCTCTAGATAAGGACATTAGTACAAAGGCCTCTAGTACAAAAATGTTAAATTTTGGTATATGTACATCTTTAAAGATTATAAATATAACTAACATTAAATATAACCGAACTTTGACATATAGGAAAATACTTTATCATAAATTAAATAAGTAATTATAGCAAAGCATCCTTATAATCACCAATATAATTTGTAGCCTTTGTCTGGTACTGTACTCAAAAACGAGATCATTTGAAAAAAAAAAAAAAAAAAAGCCCCACTTGGAAGACACTTTAGTGGGGAACAGGTTTCCCTGTCTTATTTGTCTTATATTGTTATAGATTGGGTACTAACATACTTTGTTTCCAGATCTAGTACACAGTAAGAGTTTTCTATCTATCTCTATCTATATCGTCACGCCAGACCCCTTGCGGGGTAGGCAGGGGGGGTGCGGGGTTCCAACAGATTCTTTACTGACTGGCTTCCTCCACTCTCATAGTTCGTTTCGGAAGGGTTTTCTATGATACAAGAATTATTATAAAGGGATTAATTTCATATAAACAAAGTTCTGGATCGGTAATTCCTCAACTCTCGTTATATAAAGAGACTACTATAAAAAAAAAAAAAAAAAAAAAAAAATCTATATATAGAAGACATAACAGATGGAGAATGCACTGATATCTGATAAGTAATGATTGATTATTATTACCCGGTAGTAATGAGTTATGGACAACAGGTTTGCTATAACAGGTGCTTTAAAGAATTTTGTTGGGATGGATCTACGCTATATAACATAACATGTTATAGAATTTGATTAAATAAATTTATTTTGAATAAGTTAGACAGACTGGTTGTAAGAAACAATATATGTTGTATTTGTGTTGTGTAGCAATGCAAACAACAGGAATGTGTTATACAAATGTACTCATGACATATTATGTTTTAGAGCTCACGCTTAAAAATGACATTCATGTGGTATACTTCAACTTTACCCTTATAGCTCTAAACAGCTGCATGTTTATATCGAGAACGAAGGACACAGTATAATAAGTGATCAAACGAACTTACCTGAAGTGAAGTTCGATCATTATTATACGAAGTCCTTCGTTCGAAGATATAAGTACCCAACCCGCCCTGCCCGTTGGTAAAGTTGAAATGTACTACTTCTAAAAGGAATGGTCGCAGAGGTTATGTCCACAGATACCATAGAGGAGGCGTTGACGTTTCTAAAAAACTTAGCGGCTTGCCAAGCGAGTAGAGAGAGCTGCATGTTTATATCTTCGAACGAAGGACTTCGTATAATAATGATCGAACTTCACTTCAGGTAAGTTCGTTTGATCACTTATTATGTATTCTTATATATGAACGAGTGAAGGCAATTGTAACAAAGTGATAAAACGTGCCTTTTCAATTTCCTTTAAAACGGCCTTCGCAGTTGGTATGTAAAGTATCCATCGCTTTACTATCCAGGGTGGGGCACTTCATCAATTTCATAATCATCCTTGTCATTAAGTTCATCGGGGAGTTGAATTAATTTTGAAATGAATATTCGTAATACTTGACATTGGCAAAAAACACGTCGTCGTGATGAGATAATCAAAAAAAAAAAGTTGCAAACTTTTTCATCTACATTTTGTTGTGAAGTATGAGAACAATGAAGGTTGATCATTACGTGGCTCCTAGTTAAAATGAAGCAAATTAAACTGTTTATGAGAATGGCATCACATACATCGACATTTCTCCGACGATATTAAGTGCAAATGTAATAATAGAAAACAGGCTTATTGCCATGTTACTGGGCACAATCGCTGACTTTTCATCACTCACTTTGTTCCATCTAGGACCTCGAAGTCATCTCCTACCTACAAATTTTTATTTATCCACAATCCAATTTTCATTTTGCCATTCACGTTCAATCGATCAGCGATTTGTATTGAGAACTAAAAAAGCAGTTATAAGACTCATGCATAAATGCAACAACTTTCGCCATGATACCTCATATAGATTTCAAATTAATAATTAAAGTAAATTTTTCAATGTTATCAGCCTTACATTGCATGCAGTAATGACCCATCTGACGTGGTGGCGAAACGCTGAATGTTTGCCAAATCTGGGTCCGCAGTGTTTAACTATTCAACAGAGTATTTCACCGTATTTAAATTACTGTAATAATTTAGATAGTGGTTTTATACCTATAAGGTGGATACATTTCATGCCGTTTCCGCGCGCCCGTTGCCTCTATACAAGTAATCCATCTAAGCTATGGGCCCCATTCTCCGTCACATTTCTTATATAATACAGATTCTTAACAAAACCTGCGTCACACAACACTCTCATTCGAACATAAGACTAGACAAGTAATTCATTTCAGGAATCGAAGTACTTTGTGTTAAATGGCCGGAGCATCTTCCTCTAACAACTGCATGATACTGTGATTGATATTTGAAAAACTAGGATTTTAATCATAATAATAAAATCGCGCTAAATCTGACGGACGATTTAGCGCAGTGGTTAAGAACTTAAGCCACTCCGCCCACTGTGTCTAATAGTCGCGGGTTCGATTCCCGCACGGGACAAATCTTTGTGTGATCCACAATAATTTGTCCCCGTCTGGGTATTTGCGTATGTGAATTTTCATGTTTGTAGACGCACCCACGATACAGGAATAAGTCCTAGTGTGGGGCTATGTTTTTTAAAAAGAAAGCAAAAAAAAAATTCTGTATTTTTCTGATATTTGTTTAAACATCGGTCTGACACAAAGCTGAGTTATGAACTTCAAAATGCAGAGTTTGACGCCTGCCCGTTAGACGTCCTATTTGTACTACAGTTAAACTAGGGGTCGCAAAGGTATAAACCAAAAGATAACTTTTGGACCGTAGGACTTAAATCAGTCAACGCTAATTCTCGTTTTGTAATAAGTTTTTTCTTATCTCCTGGATTGGTCAGTGATTTAATACAGAAACTATAGAAAGTTCACCTTTTGGAATAAGACGGTTTGATATTAAAGTAAAATGCACGGGCTCGGTCGAGTCAGCAACTTTTGTTGCATAATCTTTTGTTTGTTACAAATTTTCTAAGCATATTGACTTACGATTGTTAAATAGAATTCCGTCTCGAGTTTGGCTTTAGTATAACTACATTTTAACTCTTTGTTATTAAAATAAAATGGACAGCGGTCGAGTCGGCTAGTTTTGATGCAAAAATGTTTTGCTTGTTGCAAATGGTGTACGTGCCAATAAAACGTCGACAGTGTTTATAGGTTTTTACAGTTTAGTAAAATTTATTATGTAGTTTAACAAACGAAAGTGTATTCTTATTCGACTTCAAGGACGATAATCACTCAGTTTGTTTTGTTTTGAATTTATTTATGTTAATCTGAGGCGTTTATAAATGGATTTGGATTATTCTTCGGATATTTTCATTTCGAATTTCCATTGTCGTCCCAAATAAAATTTATCTTGATAAATTACGATAAAAATTTAAAAGGGGTGAAGAGTTCCTGTAAGGACCATAATAAATTGCAATTACCAAGAAAGTAAGTCTGGCGTATAACATTTTGGCAATGGTCTTGTCAAGGGCATGGCTAACAATTTTTATAAAGAAGGTAATGGAAGTTTTGCTCATCTTGGATAGTTTATATTTCTCGTGTTACTATAAATAATAGTGGCTTTGTAATTAGGGTACTAAGGTCACGATAATATACTGCAGTGTTTGTGGACGTTTTCAACAAAACGTTACCTTTATTTCTAAGGACGCTATTAGACCACTAACATTGCAGAGAAAAGCATGTTGTTCAATGCGTGTTCCCTTAGACACGAAGCAGGTCAGTCGTGCCGGTGATCAGAAGGAATTTCATTTCTATTTAAGTTAAAATCCAGAAGTCACTGTCAGTATTAGGATTGTGACTGGTAGTGCTTAGAGAAGTTCTATTGATATGCTTCTATTTTCCTTAATTCAGTTTTATTAGAATTATAATAAAACTGGACCAATTATAATAAAAGCCGGTCCTCGTGGATGTCTTTGGAACAGATCTGGAAGAGCCGAAAACATCCCGATGAATTTCGGGCGATGATTGCAGCAATAGAAATAAACACCTTAATTTCTCGAAGTGGTGTTAGCAATAGTGTATGGTATATCAATATATTATGGCCGTTACTTCAGAAATAGCCCAGTTACCTATCCATAGAAACCTTATTTTATAGGCGTACTTCTGTTTGTATCTTACAATAGTTCTTACACCCGTTGGGTTAGCTTGCTGTTTTGTTGATCCATGTATTTTCATTTTCAGAGATTGATTTAAAGAGATGACTCACAAAGCATATTATTTTTTTAACAAATGGTCTGTACCACAAGGTACTTCTATTCCATTGTCCGTGGTCTCTATGGGCTTGACGAAAAGTCCAGATAAAAACTGTAATTCTCAAAGAGATACAATCATAGCTAAATAGGATGATCGTAAAAGGCTAAAGCAGTGAAATATGTTCCGCACTAAGGTTCCGCATGATTATCTGTCAACCTCTCCGCACATTAATATAAAAGTTGTCGCAAATAAATGAAATTAGTTCATGATAAGTAAATAAAATAAATACAGTATATTATGATAAGCTTCGTTGAAATATATTGTAAACATATATTAACTTGTTCTCATAAATAATTATTTTTAGGTTACGCTCCAAAAAATGTAAAGAATGCGTTCCGTTACTCGCCAGAACCGCCGGAAAAAAAGTAATTAATTTTAAATGAAAAAAAAAGAAGTTTAGTAGATAATCAAGTCATGTGGATCGAAAATATAATATTAGGATTATTCATCTCGCTAATACATTTATTTAAATGTCAAAATATTAAAAAACTATACATCGTTAATCGTTTTGTTGGGTCATCGTTTTGTTATAAAGAAGAATTTAAGCCCTTGTTACCTAAACTTGATGTTACTGTAACAATAGATAGATAGATAGATTACTCTTTATTGTACACCAATACATTTACATAGAGAAAAAAAAATTAAACAAAGGCACAATTGGCGGCCTTATCGCTAATAGCGATCTCTTCCAGACAACCAAAACTGAAAGAACAAAAATAAAATATATACAAAAAAAACCTTTTATAAAAAAAGGTAAACCGACTTCAAAAAGCAAAAAAATAAATATTTGAAGTCGGTGCTGGTTGGTGCAGTCGGTTACTTGGCTAGGATTGACGTAATACCCATAATATCTCAATTTACACATGCCTATTGTTTGTCGTTAAGGAGTTCCCTGGTGTATCTTCTAAGTCCAAGGTCCAATATCAATAAAATTAATATAGGACCACCTTGGAAATCAACTGAACCCAATGCAAAAAAAAATATCAAAATCGGTCCACAATTGACGAAAATAGCGCTGAACATACATAAAAAAAAGCATACATACAACGGAACATAGAACCTCCTCCTTTTTGAAGTCTGTTAAAAACAGAGGGCAGTAGGTAGCGTTCACATTTATTAGTTAAGTTTTACTTTAATAGGCAAAGGTTCATATGCTTATAAATATATATGATCCCCACTTAACAATCCCCACTGATGATATAACAATCTCCACTTATACAATCATTTAGACCTTGTTTTGGAATAAGACGGATTAAGTAAGGAATAATTACTTCACTAATTAATTCTTAATTAAAGTAATGTCTCTAACTTACGAGAAAGAGAACCTCCTCCTTTTTTGAAGTCGGTTAAAAAGTACTAAGCACAAAGTCAGCATTTTAACGACTCAAATGAAAATAATTTTAAGTTGAAAGTCAAAAAAGAACTCCGATAACTTTAGTCCTTTTAATTATATGCAAATTAGAGGGCGTCTAACAAACGACTTGGAAATTAAACAACAAGGGAAAGCTGAAACTAGGCCGTTATTACAATGACTTAACGTGGCAAGTTACGATAACTGCGTGAAATGAACATTTAGTGGCACTCCAGTGACTTACAGAATACTACCTGTAATAAAACTATTTTGTGACTTTATCGCGGTTTAGATCTTTAAGTTTTGATATTTCGAGCCCTTTACAGCACCTATGATCACGGGAGGGATTGAGGTGTTTGACGTCCAAAAGGCATAGTTATTCCAGAATACCTTCCAACTTCTTAATTATTTTTTGGTCCAATCTACGCAGTATGAGCTCACGACGCTTCAAGGTCTTGCAGTTTCATGCGTGGATTTGCATTTAATCATGATATTAATACGTGAAGCAAAAACTTTGTACCCCTTTTTATGACAATTGCGCGGACGGAGGAGTGTGAAATTTCCCACACTTATAACTGCAAGAAGGACTCCTGTGTATGCTTGCTTTCTCGACCTCTCTAAGGCCTTTGACTTGGTGTCCTACGACGTCCTGTGGGAAAAGTTTAGGAGTATAAATCTACCATGCGAACTCTCAAATATATTTAAATTTTGGTACAAGAACCAGGTTAACAGTGTCAGGTGGGCGAGCACAATGTCGGATTCGTATCGACTGGAGTGTGGGGTGAGGCAGGGAGGGTTAACTTCACCCACACTCTTTAATCTCTATGTGAATGATCTGATCGTCACGCTTAGCAATCAGCACGTCGGATGTCATATAAACGGAATATGCGTCAATAATCTTAGTTACGCAGACGATATGGTGCTGCTGAGCGCATCGGTCTGTGGTTTGAGGAAGTTATTACGTATCTGTGAGGAATATGCTGTTAGCCACGGTCTTAAATACAATGTAAGTAAAAGTAAATGTGTACTCTTTGAGGTTGATACAAAAAGTGGCCTAAGCGTGCCACCTGTTTGCATAAACGGTGTTCCACTCAGTTGGGTGAAACAGTTTAAATACCTAGGCCACATAGTCACAAGCGACCTCAAGGACGACGCTGACATAGAACGGGAGCGGAGGGCTTTGTCTGTACGGGCAAACATGCTGGCCCGCAGGTTTGCGCGCTGTACGAGGGAGGTAAAAGTAACGCTCTTCCGAGCGTACTGCACCTCCCTCTACACGTGCAGTCTGTGGGCGAGATACACTCGTGCGTCATACAACGCACTCCGCGTTCAGTTTAATAACGCATTCAGGGCATTGTTGGGACTGCCTCGATACTGCAGCGCTTCTGGTATGTTCGCGGAGGCGCGCGTCGATTGCTTTTATGGGACTATGCGCAAGCGCAGTGCGTCGCTCGTGCGCAGGGTACGAGGCAGCGCCAACACCGTCCTGAACATGATCGCTGAACAAGAGGACTGTACTTACATACGACACTGCTGCGGCAGACATAACACTGTCATTGGCTGAACCGGTCGTTAAAGTACGGTCGATATACTATTTTTGTGTTTGTGTTGTGTGTACTTTTAATGTTTCCTTTTTAATATTTTAAAAGTTTGTACCTAATATGAGTCCCTGTCACTTGAAATAAATGAATTTTATTTTATTTTTTATTTATTTATAGTTTATGTAGAGAAGGAGTGCAGAATGCTAATATTTTTTTAAAATTATGCATAAAAACACATTAAATCAATAAAAAAAAACACATTACACACACTATCATGTATTTGACACACACACACGCATATATACTCTCCTATTGTTTGACTTTAATATTATTTGTCTATAGTCTTACTGAATGTCAAACATAACCAGCAAACGATGAAAGAGTTTTTACAAAAAACATCGTTTACAGAGGAGTTTTGTATCATTAATTAAATTATCGAAATATGTATGTCAAGTTCAATGGACAACATTCTTCATTTTCTTCGTTTCAATAAAAAAAGGTATTCTTTATTTAATAATTTTTTGGATTTTTTTATTTAAATTACATATAATTTGTTTGAAAAAACGTAGGCAAATTAACAGTGTAGCCTTGGCGAAATCTGTGATTATAGAAGTATATTCTTTGACAATAGAACCTTAATAATGTTGAAACTTTTAATGTTATATTAAATACTGGATTCAAAGTCGATGAAAGCACTCAGCCATGTTCCGTACTAAAATTCAAAAATCAATATAACATTACACGAAAATTTCGTAACGGGCCGCGTTTATAAAAATACGGGTCCAGAACGTAACTGGGCCGCTAATGAGGCGAGTGCCGTACCTGTGGCTTGATTACAAAGGTTTACTGCAAGAGCTTGTGTAACCCTCCATGTTGAAGTTGCGACAAATATTAGAGCAAGAAATAAAAGCGATAAGTCAGAAAAACTAAAATTGCGATCATATAATTTTTGGAATAAAGTTCAGATTATATTGTAGTAAGTATATAACGCTCATTTTAACCTGAGCAATTTTAATTCGGTAAGTTATCGTAATATATAGCAACATTCTATGTAGTTCTTTTATGAGATATGCAAAAAGAACAGAGTACTGGCTAAGCACTTTTGCGCTGTCAAAACTTTAATAGACCATTACCATAATTGACATAGTTATTGCAGTTTACAAGAAAAACAAAGAAACACTTTAAATTTTACCTAAATATCCAAATTCACTAACATTTACGTAGATGAACTCTCGGCATTGAAAATTCAAATTTTCTCTCCTCTCTATATCATCACGCCAGCTACCTCCCTCCCTCCTAACAAATAAAGTTTATGATAAAATATAACGAACTGAACGAATTATGCTTTTGCAATGTAAAATGAACTATTTTACGTTCATATAATTTCTAAGAAGAGACCAGCCAGTGGTATTATAATAATAATAATAATAAGTCATTTAATCCAGGCAACTGAAATTTTACAAAAATATTTTGTAAAACTTACGGGCCCATAGAATAAATACCTTACAGACTAACATACATATAATATATAAAAACTTATAAACTAAGTAACATGTGTTGCCGGCGACATGTTGCGCTGTACGGGGGTATCTCTCAGTCTCCCACGAAATCTTCTAAAAAGGACACCCTTCGGCCAGTAGTCCTCGCTCATGAAGGTCTCCAATTTGGCAGTGGGAACTCGCACAACAAAGGAATTAAAAGCCGCATTGTGTTGCGAATTCAACTTCTCGACCCTCAGAGTATACAAGGACTTCTTGCGGGCATACTCCACAATGTCATCGGCTTTGGTGGTGTAGTGTAGCCGTGACACGTACAGCAGCGTCGTCGGTACTGCTGAACGCAGGAGTGTGCCATCGTCGACCGGTGCAGACCCACACCGGTTTCTTCGAGGGGGCTTCTTCTTCTTCTTTTCCACCTTGATGAAGCCTTCCTCATCAACTTGACCCTTTGTGGTAGTCCGAGGCACCTTACGTACCTTCCCAGTTGTCCTCTCTGGTGCGCGGGCGGCAGCGGCGGCGTAATCACGACGAGGAGAAGCCGTGTTTACGTTTGACGTCACCGGCGGGGCCGTGGAGGTGGCGGGACGCGGTGTACTGCGAACGGCGGGGTGCGGTATGCTGCGGGCAGCGGGGCGCGGTGCATCGCGCGGGCCCGTAGCAACAGCTGGCGAGGCATCGGCCGACTCGAAACTGCCGACGGATGCATTTTGCGCCCCGCGACGAACGTTCACATTACAGGCCTCGTGCGACCTACTTTCCGGGCTGGCGCCACGCAATGACGCCACCTCTTCTCGTAGTTCGCGGATGGTAGTTTCCGAAGCCTCTAACCTGAATTGCACTTCGGCCAGGCTGGACTTTAGGGTGGTTATATCCTTCAGCAGCCTGGTGACATCGACGTGGTCGAATGTGACGGGGGGTAGCCTTTGCAGCTGCTTCGCCACAAAAGCGGGCACGTCGTCGGGATCGGTCACCTTCAACAATCTGATTATGTCTCGGAGACTTCTCTCGCCCTTTTCGTCCCTCCTGCGAGACGGCATCTGATCGCTCTTACCAAGCGATTCGTACAACAGCACCTTCGCATTGCAGATCTCTTCCTGTTTGAAGTTAGTCTTGCATATCTGCTCGATGCTAACTTCATCCATGGTGTCGATGGCGTGCTGTAAAAACGCCAACACTTCGTTGGCTATGAGTTTTTCGGAACTCATAGCGGAAATGACGTGCAGCGGCTATCGCCGCACAAATCGCGAATTGCAATAATTCGTATATGCAGTGTGGCACGTCCGAATCCGAGGGCGCACTGCACTGCACAGGTAAATTATAAGTAGATAATTTCTATGAAAAGACCAGCCAAGGATTCTATAAAGAAAAAAGTAGAATAAGTTACTTTTTATTATGCCATTCAGATCAGGAATGTTACAGATATAGCAGATAGATGGTTAGATATTAGTAGCTAATTTGTAAGAATAGAACTAGCCAGTGATAGGTAGAAGTTTTTATTATCATATCAGTCATCATATAGATAGATATAATTCAGAACACTGATAAAAATACAAGAAAAAAGCCATTCAGTGACGTAATAGATGGTAATAGTGAAGTCATCTCATTGCCATAAATCTTGTCATTGATCACCTACTGAATTTGAACAGCGCGGCCTTCAAAGCAGTGTCGACATCTCACCCAAATCGAGGCAGTGACGTTGCCTCGCTGGAGTCGAGGCCGCGTACCTTTATAGACTTATTGTCTTTGTGGAGCATTGGTTTTACGCAGTGCAGTGTATGCGACAGTATTGAGAGGGGATATTCTTTAATGTAATCGAGGTGACGATTATTGCTTAAGGTACGAGTTTTATGCATTAGAAAGGGCTTTACTGTCACATTAAAATCTTGCTGTATTTCAGTTGATATTTTGCTTCTTCTTAAATGTTACTGTTGCTCCCTAGCTTGATTTTTTATGTTAACCAAATGTGATCACATGCTTGGAGTAACTTGTTCATATATCTAATAAAATAAATTCATTAATTACGCAAAGACCTCTTACAGACGTCGATGACGCCGTCAAGGTGAAGTAAAGGTCAAATATATTTCTTCAAAAATAAAAGACCATTTAGTATTTTTATATTATCTAGATAGAAATAGTTAGCAAAGCTATCTGTAGAAGTGTAGTGAAAACTATCACTTAGCAAGCACAATTTATAAAAAAATGGACAATCCCATTTGCTGCGCTCTTCTCGTGATCTCTAAGCCTATAACTCAGAAAGGATATGGTCTGCTAAAGGGCACTAGGTACTCGTACTTTAAATTGGAATAAAATAATCGCCTTCCTTTCCTTAAGTTTATTGCGTTCCTTGTCTGCACGACGATTTTTTGCTATAATAATTGCGAGTGCCGTAAAAAACAGATGCCTCTGATAAATTAAGATAGATTTGCTATTAATATACTTTGTGTGATATATGTAGTTTATGGATGTTTCATAGGATTTGAGTGAAGATTTTATACTCGATAGTAACGTAAATATTATTTAAATACGGACTGACAGACTGTGTTGCCAGTAATGACATACGGATCAGAGACGTGGTCTCTAATAAAAGGTCTCATAAAATAGCTTAAGAGTTCCTCAGCGAGCTATAGAAAGGGCTATGCTCGGCGTTTCTCTATGTGATCGAATTAGAAATGAGGAGATTCGTAGAAGTAGGTCGTCGACATAGCCCATAGGATTAGCAAGTTGAAGTGGCAATAGGCGGGCCAAATAAAGCGAAGATCGGACGGGCGTTGCGGCAGAAAGATTCTAGAGTGGAGACCGCGTAATGGCAAGCATAGCGTATGATGGCCTCCTACCAGATGGACTGACGATCTAGTGAAGATCACAGGAATTCGTTGGATGCAGATGGCATCGGACCGGTTACGCTGGAAAGCGCTTGGGGAGGCCTGTGTTCAGCAGTGACGATTATAGGCCGAAATGATGAAGGATTGACAGGTAAACTTAAGGAAGACGGTAACCAACTTTGGTTACGAAGGTGATTTAAAAAAGATTTAAGATTTTACAAGAAGAAGTACGCCTGATAATTAGCCAGAATATTTAAGATTATTGTATTATTTTTAGCTCGAATTATCATCATTACCTAAGCTAAAAAGTACCAATATTTTTTTCTAACATCCCAGGATCACCCAGTCCTTACATTTAAATCAAAAAACGAAACTGCATTACAACGTTATAATCCGATATTTCCAACTGCCTTCCTACTGAAATGTTATGCTTAAATCCACTGTGATAAAATACTATCAAGGTAACACAAACAAGGTGAGGCATGTTCAATCTGTAACGTAATAAGGCATGTGGAAGTAATTTAATAAAGGCTGTTTCGACCAGCCTTCGGCGCAACAATTTAGCCCGTAAAATGGAACTTTATGAAATCGGCTTCCAGTTGTTTGTTGGAATCTGTCGCAGTAATGTACAGCTGGATGGCTTGTTGGTTAAAATGTGAAATCAATTGGTGTAACCACGCTCCTGAGATTTGGTTGTGCAAATTCATAAATGTTTTATTTGGAAACATTTGAAATACAAGAACACATCGACATACTCGCAAATAACAATAATCAAAATAATAAAGTTTCATGGTTTATCCTATGATAATCTTAAAATGCTTAATTTTTCCGGGATAAAAAGTATACTAGATTGTAAGTTAGTGTATAAGTTACCTTCTTAAACTTCATTGAAATAGGTTCGGTAGTTTTTGCGTGATTAAAAAAGAGACAGATAGACAGACAATTATTCAAAAAAGAAGGTTTGTCATGTACATCGATAAGAAAGTGTACTCTAACTAAAATTTTCAACATTATATGCAATACAGGTTTGGCTTGGTTACAGTTTTATTATATGTCTAGATTTAAAAAACCTGCATGTTTAAAATGCTTCCATTTTCCCCGTAATGGAAGCAATGTTACACAAAAGTGGATATAATAAAAAGCTGCTGAAAATACATGCAAAATATAACAAAGAGTGAACTCAACCGGTCGCACGCTTACCTCATAATTGCGAAGGTTTAACGGGTTGAGCCGGACTGTTATCGCGACTAGGGGTTAAGGTATACGTTCACTGCAAGGTAAACTATAACTCGCTTTATGTCACTTTATATCTTCTAATTGGTACTCAATTGTATTACGAGCGCCCACATTTCACGAAAAGGAGTTCATGTTATTATATCCTACCACGTTATAACTCTTTGATGAAGGCTATTACAGTTATAACCTGCTTAAACGATATTAAACTGCGTATTTTTAAATATCCACGTAAAGTAGTATAGCTATTCTCTATCTATTCATATATACAGCATCACGGCAGATCTCTTGCACTTCACTATTCCGCTATTTAAATGGCGGAACTAGCTTATCATTTTTAAATATGATAAATGCCACTTTAGGCTAATGATATTAAGTGAACTATTAGAGATTATCAATAAAACTCAGACCATTACATTTTGTGTATTACTGCTTACTGTCTTCAGACACGTGATTCGATATACATATGTTCCGGGTGTAGCTATCATTCGTGTTATAATTAAAACAACATGAGGCAAAAATAAAATTATTCTATAGACTTTCCTACACTAACGCGTAACATAATGACGTAACACAACGCTTTATATTATATCTTTCAGTGTAGTACCACATCTCATTCCGCAACACACGCAACTAGAAATTAAAACACCCCCGATCTTACCTGCTTGGCTGTTTCGAATACCTATCATTTACGTAACAATCTGAACTCGATTCCCATAACACGCATAAACGCGAAATAATAGGTTAAGAACGTGTGAACTTTGTAGGGTGAGTTTCGTAATAAATGCTGTATATACATTTTGAACAAAGGAATTACAATAATTTATGAATGGACCCCTGTAATTTAGGATAGAATTATGGGGTAGGAAAATTTTTTAAGGCAGTGCTACAAGGTCAATCTGAAAGAGACCGATCAATGTTTAAAAGGCAAGCAATTACCTCTAATTTTTAAAGCAAAATATTTCTTATAGTAAAATAATGATTAAATGTCTTAGAATATGTCTCAGTCTACGTAGCCACGTTAATTTCGTGTTGAAAATAAGTGAGGATAATTCGGTCTTATTTTCCTATCTTTATGTCCTACTTTTTCTTCCTGTTGGTCTGAGTGAGGTCATTCACACTTTTACACTAAAACAAATTAGTAGTCTAATGTAACTCATGAACAGACGATACTAATATCACAGGTATTAATGGGCTGATGGTTAGGCAATTCATATTTATTTTTCACTCGGCAATTATTTAGGAACGTGAATGAAATAAATTTAGTTGATGGAAAATACATTTTTACCTATCTATCTATATCTATCTATCTATATCATCACGCCAGCTCCCTCGCGGGGTAGGCAGAGAGTACAGAGTTCCAACAGGTTCTTTCCTTACATACCTCTCTGGCTTCCTCCACTCTCATAGTTCGTCTCATACACACTCGCCGGTTACGGAGACTCTTGACTTGCCCTTCAGCTAAGACACGGTCTATTTGGTCATGGTAAGATAGTCTAGGTCTTCCCCGGCACCTACATCCATCCACTTTCGCATTGTATATCTGTTTTGTCATTCTTTCTTCTGGCATTCTTTCTAAATGCCCGAACCAACGGAGCATACCCTTTCTCATCTTTACACCGATACTATCTTTCATACCTACTCGCTTTCTTACTACGCTGTTGCGAATACGGTCGGTCAGCGTGACTCCGCACATCTTCCGCAGAGATTGCATTTCGACCGCATTTATCCTGCTTTCGTTCTCCTTCTTACATACCCAACTCTCACTGCCATATAACAGCGTTGGGACAAGCACTCCGTTATGCATGGCCAGCTGCGCCTTTTGGCTTAAGTGCCGGCTCCCAAGTAGCCTTCCCAACGCACCATTCACTCTATAACCTGCATTCACTCTTCTCTCTATATCAGCGGTGTATTTCCCATCCTTTCTGAAGGCGCATCCAAGATATACAAACTCATTCACTTGCTCCAGCACATCGTTACCAACCACAATCCTTGCATTCGTTCTGGTTTCTTCCCGTTCAAAAACCATAATTTTGGTTTTCTTCACTTTCAAATGTAAGCCATTGTTCATGCAGTCGTCTCTCATAACTGTGACTAGTGTTTGCAGATCAGTGGCTGTTGGCGCTATCAAAACCGCGTCATCTGCATACAATAGGTGGTTTATCACTAGATCACCCATTTTTACCCCTTCAGTCATCGCATACAGTCTTTGAAGACTTTTATCCAGATACACTATAAACAGTCTAGCGGACAACACGCAACCCTGCTTGACACCGATTTTAACGTCAAGCCAAGGTGACATGTTACCACCCACCCGTACGCATGCCTTGCTGTCCACGTAGGTGGACTGGACGGCTCGCAACAGGGTGCCGTTTATACCATACTCTGGCAAATTGTCCCAAAGTCTCTTTCGCACGACTCTATCAAACGCCTTCTCCAGGTCCACAAAACCGCAGAAAACCTTCCGGCCTACTGCCAGATGCGTTTCTACGATGTTGCGGAGGGAGAAAACTTGATCCGAACATCCTCTTCCAGACCTGAAACCTCCCTGTGCCTCACACAACACTCCATCGGACTTCTCTCGCATTCTCCGTTCAATAATTTTACCATACACCTTAGCTGCCAAGCTGATCAAACTGATGGCCCTGTAATTGGCACAGTCATATTGTGAGCTACTATGACTGCGCGGCGCCAATCTGTAGGGACTCTACCGGTCTTCCAGCAGAGATTTGCGAGGACCCAAAAAGCGTCCCGGACGCAAGTTCCACCATATTTGATCATCTCGGCAGATATCATGTCTATTCCCGCAGCTTTACCATTTTTCATACTTCGTATCGCCCATTCAACTTCTTCCATAGTGATGTCCTCTGTGGATTCTGGTGCCGCAAACTCGCCTCTGGGAGCGTCTGTGGCACCAGCATCCGGGGCATTCTCATACATTTCTCCAAAGTATTCACTCCACCGGCTTAGCACAGCTTGTGTGTCTGCAAGAATGTCACCATCCTTAGATTTTATCTTTTCCATTCTGGAGCCGGACGAATCACCTCGAGCCTTTCTCACCTTGCTCCAAAAGAGTTTGGTGGTTTGGTGTTATTCTCGAAGTTCTTCGTCAGCCTCTCCTCCTCAATCACACTAGCTCTTTCACGCTTTTCTTTCACTAAGGTTTTGGTGGCATTCTTGCATTGCCGGTATATTTCTTTCTTCATCTCCGTCATACTGTCATTTAGATTCAAAGAAGAGACATAGTCCTGCCACGCTTTCTTCTTACTTTCTACAGAGCTTTTTAACTCTGTGTCCCACCATGCATCCCCTTTTGCTGTGCTATGCTTCTTTGAGCAACCACATACTTCTTTCGCTGATTCTACCAAACTCTCTTTCAGACAATTCCAGCATTCATCTATGTTTGAGTCCGAAGAACCAGCAGTCAAAAGCTTGTCCCGGACTCTGTCTTAATACGTTCTCCTGACGCTCTCATCTTGCAACCTTTCAACCTTGATTCTTTCAAGGCCTCCGAAGGGGATACGCTCTTGCCAGTGCCTCCACTTCCTGAACAAACCACTAAACCGCGCAATTACGAGATAGTGGTCCGATTCAAGAGTGGGGCCTCTATATGCACGGGTATCTTGAAGTTTACTTCGGAGACGGTTATGTAACAGGATCAAATCTATCATGCTTTTCTGTTCATTTCTTCTCCACGTATACATATGAATATCCTTGTGTTGGAATATTGTATTGGACACAAGGAGACCTCTTTCCAAACACACATCTACAATAAGCTTACCTGCATCATTCACTCTCTTATCACCATAAGGACCCAGAGCAGCGTCGCAAGTTTGCCGCCTGGTTCCCACCCATCCGTTCAGGTCGCCACACAAAATCACCTTTTCATTCGCATCAGCCAGATCCAGAACTTCCCTGACATTATCCCAAAACTTTTCCAGGTCCGGGGGTGTCGACGAGCTTACAGGAGCGTAGGCTCCAACCAAAAACTCTCTAGTGACACCCAGTTTCAAGCGGACCCAGAGAAGTCTTGCATCATGCAGGCCATAATCTCTCACTCCAGAGGCCAGGCGACGAGACAACAAGATACCCACCCCCATGCTGGCACGATCGCTCTGTGGCACTCCAGACCACAGAGCCATCATGCCGTCAGGGAGATCACAGGCTTCACTGCCCCTTCGCTTAGTCTCTGTTACACACAGAGCATCCAGGCGTCTCTCTTTCATTACATCAATCACCTCATGCATCTTATCTTCCATACCACCTCTTACATTCCAGGTGCCTATTCGGCACTCTGCACCCCACGACTCGCCAGTTCGGGCCCGGCGTGATGGGTGGCGGCCCCCATCGCCGCTTCTGCCTATTTTCGTACCGACGGGGGCGGGCCGGTACGCGTCACCTCGGGGGGACGCCCTAGCCCGCACTGCGGTACTTGCTCGGTCCAAGATTGCAGCCGTAGCGGCTGGCAGGGGTCGCGACGAGCACGCTCTTGGACAGACTTAAGTATAAAAACAAGATACGTACCTGGATATTTTCTTTGAGGCAGCGTGGTCCCACCACATATTGAATTTTGTTCCAAGAACTACGTACCATTGCCCCCGGGCTGTGGTAAGACCAACTTATTAGTAGGGATGATGCTATAACAGGATATCATGACAGTATAGGTGTTTAGTACAGGTAGGTACCTACTGCACAATCAGTACAATCCTTATCGTCCGATCTATCGAACCATGCTTACCTGTTAAATGCATGTTCGGGTAGTCGAACAATGGAATAAAACAAGAAGGATTCAGAAGTCCGTATGGTCCGATCAATCGAACCACGCTCACCTTTAAAATGTATGTCCTGGTGGTTCGCACCAAATAGAATTATAAATTCTAATCGTGCGATTTATCGAACTCCGCTTACCGACCACGCTGCCCTAAATTATATTTTATTTTTATTGTAGACGTAGGCCTACATCAATCATCTATTTCAATAACAAACATTTCGTCTAATATAGAAAAGATATCAGTGAAATTATTAAAGTCAAGTCAAAACAAAAATAGATCTCTTATTTTCGTACTTCAAGAATATAATTTACAGATGTCACTTCTGAAGAATCAATATTATCAATCTTGTGCTTCAATATAATAAAATTTGTCAAGACTTATTAACATTGTTTTCATCGGAGCTCTATCTGAAATGTTAAGAGGAAAATTGGACTTATCGAAATATGTTATTGGACTCACGGATATTTTTCTACATCGTCTTTATCCTACCAATATTATAAATGTGAAAGTTTGTATGTTTCGATGTTCGGATGTTTGGATGTTTATTACTCAATCACAAAGGATACTTTTTATCCCGGAATAATGTTAGGTTCCTGTTTAAACTCCACGCGGATGAAGTCGCGCGTAGAAAGTAGTTATTTTAATAATATTTGATTACTGATGTAATATCCCTCTTGAAATGTTGATCGATCATATAGCCTGGTAAGAAAATCTCAGATTACAAAAAGTCAACTTCAATAGTTTGCTCACAAACGCACATTATTTAAGAAAACTATTGCCAGAAATACTCGTAGTTATACAATTATACATAATATATAACGAGTGTTTAAACTAATTCAGTATTAGTATAATATAATTTAATTAATTTTCACTTTGTTATGTATTTTGCTTTCACTTTATAACGTTCTTAAATTCCCGCTTAGTTTGCGAGATTTCAAAATTAATTTAGATGATACATTATTAAGTTACTCTTCATCAATCACGTTAAATAAAATGTTTATAACACAAAAATATTTTCCTAAGTAACCTCATTCTCATTAGCGATCACCAACATTGTGCACCGTTCTTTATATTGAGGAGGCAGAAGCGGACAGCGAGGGGTGGGAGAAGGTACCCATAGCTCAAAGGTGGGACCGAAACGACTTTTCTGACAGCACATTGTTCATACTCGGGCCATTCTGAGCGCTGAAAGGTACTACATTTCTTCCTAATATTTTTGGCACTGCCGCGAAGGCATTTTTGTTGAGAAAAACAAAACAATGGAAGCTGAAATAATATGGAATATGGGGTCATGTTAGTGCTATTTACGCGGCATGGGTTATGGGCCATATTGTTTTGCGTTTACTGAATCTTTTGTATACTAGCTTAGTATTTTTTTTTTTATGTTAGCACTCTAAATATAAAATTATTTTTATTTATTGAGTTTCGTGGAAATGTCAAGGAAAGGCTTAACTGTGGGATAAAAAAAGGAAGTTCGGGCCAGTTTGTATCTAAAACACTGTTAGGATTAATTGGTTGAACTTTTGAGATATCGAAGATCTGTGTTTAGTATTTGGTTATACTTTAAAAGTGTGTGTAAAGTATGTAAAAAGAAACGACAGACATTGCAACACACTTTGGTTGCGCAGACTCCGAAAAATGTATAAATGAAGATGATTTTATTTTAAACTTAACAGTTTATGTTTGTTTCATCCGTTATGAGGGTTAACATTTTATAGGATCATTTTCATCATCAATAACGTTGACTGATGAGAGAGACATGCACTGCAGGACAAAGCCTTCACTCAAAGATCGATATGATAACCGGTTGTATGCTGCACGTATCCAATTTGTACCCGCGACCTTCACTAGGTCATCTGTCCACCTTATGCTATCCAGTCACGTTGTAAAGATACTCCAAATATTCATATTTCTACAGAACCTACTACAAAAATATATATCTCCAACTATTGTTCAGTAAAATAAATACGAGGAAACTTATGCCGCAGTAAATTGGATAGTGTAACACGCCACTCAACAATCTAATTAATCAAGACCCTCTCGAGATGAGAGACTTGGCTGGATACTAAAGCTATGATATTCTAGATCAAATATCTTTCAATATTCTTCGTTGAGTGTTGTAGATGTTGATTTTCTTTTTAGGTGTACTTTGTGAGGCAGCTTACGAAAACATTTGAAAATTAGGGTCACGGTAAGATACCGATGTCAACGAACATATTTTAAGACTCATATGCTAGCCGTGCACTTGGCAGTGAAGTCGCGAAAGTCAAATTTTCACGTGCTAATGGCTGCTACAGCTGAGGATCCGAGAGTAATCAGTACACAGGTTCTTATTCTCGGTCACAGATCAGTAGATGCCTCAGCCTGGCTACCTAATGTGGCGTTAACGTTCGAAGGGATACTTGTCGTTGTAGAATTTAAAGTTAAAATTTATGCAAGTATTTTACAGATGAGTATAATAAGCAACAAAAGAACAATGAATAATATACAAAACGCTTTTTGCGGTATGAAACAAGACTAAATTAATATAACTAACTAGCCTTAAGTGAGAAAGACATCTCGTCAGTTCTTCTTAGAAGAATCCGCTTTCCAATTCGGTAAAAGATGTACAAATCATGACGTTTGAAAGCTACAAGTAATAGATCTACTTGTATTATATCTCCATGGATCCCTCCAGCAGCGGTGATGGTACGCAGACAAACATAAGGCACGAGGTTTTCGCGTGGACGATGCAGCTCCAGCTTATATGTTCGTCCAATATCGCCATAATACGTTTTGTTGTAACCTGGATAATTATTTAAAATACTAGAATGAATTGGCTTAACTAGAATAAATGACCTTCTGAGGAATCTGGGCTTCAAAGAAATAAAACAGAAAGAAAAATAATTTACTTTGTGCTCACACAACTAAACATAAAAGAAAGATATGAGTAACTAATGTCAATCAACATGACAAAGAGTATTAATAAAAATAAAGCAGAAATGAAAAGCATTGATTGTGTGGCTGTGTTATGCTGCAGCTTTGATCTTCCGGCAGCACCATGTTGCGGTGAAATCACGGGCGGTCTCTTTTACATATAATAAAATTTAAAACTACTGAGGTATATAAAAAAAACTCAACAAGTATAAAGAAACCAAATGAAAAAAAAAGGAAAAAAATGTAATAAAAATATATCGATTAATAGACTTTCAGCGCTTTATAAACGCGCGCTAACAAAAAGCTCTCGAGCAAACGAGGAATTTTGCCCCGTGGAAACCATCGATATGTACTGTATAACCCAGATGTTTAAGACTTATGAGAACCGTTAAGTCTATTGGTCTAAATATATTGCATTATTATCATTAAATCCTGGAAATTACGGAAATTCTCATCCTCATATCAGCCTAAAGATGTCAACCGAATCACAAAAGCATCTCCTAAAGTTCGCCGTAATGTTTGGCGTTGCGTTGTCAGTGTTCAGTTTTTATCCGCGAACTTTTCCAGGTCATCTATCTATTTTATGGAGGGCCTACTAACTCTACGTTTTCCGGCACGTGGCCACCACTTAGGAATCTTTCTGCGAAAAGGGGTTTCAGCTCTGCGAGCGATGTAGCTGCCACTTAGTGGTAATGAAAACTGACTATTAATTTAGTCTAGTCTAGGTGTAGGAATAATGTAAATTCACCTACGTTAAAAATTAAAGATAGTGAGTGGTGTTTAGTTTGATAGTTTACACCTACAATTAGTGTGTGTATTGCTAATATAATTTAGCTTCACATTTATCAAGTCGCCGAAGGTATGTTCCTAAAATATGTAGTTAACCATATAAATATGCACTTTGTATACCGTATTTTTAACCGAATAATGTTTCCATTTTATTATTAACATGAACCTTTGTATACCCTTAGGGTGAAACATAGTGAGACTGTTCATAGTATTAAGATCTAATTCCATACCTATGTTATGAGAAATAAATAATTCATTCATTCAACGAAAACGAGAAGCCAAAATTTGTGTTGGCTTACGTTCTACTAAAAACCCTTGACGTAACACTGGCCGAATGTGCGTAATAATAATACAACTTAATATTTTGATAAATTGAATAAGCACCCTAATTTTAACGATTACGTATCTGAAGGACAAGTCAAGAGTCTCTGTAACCGGCGAGCATGTATGAGACAAACTATGAGAGTGGAGGAAGCTAGAAAGGTATGCAAGGAAAGAACCTGTTGGAACTCTGTACTCTCTGCCTACCCCGCAAGGGATCTGGCGTGATGATATAGATAGATTAATAGATAGGTATAAAGTTTGATTTTCCTCGTAACTTTTTGTCAGTTAAGTCTCTACTGCATTTGGGAATGTTTAATGAGTCTCCTTAATCCCACGAGTTTCTTAAAAAGCTTTTTCTATCACAATACTCTTAGCACTATAACAATAGTACTATAATATAAAGGGTTTATTCTTTATCGTAAAAGTCTAAGACCATCCCTTTCCCAGTTTATAACCCAAATTAAAGATGATAGATATGAAAGCCTTTTAGCTTCAAGTCTGCAATATATTATGCTTCTTCACTTGTAAAATGTGCAATGTATATCATGAAAATAGGATTAAGGTATGTAAAATTATCGGAACGATGAGTTTAATAATGGTCTGAAAATTCACTTATTATTTTTGGCTGAGACTTACTAAACATAAGTGTGGACTATAGCTAACACAGAATCATTGGTTCTGTAGTGGCCATAAATGAGGCCTTAGGCCGTAAAACATAGTTCGATAAATATGAATCTTAAAAAAGGCACTCACAGCAAATATGCTTAGTGTTTTTTTTTATAATTCGATATTGCGCTTCAAATCAAATACCAAAAATAGATCCTATGGTTTCGTAAATACCAATAAGTATTTCCGACAGTTACAAGCAGACTTTTCGCTGTTAACAAAGCAAGATAGAGAATTTTGGTACCAAATTATATTGTATATGTACATTTATTGGTATTCAAATCCAGGATCTCATTATATTTCGTCAATCACAGCATGTGTTACTAGACCAATAAGGCAGTTACCGTCTTTCAACAATAACTCTTCCAAGAAAAACACGTAAACTGTTTTCTCTAACTTTACTACTCAATGTGAGAAAAAAATAAGTCATTGTTTCATTGAAACAAACTAGCTGTGTCATAAATAACGCGAAGTTCGCAGCTCTAGTGATGTACACAGATGACGCTAGTCCGTCTTTTAACAGTGGAAAGTTGCCACTAAATCCCCAACACTTCAACCGACCTTGTGTTCGAATCCACGACTTTGTGATTATCATTCTACAATAACTTTCCCAAAAAAGTAGCTCCAGCTCATACTATTACTCGCAAGAAATAAATAAGTCGTTGTTACATTGAAAAAAACAAGCTTTGTAATAAACAAAGCGATGTTGGCAATATACTAGTGATATGTATAGATGACGGTAATCCCTCTTTCAACAGTAAAAAGCTGAAAGTAGAACACCAAAAACACTTTATCTATCTATATCATCACGCCAGATCCCTTGTAGGCAGAGACCTCGGGGTAGGCAGAGAGTACAGAGTACCATTCTAAAAACACTTTATCCGACCTAATATTCGAATCCAGAACCTTTTGATCACCAGCAGCTTACACTACTAAGTCAATGTGGCAGTATATATCACCCTAAATAACTCTTCTAAAAAAAGTAAGTGAAATGCCTTCCCTTTCACAAGAAAAAAATCATTGTTACATTTAAAGAAACGAGCTGTGTCATAAACAAAGCAAAGTTCGACGCTAGTCTGTCTTTTAACGGTGAAAAATTGGCGTTAAAATCTCCAACAACACTTTATTCGACCTAAGACTGTAGTTAGATGGTGTTTCCAGTCGATAACGCCAATAAAATCGAAACAATGTACGGGAATGATATTTTAATACAAAAGTCACGTGGTCAGTCCAAAGCACCAGCGATTGCTGCAAGAGAAACAAAACCCTTATCGCTTAACTAGGTACTCTAGTATTCAAATCCAGGACTTAATGATCGCTTGCAGCTTGCGCTATAAACCAACGAGGCATTAATGATCACCCTTAATAACTCTTCCGAAAAAAGTAAGTGAAATGCTTTCTCTCCCTGCTCACATGTAACAGACTACCACTCGCAAGAAAAAAATAAGTCGTTGTTACATTGAAAGAAACGAGCTGCGTCATAAACAAAGCGAAGATCGTAGCTCTAGTGATATACACAGTCGACGCTAGTCCATCTTTTAACGGTGGAAAATTCACGCTATGCTCTCAACTTGATTGGCTAAACAAATAGGGCTATCTAACTTAAAGAGCGCATCTCAGAGTACGGCTGTTAAAATGACGTATAACAGCGGGAAGATTTTTATATTTTGTAATAAGGTATGTAAATAGTTGGCAGAAGCGTATAAGAAGCTACAGCGTTTCTGTGCACAAATTTACTTCTACACCCATTTATTGACGCCGCTTATAGGTAACAGTGGCGATATACGTACTTCTGTAAGCTAAAAAATGAGTGTAACATAGTCCAATTTGTGTACTAAAACGTGTCCATTAGTCATCAAGTAGTGGATGCGAATAAAACAAATAAAGATTTTAATACAACATAAGATAACAGTTTAACACCGTTACCGTGTCTGTGTAAAATTTCTTAAACTTGTATAATTCTATTTACATATTTTAGTATTCATCCCGTACCTACATACATTATTTAAATCATTCATTTCGTAATTAACTCAAAAGAACTTAACAAACCAAAAATTAGCTTAGCTTACGGAAGTTGCAAAGACTACATTTAATTTTAATCGACTTCTCATCTCTCAAATGACCATTCTTAACAAATGTATAATTTTCATTTAAACCGAGACCTTAAGTTTTCAAGTTTTCCCAAATTTTATTTAATTTAAATTGCGCCCAAATTATACACCAAACAACTGAACTTTTCTGATGGCACAATTTAATTTGTAGGAAATTACAGTTTCTCGTTAAATGTAATTAAGTACGTACACTTATTTAAAAGCTGTAAATAGAATTGTCCATCGTCACACGAGATTCCAGATGGAAGTAATTATTTAAATGCGAAAGCTCCTAGATAGTTAAAGAGAGTTGTTTTTAAAATCTGCATATAAAACTGTGTGTATTAAATTCTTTATATTTCCGGGAATATTGCGAACAGTGAAATGAAATGTTTACTGTTTATGTATCACGGTATATTATTTTTAATTTACATTTTGTGAAATTTTTAGTGTTTTTCATGGATATTAATATTAGGGTAACGATTTATTGAAAAAGTTAATTTGTATAAATTGAAAAAATAACGAAAACATCGTGGCCAGACGAAATTTGAGGAAAATGTTGGAAATAGAATTTTCGTAATTTGCATTACATAATTACTTTATCTGCATCTTTTCTTACATTGGAACAAAATCAAGATAAGATTTATTTTTTTATAACAGTAGTAACGCTAATAGATAAGTTGCTTACCTTTTAACTCACTAAGCGACAGATTTGTCTCGGGCAAAATCATGCCTTATACTCACTAAGTCACAAATTTGTCTCATGATATTATTGATTTAAAACTTGTGTTTGTTCGGACGAAAGATGGCGGAGTTTACGTTCTTTATTTTGGTGTATAATAATTGTCATAGATTGTCTGTGAGCATTGGCCATTCATATTCTAAAACTCGTGAGAAAGGACGCACGTCATTTTGGTCACAAATGGTCACTTGCCATCGTTTTGGGCAATTATTTTATTTAAAAGACATAAAACTAGATATGCAGATTTTTATAACTACTTATCCTAGATTACATAAAGCATAACTTGTAATTCCAAAGTAGAGTAATCTTTTCTAAAAAAAAATTTGCGTGAACACTATTTTTTTCGTTTTTCGTATGTATTTTTATCGTACGTATTTTTTAGGCTGAAAATGTAATTGTATAGGTGGATGTATCAAATAAATGTATATACAAATTAGACACAGTAACATCATAGATGAAAATACTTTTTATTTCAAGTCAAAACTTTAGGTAGTTTTTGAATTATCGTCGTTTTTATAAACCTCGGCAAATTTATGACCGCGCGGCCGGGAACTCATTGAGCATACTGGTGTCGTCTTTCATCGCGGTTGGAGCAGAAGGGTTAAACAGGATTATATCTTGATAATACTCCCAAACTCATGGGCAAAAATAAATATAGCTGATCATTTTCCCGTGATAACTTAGTTGGTGGAACTCATGACTTGTTGTGCTCTAGATTTAACTTCCAACTTTCACTTGTAATAGTAAAGCAAAATGTCGTGGGGAAAGTTCCATATTGAGAGAATGTAATACATTTTCGAAAGAGGTGACAGACTTGCCTCCTGTCACATTGGTACCAAATATACCTCGGTGAATTGTGAATGTACTATTTACACCTTTGCCTATAAGTTCAACCAAAGACGGCCCTAATATTATTTATACTCTATTTTCGTAAATATCTGCTTGGGCGATGTTAAGTAGTGTTTCCTCCTCAAATAGTGTTTTAAGTGTATTTCAGGAAGCACTGATGCTATTTCAATTCGTAATTACAGTAGCTATATGGGAACTGTTTATGCGCAAAATGCCATACTTTAACTCGAGCTTCATGATTTAATATTAAAGGGACGTCTATTATATGAAAGCTGCCATTTGTATACACTACGGGTCTTTGTCTTGCAGCGGGCCTCTTTCGGCCGATGATGATAAAAAAGCTTTGTTATACCAACCATAAATGCCCATTTGCCTTCATCAATCTGTAATAGGTCAGCATAAAGGAGTATAGCCTCACTTCGGATTGTGAAAGAAAGATCTCTATAACCTAAACTGCTGCAAAAGCCTAGCAGTATACGTCGGATTAAATTATATTTTATTATGTCATAACTATGACTGAACTATCGTAAGTTATTTGGCAAGAAGAAATAGAGTAGGTATATAAGAAACTTACAAGTTGCATGATAATATGCCTATAGCCATTATAATTACATATCCATTCTAATTTGAAGAAAGATAGTTATTTCTTTCTCATGTAATGTACAAAAATATGCAAAATTCTATACCTCGAGTTGTCACTGAAAGTACAAAATTACTCTGCCATTGATACGTCCCTAATTTGTAAATCAAATCATTTTTTTTTTTTTTTTTAAACGTAGCCCCACACTAGGATTTATTCCTGTGTCGTGGGTGCGTTTACAAACATGAAAATTCACAAACAAATAAATACCCAGACCGGAACAAATAATTGTGGATCACACAAAGATTTGTTCCGTGCGGGAATCGAACCCGCGACTATTCGTCACAGTGGGCGGAGCAGCTCAAGCTCTTAACCACTGCGCTAAATCGTCCGTCAAATGAATTATACCATTTATGTTGTTTTTTAATTCTCAGTGTTGGAAGATCGTGTTTATTGAAAATTTTAGGCAAGTCCATAAAGCGTATTTATGAATTGTCACGGATTATTCGGCAAACAGAATATTGGGATTAGGATATTGTTCAAACAATGCTGACTATTTGGTGGTCGATAATTAGGATTAATAAACGGATTGACCTGAGTAACAAACGGATTATACTGACCGTATATAAATACCTTTAGTTGAGTTAATTTGCGCTATTCTGTTTCTCTAAAGAACGACCCAGACCTTCCCAACTTAATTCTTCATTAATTTCTAAATCGGGCATCCTACCGTCCTAATTTTAAACCCGAAGTTGGTAAGTATTAAAGAGAGAACGGTTCCTAAATATCCTATTAAAGAATAAAAAAAAACGTCAATAACATAAATTTATGAAAACCGATGCCTAAAAACTATTAGAATTTTCCGCGGCTTCGAACTCGGATAAGTGCGGCGCCACCTGCAAAGTCCAACTGTAGCTAAAATCCATCTAGGACCTCATAAGCACAAAAAATACATAAAATGTATCGTCGTTCGCTTAGGAGGAATTTCATGTAAAAAGATTATGATCATTCAATCTGCCTTCAATAATATTAGGCATTTTGTTTGAATAGAGATTTTTTTTTCATATTATAGTACCGTAACAACTTTATCATACCAGTTCTATTTTAACTATGAACCAGTTAAATTTAACTATGAACACAAAACTTCATACATTACACAACGAGTACCGAATCCAAATTTAAGTTGGTCACAGATAATAAACTTTACCGAACACACCTATCGTAAATCGAATCGCGAACAAAACAATGCCACAAATTCGCAACTTAGGAGGTAGAACAAAGCGGCAACACAGTAACTTTCGGTGTACGAGTCTAAAAGCTCTCTCTTTGATTTGAGCGATATGGAATAGGGTTGGCATGTCTGCAGTTTACACCTGTATAGATCTTGATTCGGTTGTCAGAAAAAATTGAGACAGTGATGAATAAAAATGTAAGCAATATCAATCTAATCCCACTGTACTGGTAGATCAACTTTACCAGACATAGCAACACTCCACACATGTTGCCTCCGAAGATATAGTCAAGTCAAGGTGTACAAAATCTACCTACATTTCGTCGGCGGACGGTTGAAAATCAGTTTTTGATTTTTATTGATAGATTGGACCTTCAGGTATCATTAGCCATGCGTTATGGCACCCCTGTCCATGTGTAGACTATGTAGACCATATACATGATACTAGTATCGATACGATGATACCAGTGTTTGTGGGACACGACGCGGGCACTTGCCAACTGAGGACCCTTCACCTGATGCATTTCGGTACTTGGAGCGTTCTGCGCTACTTTTTAGTTTGTTTGTACGTGGTTTTTCTTTTTTTCCAGCTTTTGTAGGTTTTTTGGTTTTTGTAATAGGAAAATATTATATTTTCGTCATTTTCACAAGTAAAATTGTTACATTTTATTGATATCTGTAGTATTCGAACATAGTTATGCTTATGGTGTAGATTACCTAAATCGTTTTAAAATTGATTAAATTTTATGCTATCAGTGACATGAATCGCAGACCGCTAACGGAACGGTATGTGTGTTTGGATCGGAGAATTTCATGTTTATGCACCCACACACAGAAATAATTCACAACACAACTTAGTTATGTATACTAGACCAGTACACAGCTCAGTGCAAGTACTTTAAAAGATGATGCAATATAAACAGACTGTTGCTCATAGAATATAATTCCAAGTACTGTTTTGCTTAATCAGCTTAACTTGCCTCAGCTGCGTATTTATCATGTAAACAGATATCAGGTTACTTGTTTAGTCTCAGTCCAATTCTCATAACTGTTTTGCTAAATAAGCAGATATCAATTAATAAGACGTATAACGCGTGGGTTCATTCTAGAAGGAGTTGTTTACTTGACGATGCCTATAAAAGCCATCGCCAAGCAAAGTACATTTAATATCGACTCAGCTCTCTTACCGTTCGCACTAACGTTAAGTAATATTAATTGACTGCATTAATATTTTGAGTATCTATTATTAATTTGTATTGTGAAATAAATATATTTTTATAAAGTCACGCCGGCCTTTATATTTGACTGGCGCAGCCGAACGGTAGGATTTCAGTCGCGATAAGTGTTGCAGTAGTCATACCAGACAAGCTCAACGCCGTGCAGGAGTACAAGCATCGATTCCGGACCACAATCGCCTGGCTGAATCCTAGAAAAGGACCTACCCTACCTTCGAACAAAGAAATTTTGTCAAGAAGTGCCTGCAGATACTCAAAGAGCGGATATTCGGCATGAAAAATTGCAGCATTGTGTGAGTTCTGACCTTTCCCACATGTTCCTATTTTTCTGTCTATTCTGAATTTAATTGGACAAGCATCGCTAATTTCATTCAGACCCCGAGCCTGTAATTCCGGTCAAAAATCGCGGGAATTATTTGGATAAAAGGATATCGCATTATTAGACAAGCATCGCTAATTTGTGATTAGAATTTAGGATCTCACGGGATTTAGACACGCATCGCTAAGCCGTAGATCACCACTTAGGGCCGTAAGAATCAGACAAGCATCGCTGAACTTACGTAAAACATTGTCGTATTTTATTAAAAAAGAAAATTACTTCCAGTGGGGTGATCACAAGGTCCACTTGAGAATGTAAAATATTGAAAAGAAAATAAATCTTAATGAAAAGAAATTAAATATTATAAAAAAATAATAAACGTTGTTCTGCCTATAAAGGCTAAGTTAAATAATAATTGATAGGAGTTATATTTTCGGACAAAAATCGCCGAATCTATAAACTTTTGCTTTTATTATATAAATTTATTTTAAACTTTTTTTTTATGTGTTATTTTTAAATTGTATTTTTTTTGTGTGTGTTATTTTAAATTGTATTTTTTTATTTTGTGTGTGTAATATTTATCTTATTGTGTTTGTAAAAGTGAATAATAAGTGTTCAAAATATTCAAAATGAATCAAATTCAAATTATTCCGAAAGAAATTCTCGACTTAATTCCACGTTACGACGGTAACAATCAATTGTTAAATTTTTACATCCAAAAGTGCGAATATGTTATTAGAAGTTTTAGTCGCGAAAATAATGCCGCACAACAAATGTATATTTACCATAGTCTGACGAGTAAATTAATAGATAAAGCCGCGAAACTAGTGAGCGAAAGAAATATTATCAATTCTTGGGATAGCTTAAAGGAACTCCTCATAGAACATTTTGGAGATCCTAGAACAGAAGATTGCATTGCCGTAGAATTAGAAAACATTAAATTAAAATCAGGAGAATCATATATAGATTTAGCTCATAGAATCCAGGACGTAAAAAGTTCAGTTATAGCCAAAGTAAATTTGTTAACCGATGAAGGCGTTAAAGCCGCTAAAATGATTATTTATAATAATTCTGCGTTAAATAGCTTTTTGTTTAACTTACCAGAAGACCTATTAAGGATCGTTAGGTTAAATAAATGCGCTAATTTAGAATCAGCCTTAGGAGTAGTTACAGAGGAAGTAAATTTCCATAACCATTATAATGCAAAAAGTAAAGTCAAATCAAATAATAGTTTACAAACAACCAAACAAATTCCGACCCAATATAAATTTGGCATACCTCAAAATAGATTCCTTCAAAGTAATTTCCCACAAAGACAACTAATGAATCAAAACTTCCGACCTAACTTTAATCCTAATTTAATTCAACAAAATCAACAAAAAGTATTTAAAAATGATCAAAGATTACCTTATAATATGAATAATTACAAGCAATCTGGGTTCTTCAAACCCAACCCAAACCAACAATTCCGTTTCGGTATTCCCAATAAATTCATGAATAAAAATCAAACAGATAATGATGTCACAATGAGGACAGCAGTTCGTAACAACATGATTGAAAATTTATATGAGAATGACGTAGATGACATTGACTTTGAGACTGACGAATATTTTAATGAATATGAGCCAGTAACAATCGATGAAATCGACGACGAAAACCCCGATAATAATGTTTCTCCACCTGAAAATTTTCCCATGGATCCGGTCCAAGATCCCCCGAAATAGTTAAACTTAATTATAGTGAAACCTTAAAATTACCACATATTATAATACCAGAAATTAATTCAAAATTTATGATAGATACAGGAAGCACTAGATCCTTCATTAGCCCCGAAATAGCAAACAAATTCTTTTATAATTTTATAACTTTAGAACCTTTTGAAATAATTAGTACACATGGACATAGTAGGCACAGTAAAGTAGCTTATATGCCCTTAACCAAAACTTTTAAAACCAAACATTGTCACAAATTTTACATTTATGATGTGGATAGTAGATACGAAGGTTTATTAGGTTCAGACTTGTTAAAAGAACTAGAAGCCACAATAGATATGAAAAATCAAGTTTTAAAAACCAGAAATACTAAAATTCCGATATTGTATAGAAAACCCTACGAAATTAAATTATCACCGCGTTCAGAAACTCGTGTTAAAATTCCGACAAATCTTAAAAATGGTGAAGCTATATTACATTTTTTAGAATTTCAACCAGGAGTTAGAATGCCCGATGCCATAGTAAATTGTAAAAATTCAATAGCCCAAACAATTATACAAAATTCTACAGATCAGAATGTTATATTAAAATTTGATAATCCATTAAAAGTATACAAATTTGAGGAAAAATTTTTCAATAACCTCAATACTTTAAATTTAAATACAAATAAAAATAAATTGTTACAACAAAACCTTTCAAAATTAAGATTAGATCATTTAAAGAAAGAAGAAAAACAAGCCATACAACAATTATGTTACAGATATAGAGACATATTCTATTGTGATGATATTCCTTTAACTTTTACGAATCAAGTTAAACATAAAATTAGAACCACTAATGAAGATCCCATATATATAAAACCATATAGACATGCCCCCACAGAAAATAAAGAAATTGGAAAACAAATAGATAAATTATTAAGAAACAATGTCATTAGGGAATCGCACTCTCCATGGAGCGCCCCGGTACACTTAGTTCCTAAAAAAATGGACGCTTCGGGCGAACGAAAATTTCGCATGGTCATAGATTACAGACGATTGAATGAAATAACCGTAGACGACAAATACCCATTACCTAACATTTCAGACCTTTTCGATAAATTAGGAAAAGCGTGTTATTTTTCTACATTAGATTTAGCTAGTGGTTACCATCAGATAGAAGTAGAGAAACAGGATCAATCTAAAACAGCATTTACAGCACAAAATGGTCATTATGAGTTTACTAGAATGCCATTTGGTTTAAAAACAGCCCCCGCAACATTTCAACGTGCGATGGATAACATACTTAGAGGTTTACAGGGTATCCATTGTTTAGTTTACTTAGATGATATCATTATATTCTCAAGTAGTTTAGAAGAACATTTAGAAAAATTAGAAAAAGTATTTGAAAGACTTAGGCAAACAAATTTAAAAGTAACATTAGACAAGTGTGAATTTCTCAGAAAAGAAGTTCTTTACCTAGGTCACACTATTACAGAAAATGGTCTTCAACCAAATGATGATAAAATTAAAGCCATATTACAATTTCCGTTACCTAAAACACCTTCGGAAATACGTAGTTTTGTTGGATTAGTAGGTTACTACCGAAAATTCATTAAAGATTTTTCCAAATTAACACAACCTCTCACTAAATGTTTAAAAAAAAGACATAAAATTATAATTAACAAAGAATATATTGATGCATTTGAGAAATGTAAAGAAATTTTAACAAACGCCCCAATCTTACAATACCCCGATTTTACTAAACCATTTTTGTTAACAACCGACGCATCCAATTATGCCCTTGGCGCTATACTATCACAAGGACCGATAGGTAGTGACAAGCCTGTAGCTTATCTTAGTAGGACATTAAACGACGCAGAAACCCGTTATAGTACAATAGAAAAAGAATTATTAGCCATAGTATGGGCGTGTAGAAAATTTAGGCCATACTTATATGGAAATAAATTCACCATATTAAGTGACCATAAATCCCTAATGTGGTTAAATTCAGTTAAAGAACCCGGAAGTAGACTTACTAATTGGAAATTACAATTAACAGCATTTGATTACGAAATTAAATACAAACCCGGTAAACAAAATGGAAACGCTGATGCGCTTTCACGTGCAAAAATTAATAAACTAAAAGATAATCTATTAATGAAAGTTAATGCCTCAAGTCCCACAACAAAATCCCCCGAAGATTCAATTAAATCAAAATTAACTAACCCAGTTTCTTCGTTAAATAGTAATACTTTGACCGTGTCTGAAAACCCGAAATCATCTCTTATAACTATCCATTCAAAGGAAAACATAGATTCTTCCGATATTCCTATTTTATTTAAAGATAATTTTTCAATGATGGTTAATACATCGAATCCTTTAATATTTTCAATCAAAGACTTTAATCCAAACAAAATAAAAGTTAAAAAGAAACGTAAACGTAAAGTAAAACAGGATGATAAAATATTATCAAACCATGGCAAAAATAAATCCCGTTCTAGGAAGGTAAAAGTCCCAATAAAAGACATAAAACGTCCTCCGCAGGTTCGCGCTCCTGATCCTCGTACAGGCAGCCCAAAACCTGGCCCTTCAACTTCAGAAAATTGAAGATAATCCTGGAATCTTCCCAGTTAAGGAAGGACAAGCATTCATTAGCACTTATAATTGGAATATAATTAAAATATTAGATTTAAAATTTGTTAGTAACAGTATTGAATATAACGTTAACAAGTATTATGAAGTTAACGATTATTTAAAAGAAAAATTAAATGTATATTTCTTAGACGGAAATATCATAGATGCACAAATGCAAACTGAGTATATTATGAGTTTAACATTAGAGCGTTATAATCAATTAGTCCCAACAATTAGAATTAAAAGAGGTATTTTAAATCCCCTAGGTTCAATAGTTAAAGCCATTACAGGCAATTTAGATAATGAAGACGCAATCAGATACGATTCCTTAATAAGTCATATTCAATCTAAACAAAACGCTATTGATAACAAAATATCATTAATTTCCGAAACAATTGGAGTATTAGTAAATCTGACAAACTCTACGAGAAACAATTTTATTGAAATAGACAAAACAATTAACGAAATAGAATCCATTCTGAATAAAACTCAATTCCAACATAGTAAGGAAATTGTCTTGAATACTTTCGATTTAATTATCCATAATTTTCAAATTTTGTTAACTAGGTTAGATGAGGTTGAAACAGCTATTGCTTTCAGTAGATTAAATATTTTACATCAATCCATTTTAGACATAGATGAATTGTTATCAACTCTTAAAGATATAGAGAAAATAGATAAATTAATGTATCCAGTAAATTCCGATAATTTGATAAAAATTGAACATTGTATAGACATAAGAGCATATATTAAGGACAAACGAATAACGTTTATTATGTCAATACCAATTGTCCAATTAGATTTCTATAACTATTACAACCTTCATCCTTTTCCCATGTATAATCCTCATTTAAACCTAACATTCCTATTAACGCCTCAATATTCCCAAATCCTGGTCAGAGGGTCAGATATACTTCCACTATCACAATCATGCAAAGAAATAGACGAAGGAGAATTCCTGTGTTATGAAGATAATTTATCTGTCACTAATGAAGACTTATGCATTACAGATTTGATGAAATTTTCTTCACAAATTACATCATGTTCTCCACTTACAGTGAAATCCTCAAAAGTCAAGGTCAAATCTATTCGGCCTGACACATGGTTACTATATTCAGGAAAACAGACATTTCTCACAGAGCACTGTGAAAATGATTTCAACCAGTTCAACATTTTTGGCACCTATATATTAACCTTAGATAATGAATGTGAAGCTAAATTAGAGAACATCACATTAAGGAAACGTCTCATTCAATTAACTAATCAAGTCTTCCATCAAGTTCCAGTTATAAATTTACCAAGCATCACAGCAGCAGAGAAAATCTACAAGCAGCCAATCAGCCTAGATGAGGTCAACTTAGAAGATCTTCAGTTCCTGTCACATGTGTTAAACAGTAAAAGTGAAAATCTCAGTGAAAACCACGTATATTCAGTGAATGTGCATAGCATAAGTTTAGGTTCTATAATCATTTATGTAATATTATTAATTGTGCTTTTGATTGTTTTATATATTTATAAGTCTAAAATATTGTCCTTATGTAAACATAAGCAAAATCAACATTCTCAAAAATCGAACGCTGATTTTGAACTTATGGAGGGAGGAGTTATGTATACTAGACCAGTACACAGCTCAGTGCAAGTACTTTAAAAGATGATGCAATATAAACAGACTGTTGCTCATAGAATATAATTCCAAGTACTGTTTTGCTTAATCAGCTTAACTTGCCTCAGCTGCGTATTTATCATGTAAACAGATATCAGGTTACTTGTTTAGTCTCAGTCCAATTCTCATAACTGTTTTGCTAAATAAGCAGATATCAATTAATAAGACGTATAACGCGTGGGTTCATTCTAGAAGGAGTTGTTTACTTGACGATGCCTATAAAAGCCATCGCCAAGCAAAGTACATTTAATATCGACTCAGCTCTCTTACCGTTCGCACTAACGTTAAGTAATATTAATTGACTGCATTAATATTTTGAGTATCTATTATTAATTTGTATTGTGAAATAAATATATTTTTATAAAGTCACGCCGGCCTTTATATTTGACTACTTACAACACAACAACAACTTTAAATAACAACTTGATGACTTGAAAATGAATGACTATAGCACATGTTTCCACCTATCGTTCACAGCACGTATCGTGCAAACCCCAATCATACTTTAAGCGCCTTATCTTTACAAAGTAAAGTAAATAACCTTGCTGAGCAAACCCATCAATCTCATTAAAATAATTCAACAAACGTGACACGCGTAAATCCATGACTTTCGAACAAGAGATTAAAACAAAGCATTGTTACCATCTGGAATGAGTCGTGCCTCACAATCCAAATCACCGGTGCCTTTGTTATTTAAAATATTGTATAGAGCAGCATTTGTTGGCGGCTTTTGTTGTCAGTCTCAATTGCGAGGTACAAAATTTACAACACAGGGTCCGTCTTGCACGTCGAAGTTAGTGAGACTAAGTTCGTTAGTAAATAAAGCGTCGCATTTATTAGAGGCAAATGTCCAGCGCCAGATATATCGGCCGTCACTGAGCAACGTCATGCTTACATGTTTTTTTTAAGAAACTATGTAGCCCGGCCCTAGAACTTATTCCTGTATAGTTAGTGCGTTTACAAACATGAAAATTCACATTCACAAATACCCAGACCGAAACAAATAATTGTGGATCACACAAAGATTTGTCCCGTGCGGGAATTGAACCTGCGAATATTTGACCCAGTAGTTGAAGCGGCTTAAGCTCTTAACCACTGCGCTAAATTGTCTGTCAATCGTTGCTATGTACAATTTGTTAAATCGGTTACAGCATGTTGCCAAAAGCGGTTTAATATATCGTTCGCCCATATTGTTGCAAAACACATTTATAGTGCTACAAGGATATTTTGGCCCGTGGATGACATTGACAAGGGGGCGGTGAAATTATCATTTAGCAAAAATTTACTACTTTCAGGGAAATATGTCAACAGGCGAGTTAGCTCGGTTACTAATTAAAAAAAGAACTTGGCTAAATTTCATAGCAAACGAAGTGTGACATTTCTCTTGACGACAGGTTTAGTTCAGAATTTGGCCACAAGCCAAAAGATCAAATCAAATCAAATCAAATCAAATAGCATTTATTGTGGTCATAGGTTACAAAGATGGTATGTGTTGTATTATACATAATACAGTAGGTTTCACTATATCCTACCCATAATCAGGCATACAATAATATCAAGATAACCTAATTAAATTAAACATTACTCAAATTTCCAAAAAAGAAAAATATGTAACCATTACATTTTAAAAAGACATGAAATTATATATTATTACTCACAAAAAGAAAATTAGAAATTATAATTTATTGTATAGAAAAATAAAAAAAAGGGAAAAATTCAAAATTAATATACATATATTACACGTGTTACAATGATGGAAATGCGTGGCGAGGCTAGTCCCATAAAAACAAATATGTTATGATGTATTATTAAAAGGTGTCATTTAGAAATTCCTGTAGAGTATAATTTATTTATTTATTTATTTATTTATTTATTTAGGGACTACCAACTGAGTTTACAATATTAAATTACAATTATTCATTATATATATAAAACCTTATTCTCATTGCAACTCTGATAATAGGTAATCACAGCATGTACCAAAATATATTTTATAATTAGAAAGTTTAAATAAAAGAAAAATAATAATGCTTTAGGTTCAACAACAACTCTTTAATATTTCTTTTTTGTATTTTGATTGTGAGTTATTAAATATATCAATATTCTCATTTTTAGATGTAAGTCTATTGTAGAGACAAGACAGTCGAGGAACAGGTGAATGTTTACCAACATTAGTTCTACATGATCGGATGTGGAACAAGGGACGGGGTTTCCGGGGCAGCCGCGCAGGCACGTTAATAAAAAACTTACTGAGAAGAGGAGGGGAGTCAATGACGCCATTAATAATTTTATAAAGAAAAGACATGTTTAACAAATCACGTCTATCCCTTAATGTTTGCATTTTGAAATGCTTGACTCTATCTTCATACGATTTTATGTTTTTCGGTGGTGTGAAACGATAGGCCATGTTTTTTAGTAACTTTTTTTGGACTTTTTCTATTCTATTGATATGAACACTATAGACAGGCGACCAAACAGCGCAGCAATAATCGAGTTTACTCCTGACATAGCTGTTATATAACAATAATGTGGTGGATATGTTTTTGAATTCTCTGCCATTCCGCAAAATAAAGCCTAGTGATTTGTTAGCACTATTCAAGATTCCGTCGATGTGTGAAGAAAATTTAAGTTTTGTATCAACTACAACACCCAGGTCACGGATATCACATACTTCTTTTATAACCTCTCCAGATAAGTTATAGTTGGTGTTGAATTTGTTGTGTTTTAGTGTAAACTTTATATGGACACATTTAGAGGGGTTCAAAAACATTTTGTTATTTATGCACCATGAAGAGAGTCTATTTATATCACGCTGTAAAAGCTCGGCATCGTTGACATTATTTATAGAACGCATTATTTTGAGATCATCAGCAAATAGATAACAATTTGAGTGTGTAAAGATACCAGTTATATCATCAATGAAAATATTAAAGAAAAGTGGACCCAAATTTGAGCCCTGCGGCACCCCGGAAGTAGGCGTAAAAGGATTGGAGCTGTGCCCATCCATGACCACCCTAGAAGATCTTTTACTTAAGTAAGATGCACACCAATCCAGTAGTTGACCAACAATCCCAATCCTTTTCAGTCTACTTATTAGTATACGATGATTCACTTTGTCGAATGCTTTAGAAAAATCTGTATAAATTGTGTCTATTTGTCCACCTTTGTCAACAGCAAGTGCAATATCGTCAATAAACTGAAAAAGATTTGAATTAGTGGACCTCTGTGTCATGAAACCATGCTGAGAAGAAGATAATTTATTTCTAACATGGTTATAAATATACGGATACACTAATGACTCAAAGACTTTAGCGAGTGTTGAAAGTATGGATATAGGTCGATAGTTAGTGATCAAATCTTTTTTACCACTCTTGTGAATTGGTACGATTCTGGCCTCCTTCCATTTATCAGGAAATGTACCTGTAGCTATAGATTTATTAAATATGATGTGCAAAGGTTTACACAGTTGTTTGGCACAGTTTAAAATAAAACTCGGGGGAATATTATCTGGTCCTGCTCCCTTTGTTAAGTCCAAGTTTTTGAGTTTACCTTCTATGGTACTGGTTTCGATTGTAAAGTCTTGGATTTCTTGCCCTAAGCCAATAATATTATCAAAGTTAATTACATCGTCATTATCACTGTCACCAATGCTATCAAGTTCATAAACAGAGGAGAAATGTTTTGCAAATAGTTCAGCGACTTGCATTGTACTGTGGCCTTTGATATCATCTAGAATCATAGTTGGAGGATAATTAGAGCTATTTTTGCGTTTGTTCTTGATGTGTGACCAGAAAAACTTTGGATTTTTAGTTATCAAATTTTCTAATGATGTGATGTAATTATTGTAGCATTTAACTATTAATTTTTCACAATCAGCGCGTAAATAACTAAATTCGATTTTATCCAAGGGATTACGAAATTTTTTATACTTAAGGTGATATTTATGTTTTCTTTTGAGCATAAAAACTAGAGACATCGAGAACCAGATAGGGTAATTATTACTATTACTCTGTTTAGAAAAAGGAACATGGCTTTCAATTGATTTTCTAATAATTTTGTAAAATTTGTCTACCATTTCGTGTATATTACCGCATTCCTCAAACTCAATTTGCCAATTAATGTTATTTAAGTCACGATTAATTATTTCATAATCAGCTTTTCGAAAGTTAGGTGTAGATTTAACATTATTTTTGTGATTTTTTCGAGAGATTATATCCATTTTGATTAGTACTTTTAAAGGCGGGTGTAACTTATCGACATATCTTATGGAGTTAGTGCATTCAGTAACTTTAATATTAGTATTAGAGTTACTCATGATAAGATCCAGAATTTTATTGTTGCTGTTCGAAATGTGGTTAAACTGAACAATGTCATTTAGTGACATAAAGTCTATTAAACTACTCTTTATAGCGCAGTTTGCATAATTTTTTGGTATAGTAAACGAATCAGTGTTATCAGTTACCCAGTTAATTCCACTTAGATTAAAATCTCCCACAATAATAACAGAGCTGTTGTTTTCAAGAACTATGCCACACTTATTTAAGTAGTTATCTAATGTAATTTGGGTGACAGGAGGAGGTAAATAAACCGCGCATAAATTCAAGATCTGCTCCCCCGGTTTACCACAATCAATTCTGACCCACACATCCTCACAGTCACTCTCCCAGTCACACATACGTCGCGATATATACTGCTTTTTTACAGCAACTAGAACGCCACCTCCCCTTTGCCTATAACTGTAAATGGGTGAGCTCTCTCTATCTCGTCTAAACACTTCATATCTGTCATCAAATATTTCTGAATCAAAAAAACTGTCATTAAGCCATGTTTCGGTTAGAATTATAACATCGTAATTATTTTGTAATATTTGTTGTTGAACCTGTAAAGTACTTAACCTAAGGCCTCTGACATTTTGGTAATAACAAGATAAATGAAAAATTGTTGAGATCATAAAATGCATTTACGCATATAAGTGCGAACTACAACTAAAACCAACACAAAAACAAAGTAAAGTTTCCTAGTTAAAAATAAATAACCAAAATATGCATATCTTTAACAATTTTTTTTTATATATATATAATAAAAGGGCTCACCCTTTTTAACTTAAATACTTTTAACTTATTTGAGTTTTTTTTTTGTTAACTTATTCAAACTTAAATAAAATGTTGAATAACTTAAAAACTCAATTACAAGTAATCAAAAAAGAAAATTCTTAACCGTTACTTATTACAGATTTGGTTAATAGATATAGGTACAGATAAACGGCAGAGATTCGTTGAGGTTATCTTTGATGTTTCTATTTTTATGTACACGAACATTATGTGACAAAATGTACATGTTAAATTTAGGTATATTCTCATTTAAGTTACTAAAAATTGTAAATATAATTACCACAATAATAAGAAACTATTCATAATATATATAAAATATTAGTAAGAAACATTTATATTAATAAATGACTTATTAATAAAATATCCTCTATTTATATATAAATGCATTATTTTATTAATCTGAGATAAAAAGTCTAGAAGTTTATGTGGGTTGTGTACCCTGTAACACTTACTTTGAACTCCCAGTCCACCCCGCAAGGGATTCGGCGTAATAATATACATGGATAGATGTAGAATATATATATTTTTTAAATATGTAAATAAGTAGCTAAAAATTTATATTTTCTAGAATATGTACCTATATATGCTTTAACAGAGACTGACTGAATGCAGAAACATTTAAATAACATGTATTCTCTTCTCCTTATAATCCATATTTTTAAGAAGTAAAAAGTAAAAGCGACAATGCATATTAAATAATCTGCAAAAAAAAAGAGAATCAAAACTGAAGAATACTACATTGTGAAGTCATTCCAGCTGAGATAAAGATTCGATTGTCCTAATTAGTTTGTATTCGGATGACTCATTCTTCCTAAGATAGACGTTACCACCTCTCACCCATACAAATTTATAGTTTAGTTCCTTAGCCTTAGCTCGGGCAGCAGCATGGACATGTTTCATCACAGGTGATAAGTGCTCGCCTATGTAGATGGGGCGTTTGTCCCCCGCTATTCCTAGGTGACTACTGTTTAGCTTCTCCAGATTCGATGTAGCTTTCCTATTAAAGGTGATAGTTGCAGCCAGGAACTCATCCCGCACTCTAGGGCAGCTAAATTTAACAATAACCGAGCGAGGTCGCTTACTTTCTTTGTTCAATTTAGATATTCTAGTGCACAAATGTATGTCTACCTCACTCAGATTGTATTTTACAGTATTAGCTATTTGTGAAACTGTTTTAATTAAGTTTTCCGACTTATATTCAGGTATACATTGTATTTCCAAGTTGCTTGCTCGGGAGTGTTGTTCTATTTGGGCTAAGCGGGCACTGAGGTTGGCTACTGTGGATTTGAGCTCTTTATTTTCAGATTCCAGCCCACTAATAATATTTATATTATCGTCTAGGTTCCTTTGTACTACTTCATACTTATGTTGCAGATTGTTGAAGGACTCCTCTACTCGAGTTAAACGGTTTAATACCTCAGTGGTTTGTATGTCAAATTGGCGAAGGATATTGGATTTAAATTCATCTAATAATGTTGACATCTCCTCTCGAACTATATCTCGAAATTCATTTATAGTCGTATCGTTAGGGGTGGTATTTTTTTTCCGTAGAGTGACATTTTGTTCCCAAGAGTCCGATAACGGACAACGTACTGGAGTGTCAGTGTTGTCCATCTTGGGTCTTTTACTTGTACAAGAAGGGCACACCCATGACGACGTAAATTCTGCAGTCAACCCTCTGAAAGGAGTCTCTCCTTGCTTTACAATGCAATCATAATGGCATAAAATTCTACATTCCACACATTTTAAGGTGTCTGAAGCAGTCATGCGACTTGTACAACAACCAAATTTAGACGTGAGAGGCATATTGTTTATAGCGCTTTCTCTTGTCGCGTAGCAGAATATTTAACGTCAGCTACTGTCCGGTAGATGGCGGTGGACGCAGAATGTAGACGAGTGTTTCATTTGAATAATAACGATTGGATTTCGAAAGTTACTTTTTCACTAAGTTATTTGGTAGATTTACATAAAATCACTGAGTTTTCAGTATATGTTAAACACTCACATCACTAATTTGAGTTTATAACTGTTTCAGTGGGTAGATAGTTTTAGTTGCAGTCCACACATTTTACGCATAAAACCTAGTTATCGGAGATTACATGTCTAGATAACACTTCTTGATATGGAGGAACGGATATTCAATCTAATTAAATGGTTTTATCACGTTATAACGGGTTTAAACTATTTTAAATGATTTATATTTACGGAACTACACAAAACGGTTGTTTACTTTCTAAGCGCCATCTGGCGAAAAAAGCAACATTTCTTCACCAGCAAATGATGTACCAATTTCTTGAATGCTTTCAGATCTTCAGTGTTTAAAATAAAGCTTGGTAATTTATTATAAATTTTAGATGCCATCCCTAGAATACTATTTGTAAATAAAGCTGTTTTATGTGATGATGAATTAATTTTATGTTTATTTCTTGTCGATTTCAAGGTTCTGAATAAATTCATATTTGTTTTAATAAATACCACCAGTTCATAAATGTACACAGATATTGATGTAAGTATATTTAACTTACAAAAATAAGGCCGACAACTTTCTGGCACTTTAATTTTAGCAATTGCTCTAATGCATTTTTTTTGAGCTTTCAATACTAGGTCCTTGTTGGGTGCATTACCCCAAAATATTATACCACCTCCTCCTTCCTTCTCCTCGATCCTTGTATAACTGTTTACTCTGTGACTTCTTTCCTCACCTTAAGCGACACGGAGCAAATGATTCGAGGGGCTGCACCAGCTGATGCAAAATGTGCCGTACTATGCGATGCAAACAAGTATGTACAAGAACGTCAATCACCTCGACTTGACAGTGTGATTTGAAAAGTAGAACAGTTGACGATTTACAAGGAAAATCATTTTGCACTATTTGTAAACAACACTATCGTGCCGCTTGTGTGCAACCAAATAAAAAGGATTGGGTGCCTGATGCAGAGTTCAAATCCATCTGGATCTGCCCGAATTGTGTTCAAGCTAAGCCTCGTGACAATAACGATTAAACACCAATTCGAATGAATACAAGATCACGGAACGCTGGGGAACCCTCCAACTTTAGCGTATTGACGAAATTTTCAGATCCTGAGTCAACCAAGGAAATGGATCATTCATGGAACATGCAAGTGGTGCCGTTGGACCAGGTGAAAGACATCGTGCGGGGGGAATGAAGGAATTTAAGGAAACTATGATCAACCTCAAAAATGAAATCTAAACCCTACGAGAGCGCCTGAACTTTATTAGTGACAAGTATGATAATTTAGTGAAAAGAGTTGATGACATGAGTAGTCAGTTGACTTTAGTACATAACCATAGAAAAGATATAAGCACCATTGACTTAAAAATTAGGGAGATAGAGTCTGAACTAACTTTAAAAGACCAATGTAGGAGGTCCAATGTAGAGATTGTCGGACTACCAGGAAGAAAAGGCGAACAGTTACTTGAAGTCATCACAAGTATTGCTAAAACGGTTAATTTCCCACTTGATCCTCAAAAGGACATTGATTTTGTGACTAGAGTTGCCCCATTATCAAGAATACGAAAAAACCGTAACCAGTAATTGTTCGATTTATCTCAAGATACAGAAAGGATGATTTCTTGGCTAAAGTCCGTTCCGTCAAGGAATTCAGAGCGTCAGACCTAGGGTTCTCGCAAAACCTTTCTAGATTATATTTTAATGATCACCTAAGTCAAATAAAGTATTACTACAAAGCGCTAAAAATATCGCAAAGGAAAAACTTTATAAATATATATGGGTGCGCAACTGTAATATAATGGTGCGTAAATCTGATACAAGTCCTGTGGTTTATATAGGTTGTCAGGATGATTTAAAAAAGTTGAAGTAAGCGCAAATATATATTTTGGAAGGTTTGATTTTTGTTATAAACTTGAATTGATATTGAATGTGTATTTATTAATTTGTTTTATGGATAATTGTTATCATATTTTCGCGATCATTTTAATTTTTCTAAATTATAATTTAATTTTTGACTTTGCTGGAGAACTTTATTATAATAGGATACATTATTTTTTAGAACACAAATACTTTCATTGACACCTATAATTGTTTTAGCTTTTGACATCAGATATTGTGCTCATAGATTGATTCAAGTAATATTATGTCGTTATTATAGTGTACTTTGTAATAAATGGACCAATTAAACATATTTTATCAGAATGTTCGTGGACTACGAAGCAAAACTAACACTTTTTATAGAAATATTATTGCTAATGATAAGTATGATATTATTTGTCTCAATGAAACATGGTTGTTGCCGGGAATATTTAACTCAGAGCTTTTTGATTATAATTTGTTGTTTATCGATGTGACCGGGACTACACGTCCAGGAGAAACAGTATGGGTGGAGGCGTGCTGATAGCTATCCGGAAGGAAATTTTGGTATCTGACGTATCCATCAATCCATCAAATAAAGAACAATCGGCTGATATAGTATCTATTAGTATATCAATAAATAATAGAAATAATATGAGTATATGTCACATGTATTGCTGTTAGTTTCCTCAATGTCAGTCTCAGTTTTTCGATAAAGTTACATTTTTCTAAAGAGTGTCGGACTTAGTTCTTCAACATCCTGAGGATAGTTTCTTTGTAGTTGGCGATTTTAACATCAGAAATGCGTCTTGGAAACGTGACAAGCAAACTCAGACTATTAATTTGAAGGATGATTGTTTAGGATATTGAAGGATGATCAACTGGTTTCAGCGTTGTCGGACTTCATTTCTTTTAATTGCTTTAATCAGCATAACTGTATTCCTAATGTCAGTGGCAGATGTTTGGACTTAGTGATAAGTTACTCGATCGTTGACGCCTCTGGTTTAGGAAGATAACCACCACCCTTCTCTGGATATACATATGTTTGGAATAGCTTCAAAAACCTTACATGCTCCGGCGCTTAGTGCGTTTGTTTAGAAGGTGCAATTATGACGACATAGGGGTAGCTTTATCTGGAATCGACTGGGATGCCTGTTTCCAAGGTTTGGATATTGATTCGGCAGTCAATTGTTTTTACAGGATTTTAAACAATATAATATCAAATTACGTTTCTGCAAGATCAATACGTAATGATTCCAATAACCCAGTTTGGTACTCATCGGCCTTGATTAAAATTGTGAAGAAGAAACTAAAATTTCATAGGAAATGGAAACGATACGGTCGTTATGCTGATTATTGTACTTTTTCGATGCTTCGTAAAAGACAAAAGAAACAGGAAATTATTTGCTATGATTCGTATATTTCTAGATGTGAAATAAACATTTTAAAATGCAGTAAGCAGTTTTGGACATTTATTCGATCCAAAAAGAATACTGGAGATCTACCTGACAGTTTCTCTCTCAACGAAAAATCCTCTTCTGAAGGTAGCACCATATGCGAAATGTTTAATGAACATTTTAACTCCGCTTTCTGCAAAAGTATTGCAAATATTACTGGCCGTGATGGCCGAGTTTTGGCGTAAAATTTGGTCAGCGCCCGTCAGTTATTCCGAGGGCGAATGGTTTGATGTTCTCGGACGATCCTGTGGGCCCATTCAGAAAATGGAGCCCGTAGTCATAAGCTGTGAAGATCTGGCCTGATCGGTTCGTGTGGCGCTGAACTAGAAAAGTCCGAGGCCGGATGGACTGCACGCATTCTGGCTGAAGAGGCTCCAGGGCTCACATTCTCGTCTAGCGACTTAATTCCAAGAAGCTCTTGAATTGGGATCGCTCCCTAGCTTTATGACATCGGGTGTCACTCACTTGATTCACAAATCGGGCAGTACTTCAGAACCTAAAAATTATAGACCGATTACATGTCTACCTACGGTCTATAAACTCCTTACATCCATTCTGAGACTAAAAATCAATAATCACCTTAAGGCACAGCATATTCTATCGCCTACTCAGAATGGGTGTAAGGGGTGGTCCCGGGGTACAAAGGATTTGCTCCTCATTGATATGGCAATTTGCCAACAGGTGCGATGATCCAGAAAGAATGTCTCCATGGCCTGGATTAAGTATAAGAAGGCCTATGATTCGGTGCCTCATACATGGCTGGGGAGGGTGCTAGAGCTGTACAGAGTACACCCGGCGCTATGCTCTTTGCTCGGTTCGTGTATGGGGCAGTGGACCACAGTTCTTCATCATCCAGGAATTGGAGGCCTTTCTGGTTCGTCGGACATGATAAAGACAAGCAGGGGTATCTTTCAGGGCGACAGTTTGAGTCCGTTGTGGTTCTACTTAGCTTTGAATCCATTAAGTGCTATTCTTAAGGATTCAAAGCTAGGTTACCATTTGCGGAGAAAGAGTGAGCCTATATCTCATCTACTGTACATGGATGACCTCAAGTTGTACGCTTCGAAGAAAACAGACCTGATGGAGTTGCTCAAAATAACCGGCAATTTTAGCAATGACATCGGAATGGAGTTTGAAGTAGACAAGTGTGCGGTCATCCATGTACAAAAAGGGAGAGTTGAAGATTCTTTTAATCTACAGCTCTCTGAAGTGGATTCCTACAAGTATCTTGGTATGACACAAGTCTTAAGTATAGCTGAACAGAATATGAAACAATCACTGAGAGATCGGTTCTTTGCCCGCCTGATAAAAGTGTTAAAAAGCCTTCTATCAGGTGGAAATAAGGTCCGAGCTTTCAATGGTTGAGTCATGCCTGTTCTTACATACTCTTTTGGCATACTAAGGTGGACTCAGTCGGAACTGGATGCTCTGGATAGAAAGGTCCGTCGATTGCTGATAGCGTATCGTATGCATCACCCGCGGTGGTCTGTTATGAGGTTGTACATCCCGCAGAAGTGCGGTGGTCGTGGGTTTTTAAACGCTAAGACACTACACAACCGCGAGGTGTGCAATCTCAGACAGTACTTTTTGAGTGTATCCGTGGTGATATATCGAGATGTTGCTGCAATCGATAGATGCCTAACTCCGCTTTCCTTGGCAAACGAGAACTGGCAAAGGCCCCAGGTATTAAGTATTTCGGACCGCACTGCCATATGGAAGGGCAAGGAGCTACACGGACGGTTCTATCGGGCTCTTACAGGGCCTGATGTGGACCAGCTCGCTTCCGTGACCTGGCTACGCTTCAGCAACCTTTTTGGAAAAACTGAAGGGTTTGTCTTTGCAATTATGGACGAAGTTATCATGACGAACAACTACCGGAAGCACATCCTAAAGGACGGCACGGTTGACATTTGTCGGGGATGCCACCGTCCCGGTGAGTCTATTAGACATGTTGTTTCCGGTTGTTCTCGTCTTGCTAACGGAGAGTACTTGCACAGACACATTCAAGTGGCTAGGATTATCCATCAGCAACTTGCTCTTAAATATGGCCTTGTGGACTCTGAAGTACCGTACTACCAGTACCAGCCTCTTCCAGTTCTCGAAAGTGGTCATATCACGCTCTACTGGGATCGATCTATTATCACGGATAGGACTATTGTAGCCAATAAACCTGATATCGTGATAATAGATCAATCGATGCGTCGTGTAATGCTAGTTGATGTCACCATTCCGCATGATGAGAACCTTGTGAAGGCCGAAAAAGAAAAATTATCAAAATATTTGGACCTGGCCCATTATTCCGATAGTTGTTTCAGTCAACGGCCTTATAGCGAAGAGCTTCGATAAACACCTTGAGAAGCTCTCGCTAGGCAGTTGGGTGAAGGGCCTGATGCAGAAGGCAGTAATGTTGGACACGGCGCGCATTGTGAGGAGGTTCCTCTCTTTGGAGCCCTGACCACCGGTAGCTTGGGTCGTAGACCTTGCTGTCGGTGGAGCACATTTTTTTTTATACAATATGTATAAGAATATTTGTATTTTGTATTTTTATATATATTTTATAAGAAATTATACTTAATAAATATATACATAATACTAATAATAATATCAGCCTTTACGGCTCACTGCTGGGCACAGGCCTTCTCTCACAAATCGAGGTGAGAGAGATTAGGTCATACTCTACCACACGGACCAAGTGCGGATTGGTGGAGGCAAGTTTTATGGCCACCTGCTGTTGGAACTTATCAAGCCGCCTTTTAGGCTTCCAACTCGGCTTAACAACTACCACATTAAGTGGTAACCGGGAACAACGGCTTAACGTGCCTTCCGAAGCACGGAGACGCTCGAATATGAAAATGCCACAAACGGTCACCCATCTCAGGCCGACCGCGTCGAACGCTGCTTAACCTTGGTGATCGGTAAGAACACCGCGGTCGCACAGCGCTACGAGCACCTCTTTAGATAGATTTAACTAAGTCTAAATATTAAAAATCTATCTTAGTCTTTAATCAAATAATCTAAAAAGTCACTATATAGTTGAAAGTCATGTCTAATCTTAGTTTGCTCGCATGATAAGTGCTATTGAGGTGACGACAGTTTTGGAGGTCGATAATCGATCAATATGAAATTAGGTCTTTCTATGTATTTTCATTAGCTTTAGTGTAAGTATATGAGCCTAGTTTCACCTCTAGCTTCCCTACTTTAATAAGAATTAATAACCACTGAATGGGCATTTCTCTTATAGGTGGGTATTATTATGATTGTTCAAATAAAAATTTTATGGTTCAATTTCGTTTATGCTATATTATCATTAAGTTGCTTTTTCCTTCATTACTGCAGGCAGCAAGCCACAATGAGTTTATGTAGATAATACCTTTGAGGTTAACTATAATACGTAATTATTTCGAATTTATCATTGAAACTTCCACAAAGCGCCAATGTAAGGTATAATAAAAATAATAATTTATTTGAATGTAATGGCTATGGTCATTATTAAAAAAGGACAACGTTTTTTTTCAAATTAATGAATGTACTTGACTCCCAATCCAAGCATAACACTGCAAGACGTGAAGCCACCACAAGCTCATTCTGCGTAGATAAGCTACCGGGCAAAAACAATAACATACAGACGGCAAGGACCTCATTCCTTTCCGTGCCTATAGATGCTGAAAAGCACTTGAAACGCCAGGTACAAAATAAAAATAAAGTCTATACATCCGACAGTAGTAACATCAGTAGTAACATTTCAGATACAAAGTTAGGTACAACCTAGGTATTTTTATGTTTTTTCTTTAAGATTTATACTTAAAATTAGATCAAAAACATATGTCAAGTCAACCATATGGCACTCAGTTTTCCATTGCGACGTTCCCGGCGTACCGGGTTGCGTGTATTGAGTCGGAACACCGTGTTTACCAGCAAACAGATCGCGCTCGAGTCGAGCACAATACACGTTTTGAGATCTGCCTGACACACCACCTTTGTCAACACATCGGTATTCGGTGAAAGGATTTCTGTATGAGTACACTGAAATTTGCTCGCATTCTTTGTAAGTCGATGGACAAACTGGTCTTTGAGTTATTTGACATAACTGTGGTATTGTGTTTGCCTGAAGCTAACAAAAATGGATGGTGATAAACGGTTTTTGGCGGGAAGTAGAGAGGTTATTGTAGAGGGTATATTGGGGAGGCCTATGTTCAGCAGTGAACAAGTATAGGCTGAGATGATGATGATGAGAGAGGTTATGTTGTTAATTTTGGTTTAATTCCCAAAATATTTGTGTTGTTTTGAATAATATGTAATGTTAATGGAATATTAACCTTTACGTATTTGTAAGTTAATGGTGGTGGTGGTAAGCGAAATAATGCAACATTTTTATTTTCCTTCAAGACGCCAGTCCCATATGGGATAAGAAGAATGAAAGTTGAGTGCATGCCGTGGAAATGCGCCTTTAAGAATATATGGGGAGTTACTCTTTTGACCTCATAGTGAAGTAAGCGTGACGCAATTTGTAATGGTCTTAGGTAAGATATTTAGAGTAATGCCACAAACTCCAGGTTCCCCTTTGGCCGCCTACGAAACCGTACAAAGCTTGCTAAGTTTCGTACAAAGGCTGTTTCATTTTTATTTTTACGTAACCAAAAGTTTCTAATGGCGTATTCATGATTTTTCAAAATGTTCTCAAAATATTTTGAAATATCTACATGACGCATGACGTGAACTGTGAAGTAACTGCGTGTTACCCAACCCGCAGAATTTGCCCGACTCAACCACAATACACTTGCAACGGAATATATCGACAACACCTTCGTCAATCCATTGTGTTTCAACATTTGAACTGGCCACAAATTTGAAGTCCATTAGATTCATACCGTTTTATATATTTTGCATATTAACTACAACCAATTTAGACTCTTTGATGAAGTAGTGAGGTTGATTATTTGCTTAGATTATTTGTATCATATATATAATTGTCAGGTTATATTGATTTTCTTTTCTTAGTCATCACCTCCCCCATTATGACTCAGTACCTACCTTCCTCAATGAATCGCATTATTCATGTCCAAGGACCGTGACCCCACGTTCCAGAAGTTTGTCGCTTATGATGTTTCCCTTACCATCGGTTATATCCAGAGCGTTATAGACTATCAAAGTAAATACTTAATACTTAGTAAAATGATAAATTTATCATCATTATCAGCTGAAAGACGTGCCCCACAAAGACTTCCTCAAAGATTGCCTCGACAGCGACGACTGGATTTTTATAATAACAATAATAATAAGTTATGTATTTTAGGCAACTGAAGTTTCACAAAAATAATTTTGTGCAACATACAGGCCCATAGAATATATGCCTTACAGATTAACATACATATAATATATAAAACTTATAAACTAAGACAAATGTGTTGACGGCATCATTCTGCGCTGTGCAGGGGCGTCTCGTAATCTTCCACGAAATCTGAAGGTACCGGTCCTGAAAAAGTCTCTTCGCTCATGAAGGTCTCCAGCTTGACGGTGGGAACTCGCACAACAAACGAATCGAATGCCGTAATGTTTTGCGAGTTCAGCTTCTCGACCCTCAGAGTGTAGAAGGTCTTCTTACGGGCGTACTCCGCAACGTACAGGCGTACGTGCAGCAGTTTTGTGTATTTTATGGTATGCATCCCGTTTTTACCTGTGACCGTCGCCAGGTCTTCGCTTGGTCATGATAAGTTCATATGCTGTAGATAGCATATGACCTTATCATGACCGAGCGAAGACCTGGCGACGGTGATAAGTTCATATGCTGTCTACAGCATATGAACTTATCATGACCAAGCGAAGACCTGGCGACGGACACAGGTAAAAACTGGATAACTAGTATAAAATGTCAATTACCCTAAACTAAACGGTTAACAGAGCACAAAAGCAAATACTAAAACGGACGGTGATAAGCCTAAAAGATGCTCCTTACTTATGTGGTATAACACGACGGGATAAGAAAAACATTTGGTATCTATTTATACGCTCGCACTTCCTATTCATATTATCTTGCCGGCTTTATAGGCTGGGCTCCAGTAATGGTGTTTACCCAAAGAGGGTTGGGATAGCACCCCACCCCACCCCACTTGGGACAGCAATTTTTTTTATTTATTTATGTGTAAAGTATCTTCATTATTGGGCGTTTTTGTTGACTCTTGTCCACAAAGTTCATTGTGGCCCGTTTATTTGATATTCTTGTAATAAAACACCTATCCGGTTTATTTATTCTTCCTTTCATTGATTTTATATTCAATTAGAATTTTTAAGTATGAGTTTTTATTGAACTGTTTCCTTCCATTTGTTTTTGGAATAATCAAACGAATGATACCGTAAAATGTTATTTGAAGAAATCAAGACATAAATACACGTCGGAGAAAATTACGTCTAGGTATATACTCATTTAGCGGGGATAGTAGAAGTGTATTATTCGCCACTACACCAACAGGGACAACAGTCTTTATAGTAGGTACAATGAAGTCAACTTTATAGTCTCTTTTTGCAGCAAATGATAAAAAAGACACAGTCTACATAATATATATGAAAGTTTATTGTCACACTTGTAATTTTAGATAGTACTATTCCTAACATGGGTTATATTAGGAATTCTATGATATAATTATATTATGTTTTAAAAAAATTATACGGGGCTCTATGAAAACAAGGGCACTATTTCTACGGGTGAAGGAAGAAGATAGACGGATCCGCGTTAACGGAACTGTTCCAGAAGGAGCGTAATATTTTTTCAAATTGTTCAAGCAATTTTTTTTGAATAATTATGAAAACAATGTACGAATGTACTGAAATACGTCAGCACGGTCTACTCGCACTGTCGCGCTAGTCTTCTACTCAGCTATAAACTATTGTGATAACAGCGTGACATGATGTTTTCATCATCATCATTACTAGCTGAAAGGATAAAAGCCTTCCCTAAACATCGGTTCACTAAGCTTTTGGTCTGCCTTGTGGCCTGACCACTCCAGATTGCCAAAACAAGTGGCAAACGTTTTGTTTCTCTTCTCTCGTCGCAATCAATAGCGCATTATCCTGACGACGTGACTTTATGTTACAAAATGTCATTTCCCATAAATTTTTTCGTTCGTTTTGTATTTGCTATTTCTAGTTAATACCTGTAGAAAGTCCACTTGGCTCCCATAGGTAGTTCGGTACATAATCACGATTCAAAAACCTTTCCTTCGTGGATAAGGTTACTATGACAATTTTGAACTATACTCCGTTTATAAATTGTTTTAACCTAAACCATTATCCTATATTTCCTTATTAGAGGAGAAAGTTACGGTGTTTACGGACAGACCTATCTTAAGTAAATTGACTTCATTATCTAAGGTAAAGGCACTGTATCGGTATCTTGGAGTCAATATCCGCCGGTATTCTTATATAGGTAATAACCTACGTAGCGCAAGCTAATAAGTCTGTATAAAGGAATCATCTTTACACTACTAATATTATAAATGTAAAAGTTTGGATGTTTATTAAACACGCAAAAACGGCTGAACGAATTGGATGAAATTTGGCACACAGATAGCTGATTAACATTTTGAATAACACATAGAATATTTTTTATCCTGTGTGCCGCGGACGAAGTCACGGGCAGAAACTAGTTTGGTAACTATATTTATAGTCATCGATAAAGAAAGTAGTTGTAGCGATCTTTAGGGGACGCGTTTCCTAGTAGTGTAGTGGATGTCTTTTGGTTAAAGAAGGAAAAAAATAAGGTTGATTTTGCATTATTATTAAGCGGATCCTAATTTCATGGATATCAATGACGGTCATGGATCGGTTTATTGGAGCTAAGTGCTGTTGAAGATCACGAGTGCTTGGGTTAAATTCCTAAGTCAAAGTGTAAATTTTGGACAAAAGCTAACGTATTTAGGTGTCATTTAAATCAAGTAAGAGTTACAAAACTTCTGCTAGAAACTTCGTAACTGAAACAAAAAAACAAACGCCTTTCCGCTTTCATTCCCCAAGCGGGTGTGGTATGTCAATGCACTTGATAAAGAGGTGTACTATGAACATCCACTTTTCGCTTTCGATATTAGATCCCACTTTGAAGAGAGGGCAAGCTTATTAGCAGTATACCGGGCACATTTCTGGGCTTCAGACTTATACTTGGAATCAGTAGATACAAAATACACTTTGTCCGACCTAGAAATTAATCCCAGGACATCATAATCACTATCCGTATTAACCGCCACAAGACAAGGAGTTAGTATTATATGCATTTATGTTAATAGGTATGCGTGGGCTAAGGAATCCTTTTTCCTAAGTAACAAGCAGCTCAGTCATCCCTTAACATCAAAAACGCTTTCAAATGGAAATACTTTGTGAAATTCCTTCGGACTACTTTGAGTGATTAAAGCGAGTTTAATGTTTGAAAATATAAACTTAACAGTCCAAGTAAAATAATTAACAATAGACTAAAGCACTTAATTATTATAAATGCTTTTGATAATGTTATAAAAAAGATATAAAATATTTTAGTAGGTAGATATTTTGTGATTATCTCATTGATCTTAAATATGCGATAATAATATTACTTCAACTTTTAAATATCCAGGATGGCCTAGATTTTGTTTAGCACACTCGGAATACTTTTTTATTTTTGTGTATTCTTTAATGGAAAATTTAAGCTATTGCATTAAATAGTTTTTACCCTTTATTTAAGAAAATGTTAGCTCTATAGGGCTTGAAATTCTGTATCCTGGGTGCATTTATTTTTGACAAACGATTTAGCGCAATGGGTAAGAGCTTAAGCCGCTCCGCCCGCTGTGTCTAAAACTCGCGGGTTCGATTCCCGCACGGGACAAACCGTTGTGTGACGCACTAATATTTGTTTTGGTCTGGATATTTGTGTATGTGAATTTTCATCTTTGTAAACGCACCCCCGACATAGGAAAACATTCTAGTATGGGGCTACGTTATTTGAAAAAAAAACGTGAACATGAAATTCAAATACACTTACCTAGACTGGTAATATACACTCGTGAGTCACACAAAGATTTGTTTCGTGCAGGGTTCTAACTCGCGACTCGATCCAGTGAGTGGAGCGATCGATGCTCTAACATGAGGGTCGGTTGTACGAGAAAGCATAACGTCATGTTTTTTTAATCATATTTATTTTTCTGGGGGGGTGTGTGTGTGAATGATCTACGCTCTTGGCCGCGGGGCCTTTACAGCTTCACCGGAAAAGAGGGCGAGCGTGCAACCACTACGCTTAAGCCAGAAGTGCAAGGGGGCAACTAGCTCAAGGGCGCCTCAAGGAGGAACGGCCTCGGCTTGGGTAGTCGCTATGGGGGAGGGCGTATACTAGGTGTCTCGCCGTAGTACTCTGCACCGGCCGGCAGGCAAGACATTCTTCGACCTCGCCGGCGAGGTCGGTGTCTGATCCTGTGTGCGGTATCTGTATCCGAAAGAAGAGATGTAAGAGGATCGGGAGCGCCTGTGAGAACATGCCATGGACGGCGGTAGCGGCTGATAGGAGGGGAAAAAAACATAATAATATTGCCCAAGTCTCGTCAGAAAAAAAGGGACCCATATTCAGTTAAATGCAGTGGTAAGGCAATATTATTACCCTAATTGAGTGCTGGTTTTCAATGAGGCCCCTAAGTGACGTGCAGACTTTGAGCCAGAATATTATAAAACAAAAAACAGTATGTAAGTAAAAAATGTTCATCTTTCTTTATATAATACATTTGTAGAGTGAAATGGATTTGACAAACGATTTAGCGCAACAACTTACTCAATAGTATTTTACTTACATTAATCTGCTCATGACAGTCCCGCTGTAAATGAAACCGTGATCAAGTTATGTAATTAAAATATTTTTCAATTCTTGATCGCTTTGAAGAATAAACAGCTCTTTGTACATCCATAAAATTCTGTTTTTATCTGACTTTTTGAACTCACAGCGATGATGCGTAAGAAAAAGCAGAAGCGCATTACCTTCTGCCGACAATATTTACCAGCAATAAATACTGAATATAAACGCTGACAAACACGGGCAAAATAAACGGGCAAACTTAGCACTTTCATACAAAGTTTTGTTATTTTTATTACACTTCAATTAAAGTTCAAATTTTGTCAATAAAATATTTTTTTAATTTTAGGACACTGTTCTTTTTCTGAATACATAAAGAGTCGTATGTAACAAACTATATATATCCAGGAAAGATAAAGCCATAATAAAATGGTATTACGTTCCGCTGACAATATGTTGGTACATATGTCGGCAATAAAGACTGAATATAAACACTGACCAAGCTAGAAGCTCGCAATATGCAAATATACGGGCGACGGTAGCACTCGCTTGTGCACTGTTATACAACGGTGCTGCACTTAGCTATTCAGTACATTTATTCGCTATGACCAAATAGGGCGCGTTACGATAACTTCGTGAAATTATCGTGAAATTGTATTCTGTATGCTACTAGATCAGAGCTGAGCAAAAATGAATTTTGAAAAAATTACATTACATACCAATTAAAACATTTCTGATTGTATCGCGGCTTATTTTTGATTCCTAAGTTCCCAACGTTTCAAGTGTTCTACAGCACCCTTGATCACGGGGAGGACTGAGGCGTTTGACGTCTAAAAGGGATCAATTGAACTGCAATTGAAATCTCAATTGGTTGATGCGAAAATTAAAATAATGATTGCAAAATGCCTAACACTGGACTGGAGCACCATTATGCAATCATTTCACAAAGATATCGTAACGCGTTGTTACGTGATTAAATTGGTGATACTGAATAAGGCCCAAGACGGTTTCCTCGACACAAATTTGATCAGGGTTATTGATAAGTTTGCTGTTTTACTTTGCAAAAGGTAGAATGTTCGGGAGTCTTAAATAATGCAACTGTTTGGTGTTTAAACGAGCTTTTAATGAAACAATGCTAATTTAATGCTAACATGAAACAAATGCTCCCTGGTTTTGGTAGATTTAAATAATCTGATTGTCGGCTCGTGTACATGCTAAAAAAAAGTTATTATTTTATGAATGTTTTAAAAATGTTATTAATGAAGCAATATTCGTTTAGAAATGCTAAATTAGTTATTTATATCCTCACGCCAAGTCATTAACTGTGTAGGTGCTACAATGTTTCAACATATTAGCTCATAGACGCTCGCAGATAACATATAGTCAGCTGACTTGGCAATCAGATAAGGTCATGGTAAGATGGTTTAGGTCTTCTCAAGCACCTACCGCCATCCGTTTCCGCATCTGTTTCGTTATTGTGTCATTGTCTCAGATTTTTATGTGGCTTTTGTATCACATTAATACATATATATATATATATATATATATTTTATGCGACGGGCCGAAAGTATAAACAAATTATTTGTATAACAAAGAAAATAAATGTTTTTAAACCTTGCCTAATATTCAAGTGACAGAAACTTGGTTACAGTTCTCCTTCGTTATAGTGAAATGTGCCGTGTGGTGCCGGCAGAGCAGAATAGCGCCACCCCGTATCTTCCCGTGGGTATCGTAGAAGGCGATTAAGGGAGTGTGAGAAAATACTGACTCCTTGTATCTTTCTCACCGTGATACTGCTCCGTCTGTCTGAGTCCTTCTCCGGTCGTAACGGTCTCCGTTCCACTGGGCCCAGAAGGATAAGGATGAGTATGTGCACCTGTGTCTCACGCGTATACTTGTGCACCTTAATATTTCCTGCGCATCTGACCGCTTCCGTTACTGGACTCCGAGTACGCAAAAGTCCTGTGGCGATGGGTAGAAGTAGAGAGGTCTAGCCTGATGCAAACTAGGCTTTGTCTGATATCTGCACGCAGGCGGTCCCGGGGGCGTGAGAACACGCCGTGGTCGTTTCCGAGCTGCACATTTGGGACGACAGCACGGGCTCGGCAGCACTTGGGATGTCAAAGCAGCCCTGTTTAGGGAGGCACTGCTTTCCCCGCTCAGCTGGGGAGGGGGCTAGAAAAGGTGCCCTAAAAAATGCTCGTCCCGACATGGCAGATGGTAGTAACCGCGGCTATCATCGCATCATTTAAATCGTGGTCGACGCCGCAAAGGAAATTTAAAAAGAACACCTGTTATGACATTCGGCGCGTGGAACGTGAGAACGCTTCTTGATCGAGATGTCAACGCCTGCCCCGAACGTAAGACCGCCATAGTAGCTCGGGAACTTCATCGCTATAGCGTGGATGTGGCTGCTCGCAGCGAAACACATCTCCCCGATGAAGGAGAGCTGGTGGAAGCAGGTGGCGGCTACACTTTCTTCTGGAAAGGTACCGCTGCCTCCGAAACTCGACGATCAGGGGTAGGTTTTGCCATCAAGAATCACTTAGCAAAGCATTTAGAGGAGTACCCTGTACATATCTCAGACCGCGTAACCACACTGCGCCTTCACCTGGACAAAGACAACTACCTTAATGTCATCAGTGTCTATGCCCCAACGTTAGACAAGTCTGATGACATCAAGGAAAAGTTCTATGAGGAAGTGACACATTGCCTCGATAGCTTCAACGCCAGGGAGCAGGTTTTATTGCTGGGCGATTTCAATGCCAGGGTTGGACGGGACTATGAGGCTTGGCCTGGAGTTCTGGGTAGACATGGAGTTGGCAACATGAACAGCAATGGTCAGTTGCTGCTCAGTCTTTGTGCTCAATACGGTCTGGCAATTACGAACACTATGTTTAGACTTGCCGCCAAGTACAAGACAACATGGATGCACCCAAGATCTAAGCATTGGCATTTGATTGACTATGCTATCGTGAGACAAAAAGATTTCAGCCAAGTACAGGTCACCCGCGTGATGCGTGGTGCGCACTGCTGGTCTGACCACCGACTTATTGTCACTAAGCTACGAATCCGCCTCCGTCGCCCGCGTAGATCTCTTATAAAAAAGCTTGCTTCTTTGAACTTGGATAAGCTAGAAGATATCGCGGTCAGGGAGAAATACGCTGAAGCCCTGTCTGAAAAGCTGATGCCAGCTAATGAGGTAGGTGATGTTGATGCTGCCTGGGGAACTATGTCATCTCATATCATGGATACCGCTTCAACTGTATTGGGTAAAAAAATCCGTCGCAACGAAGACTGGTTTGATGGAAATGATGAAACCCTGCGGGCAGCATTCGACAAACACCGAGATCTCCTGCGACAGCACAAAAGGCAGAGAGGAAGCGTTGCGGTTGTTAAAGCTAGTGACCTCGAATTGCGCAAGCTGTCTCGACATATGAAAGACAAGTGGTGGCAGGACAAAGCTAGTCACATGCAATGGCTCATTGACACAAACCAGCTGGGTGAGTTCTACAGTGAGGTACGTAAGCTGATTGGTTCATCCTACCAAGCTCGGGTGCCTTTAAGGTCTCTAGACGGTAGTCACATGTTGACAAGCAAGGAGGATATACTAAACCCCTGGGCGGAGCACTTCAACATTCTGCTAAATGTGGATCGATCAGCTGATCTGCAAAGTATCGGTTTAATGCCTCAGCTCCCTATCGCCTTTGAGCTGGACGAGACTCTATTGCGTGACGAGGTTGTTACTGCCATCAGACAGCAACAAAACAAACGGGCGGCTGGCATTGACCTTATACCGGGAGAGCTGATAAGATACGGCGGAGAGGAGTTGCACACGTTAGTGTGGGAACTATTTGTTCGCATGTGGGAGGAGGAGCGCGTTCCGGATACCTTTAAAGTATCGCGCATAAGTGCTCTTTACAAGCACAAGGGTGACCGATCTGACTGCAACTCCTACCGCGGTATTTCGCTCCTTTCAGCCCCCGGAAAGGTCTTTGCTAGAGTTCTCTTAAACCGCCTAAAGAACTTGTCTGAAAAGATTCTGCCTGAAACCCAGTTTGGCTTCCGACCGGACCGAGGCACATGCGAAGCTATATTCTCTGTGCGTCAACTGCAAGAAAAGAGCAGGGAACAGGGCTGTCAGCTGTACCTTTGCTTTGTTGACCTGGAGAAGGCTTTCGATAGCGTGCCTCGGGAAGCTCTATGGTTGGTGCTAGGTAAGCTCGGGTGCACGGAAAAGTTTGTGAGACTTCTTAGACTCCTGCATGACGACATGCAATGCTGCGTTGCCGTAGACGGTGAACAGACAGACTTCTTCCCCGTTACCTGTGGGGTGAAGCAAGGATGTGTCTTAGCGCCTACTCTGTTCGCCTTATACTTTGCGGTGGTAGTTAGAGAGGTCTTACACACTGTTTCTCAGGGAGTCCGCATCCGTTTCCGCACAGACGGCAGCCTTTTCAACTTGGCTAGACTTAAGGCTCGCACTAAAGTCTCTTACGCACTGATCACTGAGATCATGTATGCTGATGACTTGTGCTTCCTATCAGAATCCCTAGACGGCCTGCAACAGCTGATGTCCGCATTCCACCAAGCCTGCCGTAAGTTTGGCTTAAAGATCAGTGTCAATAAGACGGAGGTGATGTCCCTGGACATGCACGGTCACGAGACACTGACCATAAAACTTGGTGAGGATGTGCTAAAGCAGGTGGATAGATTTCGCTATCTGGGGAACACTGTAACATCCAAGTGTGACCTTGATGCTGAGATCAATAGCAGGGTGGGTACCGCAGCTGCGGCATTCGGCAAGCTATGTACCAAGGTCTTCTGCTCGCATAACCTTAAGTTGCCCACTAAGATATCGGTGTATATGGCAATCGTGCTGCCAAACCTCCTATACTCCTCTGAGACGTGGTGTGTATACCGCCACCACATTCGCACTCTGGATCGCTTCCACCTTAAATGCCTCCGTACCATCATGAGGATCAGATGGTCCGATAGAGTGCGAAATACCGAAGTTCTGCGACGAGCCAATGTTGGTGGCATTGAGGCCTATTTAATGAGTCGACAGCTTCGGTGGTGCGGTCACGTATCTCGTATGGCGGAGGAAAGAGTGGCGAAGCGCATCTTCTACTCTGAACTGGAGAAGGGCTAGCGGAATCATGGCGGTCCCCTCCTCCGGTACAAGGATGTCCAAAAGCGACATATGAAGAGATGCAACATAGAGCCCTCTCGTTGGGAACGTTTGGCAGCACAGCGGCCAGAATGGCGCAGGATGGTGAACAGCCAAGTACACGAGTTCGAGGCTCAGCGTAAAGCTGACCTTGACGCCAAACGCAATCAGTTAAAGGCCCGCCCACCTGCTGCCATATCATACAACTATGAGAACGGCGTACTTACGTGCCCTCAATGTGCACGGAGTTTCGCCGCGAAGATAGGCTACATAAGCCATCTTCGAGCGCATCAGCGGCATTACTCTGACTAGGGGTCTTTAAAGTGGTCGCCATGGCCCAAATCGGTCGGATCAATCATCAGTGAAATTTTTTTAATTTTTCTTTTTTCCTCTTAAATTTCCCACGGAACGGTATAGGCGCAGGGCTTTTAGAATTTCAATTTAACTCGTAATAAGTTGAGGAAGTTGTCGAAATTACCTAGGGGGTGAATTTGCGAATATTCGGGGAGAACACGATACAATCACTCGTGCCGACTGGCCAAAATGAATGGATACAAAGCAAGGACATTTCCACGTTTATTTTAAATCAAAAATAAACTTAGACAAAAAGTATAGCTGATTACCTGTTTTTTTTAGTTAACCTATATTGTGTATGTGTCGTGCGGGCAAAGGTCTCATCCTTGACCTATCTTTTTGAAATGCATTCAAATCATCACGCCAACGTTTCCTAGGCCTGCCCTAATGTAGATTCCCATCTGCAGGTACCCATTGTCTGACGATTCTATCCCAACATTCATGATGCAGTGGTTAATGTCAATTCCTTAGATAACGAGTACCTGCTAAAGAATGGAATTCGCTCCCACCATCTGTGATAAATAGGCTCAAACTCGAGGCAGCAAGCCACGCCTTCGTCGCTATCATCACTTTTCATCAGTCAATAAAAAAGAAACCCACCTATTTGTAGAAATGTTCATATTTATTACAAAAATGTCTTCAAATACACGGTGGTACCCTTTGGATCAGATCAGCTAACTCGTACAGCAGTAATCTTAGAAGTATAAGTGAAAATCGCTAGCGCAAGAATGTGAACCGCAGTAGTGCCTAGAGAAGTAGGCAAAGAAGACCACCACGGTGTAAAGTTTAAATACTTGCCTTGCTTATTGCTGTTTCCTTCCCGGAACATCGCTGTACGAGTGGACTGAATTTAAGCTAAGGTACGGTAAGAAACCATTTTAGAAGCACTCGAAGCGCTGTTCAACCGCGGTGTTCTTGGCGATTACTAAGGTTAAGCTATGTTGGGCTCCGCCGATTGGGGGTGGATGACCATGTGCAACATTGTCGTATCTAGCGTCTCCGTGCGTTATAAGGCACGCTAAGTCGTTGGTCCCATCACTTCCAACAGCAGGTGGACTGTATATTCACTGCTTTATTGTAAGAAACGATAAAAGAAGTACCATAACCATTTTCAATGGCTTACACTTGAATGTGAAGAAAACCAAGATTATGGTATTTGAAAGGGAAGAAACCAGAACGAATGTAAGGATTGTGGTTGGTAACGATGTGCTGGAGCAAGTGAATGAGTTTGTATATCTTGGATGCGCCTTCAGTAAGGATGGGAAATACACCGCTGACATAGAGAGAAGAGTGAGTGCAGGGAACAGAGTGAATGGTGCGATGGGAAAGCTACTCGGGAGCCGGCACTTAAGCCATAAGGCGCAGCTGGCCATACATAACGGAGTTCTTGTCCCAACGCTGTTATATGGTAGCGAGAGCTGGGTGTGTAAGAAGGAGAATGAAAGTAGGATAAATGCGGTAGAAATGCGAGCTCTGCGGAAGACGTGCAGAGTGAAGCTGACTGACCGCATTAGCAACAGCATAGTAAGACAGCGAGTAGGTATGAAAGATAGTATCGCTATGAAAAATGGTATCGGTGTAAAGATAAGAAAGGGCATGCTCCGTTGGTTCGGGCATATAGAAAGATTACCAGAGGAAAGAATGACAAAACAGATATACAATGTGAAAGTGGAAGGATGCAGGTACCGGGGAAGACCTAGACTATCTTACCACGACCAAATAAACCGAGTCTTATCTGATGGAAAAGTCAAGAGTCTCCGTAACCGGCGAGCGTGTATGAGACGAACTATGAGAGTCGAGGAAGCCAGAGAGGTATGTAAGGAAAGAACCTGTTGGAACTCTGTACTCTCTGCCTACCCCGCAAGGGATCTGGCGTGAGGTTATAGATAGATAGAGATAGACATAACCATTTTAACTTCAATGAGGGTTCTTGAGCGCATCATCACAGTTAAGGGTCTTTTGTGTAAGCTGATTGAAATTATTTTGTTGAAATATTTGCATTCTAAATGGTCACCCCTCCGTTAAGTTAAGCCTATCTTACTTTCGACGTCATTGTACCAAAAGCGAATAACGAAAATAGCGAACAAATGGTACAAATAAAGAAAGATTGAATACAAGGAAAATATTTCAGCTCTATTGGTTATTAGAAATAATTTCTTTCGGAGTTTGTCAAATCTTTGCTTGAATGTAATATTCGGACAACTCAAAAAGGATCAAGGAACTCAAAAGGATTTAATTAACTTTTAATAACTTTGATTTCTTCTATACAAGTTTTTATTTAACTTGCGATGTTTGTATGCCTGTCTGTCTGTCTGTCCTTCCGGTTCAAATCTTGTGATCTATTTTTCAAGCGCTTGCGGGTATCTGACAGAGCTGAAATTTGGCATACTCGTACATATGTAAAGCCGGTGACAATGTAAAAATATGGTACAATGGAGATGATCTAATAATAAAGTCGGAAGCTGGCCATAGAAACATGTGAATTATAAAATGTTACTAGAACCACTCCACTACTCAATTTAACCCACCGTATTTGGGCTCGTTGAATTTGTTTTGACGAGTGCTTCAGACGCGGATGGCGTCCAAAGTCTGATGATGGAGAGGGAAGGAAGCCATAGGAACTCCTCAACTTGTTCTGTTTTATCTATAAAAGCTTGTTTTTAAAATAAAACTAGAAGTTGTGTTACTGTCATTTTCGGCCAAAGAAATATTTTAGGCGGTGCAGTTGGTGAACAAGAGATGAGATGAGAACAGTTGGAGAGGCAATAATAGAGTAGTAAAAATAAGAATTACGAAAGAGATTTATTATTTACTATTCTCTGCCGGCGACTTCGCCCGCGTTGACTTTAGACAGGAAAGATTTTTTCGTGATATAGAGTATCCTATATGTTAGTCCATAATAAACTACCTGTGTGCCAAATTTCATCCAAATCCGTTAAGCCGTTTTTGCGTGATTCAGTAACAAACATCCAAACATCTAAACATACCAATTTTCACGTTTATAATATTAGTAGGATGATTTTTTGTAATACTCAATTTCTTCGAGCATATTTTGATGATTATTCCATATGTGGAAGCTTGTAATTGCATTGTCATTCGAATTTATAAAAGTGGTAGTTAGCTATTATATCATTACGCCAGATCCCTTTCAGGATAGGCAGAGAGTACAGAGTTTAACAGGTTCTTTCTTTAAAGACCTCTCTGGCTTCCTCCACTTTTATAGTTCGTCTCATACATTACGGCTTCCTTCACTTTCATACATTTTATTAATTTAAAAAAAAATTATAACTAGAATTCAACTTGTTCCGTATGCGAATTACTCATTGAGTTATCGCAACGAGGCAGCAATGGCGTCCTGTTGGTTCCCAAGTTTCTCTATTTGGAATTTCCATTTAAATTCCATGAATTTACTTTGAGAACGTCCCTTTTCTATTATGGTTATTACTATTTTGTAGCGGAGACACTGAAGCTTGGTGCTATTGTGACGGTAATTTAAATTTTATAGTTTAAATTATTTTATTTTTTTAAAACGTAGCCCCACGCTAGGATTTAATCCTGTATCGTGGGTGCGTTTACAAACATGAAAATTCACATACACAAATACCCAGACCGGAACAAATAATTGTGGATCACACAAAGATTTGTCCCGTGCGGGAATCGAACCCGCGACTATTAGACACAGTAGGCGGAGCGGCTTAAGCTCTTAACCACTGCGCTAAATCGTCCGTCAAATCTGAAATAAAGAGACAAGTGAAAAATTTAATTACAAGGATGAGCTTAATTAAAAGCTTAGCACGAACAGACGTTACCGTAATGTGTCAAGAACGGGCTGTCGCGTTCATCTTTATTCAGTAGAAATATATGGTATGAAAAGGATAGCAATTAAACTCGATAGTGTAACGCGAACGTCAATTTGTTCCTGATACGCCCTCAGAACTAGGTTTCCTAACAGCTGATGTAAAGTTAATACGTTTCAGGTATTGTTATTACTAATTATTCATAAGAGAATTATTAGTTGTTGCGATGCGCCCCTAGAAGAAATGACGTCTGAACCTGAAGACTTTCTACATTCTTTAACGCTAATAGGAAATGGAAAAATGTACAAGAATCACGTTTTACAAGAAAAAGTTACGTGGTCAAAACAAGGCGTTATCAATTGCGGCAAGAGAATAAAAATAAAATGTTTGCCACTTGTCTATACTCTTTGGTCAGTTGTTGAAGGAACTCCGAGGGGACGATGACTTGAATGGCTGCACAACGCCGTGAGCAACATGAGAGTAAAGAGGAAAAAATTCTACTTCTCCAAGACGTGCTCAATCGAGCGAGAATCGGGAGGCACCGGCGTGTTCCGTTTAGATATCCCGGGGCTCCTCCCATGTATAAGGAAGCCACTGCGGGAGTTTTTTAGTTTGGTAAAACTCCCACATACCTCAAATCTCTTTACAGAGTACTAAATATCTTCTGAAGATATATCGCATGCGAAAGGGAAAAAAGTGAAGGCCGATTATAAAAAGAGCGCCAATCATAAATTACAAATAATATATTGGGCGAACCCAAGATAATGGTTCATCGTAAGGAAAATAGTCACGCCAGAGTCTGCAGGGTTGGGAAAAGGTACAGAGTTATATACAGGTTCCTTCGTAACAGACATTTTTACCCTATTCGCTATGACCAATTAAATAGGTAGCAAGAACTTTACGTTCAATAATACGCTACCTAAGTAGAACAACTACTGCTTAAGAGAAGAAGTAACTGCCTTTTGCAGCTTTGGGCTGTATAAGAGCAATCTTTACACTAATATGCATGCAGCCTATACTATACTGTCTTGTACAGCTTTAGTACAGCTTAAAGCTGTAAAATAGCAGTTGTTCTCTCTCTTAACCAGCAGTTATCCTACGTGGGCAATGGCTAACAGAAAACATGTTACACGATCTTTTCACGTAATTGTCGTAACGTGCCACGTTTGGTTATATCGTCATAAGGACACTGGAACAGTTAATAAGAGTCTACCGGCGAGAAAAACTATGAACATGGAGAAAAATAATGTTGACTAATAAATAAGCTTACACAGACTAGTAGATAAATCTATACGTTTGATATATTGTTTGTTTAGCAAACCTCATAGACAATCATAAAACCTTTGATGATGTTACGCTTAGTAACCACCTCGTTACTAATCCATACAAGTAATGGGTAAGCTCGTAAACAGGCGTTTCCATGATGTGTTGTAATCATAATTTATATATTTTGTCACGCAACCCCGTAATCAACATACATTAGCCATAACTTTGATGGTGATGCCTAACAAGTGGTGGTAAATCACGAGAAAGTCCGTGAGTAAGTTCACCTAGTTTCGTGAGTTTGTACGTAAATGTACTCAATCGCGAAATAAATTTAATTTGGAAATAAATAAAAACACATTCAAAAACACCGTCACGCCTTTATTCCCCGAGCGGGGGTGGCAGAGGTGTACTAAGTACACCCACATTTCGCCGACGATGTTAGGTCCCATGTAATAGAGGGCGAGCCTATTGCCATATACCGGGCACAATTCCAGACTCCGGACTCGTACTGGGAAGTTTTCGTTAGAAAAACTACACTTGACCTCGTGATCACAAAGCGATGCGCTTTGCTACTAGACCAACGAGGCAGTTGAACAACACATTTGATTTCCGTTTTTGTCTAGTTACTTAAATTTGATCATATTTTGGGTGTATCACACTACCAATTTAGTTTTATTTTCTAGTAGCCAATATATCTATAACATATAAATTGAATTGAAATCAAAAGATATCAAAATTAGGCATTTTTTACTAAAATTCCAATTTCAAAATTCGATTGAGCACCCTTTACCGCTGAAGCTAGGCAACTGAAATTTTACAATGTTAGTACGACAGATACGTGTTGTGGCCAACCTGTAAAATAATAATAAAATATTTTCGGCCACCCTACTGTACATAATCTATATGTTTTGTCCCCGCTGTGGGATTATTTAAAGGTGTTTTTATTTGTTTTAACCTTGAATTTCTTGAATGGACAGATTGGATTTTATTTGTAAGTATGTTTATGCACATAGGAACTATAGCGCGATGTCTCAATAATAACTATGGACCCACAAACTAAAGATTATTGTAACACTTGTAACCTTTAACTGCAAATCAGTGAAAAGGTCCGTCGATCATGTCCGAAATATTTGTATGAAAGCTGACGTCATCGCCCTTCAAGACACTTGGCTGATGCCACACGACTTGAATTTCATAATTGAAATTGATAAGGAGTTTAGCTGTTATGCAAAGTCCTTAGTTGATACGTCTGTTGGAGTACTGCGTGAACGTCCGTATGGTGGTACCGCACTGATGTGGTGTACAAACTTGTTTACCAAGACGGAGATAGTACATTGTGAGAGTGATAGAATAGTGACCGTACGATTAACACAAAACGGTTGTTGCTTACTTGTGTTAAGTGTATATATGCCGACCGATTGTGATGAGAACTTACCCGAATTCATTCAATGTCTTGCAGAAATTAGTGCGGTAATAGAAAGTTCTGAGACTGAATGTGCTTTAGTATTGGGCAATTTTAACGCCCATCCAGGTACCCTTTTTGGAAAGGAACTGTTAAGTTATTGTAGTGATCAGTCATTACTTTGTTTAGATATGATATGACTGGTCGCGGATTCATACACATTTGTGAGCGAGGCGCACGGCACGTGTCGTTGGCACGACCACTGCATTGCAACTGTGGCTGCGGCTAGCTTGGTAACAGATCTATTCGTAAATAATGACTCATTCTGGTCTGACTACTTCCCTCTAGTCATTAAATGTAATTTTAACTTTATAAAGCCCAAAACAGTATTTAACGACAACAATAATGTAAGAAAAAATAAATATATATGGGGCTATAGGGAAAAAGAACAAATAAATATATATACTCAAATTTGTAATGAAAAATTCTATAATATTATCAATAATTTCAATGTTTATAACCTAAAATGTATGCATTCTGGGATTTTATGTAAAGATAAATATCATTTTAAGTTTAATGATGACATTTATAATGACATTGTTTGTGCATTGCAGACAGCTGCAGAGCGTAGTTCTGACACTAAAAATAAACATAAAGTCAAGAAAATAATAGGCTGGAATTTTCATGTCCACCCACCCAAGTGCCCACCTTAGGGCTAGAGAAAAGTTATTAATATGGACTCAATGTGGTAGGCCCTGCTCGGGGTATAACTACGAAAATATGGTGGCCTCGCGTAGGAAGTTTAAGGCGGTGCTGAAGTACGTTCAGAATAATCAGGAAAAGATAAAGATGGATATGCTGGCTCGACACCACAGTACATGGAACTTCAAAGATTTTTGGAAAGAAACAATAAAATTAAATAACAATAACTGTTTACCGACGAGCATAGATGGGGAGAAAAACAAGTGTAATATAGCTAATTTGTTTCGAAATCACTTTAATGTAGTCTCAAATAAGCAGGGTAATAGTATGGAAAATAAAACTAAAATGCAGGTATGTCATGACCCGAAGCTTCGCCAGTTTAATGTTACGGCTCAACAGATTGAATTTGTTTTAAGAAGTATGAAACGTGAGAAGTCTCCCGGTCATGACAGACTGAGCATAGAACATTTGATATATGCGAGGCAGCATATCTGTATGGTATTAGCGCGGTTTTTCAATCTATGCATGAGGCATTGCTATTTACGTAAGGCACTCACGCGAACTCTGGTTGTTACTATCATTAAAAATAAAACGGGAGATATTTCGAGCATGGCCAACTACCGACCCATTTCTCTAGAATTCACTTAATATATTTTCATATGAATTCACTTAATATCGACGATGGTCAGTTTGGTTTTCGCTCACAGGTATCAACAGACATGGTCATTTTTTCGCTGAAGCAAGTTGTTAGTTACTATAAGGAGCAAAACACTACTGTGTATGCGGTTTTTTTAGATCTAAGTCATGCCTTAGACACACTTAACCACGACTTACTGTGGGAAAAGCTTTATAGGTCTCAGGAAGTTAATATTTCGATTGGTGTTCCACAGGGCTCCATCTTAGGACCCTTTCTCTTTTTAGTATATATTAATGACCTGCCGAACTTTGTCCGTGATGTCTGTGACATTGTACTATTCGCAGATGATACCTCATTGATCTTCAAAGTTGACAGAGCTAAGCTTAATTTTGACGATGTGAATGGTGCTCTTTCACGGATATCAAATTGGTTCGAAATAAACAATCTATTGCTTAATTCACTCAAGACAAAGTGTATTAAATTTACTATGCCCAATGTTAAAGTTAATGCTACGAATATTCTTATTAATGGCACAAAGCTGGACCTCGTGAACTCCACTGTCTTTCTAGGCATTACCCTAGACTCCAAACTCCAATGGGGGGCCCATATCTCATCACTTGCGGGTAAACTTAGCTCCGCTGCTTATGCAGTGTGGAAAGTACGGCAACTTACGGATGTGGATACGGCACGTCTAGTTTATTTTAGTTACTTCCATAGCATTATGTCTTATGGTATCCTACTGTGGGGTAACGCTGCTGACGTGGAAAATGTATTCATACTGCAAAAAAGAGCTATCCGTGCCATTTATGATCTTGGACCTAGGGCTTCCCTCAGAGAACTTTTTAAAGAGATCAACATTCTCACGGTCGCTTCACAGTATATATACGACAACATAGTGTACATACGTAGGAATATCCATTTATTTAATAAAGTGAGTGACGTTCATAAATTAAATACTAGAAATAAACATAAACTGGTATTACCAATTGTTAGGCTTAAAAAAGTATTTACTTCCTTCGTTGGAGTCGGTATTCGCTGCTTCAATAAGATACCAAAGCCCATGTTAGAGTTGCCACTTGACAGATTTAAAAAGTATATTAAATCTTCACTAATGAGTAAAGGATATTATACACTAAATGATTTTTTAAATGATAAAAATGCCTTTACACAAATTAACTGAAATCTAGAAGAATTTAATGTTAAGTGCAGCGTGTCCTGCCTAGCGAGCGTTCATTGATTTTAAATATTATTCTCGAACGATGTTGACAGGGTCGTGGATTGGTCATGCTCACTAAAATGTCTTTGCTAGTGGCGGCTCTGTGGAGCGGGTCATTCTTTTCCCTCTAAAATGGTTGAGGAGAGTGATGGCTGCTTCTCAGGTCATACTCGTGAACGGGTGCTGCTGGTGGGGACTGGTCCGTCCCCTGCCCTTTGTCTGACTGAACGTGTACCATAATGCTGTTAAATTTTTGTCTCGTTCGGCATCACACTGGAGCTATGACCAGTTGTTTTGTACGCGCTCTTTACATATTTTATAGTAACACTTTCTCTTACTATTATTATTATGCTTTTTATTATATACCTCTACAACATCTCTATTTTGTAAATGAGAGGACTATGTAGACACTGACCAATATCATGAATCTAAGTACACTTATGATTAATCTATACTTAAGCACATCTATTTAGCTCGTTCTGCATTGTTCTCCCATACTCCATAAATGCAATGTATACAAAAAGAATTGTAAACCTCATTTTTTAAAAAAGAGTAACCGTGGAGTTTCTTGCCCTTCTTCTCCACAGGAATGACTTTCCGAACGGGTGGTAGAGTTTTAAGTAATAATAATTTTCTCTTTTTGACTATTCATAAGTGCCTTTTGGTCTACATGAATAAAAACTTTTGATTTTGATTTTGATATAACTCCGGCATCTCTGCTGAGGTTGTTGGTCTTCTTGCATACTGGTATCGCAATCAGACCAATAACGTCAGATGGGGTGATGAAGTGTCAGCTGGCTACCAGCTTTCCTGTGGTGTTAGGCAGGGTGGGCTTACCTCTCCTGATCTTTTGAACGTATATGTGAATGACTTAATTGTGGAGCTGAGCAGCACCCCGGTGGGGCTCAGGTTGGATGGCAGATATGTCAATAATCTGAGCTATGCCGATGATATGGTGCTGCTCAGCCCGCAGGCCTAAAAAAGCTTCTTGGTATCTGCGAAAGATATGCGAAAGCAATTCACGATTTAGTATACAACGTTAAAAAAACGGAAATGGTGATTTTTAAATCGGGAGACGGTCCGTAGTATGTCCCCCCAGTTTACCTTAATGAGCAGCCTGTCAAGGTGGTAGACAATTTTAGGTACCTCAGCCACATTGTTAACTCTAGCCTTGGGGATGACGCTGACGTTGAACGGCAACGTAGGGCTCTGTGCATAGTGGGTAATATGCTCGCAAGAAGGTTTTGCAAATTGTCGCCTGATGTGAGAATCTGTTTGTTTCGATCCTTCTGCCAAACGTTCTACACCTGACAACTTTTGAAAAATTGTACTAATAAAGCGCTCGGCACCATACGGGTGACCTACAACAACACTTATAGACACCTAATGGGGTTAAAGCGCTGTTCTAGTGCCTCCGGGATGTTCGCTGACTCGTGTAGCCGCAAAATAATTAGAAGTCTGGCAGACAGACTGCAGCTGACTGCAACGTATAGAAAATGGATTGAAATTGTGACGTGAAAGTGAGGAAAGAAAAGAAAAATCATTATTATTATTATTTATATTTTTATTATTTTCTTTTTTCTATGATTTCTCCCAATTTCCTTACTTTAAGTTTTTTTTTATATTATTTAATTTTTTTATACTAAATGAATATTTGTAAAACTATGGATCTCTGTGTCTGCAATAAAAATTTATTATTATTATGGTATATATTTATTACTTTTAGGTAACATTTAAGTAATACCTTTTGTTACAAATTTCGTCAATTCTTGGTCACCTCTAATAAACTCTGTTATGTTTTTGGCTAAAATATCGTACACGATAATTTGGCACAGTAAATTTTTTGTACCAAAAACTGTGTAACCTATCTATACCTGCCGCTTTCCAGTTTTTCATTCTTTTTGTAACTAATTCTATATCTTCCCGATTTAGATCTTTAAATTCGATATTTTTTATTCTGTTCTCTTCTTCTACAATCTACTCAGCATTTTCATTGTGATCATTCTGTTTTTCCATAATTCAGCCCAGTAGTTTTTGAGGTCATCCGCCTGTGGTACTCCCTTACTTCTATTACATTGGCCCTTATTATTAAGTGATCTATAGAAGGGTTTTTCGCTTATTAAAAACATTTTGTTATCCTCTTTTCTCTGTAAAGCTTTTAAGTACCTAGCTAACCGTTGTGATTTTAATGTTAATTTTTGTTTCAAGGTGTCTAAAAATTCCTCAGGCCTAATGTTATACTTTTCATGAATTGTAGTTACATTTACTCTCTTAAAAATTGTCTTCACTGCTGTGACTACTTTTCTGGACCTATTATTATTTATATACTGAGTTAGTCTTCCTATATCAGTTCTTAAATTTTTAATATCTTTCTCAAGCCTAATTTGCCAAGCAGGTTTTTGCGAAGTGCGGGCTGGCCTACCTTCCCTTTTAGAGTCATGTATTCGCATTTTATAACCTAAATTTATGCTTAAAACCATGGCACTGCAAAAAATAAGTGTATGTATAGAATTTAGATCTGAGTCTTGTGAAAAACTTGCTTAATATTTGTTTGTTGAAAATGTCAATATATCCATATAGTTTTATGTTTTCTTTCAGTGTCGGTAGTTTAGGGCGAGCTATAGGATCTGTGCCGGTGTATGGAATAAGAGCAGTTTCTACTTGATTCAGTAATTGTAATCTATTGCAATTAATTCATAATTTTCCATATTTTCAGTTTGCGTGATAGATGTAATGTTAGGTAAATTGCTGGTTTATGTTGATGCATGTGATGTTATTACTGGGGTGGAAGATTGAATGAATGATGTATGTGTATGTTGTGTTGATGTTATAGTGCTAGGTGATGAGGGTATGAAGGTGTTTACTATATTTGAAGTTTGAGAGGCTTCTTGAGAATATTGTTCAAGGACATTTGTCATTTAAGAGTGTATGTATTCTGTTTCTTCTCTCCTGATTTGTTCCGCTATTTTTTGTTTCATTTTATTAATTACATTATCGGATAATAATTTATTCCTAATAATGACCCTTATTTGATCCGCTATTATCTGAGCAGAAAGTTTTAAATCAGGATATTTTAATCTGAATTCGTCGTACAGTTGCCGTACATCGTCCTATCTGTTTCAAGTTTGGTGGTATAAAGATATGTACGCATGATAAACAGGTTCATATCGTCATTCCATTTCATGCGTAACACTGCGTCTCGAATTTATTTTTGTGACTTGAAATCGGTTTTTTATTTTATTTACTAGTAAATATATGAAAAAACAATAAACTTATGTATGGAAAGTCATTCCGCTTGCGGTATAGTGATTTTGTGACCTCAAATTGCGTTCTTACACCACGCATTTACCTATTTTGTGATTTTTTATTAATACGTGTTACTCGAGAGATGTCACGCAGGCCAATGAATGACAGAAGCTTGAAACTTGGCTGCGGGCTTATTCTTAGCCGACATACATTTACGCCGTTACTGCTAATCTAGTGTTATGTATTGGGAGCTCAAAATTGTAGAACTGCGAAAAAACTTAGAATTTGTTATGACATCCTTATGGAATTAACTTACAACTAGACTTAAGGCAACGCTATTTAGTGGTAACCGGGAACAACGCTTAACTTATCAATGTTATAGAATAAAACATAATTTAAAGGAATAAACGTCGACAAACTGCTTCACTTCAAAATACAGAAAAGCTCAATTCGAAGCTTAAAAGCGTCATCTGCGCTTAAGATGAATTCACTTATCCAGTTCAAAAATTTCTTAAGATTCTTAGTTGTTGAAGTTTCGGAAACTCCTTTAGATACCGTATTTCCTTCCTTTCTTTTAGTTTGTTTTATGTCGGTAGTTTCTTAATTGCGTGATTTTGTTCGTTTCGCGAAACAAGTGTAATAGAGGAAGTAATTTAAAGTTTAACTGTCGACACCAAATGGGGTAGAAAATAAAATATGTTCCCAAAGGAGGCGTTGACTATAAAACTATATTGAGTAACAGCCTGGAGTATTAGTTTCTTACGCATTTTGTCGTGAGAGACCTAAAATAATGATTGTCTCCAATGGCTTTTGAGCAAACCTAAACTTTGTGAGATAAACTTGAATGGAAAGTTATTGATCATGATTTTCTTAATTGTATTTACAATCGCTGTTCTATTTGCGTTCATGGTATTCTCATTTTCGAGTGTCCGTACTTCGGAAGGCGCGGTTAAGCGTTGTTCCCGGTTACCACTAAATAGCGTTGCCTTAAGTCTAGTTGTAAGTTAATTCCATAAGGATGTCATAACAAATTCTAAGTTTTTTCGCAGTTCTACAATTTTGAGCTCCCAATATAAAATATATAATAATAGTCTCGCCTGTTGGAACTCTGTACTCTCTGCCTATCCCGCAAGGGATCTGGCGTGAGGTTATAGATAGATAGATAGTCTCGCCTATATTCCTTAGATGGGGCATTTATATACTAGGGGTACATAAATCGCGACGAGGTTAAGTCACTATAATATAAATGCGAGCTTATGGCAATGACAGATAATTTTTCAAAAGAAAAACTCCAATAACACTTTTAATTCCAACTTAGAACATCAGGACCGCCAGCCGCATCAAACGAAGTTAGACGAACCGTTTCGCTATGCAATGTCATTGATGTACAAAAAAAATATTTTACATATATTATAATGCCTAGTTCTCTTCTATCAAAACACTCCGAAATGGAATTACATAAGTTTCTGAAACTTACATTTTATCGAGCTAGAAATCGCTTAGTTGTATTCTATTATCTTCTTTAAAGTGTATTTCTTGCAACATAAAATTTCAGTACGTACTTTTGAAGATTCTAACACTAAACCGAGTTCTAAAAGCACTTCATCATGGGTAAAACTCTTTGGTCAAGTTCGGAGTCGTTCGAAGTTTTAAGTGATTCTGTAGTGTGTGGTATCTGATCCAAATGGTGGGAGAGATTGCTACCGCAATCTGATCTTGGGATTGTTTTCAAGATATTTAGCTTGTATATGTGAGGACTAAGCATAAACCATTTGACATTATCATAACATTGTTAGGAAAGCGTGCTGTCACGTTCATAGTAATTTAGTACATTTTAAGTATGAAAAGGACGGTATATTAACTCGGTAGCCTCTTGCTTACGCCAATCTGTTCATACTAAGCCCAAGCACAAGTAGATTGAAGTTATCGTAACGCTATTGTTAGTTTATATGCCATCCTTTTCATACTGAATTTACAGTCATAAAAGGATATTTTGGCTCGCTGTCAAAATCGTAACTAGGTTAGTTACCAAGAACTAACGCTGTGATCAAGAGAAATGTCACCTTATGGCAATCGAAGTGTTGCCGTTTGCTAACCCACTTGTTCAAATATTTATTCCCTGAAAGTCGGAAAATTTGCCTAATTTCACACCAACGCTCCCCTGTCAATGTCATCCACAGGCGAAAATATCCTTATAGCACTATATATATATAGATAAGATATATATATATATATATATATATATATATATATATATATATATATATATATATATAGATATACATATATATATAGATATATATATGTTTAAGCCGCTCCACCAACTGTGTAATAGTCGCGGGTTCGATTCCCACACCGGAAATAGTATTTGTGTATGTGAATTTCCATGTTTTTAAACGCACCCACGACACAGGAAAAAATCCTGGTGTGGGGCTACGTTTTAAAAAATTAAAAAAAAAAATTAACGAACGAACTTAGTAATCACCACACTAAACTCTGATAAGTAATTGCTTCTTACTTAAGTACAGAGGACATGTAAATGTTTATGACTGTACGTCACATGTTCATGTGAAAATTTTCAGAAGATAAAATTGGCCGCTTTATCGCAAAGCTTCGACCTGTCGACATGCGGTAGCTCCCGAGGGAAACTCGGCTTCTGATAATAACACGTAAGCCCTTATGAACACGGCGATCTAATAAGGAATTTTAGTTTTATATGGAACGTTTTCAAATGCATTGCATAATTCTTTTATAAATATATAATAATGTTAATATTTTAACTTTTATAGGGAATCCGTCCTTGCTTTTACTTTTTTAATTTATTTTTAACTGGTTTTATTTACGTGGTTTCTTAAAAATAAATTTACACGGCGACTAGAGTAAGATTTAGGGCTCTCACTACCTCTCAACACACTACTCGAGTAAAGTCTGACTAATCGAATTAAAGTTCCGTGTAAGTCTATGTACGAATTTCACCACTACTTAGAAGCGCTGTGCGACGGATTAAACTAGCCAGTTTTAATTGCTGAGAAACGCTAACTAACCAGGACTTTCCTCAACGGCGGTGAAAGGTGCTCTCCGGTTTTTTTTTATATATATTAATTTATAATACATTAGAATTGTTTGAGTTAGTTTAAAAAATAAACTGAATAACATCATTAGTTACCACCTAGAACTCTCATATATGCCTAAATTACCAAAAAAAAAATACAAAACTAAACCTCATCTAGGTTTAGTTTGGTAATTTTTTTTAATCATCGTTACGTCACATCAAAGGTAATAATAACTCTCAAACAATTTTCGAGCAATCCGAACATGATTGGTTTAAAATAATGAGCCATAACATCCCCGGTTCCCGGATTTATAATCTGCTGAAAGAATCAATTTGCAGCGGTACGTTACTAATCTGTCATCACTAATTCAGAATACGCTGATAACTTGGCTTTTATTTAATTAAATCGCGTCTGCTAAATCGGGTGTACCCTTAATGAGCTAACGTTGCGAAGTCCTACATTAATGTCATTTATTAAGTTGATAGAGATGAAAATGAAATTTAGACTACATATTACATTTGTAGGTATCTCTGGCACCTATGGGTTAAGCTAGTCAAAAGTGTTAGAAGTAGATAATGATTTTAATTTAAAAATACCTTTAAAAAACACGCTTTCATGGCAAAAGCAGTACGAAGATATCTTGCTTAGTTGAGAAGTCCCTATTACTTCTTTCTAGCTCCATCATCAGACCCCTGACACCATCTTGTCGAGACAAATCTAACGAGGCGGGTTTATATTGAGTAATTGAGTGGTTCCATTGGCCACATTTCGGCCTTATTATTTTACCCTGAATACTGTTTGGTTATATAGAATTTGTCAATACCAATCAAACACATCACCAATCCATTGTTCACATGTTCCTATGGCAACCTTCCGACTCCATCAGCAGACCAGCTCCGTGGTATTATATTATTGCATTGTCACCGAACTTACATACGTATAAATTTCAGCTCAATCGGTACCCGCAACTGCTTGAAAAATGGCTCACAAGATTTGAACCGGAGGGACAGACAGACAGACATACGAACATTGCAAGTAAAAAACCTTGATTAAATTGTACCCCACCCTTGTATTCTTGGAGAACGGCGACGATTGTAAGGGTAGAAGAGATGTAGTTTGTACTGCCACATTTCGTGAAGGATGGTAATGTAAAGTACAATTCACCGTCAATGTTAGGTCCTCACGCTATTAGGGATAGTGACCATTGCCATTAGGTATACCGATCGCAATTCTGGACTCCGTAATGCTATTCAGATTTTTAGATGTAAAAACCTAACCAAATTTTTTTCGATCTACGATTGTAACGAAGGATTACGTGATCACCTGCCGTACCATGCGCCAATAGACAAAGAAGGCAATGAAAATGTAAGTAATATAATAAAATAATCTATTTATCTAGGATGTAGGTGTCGGGGAAGACCTAGACTATCTTACCATGACCAAATAGGCCGTGTCTGATCTGAAGACCAAGTCTAGAGTCTCCGTTACCGGCAAGCGTGTATGAGACGAACTATGAGAGGGGAGGAAGCCAGAGAGGCCTGTAAGGAAAGAGCATGTTGGAACTCTGTACTCTCTGCTTACCCCGCAAGGGATCTGGCGTGATGATATATTTATTTGTTCTATCTTTCTCTACATCATCAAGCCTGATCCCTTGCGGGGTAGACTGCTTGTACAGAGTTCCGACAGGTTCTTTATTTAGAGATCTCTCTGTCTTTCTCTACTCTTATAAATTTAATCCAATATTATTTTTTCCAAACTCAAAAATCTAAGGATATTACTTCACCCAATAGTAAAACTATAAAACAAAGCCATAAAAAATATTCTCCGAGTGTCTTTTAATAGACTGTGGCTATCGTAAACTGGAAAATTTCTTATACACAAGGAAATGTTTCTGTTTTCCAACTGAAGGCGGGTTTATGGTTCATCTACTTTGGACCATCGTAAAATCCTTTAGGAGTGGCTGTTTGAACGGCCGGAATGCCAACACATGGTTTCCCCGATAACTTGTTGTTGCACAGATGTTTGTGTGTACTTGTGATAACATTTGGAGTAGCTTTGTTCACTTTATGTTTTTCTTTTCAGGAAAGCAGAGATGGGCAAAATATAATTAGATTAATGATAACAATAAAATTTTATAATATTCAATCGTGATTGAAAATTAAAAGTTTAATCGTAATCGTTGAAGATTACAAAATGTAATTGTAATCGTTAATCATTAATACATCGCCGCGCCTATATTCCCCAAGCGGGGGTGGTTAGTCATCAATCTGATTACACTTTGCTCATCTCTGGGGAAAGTACTGAGGGCTTTACATGAGAACATTAACGTAAGCATGTGGCTTACACTGTAGAAGTGTACCGGTATCAGTTCGTTGTTTAGTTACGTTACGTAAACAGCATTATATAAAATTTTCTCAATATCCATGTCCATAAGGCTGTAAAGGTCTTGGTAAAGCAAAAGACATATGATAACAATAACAGATGGCGTTAGCTTAGCAATAAATTTATAGAACGATAGCAATTATGTATACAATTCTGAAACGCGCAACAAGATTTTTCACTATGCGTTCCGTGTTACACAATTTACCGACATATGTAATTCTAGAGTAGGGAGTACCTAAATTTATAAAAAAATATAAGCATGGAAAGGCAAATTTTATTAAAAATAAGTTCCAACTAATATTATAAACGTGCAAGTTTGTATGTTTAGATGTTTGAATGTTTGCTACCCAATCACGCAAAAACGGCTGAACAGATTTGGATGATACTTGGCACACACATAGTTTATTATCTAGATTACCACATAGGATACTTTTTGTCCCGGAAGTGTCTGGCTAAAGTCAACACGGAAGAAGTCGCGGGCAGAAACTAGTTAAATATAAAAAAGTACGTTAACTTGTAGCTGCCACATCGCTTTACTGAAAAAGTTATTTTATTACATACAAATACATGTCTAACTCCACAAACACACGTCTTTTTTACACACGCTGACTCCATTTAATACCGTCGGAGCATAAAAATTCGGCTTTCACGCGAAATACTTTTGCAATGTTTCGTAATAAGCCTTTTTCTGTCCTGTAATGGAGTATTATGGGTTTTGAAATAACGCAGTGGGATTTCGTTAGCAACTGTTATGGTATTTTTAAGTTGTGGGGAATGTGTGCTTGGAGTAGGGACTTTTTATATTTCAGTGTTCAAACTTAAGTTGGGTACTTTGTAATAAATCTAGCGAGATTTTGGACATAATTTGCTCTGTAATTCATGTCGAACATTTTCATTATTTTTTTAAACTGAACAATATCTAATAGTTTAGTTACACTTCTGTCTAACGTTTTATGTGGGGAAAATCCTGCAGTAAGTAGAGGAAGCCAGAGAGCTGTGCAAGGAAAGAACCTGTTGGAACTTTGTATTGTCTGCCTACCGCGGAAGAGATCTGGCGTGATAATATATATTTAGATAGATTGAAATCCTGTATAAGGATTTCGCAGGATGGTCGCTCGGAGGATGGTCTCGGGGCATATGGGCCTCCTGACTAAAACCCCTAAGGTGGCTATCGATACTTTAACGAGGTTTCGGGATCACGGCATTGAGATATGAAAGCAACAGAGAGTTAACGGAGATCCTATGTGCCGTGTTTTATAGAATCCGCTTTAGGAAAGGAGAACTAAACTCGCTGCGCACAATACATAAGTTAATGTTTAGGCGGCTTAATATACTTTAGCAATTCTAATTCTATATTACATGGTGTACATAGTACAACCACATTTCACCTTAATTAAACTAGAAGTTCTTGAATGTTACTGTAACAATACACCTTTCATAAAGGGCCAAAATAAGCAAATTCATATGTAAAGCAGTTACGTACCTACTAAAATTTAGTTCTATGACGTATATAATACTGTTTTTCCACTTTCATTACATTACATGTGTAGTTAAAGCGCACTAAATTTCATGTAACTTGCGTTTTCCCATTCCAACTTGGTAAATCAAACTCAGTGTAATAATAATCAATTTAAGTCTAGATATCGATCTTCACAAAGTTTAACCAAGAGACGCGGTGACGAACTGGGTACTATACAGACGAGCTAAAATCAGTAGCATGCATTGCAAATAGGCAATTAAGCATTGCCTCAGTGTATTATACTGAATACTTAAATAAATATGATGAATAAGTAGGTAAAAACAACTTCGACAAGGAAGTTAAGAGACGGATACAGCTGGGCTGGGCAGCATTTGGAAAACTCCGTCGAGTCTTCTTATCTTCTTCTTCTTCAGCCGAAAGACGTCCACTGCAGGACAAAGGCCTCCCCTAAAGACCGCCACAACGACTGGCTTTGTGCTGTACGCATCCATATATATCCATCTTCTTATCGCCCATACCCCAATGCCTAAAAACGAAAGTAATCAGTGCGTCCTACTTGTAATGACATACGGAGCTGAAACGTGGCCACTCACTGTGCGGCTTGTCCACCAGTTCAAGGTCGCTCAGCGAGCTATGGAAAGAGCTAAGCTTAGAGAATCTCTTAGGAATCGAATCCGGAACGAAGTTATTCGTCAGAGAACCAAGGTTACCGACATAGCTCAGCGAATTAGCAAGCTGAAGTGGCAGTGGGCAGGTCACATATGCCGCAGAACCGATGGCCATTGGGGCAGACTGGTTCTTGAGTGGAGACCGCGTGTCGGCAAACGTAGTGTAGGGCGCCCTGTAGCTAGGTGGGGCGACGATATTCGTAAGGCAGCGGGCAGGGATTGGAGAAGGAGAGCTGAAGATCGAGCTCAGTGGCGTGCTATGAGAGGCCTACGTCCAGCGTGGACTGACATGGGCTGATGATGAATAATATTATTTTATTGATGTAGTAATAATTGAATCTATCGATTTCTATATCTATTATCATGTCACATCCCTTACTTGGTAGGCAGAGTAAAAAGTTCTAACGAGTTCTTTCCTTACATACCTCTCTGGCTTCCTCCACTCTCATAGTTCGTCTCATACACGCTCGCCGTTTACGGAGACTCTTGACTTACCCTTTAGAAGACACGGTTTATTTGGTCATGGTAATATCTACACAAAAGCCCTTTTCCAAAATAATATATCACACTGTATGAAAGTCGCTCGTCTGCACAAAGTCTCAAGTTTATATTAGCGTGTTAGCGAAGTGAGCATACGAACTTTGTTTCCTATTATCTATTCCACGCTGTAGTTCAGAACCCAATCAATGTTTACACCCTTTTGCTTGGCGCTCGCTACCATCGCTGATTTTTGGTGTTGGCATATTTTATTAAGGAGGCTTTCATATTGAATATGGACTTAATGCATTTTCTTTATGTTTTAGAAATAAGATTAAGATTTTAATGCTATTGCCACCTTTTCTAGAGAAACCGATGGATTTAATATGTATAGAAAACATATGCCATTTTGAAGAAAAAAATAACCAAAACGAGAAAGAACATACGTGCTTTTTATTTTACCTTCCACCTGCATCACGAGTGGAAGAGCAGACAGAGCAGACTATTCACTTACCAGGTTACACAGTGCTGTTACAGTTTTCTATTTGCAATGTTCTTTAGTTAAAATTCAATAAGATCTCTCTTACTGAAATTTTATTTAGGGTACATCTACGAGTAGTAAATGTCGTTTTAGTTTTCTTAGTATAAATATTATATAAAAAAATCCGGCTGATATATGTTTTCTATACGAAAATCTCGTTCAAAGTTTCTAGTTACTCACTTCTTAACTGCTACATACATAGCTTCGCAAGATTATATAAGTCAAACGCGACTATATCTAGGGCTAAGAGCAATATATGTGAGCACTTTATCACACTAATTTAAGACAAGTCTTACCTATACCTGCCCTATAAAGTCCTGCGTCTTTAAATACAGATGTAACTATGACAGAGTCCTAAAGTGGCTCCATAACAATTTTGGCATTAACTGCTTCTACTAACTGATGATCTGAGAAAGGCAGCCGGGAAAGATTCGTTGTGTAAACACTAGACCGAGGAGATGGAATCTAATGGAAGAGACCTATCCTCAAAATTGGATGGCACCACTAAAACCTTAAATCGTTAATATTTATATTTTACATGATTTGTGTATTATGTAGGTTCTTTAACCAAGCCTCCAGTGGATGAAAATTAGTTCCAACTTCGTAACTGCCTTCAATGTAACCTTTGGATTAACTAACACGTTACGTGCTTCTAACTTAGTAGATTCTTGTTTGATTTAGTGATCACGATGTGGTACGATTGCTTTGGTTCGTTTTCGTTTATTTTTTTGGTACCTAATTGTATGGATTCCACAAGTAAATTTAAATACATTAATTTCAATGTTTCACCGTCACGCCTATATTCCCCAAGCGGGGGTGGCAGAGGTGTACTGGAACACCCACGTTTCGCCGACGATGTTAGGTTCCATGTAATAGGGGGCGAGCCTATTGCCATATACCGGGCACAATTCCAGACTCCGGGCTCGTACTGGGAAGTTTTCGTTAGAAAAACTATACTTGTCCGACCTAGGATTTGAACCGAGGACCTCGTGATCTGAAAGCGATGCGCTTTGCCACTAGACCAACGATGCAGTCGACGATAACAACGAGGTTCAATGTTGCAGTCACAAATATAACGTTAGTATTCATAAAACAATCGAATAAGGTTTATACACACACATATAGTGTCGCTACACAACTATCATGCCATTCTTATAGAAGTTGAGTACCGAAGATTACTTCACGACCTGTGTGATCTGTATTTGTCGGGGTGTGCATTTTCCTCATCATTATTTTACTACTTAATAGTGTATTGTTTACAGACATGCATAAGTTTGTCGTTATGTGTTTGTCGCTATTACTCATGTTTAGCTTAAGTTTTATAGTAAAATTAATTATACGTATACACCTAGTAGAGGCGCTCGTAGCGTTGTGTGACTGCGCTATTTTTACAGGTCATCAAGGTTAAGCAGGATTTGACTCGGTTGACCTGAGATGGGTGACCGTTTGTGGCATTTTTAAATTAAAGCATTTTCGTACTTTGGTAGGCACGTTCAGCCGTTGGTCCCAGTTACCACTTAAAATGGTAGTCGCTAAGTCGAGTTGGAAGCCTTGTAGGTGGCTTGATAAGTTCTAACAGCAGGTGGCCACAAATCTGCCTCCACCAATCCCCACTGGACAGAGTGGTGGAGTATGACCTATTTTCTCTGACTTCGATTTGTGAGAGAAGGTCTTTGCTCAGTAGTGGGGCAGTATAGGCTGATATGGCCGTAAATGTTAGAGCATACACCAAAAAGCCCATATTTGTGGCAATATTTGAGAGAGGCGTACGTCCTTTCGGCTGCAAAACGATTGTTTATTACAACAAATTTGGTTTAAATCATTGCTAAAATATTACTTTCATAGACACATCAATGTATTGATGTGATCGAACCAGAAATAAGGAGATTCGTAGAAGAACCAAGTTCACCGACATAGCCCATAAGGTTAATAACCTGAAATGGCAATGGGCGAGACAAATAGCGTGAAAATTGGGCGGACGTTACGGCAGAAAGATTCTAGAGTGGAGACCACGTATTGGCAAGCGCAGCGTGGGACGGCCGCCTACCAGATGGACCGACGATCCTGTGAGGATTGCACGTGGCATCAGACCATCTGCGTTGAAAAGCGATTGGAGAGGACTATGTTCAGCACTGGAAAAGTATAGGCTGAGATTATGATGATGATGAAACTAAATCTGCCCAAGCAATGCATGAATGCTTTGAAATCATACATTTATAACAATACTCTGAATTTCAAGTTTATTTACACTCATCCCAATTGGCCCACGATACCAAAATTCAAGAACTTTAACAGAATATCGTTTGAATACAAAACATAGATATAAAATGTATAGTATGACTCTACTAAGTTTCGTGAGTCAACTAAAGGAAACGGGATACTTCCGATCTTCGAAGCTTCTAGAACTAGAAGCTCTTTAGTTTCGTAATCACGTTCACGTGCAATTAGTGAAGGCTTCCCGATAAAAATGAGATGGTTGCTTCAATAGCTCCTGCGCCACTTCCAACGAAAGTGTTGCAGTAAAATCGTCTTGTATTAGCGTTTGTCTTAAAGAATTAACTTTGGATGCAATGTTTGTTTCTTGTTATCCTTAGCTTTAGAGATCGTGATACTCTTATGTAAACTATTTGAGGGCAAAAAGACGGAGACATACTCGTCGTATATACACAACTTACATTACGCTTTATGATAATTTGAACTGTTGATTTTAAGATAAATCACGGCACGGGATAAATCTTTGTGTGTTTGTAAATTTCATACTTATAAACGCACCTTCGATATAGAAAATTGAAGATCTTACAGAAAGTGGTTCAAACACAAAACATAGATGCAGTATTGGGTATAATTCAACCAAGTTTCGTGAGTCAACTGAATGAAATTAGATACTCCGGATCTCCGAAGCTTCCAGTTCCAGAAGCTCTTTAGTTTCGTAATCACGTTCACGTGCAATTATTCACGGCTTCTGGATGGAAATGAGATGATTGTTTCAATAGCCCTTGCGTCACTTACAACGGAAATCTTAGAATGGTAAAATTGCCTCTGCTTGCCAGTCTTTAAGTATTAACTTTGGAAGCAACGTTTTGTTATGTTTACCCTTAACATTTACAAACATGATACTTGTATATAAACTATTTGAAGTCATGAGACCAAGATATTTACAGACTGTTTAACCCTTCTATGTTCGCAACTTTGGACATTTCAATCCCCGCCCGGGACGAATATTTATGTGACCCACACATGTTGGTCTCAGTCTGAGTGTTCGTGTGGGTAAATGTTATGCTTATAACATTTACACACACGAACACACGCACCAACGATACATGAAAAATGATATGAAAAAGTAAATGCAACTTCGTATAACTTAATCTAGAATATATACTTCTTCTTCTTCTTCTTCAGCCGAAAGACATCCACTGCAGGACAAAGGCCTCCCCTAAAGAACGCCACAACGACCGGCTTTGTGCTGTACGCATCCAACTTTTACCCGCGACCTTCACCAGGTCATCGGTCCATCTTGTAGGGGGCCTACCCACTCCACGTCTTCCGGTACGTGGTCGCCATTCGAGAACCTTTCTGCCCCAACGGCCGTCAGTTCTACGAGCGATGTGCCCCGCCCACTGCCACTTAAGTTTAGCGATTCTGAGTGCTATGTCAGGGAATATATACAATTGTACCTAATTAATAAAGGCAGGGATTAATGGAGGCAAAAGTTCTTACTTTCGATCGTAAACCATGTGTGATATGGTATCTACTCGGAATGCAGATAAATAGGTATTAGTTTCTTTCACAGATATAAGTTTCAATTTTCTGGTTTCGGTTTTGTTCACTGCTGGCGAGCGTATCATTACTTCCAGTTCAATTCTTTAAATCATTGGATTACTATCTATCAATGTATTTCTCTATATTTTCTGTTACTAGATTTTATATAGGTCCATTTATAAGGATATTTTATTTAATTGTATCATTACGTCTATCTATTCAATTTTACCTTTAATATGGACCTGAATTAATCAAGTCGTGTACGTGTAATCATATTTTAGTGCCTACTTAAATACATTATATTACAAACTTAAATAATTAAATTTGAAAGTCCAAGTAGAACATAACGACATTACAAACTCAGATTTATCCATCAACGTCCGGATTTAAGTTTGAATTAAATTAATACAAAACAAACGAACTGCCAACAGTTATTGATCGTTCGGTACGAAGTTTGAGGAGATTAATGGGAATGTCTTGTAGCGCTTGCGAAGAAGAAGAAAAAAAATACGCTTGTAATAATAAATGCCCATTGACACGATACTCTAACACGATTTCTGTAATTCCCCGCTATTAAATCTAGCAATTCCCTGGTGAAAAGGCATTTTAATATAGCTAAAGTGTTCTACAAAATGGAAATCTTCTATAGTAACAAGTGGACGAAGGGTTCAACACATCAATTAATAAATATTCACCCCTATATTTCCCCAAGTGGGGTTAGCAGAGGTGTACTGCGTGCATCCACTTTTGGCAACCGATGTTAGGTCCCATTTAATAGGGAGTGAGTCTATTGCCTGGCTCTAGAGTGATTCTGAAAATTTCCTGTTAAAAATTTGTAATTGAATTTTGTAACTCAGGACCTCGTTTGCGAAGCGCATTTTTCCTCACTATACTAACGAGGCAATCTAGGTTGATAAAATTTGGTAAGGTTGATATAACATATGTGAAGATACACACTAATATCGCGGGATATGGTCAGAAATGTTCAAAACGTGTCAAGTATTCTGTCAGTCTTGGCAAAGTAATTTCAAACTACTTACGAGATAGGAGAAACTTTGATTCAACACCTTTAATCATCTTACCTAGCTTCTAGGTTCGGGCCAGTCTAAATTTGCAATGCTGTCTTATGTTTAGTGCTTGAATATAATAATATAATTTGGTAACTATTAGATTGCTTGTTCCAGGACGTTGCTTCTTCGCCTAATATAAGCTCCGTTCTAGCCAGCACACCCCTTCCTCTGCTTTAAGCAGTACCCATCTCACTTCTAGTAAAAACACCGCTTTTCTTATCTCCATTCACCCCTCCCCCTTCTGCATTTGTGTCCTCATCTCCACCCCAATTAGGCCTGGATTATAATATTTACCACAAACTATTATACAAGTTGAAAACTATTGAACGTAATTTCGAAACTTAATTTCAAGCACATGCACACTATGACACGTCACATACTCCTTCAATCAATCAATCAATCAGCCTATCGTAGTCCACTGCTGGACACCTCTCCTAACACGCGCCATTACACACGATCCTCCGCCTTCCGCATCCAGTCTGTCCCAGCGACCTTTTTGAGGTCGTCGGTCCATCTAGCTGGGGGCCGTCCTACTTACGCTTACCAAGTCGCGGTCTCCAATCTAGGACACGCTTGCTCCATCGGCCGTCGGTCCTTCTGCAGATGTGACCAGCCCATTGCCACTTTAGCTTACTGAGTCTACGAGCTATGTCGGTAACTTTGGTGCTTTGTCGGATTACCTCGTTACGAATTTTATCCTTCAAAGAGACGCCGAGCATAGCTCGCTCCATAGCCCGCTGTGCGACTTTGAATTTGTGGACTAGTCCCACTGTGAGTGTCATACTCCTTAGAAGAAAATATCTCCGGCGCTGGCTCTCCTAATTACATTATGCAAGGAATTCTGTGCATGTACGTATATTATGTTAGAAAATCGCGCTGCCGCCTTTGGGAAAGGAAGAAAATATTATACATGGAATTATCCACCCTATCCCATTTTAAAGAATCATATGGCATGCTAGTTAAGTGTTTTAGATCCTTTGTGAGATTAGAATAGTTGTTATATTAAGGAGGTTTCTTTGACATATGTTTGATGCCTTTTAATTAATGTAGATGAAACGTGGATTTAGATAAGCGTTCATTGAGATTGGTACATCGTTGCCCCCAAATACTATTTTTTCCTATCTTTTGTCGCTGCTTTATCCGTGAATTTCAAAATAGATACCATATTCCTAATCAGAAACCTTAAATGGGAATTTTCCCTAGAAAATGATCCCTACAAAGGACGCGTTCGTATAGTGTATACTGACTCCAGCCCAATAGCCCGAGAATACGGGCTAACTCGTGTCACCCACCATAATATCTGGCGGGGGCCAGTTCTGGCCAACATCACCAGGGGGGGCCTTCAGGATCGCGGGCGCTAGGAGACCTAAGCGTCCTTGACGAGCGATCGCGAGGTGGACGGCGGTGTGGTGTGCCGTTTCGGTGCAGGGGGGGGGGGGCGTGGTATCAAGACTTCCCTCCGATGGCGGGCTCTTCAGGGCGCAGCATAAGAGAGGCAACGGTGCGTTCCATACGGCCACCCTGGCAACGACACGTCCCGCGAGTTTCTCCCGAGGCTAGTAGTAATGTATGTAGTAATCGCTAGTTCGTTAATATTTGCGACAAGCTTTTGCCTTGACACCATCAGCGTTATACAGATTGTTGATCTGTATTCTCGCAAAATGTATGGCTTCCATAAAAGGTAGAGTACTTAATCGTTCTACACTAATTAAAACTGGCTTGTTTGTTTTTAGTTAATATTTATACGAATACTCATTTGACAATTAATAAATACAAGTGGTCGCCCATTGGTCGAAATTCAACCATAATTAATTTAAATTATAAGTTTCAACATTCTTAAGGTTCTATTGTCAAAGACTATACTTCTATAATCACAGATTTTACCAAGGGTACACCTGTTAATTTGCCTATTTTTTTCAAACAAATTATATGAAATTTAAATAAGAAATGGTTAAAATAAAGAATACTTTTTTTATTGTAACAAGAAACCATGCTATAAAGAAAATGCTGTCCATTGAACTTGACATACATATTTCGATAATTTAATTAATGATACAAAACTTCTTTGTAAGCGATGTTTTTTGTAAAAACTCTTTCATCGTTTGCTGACATTCAGTAAGACTATAGACAAATAAAATTAAAGACAAACAATATTAATCTTACTCAATTTGAAGTGTATTGTTTCAAATACATGGTAGTGTGTGTAATGTTTTTTTTATTGATTTAATGTATTTTTAATGCATAATAAAAAAAAAATATCAGCATTCTGCACTACTTCTCTAAATAAACCATAAGTGTGGGAAATTTTATACTCCTCCGTCCGCGCAATTTTCGTAAAAAAGGGTACAAAGTTTTTGCTTCACGTATTAATATAATGATAACCTTATTTAAAGTGAAAAATATGCCACTACGTGATAATAGTTAGGGGAAGATGTACATATTGTTACGTGCTTTCTTTGGCCCGACTGCATGGGCTAGTCACCACACATGTCGGGCCTCAGGACAAGATTTTCATTTAATTTATAAATCATAAAAGAAATATTTTTGTGTCCCGTTTTTTTATGAATTTGTGTCCAGTATCACCAGTACAGATGCTTTTGTTAATTCCGTAAGGATATAAAACAATACACACAACTTTATTTGAGAGATAAATTTATAATGCCTATATGTTATTATTATGAGAGTGGCATGCCTACCAACTATCACACATGGACACCAAATTACCGGAGTGAAATAAAGGAGTACTATAAACACCTCCTACTAATTCGGCGAACGCGGCTATAATAGGTATTTGTTTAATTTATATGTTATTCCATTCACCTTTTACCCACAACCTTCGCCAGGTCCACCTGGACCAACCTAGACCCTCGTCCGGCCTTTTGTGTGTGTGTGTGTGTGTGTGTGTGTGAATGCTCTACGCTGTTGGCCGCGGGGCCTTTACAGCTTCACCGGACGAGCGAGCGTGCAACCACAACGCTCGAGCCAGAAGGGCAAGGGGACAACTAGCTCAAGGGCGCCTCAAGGAGGAACTGCCTCGGCTTCAGCAGTCGCAATGGGGAAGGGCGTATACTAGGTGTCTTGCCGTGGTGCTCTGCACTGGCTGGCGAGCAAGGGATTCTTCGACCTCGCCGGCGTGGTCGGTGTCTGATCCTGTGTGCGGTATTTGTATCCGAAAAGAAGGGATGGAGAATCGGGAGGGTGGGTGAGAACATGCCGCGCACGGCGGTAGCGGCTGATAGGAGGGGAGTGCCCCCGTCTGGCCATACCACGCGTGTAAAAGGTGGTATTTGTGGGAGGCTTTTATCTTACAGTAGTCATCTTTCGGATGAAGATAGATGCGTTTTTAAGTTACAATCGACCATTTTGTCAAATCTCATCTGAATCCATTCTACCATTCGGGGTAACCGAATAACCAATATCTTGGTAAGACGCTATCCTAACATTTTAACTACGATGCGAGCATAGTCTAAATAAACTGATGTAGGTGTTAAAACTTAATATATTTTTTCATTAGAAGATATTTTAGGAGCCTCGTTACTTTAGGACAGCCTTGTTGGTCGAGCGGCGAATAATCTGCTTTACTTTCACGAGGTCCTGGGTCCAAACCCTAGGTCGGATAAGTTTTTCTATAGAAAAATTCCCAGTATCAGTCCGGAGTCTGGAAGCGTGCCCGGTATATGGCAATAGGCTTGCCCCTATTACATGGGACTTAGCACCGTCGGCGAAAAGTGGATGTACACAGTACACCTCTGCCACCCCTGTACAGGGAATAAAGACAAATTTACTAATCAAAGGTTATATTAATTAACAGGCCGCTTTAAATAACATGCTAATCAAAATTTGTATTCTACCAATATCACCTTGTTTGTTTATCTTCGTTATACCGTCGCGCCTATTTCCTCAAAGCAAGGATGTCTTATTAGGTCCCATGTAATAGAGGCGAATATATCGCCATTATATCAGGCACGACGACATACTCCAAATTGATAACGGGAATTTTTCGATATAAAAATTACACTTCGTCCGACCTAGAATTCGAAAACAGGCGCCCGTGATCGTCACGTGCATTTTTCGTCATTTTGCCAACAAGGCAGACCAAATTTGTATCGAGTTCTTAGATTTACGCGAATATTACTGACTGAAATTACTTAAAGAATGACAAAACAGATATACAATGTGAAAGTGGAAGGATACAGGTACCGGGGAAGACCTAGACTATCTTACCACGACCAAATAAACCGAGTCTTATCTGATGGAAAAGTCAAGAGTCTCCGTAACCGGCGCGCGTGTATGAGACGAACTATGAGAGTCGAGGAAGCCAGAGAGGTATGTAAGGAAAGAACCTGTTGGAACTCTGTACTCTCTGCCTACCCCGCAAGGGATCTGGCGTGAGGTTATAGATAGATAGATAGATAGAAATAAAACTATTTTTCGGATTTTATCGCGGTTTATTTTTGATTTTTAGTTCCCGACGTTTCGAGTGCTTTGCAGCACCCATGGTCACGGGAAGGACAGTCCCTCAAAAATAAACCGCCATAAAATCCGAAAAATAGTTTTATTTCACAAATTTGTATCGTTCGTTTTTCTTAAACTTTTTATTACCATCCAATAAAAATATTCCAAGGTCCCCCGCCGCCCTACCCGCAAGGGAACTGGCGTGATAATATAGATAGATAGATAGGAACATAATAGATAAAAATATACTTTCTACACAGTATATTTTAATAATAATACTAGTCCTGTTAAGAAACTGTCCCACCGTTGGGCATGGGCCTCCTCTCAAACTAAGAGGGTTTAGGCCATAGTCCACCACTCTGGCCCAGTGCGGGTTAGCGAACACACCTTCGAGAAATTATTAGGCATGCAAGTTTCCTCACGATGTGTTTCTTCACCGTTAAAGCAAGCGATAGTTAATTTTTAAAACGCACATGCTTTCAAAATGATAGAGGTACGTGACTGGCTTTCAACCCGAGACATCTGACTTTGCAGTCCAACGGTCTAACCAGTAGGATATATATTTTGATAAATCGACATAAAATCATATTGACATTTATTATTCCTGATGCTCATATAAAGGTTGACTTCTGTGAAATATATTGTAATTCGCTATAGGTCCCGCCCGACCAAAGATAGACTGTTAGGGATGTAAAATTTATTATTAGCAATTCCAATGGAAATTCAGACTCCATACCTGACGATACCCAAGAGGGGCATTTTGTTAAAGCGACTAATTTGTATTTGAATCCTTAGTCCGTTTCATGATGGTTTTTGTGCTGTGGATCAAAAAAGCCGATTTTTTTATTCTTTTTTTTTTTTTTTTAAACGTAGCCCCACACTAGGATTTATTCCTGTATCGTGGGTGCGTTTACAAACATGAAAATTCACAAACAAATACCCAGACCGGAACAAATAATTGTGGATCACACCAAGACTTGTCCCGTGCGGGAATCGAACCCGCGACTATTAGACACAGTGGGCGGAGCGGCTTAAGCTCTTAACCACTGCGCTAAATCGTCCGTCATCGATTGATCTGAATCGATTGATGATTTACCATTTTTATTTTCTGGAATATTTATAAAGAGTTGTATTAAGTTACTTAATATTAATTAATAAGCCTATATTGTCTCACTACTGCAAAGGTGAGAGAGATTAGGTCATGGTCACTTGCCGTTGGAACTTATTAAGTCGTCTATAAGGCTTCCAACTCGGCTCAACAACTACCATATGAATGGTAACGGGGACCAATGGATTGGTTAAGCTTGCAAAACTCAAGACTCACAAAAACTGAAATTCCATGAACTCCCCTGATGATCCTCTGTCTTAGAGTAAATTAGTCGCACACTACTTAAGTTTGGTGATCGCTACAAATACCGAAATACCACGATGCTACGAGCGCCACTGCTAAGTATAAAATAACTAGAGTTACTCCACTGTTATAAAGGTAGGATTTAAAGTAAAAGGGGTAGGTAGGCAAATATTCAAGCTAAATGTAAACGCAGTGCATTGCTTGCAATGCAGAGAAGAGAGAGAGAAAAACTAGAATTTGCCAACTAAATCCAGCAACCTCAAGGGAAATCACTGTAAAATTACGAACTCACGATATTGTAACTTACCTATGAGGTAAAAGCAAAACAAAAATGGCAATATTGTAATTTTGTAGTGCCTAATAAGATACTGTTGTGATGTTACTGATATACTATTGTAATGCTTATTATGTGCTGTTGGTAGTGCTAATATTGTGCGATTGTGTATTTTTTATTGATGAATAGTCGGAGATTGACCCCTATCTCACAAGATAATGTGATGATGCGACCGAAGATGTAGCTCGCTGACACAGTTATAGCATATTCACTCTGAACTTAAGGATGCCTAAGTTACACCTCTCCGAAGACACAGGAAACAGGTGCGAATTCCATTACTTAGCAGTTATATGTTGTGGATGATAAAGCAAATTGTTTCGTGCGAATGTGTAGAATATCTACTATGAAATTATGAAAACGCTCCCCGCGCCCATTTGTCTGGTAGTCAAAAGGAGATGCTAGAATTAATTTGTGTAATTTATGTGCACACACAGCAGAATGAATCCGATAATATACTGAAAGACAAGCAACCATTCGACGATGTTCAAGGCTCTGAAACTTAGACCTGATCATTGGAGTATCACCAATGAGCCTGTGAGCTTCTACTGAATCCAGGATAGCTAACTGGTACTTGGTATACCTGTCCAGTAAGTGACAATAGTGGTGGTGCTAACATTATTTATTTATTTATTTATTTATTATGTTGTTGTGGTGCTTATATTGTGCCACTGGCGTGGTAATATTGAGCTGAGGCGTGAGCGCGAACAATATGACGTTACTGTAATGCTGTCGAGAAAGCGATGTTTTCGAGACGGCGCGCCTGGACACTCATCTTTATTTATCAAAATTTTAATGTAAAGAAATTGTATATCTCTTGATAGCATTACGCTATCGTCAATCTATTCATGCTGTTGTTGTAGCTAATATAGCACCGCTGTAGTATTACTGTGATTTTGTGATGCTAAATTTGTGCTGCTGGGATGCTAGATTCCAACGTTGGTATGTGCATATATATCAGCCAATACCGGCATGTTTATAAAACGACAACATGATTTAAACCGACCCCGAAGCCGTATTAAATTGCGTCGGTAATGAGGTTAGGCCGGTGTCTCCAACACTCGGGGCTAGTAAACATGGAACGTGCTAAAGTTCGCGGTGAAAGCAAATTAGACCACGGGGAATAATACACTGGGTGGCTGTTGTAGTGGCTGCAGCGCGAGCCGACGCGGATTTAAGATCAAGTAGTTGACAAATCAAATATGAATACGGGTGGAAATCCTGAGGTCCTGGTTCCGAATCCTAAGTCAAACATTGTGACATTTTTCTATGGAAAAATTCTTAGTAACAGTCCCGAGTCTGGAATTGTGTCCGGTATAGTGGCAATAGGCTCGCTCCGTATACAGTTTACCTCTGCCACTTTCGCTCGAGGAAATTCCTAGCAGGCCTATATAGGCGTTATGGCTATTTTTTGTTATACTGTACTTCAAAACCCGACTTGCGCCTCTAACACCCATATTCTAACACGCTATTTCGACAATTCCTCGACTCAAGCCTCAATTCAAAGAAATCGGTATTCTCAGTTACAAAGAATCTCCTCCATTCGGCGCCACTCGAAATTTTCCTCACTCGAGGAAACAGCTGTAAAACTCAAGGTAGGTCGCGATTAAGGAACTTTCGAGGAAAATTTACGCCATAATTTTGCGCCCACGCATGTAAATAACACATTTTTGAAGTGAAACCTTCTTTAGGCGCGTTGGGCATTTTTTGAGATAGGAATAAACAATTGAACTCGCGACATTGTTACCGTTACCGACTCCTCTGTATACAAGTATGTACATATATTGTGTATGTACGTATATAGATACATAGCACGTTGGCATTTTTTGAGAAGGGAAAAAACCATTGAACTCGCGACACTGTTACCGTTACCTCCGTCTAAAGAAGTTTTCACTTTAAAAAATTATAAGCCATAATCTGCGATTTAATTAGTGTTTAGTGCCTAATGACGTAATACCTCGACACAACCTTATTACACAACCTTACGGTAAAATTATTGAACGGAGAATGCGCGTGAAGTCCGATGGAATGTTGTGCGAGGCACAAGGGGGTTTCAGGTCTGGAAGAGGATGTTCGGATCAAGTCTTCTCACGCCGTAACATCGTAGAGAAGCATCTGGCAGTGGGCCGGAAGGTTTTCTGCGGTTTTGTAGATCTGGAGAAGGCATTTGACAGAGTTGTGCGAAAGAGACTTTGGGACATTTTGCCAGAGTATGGTATAGATGGCACTCTGTTGCGAGCCGTCCAGTCCACTTATGTGGACTGCAAGGCATGCGTACGGGTGGGTGGTAACAGGTCACCCTGGTTTGATGTTAAAATCGGCGTCAAGCAGGGTTGCGTGTTGTCCGCTAGACTGTTTATAATATATCTGGACAAAAGTCTTCAAAGACTGAAAGCGTTGAATGAAGGTGTACAAATGGGTGACTTAGTGGTAAACCATCTACTTTATGCAGATGACGCGGTTTTAATAGCGCCAACAGCCACTGATCTGCAAACACTAGTCACAGTTATGAAAGACGACTGCATGATCAATGGCTTACACTTGAATGTGAAGAAAACCAAGATTATGGTTTTTGAAAGGGAAGAAACCAGAACGAATGTAAGGATTGTGGTTGGTAACGATGTGCTGGAGCAAGTGAATGAGTTTGTATATCTTGGATACGCCTTCAGTAAGGATGGGAAATACACCGCTGACATAGAGAGAAGAGTGAGTGCAGGGAACAGAGTGAATGGTGCGATGGGAAAGCTACTCGGGAGCCGGCACTTAAGCCATAAGGCGCAGCTGGCCATACATAACGGAGTTCTTGTCCCAACGCTGTTATATGGTAGCGAGAGCTGGGTATGTAAGAAGGAGAATGAAAGTAGGATAAATGCGGTAGAAATGCGAGCTCTGCGGAAGATGTGCGGAGTGAAGCTGACCGACCGCATTAGCAACAGCGTAGTAAGACAGCGAGTAGGTATGAAAGATAGTATCGGTGTAAAGATGAGAAAGGGCATGCTCCGTTGGTTCGGGCATATAGAAAGAATGCCAGAGGAAAGAATGACAAAACAGATATACAATGTGAAAGTGGAAGGATGCAGGTACCGGGGAAGACCTAGACTATCTTACCATGACCAAATAAACCGAGTGTTATCTGATGGAAAAGTCAAGAGTCTCCGTAACCGGCGAGCGTGTATGAGACGAACTATGAGAGTCGAGGAAGCCAGAGAGGTATGTAAGGAAAGAACCTGTTGGAACTCTGTACTCTCTGCCTACCCCGCAAGGGATCTGGCGTGAGGTTATAGATAGATAGATAGACAACCTTATTGGAGGATCCTCAAGATTACCTCCAGAAATGACAAAAATGACCTAAATCTTTTGCCTGGTTAATAGATGAATTTCAAATCTATTTCTAAATACCATCAAATCATAATATTTCTATATAAAACATAAAAAGGTAGGTTACCTTGCATGACCTTTCAAACTTTTTATAGTTAGAAATGGAAACTTGAAAAAAATTTGCCTTTATAGAATTGGCACAATAACACAATAAAAATGACATATCAATTAATGTATTGGTTCGCAGATAAGTTGTGAATTATACGAGTGTCCATGATGGTATTGCTATGAATCCTCCCAGCACTACGCATGTCGAAATTTACAAACAACATATAAATATTTATGGAAGCAATAAAAAAGCAATTTCATACCTATCAGAACTGAAAACACAATAATTTCATTAATATTTAATAAACAAACAGGTGAAAAAAAAACAAAATGAAACAGCGACACAACTATAAAAACAAAAACAGGTGAAATGCAGCTTAATGGTTTTGAAATTAGAGTGCTATCTCAAATAATTATATTTCTGAGTTGTGCCACTATTAAAATCAGTAATATGTAGATTGCAATAAATCCGTTGATTGTATTTGCAATTGTTTGGTATATTTACCAGCTTTTAAATAATGTTACCACTTCAGTACACCCCGATATCTCGTGAACGTTTTATCGGGGGATGTTAATTTCAAAACGCATATCACAGGCCTTTAGGCCCCCTTCCAATCCGTCAAGAAAGTCCTAAAATCCGCGCTTAAGTGCTAAAACGTCTAGAAGGTTCCTCCCCTTTAATTATCGCCTGCGAGCGGTCGCGGTAAACAAGCACTCACTTGGTCACGTACGAATAGGTATGTAATAATAATACCGCTTTGTGCACTGGCTATTGTTCGATGAACTTTTCTATCGAGGTATCCAGGGGGTTTGCGTCCATTCTAGAACTTTTATACGAGTATAACTGAGGAACTGAGGAACACTCAACGCGGTGACGGACACAGTCTCTTTACGGAAGCGACAGCGATCGAATCGAGATCGAGCGATCTAAGTGGATATACACTGGCGACCTTAGCAACGATATACGGCTACTACGAGTGACTCAGCGACTTGAAAGCAGTATTTGAGTTATAACGAGAGTAGTACTAGTGTGTGTTTAGTACTTTCGTGTAGTAGTGTTTGACGTACTGTTTTGTGTGTACAGCGCCTAATAAAGTGCTTTGCACGTTATTCAGCATTTAATAATCCCGCTACGTAACAGTAATTTAGCTATTACTAAGCCGACTGTTCTCATACAATGTCACCATATTTCCCATTATAAATTTTGAGGTCGGCACAATATGGATAAAGTAGATTCCTTAAGCGAAGGGCAGAAAAGTTATACTGCGTACACCCAAGTTTCACCAACAGTTTTAGCTACTATTTTAATACGGGGCTTAGCACCAGACAATTTTAGATCTCGGATTAATACTCAGATTTTTTCGATAGAAAGACCCGCATACTACTTTTTCTGACTTAGATTTCGAAACTGTTATATATGCTGTAGATAAATAAACCGTAATATATAACTTCAATAAATAAACTACGGTTCAAATCATAAACACATACATTCAATATGCTTAATATGCATTCAAGATATGATTGGAGTCTTTCATTAAAAAAATCTCAGTAGATTAAAGCCTGAAATTGTGCCCGTGACAATAGTAATAACATCGACTCTTATTAAATTGAGATCATATATCTATCTTTATCATCACGCCAGATCCCTTGCGGGGTAGGCAGACTGTACAGAGTTCCAACAGGTTCTTTCCTTACAGACAACTCTGGCTTCCTCCACTCTCATAGTTCGTCTCATACACGCTCGCCGGTTGCGGAGACTCTTGACTTGCCCTTCATAGAAGACTCGGTCTATTTGGTCATGGTAAAATAGCTTAGGTCTTCTCCGGTATCTACATCTAATATCCTCACTGAAGTGCATGTCTACACAGAGTACTTAGTATAAAAGGATTTACTTTAGCGTAACAGTATCGAGTTGATATGCCATACTTTTCATACAACAAACTTACTAAATATAGATGAACGTGACAGAACACGTTTGTGTTTAGCCCTCAGAGGACCTTTGACGCTAAGACCTAATGGTCTTAGCCGCAAATGGTAATCCATTTCTAACTTTAATCGGTTCATGCTAAGCCCTCAGTACAAAACAGTTCTTAACATATTGCCAACTCTGCGCAATATACGTCCTTCGCTTCACGCTTTTCACTACAAAGGCTCGTTGAAATCAAACGAACAAAATAGCAGACTGCAAATGGCTGGTAAAATTGCAGTGTTGCATTCCGCTGGTGAATTGTATGAGTGTCGGCGATGTCGTGCGTGCTCTGCGCTCGTGCTGAGTTTTATTACGAGTGACACTTTTGAATCACATAGTTTTAAGTTGCTGCGCGACGAAATATTTAGTTTTATCAAGATAGAAGTATTTTTGTGAGATAATCTTACTTTGTAGTAAACTTAAGCGCTACAACAAAGATTCAATAGTCTTACCATACGCTACGCAGCTCATAAATCAAATATTCCAAATAAAAATATAGCTTCCTTAAAGGCAGATTTTTTAGTAATGTTAATTTCATATACTACACTTTTGACACGTGTCTTAATATTTTTGTAGCTAGCTTACACATCCCCTTCAGCCCAGCCACAACAAAAAAAAATATAATAGAAGCTGCAGAATTTTCAAAAAATATAAAAACGTATATAATTTTATACGTAAGCATACGTACGCTTCATCCATTCTGCGGATTCTACGTCGTACTGTTTTTTTTAATGGATATAACAGAGTCAGTCATCATAGCTATTTTCTTCCGAAACTGTCTCCCCGCCTACGCAGTTCTAAAATATTTTAAAGTAGAAACCTCACTGCTCGAGCTCAATTGGTACTTGAGCGATCAGTTTACATTTCCTTTTTTATTAAATATTCTATACTGTCCCAGAGCTGGGTAAGGCCTCCACTCACAAATAGAGTTTAGAGAGGTTAAGCCACACTCCATCACGCAGGCCCAGTGCGAATTGGTGAAGCATTTTAATGAACAATAACAACAACAACAACAGATCATCACGCCAGATCCCTTGCAACGTAGGCAGGGAGTACAGAGATCCAACAGGTTCATTCCTTACATACCTTTCTGGCTTCCTCCACTCTCATAGTTCGTCTCATACACGCTCGCCGGTTACGGAGACTCTTGACTTGTCCTTTAGATAAGTCTCGGTATATTGGGATAAACAATAATTTGATGAACTATACAATTAAACCTCATCCTCCTACTTCCTACAATAGAAACATTTGAATCGGTTCATCTCAAGCTTCATTCATATTTAATATCAACGTCTCGAGATTACATTCCCGGCACGGCCGTTCAGGTTGCGATTTCGGTTATTTATCTTATTACGAGCGACGCAACGGCCATTATCCTTTGTTTATTACCCCGAGGTCTAGCATTGTGATCAGCGTCATTAAAACTTGATAATGGTAGATTCAATTCGCCGTAGGTTGCTTTTTACCGACCAACGAATGGTCGGTTTTTTCCTCCGTTTTCACAATAAACACAAGGGAGGAAAAATTTCTATTTGTTCAGTTTTTTTACATCCGCCCCACGAACTGGCCGGCCAACAGGATAATTGGGTTTTTTAATCTTTAGGTATGTAAGGAAAGAACCTGTTGGAACTCTGTACTCTCTGCCTACCCCGCAAGGGATCTGGCTTAATAATATAGATAGATTAATCTTCACATTGCGTTTCGGACGTTGCCCGGAATATGAAATGTTGGGCAGAATCACGGTGCGATTCCGGCTTATAGTGAAAAAACAATACTAAAACCTGATTTTTCCAGTTATATTAGGAACTGTTACCATTTATATGCTTACTACAAACCTTAGCTCGGAATAGGTTCAAATTACTATTCTTGTAAGTAATAATGTTGACTTCCCAAAGCGACAAATGAGTGGAGTACTGATTATTTATTTATAAAATCACGAAAAAGTTGCGAAAAATTTTGATTCAAATTATTGCTACCTTTCAGAACGTAATTTATTTAAAAATGAATCCTTATTCCTTACACTTGAATTTTGTATTATCTTTTCACATAAAATATGTGAAGACAAATATAAATGTGTACCTTTTTCCATAAGAATGTCGTACCCCATGATTAACTAGCTTTCTTTCTTTCTTAATTATTCAAAGGTACCTATTTGTCTACATCAAGCACATGACGTCATGAAGATCACCATAAGTTACGATCTCAGACGTCTACGTCCTCATATAGCCATGATATTTATATCCATAGGGCTGTGCTATTAAATTGGAACGGGTGAGGCACAATAGCGACTTAATGGCTTGAGTGAGGCAGCTAATAAGATCACGCGGTTCGTTAATTTGCCCTAGCCGTCTCGGTAATTTCGGAAAAGGTGGGCTATAATTTAACGTGACCTATTTAGGTGCAGTCTTAAATATATTTAATGTTAAGTTCATTATAATTCTTTATAGAAGTTTTGAGTATGCAATTTGATTCGTCTTTTTAAGTAAGGCTAAGCAGTCATCTATTGTATTGTATCAAAGTGGATTATGGCCAGTTTCAATATTCAACTCAAGAATAGATTTGCTTACTGTCAGTAGAATTTTGACAAATACAAAATATGTCAAAATTCTATCCGTAGTAGGCAAATCTATCCTTGAGTTAAATATTAAAACCGGCGGTTGGTCCTTTATAAAAAAGAGTTAGAATAATCGATTCGGTATATTATAGTAAGACAAACTAGGAGAATAGAGAAAGACAGAGAGGTATGTAAAGAAAGAACCTGTTGAAACTCTGTACTCTCTCCATACCCAGCAAGGTAACTGGCGTGATAATATAGATAGATAGTTAAATAGAATATTTACCACGACGACCAGCTGTTTGTGCTGTTCGCATCCGCCTTCTACCTATCAGATCATCGGTCTATCTTGTAAGGGGCGTGCCCACTCCACGTCCAAATAATAAATACTCAAATCGAAATAGGGTAAGTGCTCCAGTGAATGAATACACCTCAGTAAATGGACAAACTCAGGTTTTTCTAATAAATAAGAAATTAGAATATTTCTATGTAATGGAGTATTTTTTTTTCCAAAGCCAACTAATTTTTTCCATATCGTAGTAAAATTTATTTCTTACTTCAATGATTAATTTCAAAATTGTGAGCATTTAAAGTTGTCGATGTAGTGATTTCAAAAATATTATCAAATTGGATTTACCGACTCCAGTAAGGCACGACATCTGTGACTTAACTTTTTACCCATAATTGGAGTATTTGTGATACAATTTTTATTGAATGTTGTAAAGGACAGTTGTGTAATACGTTTCGAATCAATTTGGTTGCAGTTTTAGCCATTTTTGTAGCGAATTTTTGGGTGTCCCAGGATTGGAACAAGAATTTGCTTAAAACTCAATGAATGAACGGTAGTTCATTTAGTGGAATATTGAAAAATTCTTATTTTTAGTTACTAATGTAATTAATTCTTGTGTTACAAGACTTATATTTTAGGAAGTGGTTTAAAAACAATTTAGAATCTTTTGACCAGTATTCGGACCAGTACTTGGCATTTTATGAACTAGTAATATGTTCATTTACTAGTTCATAAAATCTAGTTAATGAACTAGGCATTTTTTATTAAGATCCTTCGTTTGTCTAAGTATGAATTGACTGTTATTTGTATGTGAACACAAAATCTTCGACCTAAATGTTATTGGTTTAAGCCCACTTTTTTATTTCATTCATCATTGCCGTTATATTACTCCTTTACATGGCATTACTGCAAACAAGTAACAATATCAACGGTTTCGATATACCGATCAAGCACTACAAACAGCACTTGGCGCTATCGTTGATACAGAATTGACTATTTAAAAAAACAATGTCCCTTATAATACTCCCATATCTATCCTACATAATGAAATATTTAATGAAGTTCTCTGATCAACCGGTTTTTAAACCACACAAAGAGCTGAAATAGCTCTGTATCACCCGAAAGACATTCGTTGCGAGAGATAAGCCTCCAATTTTGTTTTCCGGCTTTATCTCGCTACCTTTATCAGGTCATCTGTCCATCGAGGCCTGTTCATCGAGGTACGTCATTTTAAAGTTGAAAAATTTCTTAATGTTTCATTCACTGGAGCACTTACCCTAATTCTGCTTTGTCCTAGTTTTAACGATATATTTTGATGTATATTTATATTAACACTCTAGGATTTATTCCTGTATCGTGGGTGAGTTAACAATTATGAAAATTTACACACACACAAATACCCAAAAACGAACCATAAAATTGTGGGTCACACAAAGATTTGTCTCGTGGGGGAATCAAACCTGCGACTATTCCACCCAGTGGGTGGAGTGACATAAGCTCTTAACCTCTGTGCCAAATTATCCGTCAATAGCTTATTCGTTATTAGCTTTAATACATAAGAACAATAAACAACTTAATAATTAATTTAATGAAATTCATAATCAGTAATATGTGTTACCTTTAAATTTCGTAATTAAATTAGATAGTGCGAATCACTATTACACCCATCGCTGTCGTAATGGCTTTAGTGAGGGAGCTAATAAGATTAAATGTTTCAATAGTTTGTAACTTGACTTAAATAAAACCTTACCTTATTATATCATCAGCTTACTATAAGTTTTACTATAGTCGTAAAACTGACCGACTGTTGTAAGAAATCATGTGAAGATGAGAAAAAGTATGCTCCGGTCGTTCGGGCATACTCGTATAAAAAGAATGTCAGATGAAAGAATGACAAAACAGATATACAATGCGAGAGTGAAAGGATGTAGGTTCCAAGATAGACCCAGACTATCTTACCATCGAGCGGCATTTGGGAAATTACGTCGAGTATTTACTTCGCCTATTCCACAAAGCCTAAAGACAAAAGTCTTAAATCAGTCGGCGTCGAAACGTGGACACGTACGGTCGGACTGGTCCATAAATTTAAAGTCACTTAGCGAGCTATGAAAAGGGCTATTCTCTGAGTTTCTCTGAAGGATAGAAACCGGAACGAAGGATGAAGTGGAGGAATTTGGAGAGGTCTGTAAGGAAAAAACCTGTCGGAACTCGTTACCCTCCGCCTACTCTACAAAGGTTTGCTGTAATGATATAGATGGTATGGATATATTATAGAGATTGATTTACAATCTTCTGTATTCACGTGATTTTACTTAAATTCAAGTTATTCATACAGGGATGTATAAATAGAGTGCTTTTATCCGATGACAAAACATTATCAACGATCTCGATAGGTACATCAAAGTAAATAAATATTCTGATAACCTATATGACACTTTGAATATTAAACAACAAAATTGCTCAATGGTCTGAAAAGTACGAGAGTAAATATAAGTAATAATAAACACTGTTACGCCCACTATATAATATAATCTAAGCAGCGATGGCAGAGGTGTACTGTGTACACCCACATTTTGCCCTCGATGTGAGGACAATTTTATAGGGGGCAAGCCTATGAATTTTACACCGAGCATTTTTGCAGAATACATACTCCTAAAGGTAATTTTTCGAAAGAAAAACCCCAATTACACTATTCGCATCATTGATTTAAAAACGCCTTTTTTATATCAATGATTCGAATACGATATTTGTTCCTTATAAAATCTGACTGAGCTTGAGTTGCTCTGCTTATTTATAAAAAATGTCTCAATGATACCAGATGGACCAGTTACCACAAACACCGCCCGTTCACGAGTATGACTACTGGAACAGCCATCACTCCCCTCAACCATATTGGAGGAAAGGGCACATGTCTTCAAACGTCGTACTTCAATACCACGATTATTCCACAAATTAATCGTAACGCGCCGCGTTTGGTAACGAATAAGGAACAAACAACAAAGGAGTGCAACATGGATGCTGGCGTTAGCAAGCCGACTGCAACCAGCAATTTTTATACTTTCAAAGTTAATTCATTTTTTTTTATAGCCACCTCACATTAAAATGGAGAGTAGCGAAGCTCCTCGGCTCCATATGTGGTTTTGGTTAGGGTTCAGCTATTCCCGATGGTTTAAAGGTATATTATAGTAATGGAGCTGGGTAGAACTTTCAGACTTATTTTTGTGATAAGAGATTTTGAGGCAAGATCTTATGAAAATTATTAATGATCTATTTTTTTTGTCTTGTAAACAAGGCGTTCTTTATTGAAGCCAAGAATTTTATAAATTACTGTTAATTTATTTTGCAAACAGAAAACAACAATACACTTTGTGTTGTGCATGTTGTTTCGTAAAAATTAATCAGTTCATACACAATCTTTTCCATATTAGGCCCAAATTACAAAAGGAAAAAATATGCAAGAAACAAACAATAAGGTACCTATTGCATATCTCTCTTTCAAAATCAGTTGACTTATCTTGTTGTTGGCTATTTAGGACTGAAAAGACTCAAGCGCAATTCGACCTGATGGGATCTATAGTGCTGTCCTTTGCCCTGATGCTTTTACGTACCTGGAGATTTAAAACTCCCTGTACCAGATTGTAGATTCCAGCAGTGGAGAAGAGCCAAAATTCCTCTGGAGTTGGATAGGCCACTCCCAGTAACTTCATTCGCCGTTAGTGCGTCGCAGTTGCAGAGGTCGTGCTTCTTGGTTTCAGTCCCTGTACAACAGTTCCTGCATACCACGTCGCTGCACAGGTTCATCTTGTGCAGATGATCTTTTGTGCCATAATGGAATATATCCAATCAGTTGCCTTAGTTGTAGTCTACTTTATTTTAGTAGTCTTTTGCTGTCGCTGTCATTCTATGTGGTGATATATTTCTTGGAGTGTCTCAGCCTAACTAGGGGCAATTCGCTTCAAAATACCATCCCAAAAACTCCCTTGATGCATTCCTCATTAAACCGAAAATTACAGCCTCTTCATGCCGTTTTACTTATCGCTCTACCCTTTTTTGTATTCCAAGCAGCCCCTGTATGGGAGGGTGTTATCTTGCCCATAGATTGTTCCTTTTGTCCCCTAAAGAGAACAAAAACTTCTAGACAACAGTCCTTAGAACCGGGCAGTAATGCGCATTGGGACCAAATTCGTGACAATGCATTCCCAGGCTCAATTATTGTATTCGTTACGACGGAGACCTTCGTGTCTGTTCTATTTATTCCCTAAAGGGTTCTACGGTCGTCGTAATATGCAAATATGTGTAAATATTATCCTTTACTGTTATACCTTTAAAGGAAAGTTAGAGAATTATGGAATATGTCCGTGTGGACGTCAGATAGGAACCTTACATTAACCCGGAATAAAAAGTATCCTATGTAACTACTGTAATCCAGGTAATTTTTCTGGCTTACAGGAGTTATAATAGTGGGAACGTGTGGCTGGCTTAGTCCCATTAAAATAAATTCAGGTCCACATCTATCTGTGTGCCGAATTTCATCCAAATCCGAGTGGAGAACAATGCAGACATCTTGCATAGTTGAGAAGTTCCTATGGCCCCCTTTCGGTTTTATCATCAGACCCTGCTTACCATCTAGATCTATGGTACTTGTCAAAAAATTCCAACGAGCCCAAATACGGCGGGGTATGTTGAATAGTTGGATGGTTCCATTGGCTACCTTTCAACTTCATCGTCAAACCCTGAACACCATCTGGTTGCATAATACTTTTTAATTCCAATCCATTAAGTTTAAACATGAGGGGATTATGTTGTGTAGTTGACATGTTCCTGTGAGTACCTTCCTACTCCATCATCAGACCAGCTCCACAATACTGGTACTGTATTATTGCATTGTTGTTGCAAGTGAAAATGCTTTCTATGTACCTTGTTTTATATTATGAGTCATTCTCATGGAATAAATACATAGAGAGAACAGATATGAATGTGTATTGAGTAAAATCATAGCGCCTGATACGTGGTTACATCTGGCCTAGATGACGTATTCTAGTTCAGGAGCCTCACTTAAACAACGCGTGAAACCTAGATCTTGCATATTCTATAATATTGATCAATATTCTGAGTACAGTTTTAATAATAACATTCATGTCTTTACTTCTATGTACATAAATATGAATGTTTTATTCATGCTAGCAGAATAATACATCTTTTGACATCCGATTTTGTGAATCAATCATTTCTAATAATATATAAAGACAAAGTGAATGGTATTCTAAGAGATAAGACCTCATAATATAATTTCGGTATATTAATTTCAAACCCAAAATTCTGACGGATAAAATGTAAGGGGCTTTCCAACGTTTTTGAATAGGTCTCGCCTTTAAACTAGTGGAATATTAAAATTTTAATTTGGTCCATCCGGTTTTGACGGCGAAATAAGATAAATGAAGCGGGCCCCAGATATTGCGGTGATAAATTCACTGGATTACGTGGATAGAGGGTTTTCAATAACGTGACGTGCAGACGTACGATTTTCGTGCCTACGACTTTCAATAATATGGTAATACGAGTATATTTCGAGGATGTAACAACTTTTACATATTTTTCGATTCTAGCACGTAGTGAGACAGGCGACCCAAGTTTAGAAAGGGGGTTAATATAGTGGAAAAATAGGAATTGGATTCTAATGTATGACAATGTCCCATCAACTTGACCTAATAATTATATTTTACGTCCCAAGTCATTACACCACTAGCTGATAAATAAGTACTGCAGAATAGGTACACGGAAGGTCTTCCGTGTTAGGATATCTCTCACTGGTGGAATAATAAAACACCATCAATAAAGGTTTCACCACATAGCCGAGGCAGCGCGACGGGAGCACGACGGTGGCGCGGGTTGGGGAGGTGTAATGTACTGAAATATACGGGAGACAACACACAGCGCAGCCACACTCGACGCGACGGCAAACGTCACGATCGAGTGTGGCCGAGCGATTGCGTTGCGCTCCTTCGGCTATTTAACCAAACCTTAAAACAATTGGATGAAAAAGGAAAATTTCCTATAGCACGACTGGTTGAGCATATTGCAAAATTACTTCATTTTCTCGTCTTATGTATCTGAGCTCGATAGACGATAGCAAAAAGTCGAGCAACAATCGCAATAATTCTCGGACGTCTACTCAACCGGAGATAAAGGTACGAACTATTACTCTTTAGAGCAATCGACGTGGGTCAGGTGAGGGCAGGATTGAGATTAGTTTCGATTACCTACTTCTTTCCCCTGAAAAAGGATTCTTGATAAGTACAGATTGGTAGTGTTCAGCTTTTAGATCCGATCGTTGGAGCATGCATGAAGAAATCTTTAAGGAAAACTGAATTATTTACTTTCCTCGAAAAATATTTTCCGAATATGGAATGGTTATACAGGCTCCAAATTTGTTTATCGGTTTATGGAACCGTATTGCCTTTTTCAGGCTGATCGTTCTTTTATTACTCAAGCACTCATAGAAGAAACTATATTCAAAAATTTGGTTAATTTTTTTTCTTTTTTTAATAAACGTAGCCCCACACAAGGATTTATTCCTGTGGCGTGGGTGCGTTTACAAACATGAAAATTCACAAACACAAATACCCAGACCGGATCAAATAATTGTTGATCACACAAAGATTTGTCCCGTGCGGGAATCGAACCCGCGACTATTAGACAGAGTGGGCGGAGCAGCTCAAGCTCTTAACCACTGCGCTAAATCGTCCGTCAATTATGGTATTACTGTTGAGTAGTTTTGATTTTATACTCTTGGTCGTCATTTAGATACGTTTGTTGGAGCATGCATGAAGAGATCTTTAAGGAAAACCGAATTACTTACATTCCTCAACTAATATTTTCCGAATAGGGAGTGGTAATATAGGCTCCAAATTTATTGATCGATTTATGGAACCGTATTGCCCTTTTCAAACTAACCGTTTTTTCATTACTTAAGCAAAGAAGAAAAAGTATTTAGACGTTCGGTAAAGAATTCTCATGGTATTACTGTTGAGTAGATTTGATTTTATATTCATGGTCGTGTTTTTTAATTAAGTTAAAAAACGCTGAAATCAATCAATTGTTCAAGTAACATGTTAAAAGTCTTCTATCCTTCTCTCTTTTTGCCTAAAACCACATATAACAAAAATACGATAAATCTGTGATCAATCTTTACTGCTCCAAATCAATAACAATCCCAAACAATAAATCAATCCATTATTAATTTTATAGAAGAACATCAATTCTACCAAACAGTAAGAAGTTCAGTCCTTAGAAATCCGCAAACTTTAAGCAGAAAGTCATAAATCATTAGCCGACTACGGAGTTTAAATCAAAGAGGGAGGATAAATTTCCATTATGCTATCATGAGAGTTTTCAAGGCAAGTAGCGGCCGGACAGATCCGGTAGTAAGCAAAAACACCCTTAGCGCGGAACATAATGGAAGAATAACTGGAACAGTTGAAGAATGACGAGGAATTAAAATAGAGGCGGAGATAAACAACAAAAAAGCGGTTAAAAATAGGGTTATAATATTTGCAAGAATAGAAAAATGCTAGATTAAATCTTCAATACTATATTATTAATTTATGACACTTATTGTTTATTTGTGTCCAGTTAATAGTGCTGAACATGATTCACTTAGGCCCACTTGCACGAATCAGGTTTAGCGTTACCTATTGATTGACTCGAGGTTATTTCGTTAAGTTGAAGGCAATTTAACCTTATAACCTCGAGTTAGTCATTAGGTAACGCTAACCCTGGTTCGTGCAATTTGCCCTAATGATATTAGTATTATACTTACCTACAAATAATAAAGGCTAAGTTAAATTAGAATATCTTCTTTTTGTCAACAAATTGCCATGATGCTAAAACACAAAAGGCTAATAATAACCAAAAAGTTTACTTTAACCTTGCTAAAAAATCTTAAATCAAACGTCTAACACTCAACCAATTCCAGAGCAATCAAGAAAATCCTCAATAAAACCTGACTTTATTTACCCAGAAAGAAACCTGGAAAGAGCACGTGAACATAATTGTGCATCTATTTCCCTTATCCGTTGTTTCGTTTCCCTCGAATTAATTCGTTGCGAATGCTGAGACAGACTTAAATTTCCCTTGGGAAGTGTATTTAACAGACCGTTTCCATTATGGTCGCTTTGTTGGAGGTTCGTAGTATATAGTTACATTAATACCTATGCGGTACTAGACCAACAGATCTAGTAGCCTATAGTGCGGCTAGTAACCAAGAGTTACTTTGCTTCGGATTTAGGTCAAAGTTGGGTTTTTCTATTAGAAGATTCTTAGTGGCTGTCTAGAGTTTAGATATGTGCCCGATATAACAGCAATAGGTTAGCTTCATATATATTGAGAACTGATATCGTTGCCGAAATGTATTTAATGCACGTAAACCACTTTCGATTGGGGAAAATACTGTTATATTCCATTGATTTATTTAAATTTGATGATGCTCAGTTTGTATCTCTAATGAACGGTTTCAAAATTCAATTCACTGATAGATTTACCTACAGTCAGTTGAATTTTGTGACTGCTTCGTTGGTCTGGTGGCAAAGCGTATCGCTTTGTGATCACGAGGTCTTGGGTCCAAATCCTAGGTCGGACAAATGTCGTCGTTTTTCTAACGAAAACTTCCCAGTATGAGTCCGGAGTCTGGAATTGTGCCCGGTATATGGCAATAGGCTCGCCCCTTATTACATGGGACCTAACATCGTCAGCGAAATGTGGGTGTACTCAGTACACCTCTGCCACCCCCTCTGGCGAATAAAGGCGTGACGGTGTTTTTTTTTTGTTTTTTTTTTTTAATTTTGACAGATTTTCCATACAAAAGGTGTCAAAATTCTATCCGTAGTAGGCTCTAATATCTATATAATCTATGCTTGAGTTAAATATTGAAAACGGCCGTTAATGAATCTTACATCTCATTATACTACAATCCCACTAGAGAAGTACTTGTAGGATTCCAGAATAATTGAAATTAATGTTTAATAAAACATTCCTAAATTAGGAGACAATACCAAAATGAAAGACATCTAAAAACTTCCAATTCACAAATCCGACGTATATGTTCCAGATAAAATATATCCCCACCTTGCCCTCTCAGCTGTTGCCACGTCGTGTCGGAAGCATTTTCCCAGAAAAGGGATTATGAAAGTGTTAAAAATTTATGCTCCTCTGGAGGATGTAAAGCGAATCATTCTCAAGGCTATCCAGATACGCTTCTTTCAATTATTGAGGGTTTTGGATTTAAAGCTTATATTATATCACAAATTTTATTAAAAGATAAAACATTAGGGGGTCATCAGCCTCGAGTAAAGTGCTGGTTAGTTACTAATCAATGAATGTTACTTAGCAATTCAAACTAGCAAGTTTAACCGCCGAATAGGGCTACTCAGACATTGAGAGATTTGTAAATAGACTTACTTGCAGCTTAAATTGTCGATTATTCTACTTCAGACTTTACTCAAAGATATGAAGGAGGCCCTTAAACTAATGTGCTGGGACGCAAAACGACTCGTTTTTAAACTAATTTATAATAGGAACAGTTAAGGGTAGCGTGATATCTTTTTTACTATCACTATAAACTGTGCATTAAGGATGTTGTCTTGGCACTTCATAGCAAAGCTCCAAACAAATCACTTCAGATAATACTCCTATTGTAGCAAGAATTATGCTTCAATAAGCTAAACTTGATAATGTATTATTAGATCAAATATTAATAACACCAAAAGTATAAAGAATACTTACGCGAACAATGCCTCGGTTCATCAGAAGAATCTCCGCAATCATTAGTCCCATCACAAAATCTATTTATCCGTATACATTTCTTGTTTGTGCACAAACACTCAGATGTACGACATCTGGTGCCATTCCCATATAATACGGGCAATACTTCAGGCTCCGGAATGTTCTTTGGACTGTGTTTTTGGTATATGTAAGGATCTTTACTTCGAGGTATATCTGTGACGAAGTCGCAGTCAGTGAAATTTAGAAATGTAGTGATAGTAGATGATGATATAGAATCCGATGGCAGTGTTTGCGAAACCTGAAACAAGGAAAACATCATAAATAATTAATCACGCCTACATTCCCAAACAGGGTTGGTAGAGGCGTATTTGTGTACACCCACTTTTCGCCGACGATCTTAGGTCGCATGAAACAAAGGGCGAGTCTCAGGATTGACATTGAAAATGTTTCTTTAAAAAACACTTTGTCCGACCTGGGATTCGAACCAAGGACCTCGTGATTGCTACCCGTCCTATATGCCACGCCGCGATAAATAATTGGCATAATACATGATTTGTATAAGAAAATTTATATACAAACACACATAATATTATGATGCCTTGCTTCTCTGTGTGCTCAAATATTGTAAACGCAGAAAAAAACAGTTTCTTACTGTCTTTATTACTTTGATTACATGGCATTTAGATCAATTTTAGGTGGCACCTGTCTTCTCCAACAACAGCAGAAATATTAGAGTTGGAGGTAAAATCTCTACGCATGTCTTGTGATAATACATTATTATTATTATACGAAGGTTTTTCTTCTTAAAAAAGTGAACATGTAGGCAGTAATAAGGGTACAGTAAATATAGAGTTGGCCGTTCCACTAGCTGATTAGAATCGTAAGTAAACAGCAGGCGCGCGATCGTGTTTGTCTTTCATTTCATTTTTTGCTACATTTATTTTATCGAATCTTATGTGTTTAGTAGTTACAGCGTTTGATCAAATTACAGCAGTGCCTTTTTCCGGAGATATGAGCAGATTATGTCAGACTCCTTGATCTATTGACACTCAATGCGAAATCTCCGGTTGTCGATGGACCAAATATACCGACGAAGACTAAAAACTCGCCGTTGAAACCCTCAGCATTACTTAATTTAAACGCAAATAATGTATTTTCTACTAGTTTCTGCCCGCGTCTTCGTCCGTGTTCACTTTAGACAGCAATCTAAAATTTTCGGAATAAAAAGTATCATATGCGTTAATCCAGAAAATAGACTATCTGTGTGCCAAATTTTACCCAAATCCGTTTAGCCGTTTTTGCCTGATTGAGTAACCAACAACCAAACATCCAAACCTGACAAATCTGAAACAGATAAACCTGCGGGTCACTACCACCGGATAGATCCACTGAAAAGATCCGACGAAGAAACTCAGCAGGCTTATGTTTATTATTTCATTCTCTTTCTCTTTCCTACGCTAACTCATGTTTCATATTTTTGTTGTTTTACACCTGGAGAGTTATTGTTTTCACATTTCAAGTTAATAAAATTCTTCAGAACATCAGAGAAATTTTCGCAAGATTATCGTCCCTATAAAAACAATTTTCAATATAACCTCATTCATCTCAAGTTTTACCAACTAGGAAAGTTCTTGTTCCTGCGGGTTTTTAACTGAATAGGAGCATTTTAAAGCGAAAGTATCATCAATCTTGCTTGGGCGTAGTGACATCTTTTCATGCTTTCCATCTTCTGTATTGAACCGGCGTAAATAGACTAATACAGGGATTCTAAAACAAGCAGTCTCGCCGCAATAGAGCTGATTAAATTTTACTGAAAATTTACGGGCTACTTGAAAAACTTGACTTGTAGCTAACTGGAAGGTAGAGTTTTTGTGTTCATTAGTTACAGAAAGGTTGCATGTGCTATACATATTGAATCACAGAGCTTAGCACGAGAAGATTGACGATAGCGTGACGCTAACGAGTCATCCTTGTCACACTCAATATCACAAGTAAACATGAATATTAGATCACGATTACTCGCTAGCGTCACGCTAACGTCTAAGTTTTTGTGCTAAGCCCTTTCCCAATCCCACGTTAAATACGTATACAAAATTCGTATCTATGCGGTTGACCGTTGAGGAATTCCTTCGTCTGGAGCCAATCATGGGTGTAGAATCAGGTCATGCTTATCATAAAAATGTATTGTCATCGGAAATGAGCCAATATGTAAAATTTTAAATATGGTGTAAATTTTCATAATTAAATATGCGACTGTAAAAAAGGTATACGTCTAACGGATGTATCAACAAAGTGACTCAGCACCGAGTCCGTATGACATATATAATAGCGTATAAGCGGAAAAATATCAATTAATCACAGTTTTCTACGCATTATTCCCAGTTTAACAATCCGCAGTTGGGAACGTGACGAGGCAATAACTTACACATAATAACCAAACAACACTCTGCTGAGCGCTGTTCATATTATTGTAGGTAAAATAGAGATCAAAAGTAAACTACTTTATTTCACTTTATTTATTACTGGCTTAAGTGAATCTTTTTTTACTGCCGCAAAATTAGCGAGCCTCGGAGGAAGCTCGCTAGGCCTATAGAATTCCTACCGACGTCGGCCTAAAGAATTCAACCGTATGTTGGGTGGAGTTCTGGTCACCACCCCAGTGGTGACAGGTCGTCGTCGCCTCGCTTCCTCGCATCAGTGAACCTAGCGCAATCCATAACATTTGATCCGACTTATATATTAGGATATGATGGTAAAAAAAACAGAAAATTAGATTTCCTAGTCCCGGCGCGCGTACATTACTTTTATTAATTATATTACTTTATATGTTACAAATTTGTTCTTCAATTTATTGCTGTGTAACCACGAAGAATATACCTATAATATTCTCGTACGAAGGATTCGAATTAGTGAACCGGTTCTATAAAAACCGGAGATTCACCGGTTAACACATAAACCGGTTTTGCACCGGTAATTACTAAAAATACCGGAGTTTTTTTGAATGCATCCTTAGTCCATAATTTTGTCCATATAGGAGGAACTCCCAACAAACCTAGATATGTGTAATTAGGTACCAATTTATTAAATATCGTTTTATTTGTCTACCAGTTTTAATAATATTAAACTACGTACTACGAAAGAAGTAACACGTGCATGTATAAATGAAAACTCAATCCCACCAGTTTTGCTCAGAACTGTTACTCAAGTAGTGGAGATAGGTAATCAGGTAAGTACACGTACGTGCTGTTATTTACCTAAGAACTATTTGGTATATGTTAATTATTTTCATTACGTCGTTATCAAACGGGTTTTCTCCAGAGATTCTCCGGTTATTGTTGTACATTCTCCGAAAATCTCTGGAGACTGATTTTGCCTCCGGTACACATCACTAATTCGAATCGCTGATCTTCGTAGACTGATAAAGGCGGAACAAATAATGGAACACGTCGTGTGAAGTTAATGCTACCATACCCGACTTGCTCTCGCTTTTGAGCGCAATAAAAACGCGTCTTTATTGGTGTTTGCCTGTTTATTTTCACGTAGCTCATATCCTAGTCGTTCGAGAAACGTACTTTCGTAATTCTCTAACCTGTGTGGATGTCACTAATATCTGTCCATATTATCACGCCAGATTCCTTGCGCGAGAGAGTCTGAGTGCAGAATCCCAACAGGTTCTTTCCTTACAGACCTCTCTGGCTTCCTCCGTCCCATCAATTAAATGCTTTACAATTAAATACTACTATGGTCATCTCGATTGTTTATATAAAAAATACCTCATTATTCAAAGTCAAAGAAACAAAACATTTGATCAGTGTGGTTTCACTTGCTTCTTGTTGTGTTCTTATAGATTTTGAAAAAAATATGCTATCTAGAACATTGAAAAGGCACAGAATTTCATATTTTTTTGCAAATAAAACTTTAATTAATGCAAAAGAAATAAGATTTACCCTAAATTATGATTAGAACTAAAACTACTCGAGTGTTCTACTACTCGCTTTCTAGGGTAATTTTAGTATAGATTTGTTTATTTTTTTATATCAATACTAGTCTAACAGTACACATGTGTACAACTATTAAATACTGTACAAATATTCTCATCTAAACACAGGACGAGAGTACACATGTGTCCAATCATGGCATCTAAATGGAGTCTACTCATTCCATAGACGGCCCCATTGCACCGGCGTCCATTGTAATAACTGTATAGGGTCTATTTACACACCCTTGTCAGGCATAAGCGTGATCTTTAGGGTCAGGGATAAGTCATTTGGTCGTGTGTATGGAAAGGGAAATCCATTCAGTGTGACACAAGCTTTCAGCGGTGGTATTGTTTGAGTATCCAATTATTTATAGAATTATGTGTTATTATGTATATTGTCCAACAATTGCATTGTTAGATTTCTAATGTGTTCGTGTTCTGTTGCAATTGAAGGTTAGTAAGAGTAATTGGGATTCTGACTGTGATGTATGAAGAAAGGCACCTATGCCTTTCTTCATACATCACAGTACCTGAGCTGCTGAGAATTTTATGAAAAGCCTGGGCGCATAGTTTTAATAATAAGCCCAATCTAGGTAAAACTCGTATTTCAGGTGGCCGGAAGAACCTTTTGGTTAATTAAGAGTGTTCGAATGCAATTAATATAAACTAAATGTCATAAATCTTACTATTGGTTTTCTCGTAAAATATCAAATCTTTCAACTAACGTTAGTTGAAGATTACACTAAAATCTTTTCCATTTAGCCTGTAGAAGCTGAAATCAAATATAACGCACCCACACAAAAGCTGACAAACATGCAAACAACAATACTTTTTAAATTGAGTAACATGACATAATTTTGCGATTGAACTGAGACGTTATTGAAAAACACGGACGGAATCTCGCTAAACAAAAAGTGAAGCTCAATTGTAAGTCAGTTCGCGTGCACGTTCGAGCTGAAACGCACACATTCACACCATAGAAAGTCTATCGGCCGCCATAACGCAACAAACCTCGTTTGACAGAAGTTGTTTACGTAATGAGAAATAAAAATAAAAATTTGTCGTCTTGTGTGATCAAATATTGTTGAAACCATAGTCAATTAATAGGTAATAGGTAAATAGGTAAATGATTATTTATCACCTATTCTCCGTGTTATGAACATAAAATAAAATCGTATTTTTTGGAACACCAGGAGAAGGGGAAAATTCTTGTAAATATGGGAGTTTCATACTTTTTGCATTTAATTAAATTTCTGTTGTGTTAAAAAAAAGTTAATTACCAAATCTGATATAGTAAAACGAAAACGATATTTTTAACTGAATTTAAGTGTTTAAATTAAACTTAAAAGTGGCAAATCATCTACTATATGCAGATGACGCGGTTCTAATACCGTCAACAGCCACTGATCTGCAAACACTAGTCACAGTTATTAAAGACGACTGCGTAAAAAATGGCTTACATTTGAATGTAAAGAAAACATATATAACGCAGTGCTTGTCTCAACGCTGTTATATGGCAGCAAGAGCTGGGTATGTAAGAATGAAAATGAAAGTAGGATAAATGCGGTGGAAATGCGAGCTCTGCGGAAGATGTGCGGAGTGAAGCTGACCGACCGTATTCGCATCAGCATAGTAAGAAAGCAAGTAAAGATAGTATCGGTGTAAAGATGAGAAAGGGTATGCTCCGTTGGTTCGGGCATATAGAAAGAATGTCAGAAGAAAGAAAGACAAAACAGATACACATTGCGAAAGTGGAAGGATGTAGGTACCGGGGAAGACCTATATATCTTACCATGATCAAATAGACCGAGTATTATCTGAAGGACAAGTCAAGAGTCTCCGTAACCGGCGAGCGTATATGAGACGAACTATGAGAGTGGACGAAGTCAGAGAGATAAGTAAGGAAAGAACCTGTTGGAACTCTGTACTCTCTGCCTACCCCGCAAGGGACCTGGCGTGATGATATAGATAGATAGATAGATTGTCGAAGAAAGTAGGAATTTCGCTTTTGTTAAAATTAATTTTATTTTTCTGTTAGCACATAGAATATTTCAGGTAATTGTGGACGAAACTGAGAGTTAAGTTAAGCGTATTCATCTCCTCTGGCAAATTTAGTACCTGCATGTATGATTGTAAATCTGCCTATACTATCTCAGTACTGCGCAAAAGTTTCGTAGACACATCGAAGTAAGATGGATTAGATAATACTCCACTACTCGGGCCCAGTGGGAATTGATGGCGATTTCGGTGTACTAAATAATATTTCTACCTCTGACTGATGAATTATTCAAAATCCTCCAGTTAATTAAGCTACCCGATCAAAATCAAATATGAAAACAAATATTTCTGAAGCATCTATGATTCTGACGGCTCCTCCCGTCAAGATGATTTTAATATTGATAAATCCATTCACCATTCGACATTTCTCGTTCAAACTTATTCGTGGGGGTATCAGGTCGATCGCGAACAAGTTCCCTATTGGAAACTTGTCAAGACTGAGGCGTGACTGGATGTGACAGCCGCGGAAATGTTAGGCCCAAGAGATATCTGTTGCACGGCTTCAGGCGTGGGCTCACTTACAGCGAAAGCCCTGCATTTTGCTGCTGGTTGTGTGAATTACGAAAATATGGCTTTGTAAAACTGTTTATGCTTGCAGATGGTTGTTATTATTGTATTACTGTAAAGATAAATGAGAATCATTAATAATAATAGTTGTGATGCTACAGAGTGCGTACCACTATTATTAAAGTTTTCACGATAATACGTGCATTTCAAGAATCTACGCTGAACTTTCTAAAATTAATTTATGTTTTTTTTTAATATATGAAGATTTTTTTTTATAAAATCAATTTATATTATATGAAGCTTCAGGCGAAAACAAATGGAGCAAATGTGATATTATTGACTAATTAAATCTTTTAAGATCCAAAAATATGTAGCTGGACATATGCCTTATATTTAAAAAAAAACTATCTTAACAAGAGGCTTGAGAAATAGCTTGTTCCTGTGCTACAACAGGCTCTTTTAAAAATATTGGAATAAAATTCTTAACATATTCTATAAATTCCGGTTTATGGTTATAAGATTTTTTATCATAAAGTTCATATAACCTTAATCTACTTTTATAAATACCACAGGATGCTCAGTCACTAAGCCTGTACGGTCACCAACTACGACATGTTTGGTTTTAAAAATTGATTGAGTTATATAAATCGTTTGGGTCATCCTGACCGGGTAATTTGGGTACTCTCTCCATTAAATTGCATTTAAAACACTCTAAGCGGCCTACATTCATTGGGACAAAGCGAGCCTTATTCCTTTAAACCTTACTAGTCTTAGGGATCATAACCAACTGACCGCTATGATCGGATTCTAGTTTGTTTATTACAGAATAATATCTAGGTCTAACATTAGTAAAAATATTATCAATACATGTTGCACTAGTAGCAGTTACTTTAGTAGGTTCCAAGAAAACGTTGTATACTATACGATTTCATAAGGGTTATAAACTTCCTAGTAAGAATAGTGTTTTCTCAATTATGCTCAAACCATTAGATTAGAGAAGCGGATATCAATAACTTATGTAATTAAAAAAATATTTTCGTATAGTCTGTATGTAAGAAACTTGTTGGATGTTTGTTCTTTCTACAAAACCCACAAAAAATTTAGCGTGATGATATATAGATAATACTTTTACTAAATTTGAAACGATAAGCGAACCGAACGAACCTTTAATAAAATCGAATAAATTGGTTGATGATAAAACAGGTAAGGAACATTGGCTGGTAACATTTTATTGAGATTACGAAGGTTCCGGTTAAGCCGTTCAATTCTTATCGGAGTTTCTGACTGCTATAAATAAGGGGGTACAGGATACGTACACTCGTATACCATTCTCGTACTTTATACTTGGGTTTGTGTGAAAACAAGGTTTGATATTTATGTTTGCGGGTATGAATGACACTGAGCTCGGCTATTGGCAGAATGTACTCGTATTTATATAAAAGAAACTAACATGAACAACTTCACGCGTATGTACTCCAACCCGCTGTGGTAGATATATACTGTGCATACCTACATATAGTTACACTCCTCCTTGCACGGATCTCCTCAATGTTGAGGATCGTGACCTCCAGAAACAACGATATCGTGGATTACGCTAACAGGTCCCAATATAGGGGCGAGGCTCTTGCTATTATACCGGTAACAATGCTAGACACCATATTGCAACGCTAGGCATAACACCATTAGAACTTTTTCAGATAAAGGGCATCGTGACTTTTAGCCGTACTCCAACAAAGCTAATCTATTGCTTCTTAAACATTGAGAAGCAATTCCGTTAAATCTCGACTGCGGAAAAGTCATTAGCGGGGCTTCACTGGATGTCATAAGGTCATCAGATAGATAACGGAGGAAAATCGAAACCTTACCCAATTACTAGGGCAATCGAGTTGGTATCTGCCACCAATGTTCAACTTACGTAATTCTATGTCAGGAAGGCGAATGTGTACGTACAAAGTCTGCTGTCTTGTTTATCTTTGTTTGAATCTTGTAGCGTAAGAGAGATAATCGGTCATAGTCAGTCATGTAAATTTGATATCCTTGCTAGGCAGTGCAGGAATACGTGTATGTATAAAAGTATTTGTGAAAATAAATTTTGTATTTCTAAACATACCTACAACTTAAGTTATATAGCTAATATTTGGATTTACACAGAAAACGCATTATCCGAATAGCTTAAGGAGACCTCACTTAAAATTTGTTTTCACTACATAAATTAAAAGGCGTTTAACTGCATGGCGTAGGCCTTCCTCAAAACATCGCCACGGCAGCTAGATTTATACACACACCGTCACGCCTGTATTCTCCTTTGGGAGGTTGCAGAGGTGTACTGAGTACACCCCAATAATCCTAGGCACAATTTCAGACTCCGGACTCATACTGGCAATTTTTCATTAGAAAAGGGAACTAACGAGGCAACCTGATTCCTAGTAGTATAAATTCGAAGATTGCTGAAAACAGATCGGTCTGGGTCTTATGAGGGAGACCTTTGCCCAACAGTGGGACTCTAAAGGTTAAAGAAAAGTCAGCTGCCTATGATGTATTCAGATGCATTCTCCCACTTTCACCAGATCATCGGCCCATCTTGTATAAGTTTGCCCACTCCACGAATTTCAGTATGTGGCCGCCACTTGGGACACCTTTCTGCCGTAACGGCCTTAAGTTCTTCAAGCGATGTGCCCTGCCCACTGCACTAAGTTTGGCAATTCTGAGTTATTTTCAAATTTTATGAAACACAATAAAATTGAAACAATTGCACGTTTAACAAATTGGGAAGACGCAATGTAAGGTAATAAAATCGTAAATCCTTACGTGCACATATACCATTAGATCCGCGGACATGTCGTATAAAACCAGCTTTACAACTCACGTTATTGGTCGCTTTTTAGTGTGACGAATATATTTATTCACTCTGTGGCCGTTGTTGTTTTATAATAGTGGATCTGCATTACATTGTTTATTTACGACCATATAGAGCTTCGGGAGATAGGTCAGATATTTCAACAATATTATATACGCAGTATACTATAGATACTTCATCATTTCATTTCATTACCACAGTAATACACAAAATAACATTATTTGTGTATTCGCCGGAGCGGATGCCTTTTGGCTGGCGATAATGAATAATCCTATTGTCATATACGGCTGCTTAATTAATATTAAAATGGTTTTTTTTTCATTTTTAATCGTACATTAGGATTTATTACTGTATCGTGGGTGCATTTACATATATGAAAATTCATATACACAAATACCCAGACCAAAACAAATAATTGTGGGTCACACAAAGATTTGTCCCGTGTGATATTCGACCCAGTAGGCGGTTTAGGCTCTTAACCACTGCGCCCAATCATCCGTAATTTTCTTTCGTCCGTCGATTTTTACTTACATCAGCAGAATGAAGGATTAAGAGAAAGCTAATTTGTTTATGAGCACTCAAGTCTAAGTCTTATTAGAATCTGAAGATAAGAAAATGCGCTATGATATCCTATAACCACTCCTCATTACCATCAGCAAAGAACTAGAAGGATTATTAGTCCTACAGTAATACAATTAGAGCTTCTAACATAGCGTTAGTACATTGCAAAAATGCTACCCTCCGACTTCTGAGCCATTGTTATTCGTATAATAAAACGCTGACGGGGTGACCCGTGCCCGCGGGCGGTCCACTATCGTGTTTTCCTGTTATTGACTGCAAATATACCTACTGAGATATGATTTCTTTCTTTTGTCTTTCTGGACCTTTATCGAAGCTGTAAGGAAGAATGAATTATTGCTTGTCATATAAGAAGGATGTATTTATGCCGTTAAAAAAAAACGAAACCTAACACTAGAATTCAGGTATAATAGTTGCGTTTACACACGTACAGTTCACAGACACAAACACCCAGTCTGAAAAATAAATATAAATGGATCACGTAAATTTTCCCTTGTGGTGATCAAAATCGCGACTGCTTACTAAATCCAATGACATGATTATCACCAAAATAACTACAAACCGTCATTTTAATTTTTTTTGCCGTAGATAGCCTTTAAAGTTTGCTGAATAATAAATGTCGTACAATTATCATAACTATTAATTTATCGTCCTATATGCCAAACTGATAATACTCTATCAAAATGTATAATTCTTTATTCACTTCTGCCGTCTATCAATGCTATAATATCGCCTCCGTCGGCCCAGAAGCCAATCGGCAACTAGTTAATCCGTTTAAACACGATTGCCAATATCTGGGCCAATCACTGTACGCATTAATTAAAATATGTTCGATAACCATCTTCAGTGATGAATTCTGAATGGCATTTATTGTTGCATATTATCGCACTATATTTGCTTTAGATTGTATATTATATTGGGTTAAAGAATAAGCGATTCAGCCATGTTACTGTAACTTTTACGAGGCAACTGTCAGTAGTAACATTTTCCTTATTTACATAATAAAGTTGTCAAGTTACTGATGGCTATTGGCTCAACCAGGAATAGAACTAATATCATAAATATAAATGAATACAATGAAAAATTTATTCACTATTATGTATAAGGCTCATTGTCGTGTCATGTCGGTTAGTCGTCGCTCCGCATTCGAGCTGATTACTCAACTCGCACAAATAAATATGGAGATGAAGATCAGTATTTCATTTACACCAAAAACGTGAAGTCAGAAGGGAGTTCAGACTCAGGTCTCCAGGCATACCTGTTACGGAGTTTGCAGCAAAACTCGTCGCCAAATCGCAAAATTCTAAATTTAGGTGTATCATCGCAACTGTCGGTTTATAGCAAGAAAACCAAATCTTTTCAGGATAACGATGTTGTTTCTCGTCGTTTTTCCTACAGTCATTACTAAACTTGGGATCCCGCAGACTCGCGAAACATATTTTGAACCCAACAATGAGTACAAAAATGTTAAATTGCAGACAGCTCACAATCATATTTAGAGCACTTATGTATACGTTAAAGCAAACCCCAGAAAACGCCAGTATTAGATAGAAAAAAGAAAGAAAGAAAACGTTACAAATTAAATCAAGACAGCTACAATGGCCAATGAAACAACGCTGATCCCAACCCCGTCCAGTTAACTTGGTAACATGATTCACCACGTCGGTTGGACTTTCCTCCAGGGCGTGATTTACGCAATTTTAGTGCCCGCCTAACTCCGGGACTACTGCATAAACGCTCATAATACCTATACACGTTAAAAGTAGGCTTTAGGGAGGAAGATGTCCCAAATAATTGAGTCGGTCTTTAGTGTTCTGCATTTCTGTAGTTATTACAATTTGTGTGAATTAGTTTACAGGCTATTTTGTCACTTTTTATTACTTGATTATTATTGTTCGAGAATATTTCATACATTGCTTTTTCAAGAAAACATTCAATTCGTCTCATTTCTACCTGGGCCTTTCGCGTTATCGCTTATAGTTGTGTGGGACTCGGTTGGTAAATATTTTGCTCAAACTGAGTTGGACATGCAGCAGATATGGCTAGATCAGTTCTATGTTAATTTTGATGATTTACATCAACAGTTTTTCTTTATTTCACTAAAGATAAGAAAATTTAAAATAATATTTATTTCAAATGTCTCTAATTGAAATATTTCAGGTTCCTAAAACTAATAATGGTATTAATTAATAGGTATGATGGCACCAAGTCTATTTTAAGGTAGCAATATTCTATAAAATTTTACTTAGGTAGCTATTTAAATACACAGGAGAAATAATTCAACAATACAAGCTCGTAAAATTTTCAGTTCAACAATAATCCACCAAATAACTTTTATCACGCCAGAAAAAAGTTAAATAATTTAATATTACGACTCGAATTGCACATACAATAGCACATCACATTACTCCAAATCAACCTCCAAATGTAGTCAACAAATTTATGTTAACTTGCCGGGGATATCCCAAAACATTTCGCTGTAGCAATCTTGAGGACGGTTTATTTAGATTAGCGTCTCGTCAAATGCCTCTCTATATTCATGACGCGCCTTCGCCAGCCATATCAAAATTTATAGTTTAATTGACACGGTCCATTTTTCAAAAACATAAATCTCAGTAATATATAGGTGTTTTCGGTGATCACCAAATTAATAAATCAGAAATGCGTCAAATCACTTACATATTTGACGCATTTCTGATTTAATGCTAACACTACAGTTAATATTAGTAATCAAAACAATATTGTTTTACTTTAATTATCGTGATGTAGTAATAAATTGTCCACATTTCTTACGATAATTATGATCGATTTGTACAGTATAATAGACAAACACAATTTGATGGAGAAAATCATTTCAAGAGTCTCCGTAACCGGCGAGTGTGTATGAGACGAACTATGAGAGTGGAGGAAGCCAGAGAGGTATGTAAGGAAAGAATCTGTTGGAACTCTGTACTCTCTGCCTACCCCGCGAGGGAGCTGGCGTGATGATATAGATAGATAGAAAATCATTTAGAAGGAAAATAAGCATTTGCGGCAAGTTCACGCGACTATACTATCATATTGGTTACTAACTTGTTTATTTATTGCAAAGCTGTAATGTTTTATTATTAATTATATCACACTCTTCACTTGGTGTTTAATTCATGATAGTGTGGCGGGTAGGAAGAACATAATCTTTGCAAATTTCCCCAACGGTCACACTAAAATGTCTCAGTATCAACAAACATCGATATTCGCAATATTTTTAATCTTAGATCGCTGTCGGGCCACGCCGCTCCAAAGAAACTAATTTGCTTCAGATCCAACATTTCTAGTAACTTGATCCAACACAGCATATTTTTCGTCTCCTGTAAAGTTATATTTTGTAAGATAGTACCTACTGATTCTTAAACGTAGATAATTTATAAATAAACCTATTCTGTAGCCATAAGAATACGCGTGATAAAGATTAACTTATTCACGTTTCCATGACAATCTTATCACTATGTACATAATTATGTTAATAGAACTCAATAACCTGTACAGTGCTCTGGTGTGAATAAGAACCAATGGAGTTTATAATACATTTGTTTAGACCATCGTCAGCGACTTTACGCGTTTTACGTAGCATAAGTTTATAGATCATTTTTAATCCACAAAGACGAGCTTCCGTCTTTTTTGTAACCGCTTACAGTGTAAACATGCACTGTTCAACGTTACAGATGTGTTACAATAATATTATAATGAACACTAGTAGAACCACGTTTAAAGAGGCGAGCTCTACGGCTTCCATTTCCACGAATCAGTGCAATTTTAATCGTGCCAGACTATAAGCTTCTCAGTAGAGTAAGAATCGGTTGTTATTTTTGCTAGATGCCAGAGCAAACAAGCTAAAAATCTGCAACAAAATTTTGACTTCTGTAAATCGTAAAGGTTTTTTTTCAATAATATTCTTAATATCTGTATCCTTGAGGAGGCTTTTGAATTGCGTTGGATGTATTTCGGAATATATAGAGTATAAAAATAACTACAGAAAAAAATGGTTTATTGTACGCGGTGTGTCGCTTAGGATGATTTTCCTACAGAGGCTAAATATTGTAATGTATATATTCAGAATCGTTTGCTCTTGGTACATAAGCAATTAGGTACTGGAAGCGAAAATGTGTGACGTTCAAGATAAAGTGTTGTTTGTGACTGGTGCCGCGGCTGGGATTGGTGCTGGCATTGTTAAAGCATTTCGGATGAAGGGACTAAAGTGAATTTTTAGTTTAAAGTTTATACTTACAAAGTACATTAATTATTAGCTCCACCAGGTCATACTGATCTGCATGACAGAGTATGCGCTCTTACACTTGATTTGTGTGCGGAGACCCTTGACAATGGGATAGTATCTTTCGCGTATGACAATATGAAAAATTCAAAGAACGATAACCACTGGTGATTATCAAAAGACATTCAGTGACCTGATTTCAACAAACTTTTCCAATACAACCCACGTGTAGGTAAGTTATCTAAATATAACTGGTTGCCTGATCGTTGATTCTTTCTCAGATCAGTTGTTTTCTTATACACAAGAAGCAAAAATAGTCCATTCTACTACTACAAGGATGATGTAACTGGCGATTCAGAAATATACTCGGTAACTTTCAAGTGACCTGGCAGACGGAGACAAAAAATCTAATCAGTTACAGAGACGATAGGTAGCGTCAATATTAAAAATATAATTTTGATATAGTAACTTTTTTTTTGTTCTGTGATTGTCACTATGTATCATATGACACCTGTAGCTCGGTTACAACCGTGTTACAGCTTTTAGCTGAATGGGGAACCCATTTTGATGACGACATGTGTCCATATTTATTTAATATAGAATTTAATACTATTTATTGTTGTTGCTTTGTTTTTGGACTGTGTGTGTTTATCAAAATAAATAAATTTTCTTTCTTTCTTCTTTCATATTTATAGCTGATATTGGTCTTTGTTTGCAAAGCTATTAAGAGACATGTATAATTAAGGTAAATAAAAATAGTAACCATAGACTCGCCTTTATTCCCAAAACGGGGGCAGAGTTGTACTGTGTAAACTTACTTATCAAGTCCATAAGTCTTCCAACTTCACGACTTACGCATTTTGTGGCAACCGGGACCAAAGCTTTTTGTGACTTTTAAAGTACAGGGATATGATATTGCCAAAAACATTATCCATCTCTAACTGGTTCGGCCAAACCTTGTTATTGGTGGTACGAGGATCTCTATTGTTAAATTATCTTGTGTGTGTGTGTTGTTTTGTATCGTGTGTTTATTTACTGAAAAAAATACGTACTGCATGAAAAGTTACTTTATGAAATATATCGGAAACTAAATTGTATGCAAAATTTGCCAAATGACTGTGTCTTAAACTTATTAAAAAGTAGCTCGCAAGATTTTGAGAAACATACTACCACTAATTGACATGCAATTTCACCGTTGAATTCCGTCAGAAAATATATTTACCTATATACCTACAGAAACTTTAATGCGAATAGAATGATCAGATGTTTTAAATCTAAAGGATTATAAAAAAAAGTAGTACCTATTACATTTGATTAACACATAAAATTTTTCGGATTGATTTAGTCAATTAATCAATCAATTAATTAGCCTATCGCAGGCCACTGCTGGACATAGGCCTCTCCTAACACGCGCCATTGCACACGGTCCTCCGCCTTCCGCATCCAGTCTGTCCCAGCGACCTTCTTGAGGTTGTCGGACCATCTATCTGGGGGCCGTCCTACCTTATGCTTACCAAGTCGCGGTCTCCACTCTAGGCCACGCTTGCTCCATCGATCCCATTGCCACTTTAGCTTACTGATTCTGCGAGCTATGTCGGTAACTTTGGTTCTTTGTCGGATTACCTCGTTTATTTAGTGATAATACAAAAATAAAAAAGGTAATATACAAACGAAAGAGATATTGTCGACTTGATACCTAGTATAACTAAAAAGCACGTATTATTTGCAAGTGTTTGCGCACATGTAGGCAGAGATGGGCCAAATGTAATCGGATAACTGATTAACGATTACGATCACATTTTGTAATCTTCAATCATGATTACAGATGGCCGAAAGTAATCATAAAAAGTAATCATATTCGGTGATTGATGATTGTTAGTTTGTAATCGTTATCATGATTCCTTTTTTATTTATATCATGATTTTTTTTCAGAGAAGGTGCGATTCGACTTGGTCGAAACTCAAATGCAATGTAGTATGGAACGAGGACATACGTTTTCAATTTGGCTAGTTCAGTGGCTCGTTCCACAGAAAGATTGGCCTATTAGGACTAGTTATTGAATTTGAAAATATATGTTTATTTCGTTCAATATCTCGTCCCAAAATTCATTTTGATAATATTAGAAAGAAAACGCATTCTTTTATGGAATTTGTTGGAATTCGCGGAAAATGGGAAACGCTACTTCTTAAATGAAATCAATATTGTTAGAAATTTCATTTTTGGGGTTTTTGAATGTGCTGATTACGAATATGGCGTTTATTTTAAATTCCCCGATGTCGGACGCGACATTTGATATTAAATTAATATGGCGTTAATTGCTAAAACCAAGATGCAACTTTTTGTATAAAATCCATAAGAGCGTCATTTTTGGGCTTTTAGGGAATTCTGATTACGAATATGGCGTTAACTTCTGGATCCAAGATGGCAAACGCAACTTCTGAACTAAAATCAATATGCAAGCCACTTATGGGGTTTTGGGGATTCTTATTATGAATATAGAGTTAATTTCTCGATACAAGATAGCGGAAGCAAGTTTTATGAATAATTAATACGGATAACGATTCAATATGGCGGAGGTGACTTTTCATATTAAATCAATATGGGTATCATTTTTGGGTTTTAGGGGATTGAGGCGCTCGTAGCGCTGTACGACCGCGGTGTTCTTACCGATCACCAAGGTTCAGCAGCGTTCGACTCGGTCGGCCTGAGATGGGTGACCGTTTGTGGCAGAATCAGAATCAGAATCAGAATCAGAATCAGAATATTTTTTATTCATGTAAACCATTACAGTATTTATGAATCGTCAGAAAAGTAACAAAGACTCTACCGCCACTTCGGAATGTCATTCCTGTGGAGAAGAAGGGCAAGAAACTCCACGGTTACTCTTTTAAAATAAGAAATTACAAACTTTTTCATCTACATTCTGTTGTGGGGTATGGGAGAACAATGTAGGTTGGTCATCAGGTGAGTCTAAGTTAAAAAAGCGAATAATACTATTTATGAGAATGGCTACATGGTTCCCTCATTTACAAAAAAAGTACATATTGTGTTAAATTAATAGAAGAAAGAGAGGTAATGTTAACTAACAACAGTTGAATAGGTTGTTATGACTCAAGTGGAGCTGGAATAGCATCTATCCAAGCATTTTTATCTTTTAAATAATCTTCTATTGAATAATAAGCTTGCTTACAAAGTGTTCGTTTTACACAAGCTTTGAACTTATTTTCACTAAGTTTAGTGACGTTGCATTTTCATATTCGAGCGTCTCCGTGCTTCAGAAGGCACGCTAAGCCGTTGGTCCCGGTTACCACTTAATGTGGTAGTCGTTAAGCCGAGTTGGAAGCCTTAAAGGCGGCTTGATAAGTTCCAATAGCAGGTGGCCACAAACCTGCCTCCACCAATCAGAATCAGAATATTTTTTAATCATGTAAACCATTACAGTATTTATGAATCGTCAGAAAAGTAACAAAGACTCTACCGCCACTTCGGAATGTCATTCTTGTGGAGAAGAAGGGCAAGAAACTTCACGGTTACTCTATTAAAATAAGAAATTACAAACTTTTTCATCTACATTCTGTTGTGGGGTATGGGAGAACAATGTAGGTTGGTCATCAGGTGAGTCTAAGTTAAAAAAGCAAATAATACTATTTATGAGAATGGCTACATGGTTCCCTCATTTACAAAAAAGTACATATTGTGTTAAATTAATAGAAGGAAGAGAGGAAATGTTAACTAACAACAGTTGAATAGGTTGTCATGACTCAAGTGAAGCTGGAATAGCATCTATCCAAGCATTATTATCTTTTAAGTTATCTTCTATTGAATAATAAGCTTGCTTACAAAGTGTTTGTTTTACACAAGCTTTGAACTTATTTTCACTGAGTTTAGTGACGTCAATGGGAATTTTGTTATAAAATCTAACACAGTGCCCCATGAAAGACGTGTGAATGTTTGACAGACGAAACTGCGGTTGGTCTAATTTATTTCTATGTCGTATGCCAATCACCTAGCTGATTAAAAAGATCTAAATTTTTTCTAGTATACATAATGTTTTCATAGATATATTGACATGGGACCGTCATGATATTAGCTACTTTGAACAGTTCTCTTAAAGAGTCGCGACTACTCAAGTTATAGATGGCCCTAATAGCCCTTTTTTGCAAGATAAAAACAGACTCAATGTCCGCTGCCCTACCCCACAATAATATACCGTAAGACATGACACTATGAAAGTAGCTAAAATAGACTATCCTCGCGGTGTCCACATCAGTTAGTTGTCTGATCTTCCTTACGGCATAGGCAGCGGAGCTAAACCGTTTACCTAAATTCTCAATATGAGGACCCCAGTGTAACTTGGAGTCAAGCGTAATCCCTAAAAAAGATGTATCATTTATGAACTCAAGTTTCTCATTGTTCAGTATAATATCATGTACTTAAACCCGAACTCCACCGGACAAACAGTAATGTTGCTTTTAAAAAAAGAAATTGCTAGGGAAGAAGAGCAATTTAAGAATTTTGTTGTCTCCACCGGAATATTAGTGAAAAAAAATCGAATTCTTGAGCTACGTCTCTATCTGCCTGAATAAGCCCACGCGCAGTTTCTAGAGTAAAGTCCACACTGCGGTGCTTAGACCTCCCAGTTTCACTATTAACAATTTTCCAGGTGGCCTTGATTTTGTCATCTGCAGATTTAATTCTTTTACTTTTATGTAGCGCTTTTGCTGCCTTACATACTCTTATAAACGTTTTAGAATAATTTGCAACGTACCTTGCAAAACTTTCACTATTCGTTTGGGATTTTAGGTCATATCATTCATATAGCTTTTCCCTACTTCTACGAATTCCAGGGGTGGCCCAATCACAGAAGGTGAACTTGGGTTTAATATTTTTCATTTTAATGGGAAAGCTACTAGTAAATTGTACCTGTATAATTGAAAAAAGATCACATACAGTTTATGAGGTTCGTTTGCGTTACTCATGTAAATATCTAATTTATTACTCAAAGCTGTATTAAATGTATGCAATGTTCCAGGTGTTATATTTCTAGATTTAACTTTAACAATTCTCAATGGCGTAATATTATTGAAAGTGACTGTTTGCCCAGTGTGATCAGATTGTAGATAACTAACTACTGCTTGATCTATATAATCGCAATTACAAAAAATATTGTCAATACATGTAGCAGAAGTTAATGTTATTCGAGTCGGTTTGAGGAAAACCTTAATTAACTTAAAAGAATTGAATAAACGTAAGAGTCTATCACTATACGATGTTTTTTCTAAAATATTTATGTTGAAGTCACCACAAACTACAAAAGACTTGTTACTCGTGAAAGTTTTATTCAGCAAATCTGCCATTACAGATTCAAATGTAGTAAAATTCTGACTGTTTGGGGGTCTGTATACACACACAATAATATGCTTATCCAGCTCAACACAAGAAATTTCAACACACTGTTCAACTGAAAGCTCAGCTATATTCCTACGTTCTCCCGACTTAATATTTTTTTTAACCAAAATTAATGTACCTCCATGAAGCTTGGATTTACGAATATAGTAACTTAAGACGGCATAATTGTTATAATTTATTAATAATTCATACGATTTAAACCAATGTTCACAAATACAAACAACATCATATTTAGTTTTTTCCAAAAATAACTCTATCGCTAATGATTTTGAAGAAAATCCTTGTATATTCTGATGAAAAAGTTACAAAGTACCAGGTCTTTCTTCCTCCTTATTTAAAATATGTGATTTGCTAGAGATACTAGAATGTACCTTTGTTGTCAGCCTCGGTCGTTTAAAAAGTTTATCACAGTATTATTAGAATAACTATATAATACTTGCTCGTCTCTTACCCTAGTTTTCGTTATATTACTTATAACGGAGTTAATATTATATGCTATCAAAGTAGCCATTGTTTTTTTGCATTTCTTGGAAAGAAAAATAGCTTCCTGTGTCAGTTTAAATGCACTAACAAACTTATTAGTGTCAAAAAACAAAACATTATCATGTTGACATGATATCATATACATATAATTATTCAAGTAGTGAATAAGTTTATTTTGTTTTTCTGACAGGTAGTCAGAGTAAGGAAAGCTACATAACATTATTTTCCTAGGTTTAATTTTAATAAGGTTTTAATACCATCCACAATGTACTTTTTTGAATGCCTAGACTGTTATTTTTGTCTGTAAACTTCTATCTATCAATAACTTATAGGGCAAATTATTATAACAGAAGTTGGTTGCAATCTGATTAAGTTCATAAGAATCCGCACTGGGTCCGCGTGGTGGAGTATGACCTAATTTCTATTATCTCGAATTGTGAGAGATGGCCTTTGCCCAGCTGTGGGCAGTATAGGCTGATATTATTATTTATTTAACTTCTGAATCCAACATGGAGGGTGCGACCTTTGAAATAAAATCAATATGCGTGTCACTTTTGGAGTTTTGAGCGATGCTGATGAAAATGGAGTTAATTTCTGTATCCAAAACGTCGCACAGAACTTCTGAAGTAAATAAATATCCGTGTCACCTTTGGGGTTTTAGGGAATGTTAATTACGAATATGCCGTTAATTTTTGGATACAAGATCGGGTACGCGACTTTTTATGAATATAGCTCCTTATTAGCATCCCCTAAAACCTTAAGAGTGATTTTACATAAAAAAGTCGCGTGCGCCATCTTGAATCTAGTAATTAACGACATATTTGTAATTAGCATCCCCTAAAATCTTAAAAGACACCCACATTGATTTAATATCAAAAGTCGCGTCCAACATCTTGAATTTTAAAACAAAGCCATTTTAGTAATCAGCACATTCTAAAACCCCAAAAGTGAAATGCATAATAATATTGATTTAACTTAAAAAGTCGTGTCAACCATTTTCTATACGACACGATAACGTCAGTCGGTTTGTGCTATGCTCTTAGGTCTCCCAAAATATTTGTTAGAGGACACACAAATCCGTTTTCGGATTTACTTATAATAAAACAGTTGTTCTGAGTCTGAGTGTTTTTTTATTGTTTGTAAAGTCCCCCAAAAACGAAGGAATTATCCTTAATGCGGGAAATGACTTTTTTAGAATAAAATAACAACAATAAACAAATATAAGTTATCTTGTAATTTTGATTACTGATTACTGTAATCAAAATTATTGAATACATGTAATCTTGATTGAATGTAATCAGAATTAAAAGTAATCAAGATTGATTTAATCATGACTTACATACTTTCAATCAGATTATTAATCTAATTACAAAAGTAGTTGATTACGCCCACCTCTCCATGTAGGTATACGTACAGGTGCATCATTTTTATTATCTTCAAATGTCTTTAAAAAATCTTAGAGTAAATCCTAAGTTGGGAACTGCTGTAACATAAGGAATTAAATTTGAAACGAAAAAAACACGATTGTATTTGCTACAAATATGGCTGCCTTTTTATACTTATAATGTAATGTACTTGGTGATCACGAGGTCCACTACTGGAATTAAAGAAGGTTGGAATCTTAGATGTTGCAGTGTGGATTTTCTATCGGAAGATCCACATTAGCAGATCGGAGTCTGGAATTGTGCTTGAATGATATTAGGCTTGTCCCCTATAACATTAGAACTAAATGTGTATGTGTGCACCTTACCCCTTTCGCTTGCAGAAAGATGTGACGGTGTTTTTTTTTCTACTTATTATTTATACCTCCTCTGTAGGTAGACTCTGTAGGTATTCAACGAAACCTAAAGACAAAAGTCTTCAATCAGTGCGTTCTGCCCGTTATAAATTATGGAGCCGAAACGTGGACATTCACGGTTGGACTGGTCCATAAATTTAAAGTAACTCAGCAAGCTATGGAAAGGGCTATGCTCGGAGTTTCTTTGAAGGATAGAATCCGGAACGAAGTCATTCAACAGAGAACCAAAGTTATCAACATATCCCACCGAATTAGTAAGCTGAAGTGGCAATGAGCCGGTCACAATAGCCGACCAACCAATGACCGCTGGGAAAAACTAGTTCTTGAGTGAAGACTACGGACTGGCAAACGTAATGCAGGACGCTCTCAGCCTAGGTGGAGCGATGACCTTCTTCGGGCGGCTGGCAGAAACTGGATGAGAGTAGCCGAGGATCGTACCCAGTGGCGTGCACTTGGAGACGCCTATGTCCAGCAGTGGACTGCTATAGGCTGTTGATGATAATGTAGGTAGAACTTTACTTAGTAGTGGGACACAATAGGTATGTAAGAAGGATATGACTATTACCTAGTATCCTCTGACCAGGAGGATGTTTTCCTAAATGGAGTTTCACTATGCACGATCTGAGGTTCGAGTGATAACGATATGCTTCGGAGTAACTGATACGAGTCTGATAAGCACATCGAAGACGGGAGCAATTGATTCTGAGACCGAAGCAGTTCTTACGCCAGCATTAGGCCAAATGCCTATGCAAAAGTTCGATTTTTACTTTTTTTATTATCTATCGGGGAAAACTTCAAAATACTTGGAATGCAGGTATGTTACAAGACTGATTACCCATTTATACCTATCTTCGGGAATGCAATTTCTGGATGGATGATCTATGTTCTAAGCTTATACAGCTATAAAAACTAGACTGTATAGAATATTTATCACCAAATTTTGGATTGTATCCAGATAAAACGATTGGGTTTGATGAGTAACCCCAAAATACATGCAGCTAACAACTATTTTTAGTATTAAAATAAATTGTTAATGTAAACTCTGTGCGAATATAAAATAAAACTGGATATATTTTTCAGGATTGAATCCGCAGTCGTTCGGTCTTATGCATGCTTGCATGGTGCCAGTGCCAGTACGTGGCTGATCACCTCTGAGAGACAAGCTGAAGACATCACAGATAATGTGTCCGCAAGGCATACCAGTTGATGAGTCAGGGCGTTTTTGAGTAGAAACTGCTATAAGAAGGCAATACATAATATGTTACCAAGCTGCGATCATTGAGTTATTAAGTATTACTTTTTTAGTATTACGGATTTTTTGTAGCAAAAGTTAAAGTGCCACTCTATTTGCCTTTTTTCCGGTGCTTCACGCAACGTGATACCTTCAAATGTTTTATTGTAATTTTTGTTTCAAAAATATGCCTTCATGTGCACTGAGATCCTGTTTAAACAACTCCAGAAACAAAAGAATTTATTGTCTATGTAAAACACAAACATCCCCGCTAATCTCGCGGTCATCAAGTTGCCCGCCATTTTTTGTTGGACATGGCTTGTAAATTAGCTTGTGAGTTCCATTGGCCAGCTACCGTCATCATATGAACAAAATATTGTGTGTTACTAGTGTAAGTTACTTGCACCAGCTTGCCCAGGATAATAAGTTAGAATTATATTATAGCGTGTTTATTTAATGGTATTCCGATTGCCTTTTAATTTATGCAGAATCCCTATCTGAAGTCACGTACATTTTGTAACAAAGAAATGTTTTTCCGTTGTTTTGGTGAGGGTTGAAAGGCAATAATTGGCCAGTTAATTTGTTGTAACATAGATTTACGCAGGCCCCCTACTAGGTAGAGCGATGACCTGGTGAAGGTCGCAGGTAGAAGCTGGATGGGTACAGCACAAAGCCGGTCGTTGTTGCGATCTTTGGGGGAGGCCTTTGTCCTGCAGTGGACGTCTTTCGGCTGAAGATGATGATGTTATATTTAAGCATTTTGCCATTGAAAATAGCAGGTTTATTTATAACTGTATAAAGGTAACTTAAGTAAGGCCAACCTTAATTTAGTGGATAAAATAATAAATACACTTGTATATTAAGTAATTATTGTATTTCTTTGAAACTGACAATACACAAAAAAATATATATGTCGGTATGCTACCGATTCTTTTTTTAATTATGTGTTGCCAGTATTAAAAAAATACGGAGAACCAACCATTTATAGTGCCGTATATACTTATAACCTACGGCTATGGCGAATTATTTTTTGGTAATTTGTATAAAACATTTTCAAGTCTAGGTGAATGAAAACTATTTAATTGCTACAATAAAACAATACATATTCATGCAGTAAATACTTTTATTTTAAAAACTTCTTATTATCATCATAACTTTTCGTAATCATTGTTTTGAACGTGTAATTATGTACCTCTGCTTATAACAGCTATTATCCATCATTATTGTCTTCCAGGATAACCTGTTTCTGTCTATTAGTAGATATTCGTATTAAATTTGCATCAATTATCGTATTTGATATGGCGCAACCTATTGGAGGAAAAGAAAACCGAAGTTTCCGTACATTATGGAAGACGATACGAACGTTCTACTCCATTTTGACTAGTAACCCTATATTATAAGTATCTTAAAAATAATTCATCAAATAATAACCACCTTAGCAATAACCATGTCAAATAAATAGCTGTCGAAATCATTTCAAAAATAATAAAATGGCGCCATATTATTTTGACAGCCAATGTTGCCAATATGCAAACAACATTTTAACTTTTTTAGTTACGAATTAAAATTACATTTAAAGAACACTTATCAATTCAATTTATTTGATCATCTATAAAAAATCTTAATATTTTGATCAAAATGCGAAACAACTTACGTCATTGCGACTCAAATTACACATTTTAGAATATATTTAAAGTTGTTTTCATTATGATCAAATTCGCTTCTACATGTTCGCTAATAGTTAACACGATATAATAAACTTTATTAATTTCCTTAGGAAATAAAAATATTATATTATCACTTCAATACATTTCTAAGATATGAATAGTTTTTATTTACATCGCATTCGCTTAGGATATACCGTATTTTTATGATGTTTCTATAATAAGACAATTTCTTGAACTTATCAGTAGGATTTAGAATGTGATATTTTTAATAATTATATAAAGCTGGCAATTAACGAGTACTTCTTTGATTCTAAACAATGGTTCAAAATAAAAAGAAATAACTAGGGTAGGTACTGGATTTACATTTTATTTCATAGTTCGCTAATTTCGTTAAATGTTCGTGAATATTTTTACAAAAATGGCAGTATTATATCACGTATACGAATTTAATGTAATTTCAGAACACAGTATTATTTATGGGACATTTTTTGTCCCATATTTTACTAACACGAAATCTATTTACGGTTATATTAAAGTGGCGTGTCAATCAATCAATCGAGATTGAATAGGTAATGATTTCATTGGGATCAATATATGAAGGGATAAATGATCACCGAAGATCAATTTGGAATCAGGAATCATTTCACAAAATTAAAATTCAGGTAATGTAGTTTTACACGAAATGATTTTTGAGGTGAAAACTTCTTTAAGCGCGTTGGGCATTTTTTGAGATGGGAAAAAACAATAGAGCGCTCGCGACACTCTTACGGTTACCGACATCTCTGTATATAAATATGTACATATATTGTGTATGTACGTACATAAGTACACATGCACGTTGGCATTTTTAGAGATGGGAAAAAAACCATTGATCTCGCGACACTGTTACCGTTACCGACACCTCTGTATATAAAAAAAATCATAAAATATTTCCTGACAAATCAAAAAATACACACGTCATTGTTCAAGTCAAGAAGTGAACTTCTGTCGGCACTCCCGGAGTGCCACTAGATTTTTTTTTGTATTCTTCTTCTTCTTTAAGTTATGGCTTCACACTATTTTAAGTGTAGTTTGCCAGTGTCCAGTGAGTAGCATTATCGTGTTTGTGTAAATTAATTCATTTCCCCGATGAACTTGATGACAACGAATATAATATAATGGATGAATGTACCCCACCCTGGATAGTTAAGCGAAGGATACTTTACATACCAATTGCGACAGTCGTTTTGAGGAAAATCGAAAAGGCACGTTTTATCACTTTGTTACTATTACCTTCACTCATGCACATATAGGAATACATAATGGTTAATATTCCACCAACATTACACATTATAATTCAAAATAACACAAGTTTTGGAAATTAAAACAAATTGACAACATCACTCTTCGATTTTCCGCCAAAACTCTTTTTTTGTATTGTGTCTGCAACCAATGATTTATTTCTTTATGATAATATTTGTTGATAATTAAGTGGAACGCAACTTCGACTAAAAATGTTATAACGAACGTTTGGTATTCAGACCTTATGCAGCCTTTAAAAAAAAAAAACCAACCATTTTCATTGGTCGTCGCAACGACATCGCCTTTAACGAGTGCATATGCTGCAATGAATTTTATATTTCTTGTATTATACCACTGCTTACGGGAAAATATTGTAATACTGTGGTATCACATCCACGTGTTCCTTCTATTGTAATCGACGCTGTACACGGAATGACGTCAAAATACGTCTATCTCTTTCACCAAAGTGAACTTTACACCTGTACACCTAAATAACGATATTTACGAACCTTGAATAGGACACTACGACTATGTACAACATGCCAATCGATCATAACTCAATTTGTGCCTCGTTCGATCGGTCAAACATACAAATGGCTAGTTGTGCGTATTAACGACTTTAGCTAATGATGATGATATGATCAAAAAATGTTAAAAATAAAAAGTGCTAATTATTTGACAACATATTACCATGTACAGATCAGAGTTACTTTTTTAATTTCTTTATTTCATTGTTACCAACTGTCGACATTTTTATACGACTTAAAGTGATATAGCCACTCGGTAGGTTCTACTAAATAAAAAATCTTACATTATACATACAAGCATAACGCACATAGAACAGAGCTCATATTTAAATATAAATTTGCCTCGTTGGACTAGTGGCCAAGCGCATCGCTTTGAGATCACGAGGTCCTGGATTCAAATCCTAGGTGGGACAAATGTAGTTTCTCTAATGAAAATTTCTGATGAGTATGAGTCCGGATTCTGGAATTGTGCCCGGTGTTAATGTGTACGTAACAGGGTACTGAGGAAACACGTCAGAAAAACTTTCAATGATTTTTTAGTTTTTATTAATAACTTGTTTTCTATTATATCGTAAAGAACGCTTAAATATGAGGCATCAGGCATTTTTTTTGTCTCCGATCAACGGTTTGGCGTAGCGTTACTGAAACGACTTAATTATAAAGGACTAAAGTACGGACGTAAGGACTAAAAAAAATTCCGATGTTCAAAAAATTATGATCCCTTGTTTTTCGAGTGTATCTTGAAGAACACTTAAAAATAAGACAAAAAGCGTCTTAGTATTTTTTTGTCTCCTCTGTCTTTTCAATAAGAAATTTGTGAAAAATGGACTTATTAGGTGAAACCATATAGTGAAACTCGAACAGGATAGAATAGAAAAAAACTGTTATAGAATCGAGTTAACCTACCCCGACTCCATGTGGCCCTTATTTGTCCTACCTCGGGATGTTTTTGTAGAGCGGGAGGCGCGGAAGGAGAGGAGCCGCCGCCCGCTGTAAAAATGCGAAGGCGAGCATAGATGGCTGCGCTTTGTTATGCAAGGGCGAAGAGGCTGCACTTCCCGTAGAGCCGGAGAAGATGCAATTCTCAAGATGTTGGCGAAATTTGACTTTAATTTTTATTGGGCTTTTAAGTTACTTGCTAGAAGTAATGCAGCGAATATGACTCTACTAGCGACAGGTTCAGCACCTACAACCAATTTTTATACAATCAATTTTGCATGGAAAAAATAATTTTTAATGATATTTTTTTACCAACATGTAGTTTTTTTCAGTGTGTACGTTGGTAAGAGGGTCGAAAATGTTATTATTATCGAGATACAAGCAAATTTAAAAAAAAACGGACCATTGATAGTTATACTATTGCTATATAACTCTATTCTGGAACACTTCATGGGACACTACCAACATCAGTGATCTTGACCTAAGGATCAATGATTTCAACCTTAAGGTTAATGCTGCTATGATATTGACCATGACCTTTCCAAGTCCAAGACCAAGTTTGACGGTTATTGATCTTCTGATCTTTTGGGTGAATGACCTTGAATTTATTAATGTCAATTTTGATTTCAACCTAACCATGACCTCAAGGTCAACCATGACCTTAAGGTTGACATCGAAAACAGTGCCAACTTTGACCTCGAGGTCAAGATCTACTTTGACCTTGAGGTGAACTTTACCCTTGAGGTCAATGTTAACCTTGACTTTAAGGTCATGGTAAAATTTTCTAAGTCTGTTTTCCTTAGTACCCCCGTTTCGTATCCACTGACCGAGTAGGTTACTAATTTTTTTTACAACATATATATATATATATATTGGCCATATTAAAAAATATTTCGCTCGTCAATTGTGCCAACCACAAGGCCCTATTCAATAAAACTGATGATAACGACATCTTTGACAGAAAATGATAAAATTGTCACATAGTCATGATAGGCGCTCATTTGAAAAAAAAAAAACTTATTATTGACAAGATGTCACACTGTCTCCTGTCGCTTTTCATCGTTATTTATTAAACAGGATCAGGTCACTTTGTTAAATTTTACGAGTAGCTGTGCGAAAGCAGAACTTTTTCAAACACAATTGCTGTATTGACACACTATAAACACCGAAATATGTTGCGGAAGTACATGCTTATCCATGACATTAAGAAGCAAAGAAAATCTAAAAATCGACATACCTCAAATGTCAACGCCCCATTGAGACAGCCAACATTTGACTACCGATCGACAGCACTTGGTCCAAAATTTGTTCGCTCTAAAATTATCTACTTCAATAACCACATTTATTTACATTATTCATCGCACTAAGCGAATATCGAACAGTTTCTGTATAGATTTTGCGTTCAGACATAAAATTTACAATATATTTACCCTCAACCAATCAACAATTGACCTACTACTTAGAGGAATCGGTCAAATATTTTATATTGCTACCCTCAAATGTGGCCCGACCTTATAATAAGGCGGTTCCATTTTTTAAAATTTCCATTTTTGAAAATGTGGCGCAGTCAGTATTTTGCCGGTCGATATTTTTGAATTCGATTTTCAAACATAAAAACAAATTCATGGCAAAATCATATGTAAATATTTTTTTCTTTTTTTTTTATTGCACAGAATAATCTATTTATTTTTTACTTGTAAATAAATCAGCAGTTTTATTTTGGGTTGCTGTCTATTAGAATTGGATTTTTCTAACATAGAAATTTAATCAAACATTCAAAAATCGAACTCGATTTCAAATTATCAATCGAACTAATCTTTCCGGCTTTAGTTTCGTAGACATTTTCAACTATTATTTAGAAACATCTTTGTCAATGGTGACGCCTTTATTTTCTCAACATTAACAGAATATAAATTGATAAAAGTTTGCAGGACTCTGTGCAGGAAGCCGGTCACACCGTGGTGACCCGGTCGATCTCCACATACCGCACAGAGTCCTCGCTTGGTCAGCAAATCACTTCTTTCTCGTCGAAGATGGCGGTGTCTGAAGAGAGACTTTTGAGGCGCTGTTGGAGAGCGGAGCGGCGGCGTCTGCACGAACGGGCTGCCGCTATCTGTATACAAAAGTTTAGACTATAGATTTGGATAGCATAAATTGGCCTAGATTGGTTCACTACTGAGCAAAGCCCTTCTTTCACTGATCAAAGTGAACCGATTTTGGATTGATGGAGACTGTTGTTATATAGCTACGATATAATAGACGTTAATGTCTGTTGATTTGAGAATTAGGTGTAGTAGTTAAGATTAGAATTAGTAGATCAAATAATCTGTACTATTCCTTCAGTAGAACTTCAAGAGAACCGTTACAATTCATTCAGTAGAACTCACGATAGCAAAAGCGGCTAGTATGGTGAATGCAAACAGTACAGCGGCATAATATGCAAACACCCACGATAGTGCAGAAACGTGCGCGAGGCAATATTAAGCTAGTCTCTTAAAAGGGTACATTCAGTATATCCCATCATCTTTTTCTGGGCCTACAATGTCGCCTTTTCATAGTTCAGTAGAACTTATCACAGCAACAGTCGCTAGTACGGTCAATGCAAGTAGCGCATTGGCGTAGTGCGAGGGCCCAGTTGCTCCCAGCGTCACGTAGTGTACAGTTAATTTCATCCCAGCATCTCCGTCTAGACCTGCCGTATTTTATTTTCGTATTACAATAGAACTCACCACAGCATAAGCCGCTAGCTAGCGCGATGAGCGCCAATAGCGCAACTGCGTAGTGCACGGGTCCAGTTCATCCCATCATCTTTGTACCGCGTTGCCTTTTCGTATTTTAGTAGATTTTTTACAGCAAAAGCCTGACTGCCTCGTTGGTCTGGTGGCAAAGCGCATCGCTTTGTGATCACGAGGTCCTGGGTTCAAATCCTAGGTCGGACAAATGTAGTTATTCTAACAAAAATTCCCAGTATGAGGAATTGTGCCCGGGATATGGCAATAGGCTTGCCCCCTATTACATGGGACCTAACATCGTCGGCGAAACGTGGGTGTACCCAGTACACCTCTGCCACCCCCTCTGGGGAATATAGGCGTGACGGTGTTTTTTTTTTCAAAAGCTTCTTGTACAATGAGTGCGAGCAGCACAGTGGCGTAGTGCGCGGGTCTATTTCATCCCGCCATTATCGTACTGTGTTGCCTTTTCGTATTTCCGTAGTATTTATAAAAGCAAAAGTCGCTAATACAGTGAGCGCCAGCAGCGCAGTGGCGTAGTGCGCGGGTCCAGTTCATCTTACTATCTTCGTAGTGTTGCTTTTTCCTATTACACTAGAACTCACCACAGCAAAAGCCGCTAGCACGGTGAGCGCGAGCAGCGCGGCGGCATAGTGCGCGGGCACTCGCAGTAGCGCGGAGCAGTGCGCGAGGCGCTCGTCCTCCGCGCGCGGGCAGTGCGCCACGCCGTCGCACCACAGCGCCGCCGCGATGCACGCGTCCAGCGACGCGCAGCGGTACTCGCACTCGCCTGATAGTGCGAATACGCCACCGTGGGAGCTTGCGTGTCTGGAGTAGAGGAAGAGATTGTGTATGTTCCAAATATACGTCCACATGTACACCTACAGAGTACGGACGGCAACATCCATACACGAAATTTTAATAAGGTTAGAGTCTCCGTAACTGATGAGCAACTATGAGACGAAATATTTGAGTGAAGGAAACGCGAGGAAGGGAGAGAGGTCTGAAAGAAAAAACCGCTTGGAACCCTGCACTCTTCATCACTCCTTACACCACTCTTAGTTCATTGGCTCAGCACATGAACTAAGGTTAGGAGCTGTAGTCCTTAGTACTCCTGTGGCATATAGGTGGGCCTAAGTGTGGATGTGTATGTATTAGGTCAGATTATAGTATTGTATTGTAAGGTAAAAGCCATCTTTCACAAATGAAGTTGAAAAAGTATAGTAACTGAGTCCCCATATTTGAGTAAGAGGACTTTAACACAGGAACTCAATTCAGATTTGTGGAGACACAATTGTGAGCACCTGTTGTTAAACTTTGCTGAACACTAAGGTTAAGTAACAGCCGTGATCAATGGCTAACGTACCTTTCAAGGCACTGAGATGTTTAAAATGAAGTTGCCACAAATCCTATTATTGTAACTATAACACAAATATCTCGGACAAACCGAACCGAACGCTATTCAGCCTTATTGATTGTTAAAGTCATTATGATTTCGCAGGGCTTCGAGCGCCTCTATATAATGACGACGACTTGTTGCAGTGGTTAAGAGTTTAAGTCGCTCTGTTCACTGGATAGAGCAGTCGCGGGTTTGATCCCCGCACGGGACAAACCTTTGTGTAACACACAAATGTTTGTTGCGGTCTGGATGATTGTACATGTGATTTTTTATGTTTATAAACGCACCCACGATACAGGAATAGTTCCACTAGGAACAATCAAACCCGCGACTGCTCTATCCAGTGAACAGAGCGACTTAAGTTCTTAACCATACTAATGGGCCTACGTTTTTGTTAAAGAAAAAAAATAGGATTACCTTCTCGACAACTCTAGCCATGAGATGTAGTAAGAACCAGATTCCACAGCTATAAGTTCCACGCTTAAAGCTCTTGGCCAGTCCAGATCGAAGTGGTCAGATGATGAAGGAGACGCGAACACGTGTCGAGCGAGAGGATCCACTTCTTTAGTCCAGCCGTCAGAAAATACTTCCACCAGTTCTTTATCCTATAAAATTGAAAGCACTGTCACACCTATATTCCCCAAGCGGGATTGGCAGAGGTGTACTAAGTACACCCACTTTTTGCCGACGATGTTAAGTCTCAAGTAATCGAGGGCGAGCCTATTGCCTTATACCGGGCACAATTCCATACTTCGGACTTATACTGGGAATTTTTCGTTAGAAAAACTGCATTTGTCCGACCTAGGTTTTGAACCCAGGACCTCGAGATCACAAAGCGATGCGCCTTGCCACTAGACCAATAAGGCAGTCAAAATTGAAAGCATGTCTTGTTGTAAACATCACAAAGGTAAAAAATAATAAACACCATCAGGTTTAGACTTCTGCTGCATTTTGTAAAACTAAGGATAGCATGAAGACACCTTCGTAAGCGAGACACTTACCAGTGGATGTGCCATCCTTTTCATATAACAAATTAACTAAATATAGATGAACGTGACATCACGCTTTCTCGATAGTGCTACGTTAATGTAGCGAACGGACGATTTAGCGCAGTGGTTAAGAGCTTGAGCTGCTCCGCCCACTGTGTCGAATAGTCGCGGGTTCGATTCCCGCACGGGACAAATCTTTGTGTGATCCACAATTATTTGTTTCAGTCTGGGTATTTGTTTGTGAATTTTTATGTTTGTAAACGCACCCACGACACAGGAATAAATTGGATAAAATCAACCTTGGTACAAAGTGAAATGGTTCAAATACAACATTATGACGTAACAATTTATTACTCGGGTTAATAGGGAAACTAACAACCTACCCCGGATTCGTACGGATAGTGTTAAGTAAGTATTTAAGGTTCGCTTTTGTTTAGAACTATTTGTGAGGAAGAATTTGCACTATTCATTATCTTTATACATAGTATACAATTTGTAGGAAATTCTCTGGAGGCACAATTTTGACCAATTTACTCAAAATATTTATCTAATAGCCAGCCACATTACAGACCTGATGTCACATGCTTACGTCGCACCCGCCTTATGATCAGGCCATAAACTTCCCTCGTAAATCAGAGTATTAATATAATCCGAATGAACATACGTGTAGTAATTCCTAATATTGTAGTGTGTCTAATAACTTGTAGTAAATCTATACAATAGATTATGAGAGCAACTTCAATTTATACGTAATACTAGTTCCTTCGCGTTGACTTTAGACAGGAACCTTACATTTTTCGGAAATAAAAATATCCTATGTCTTAATCCAATCCAAAAATGTTTGTCAAATTTCTACCAAATCCATTCAGCCGTTTTTACGTGATTGAGTAATAAACCTCCAAACATACAAACTTACACATTTAAGGGTTTCGCCACATGCCGACGCAGCGCGACGAGAGCGAGACGGTGGCGCGGCTTGGGGAGTTGTAGTCGGGGGGAGTTTCGGCATATATTGTAATGTACGGTAGTACCAACACAGCGCAGCCCGTCTCGGTGCGACGGCAAACGTCATGACCGAACGTAGCCGAGCTCTTCCCACGCGCTCCCGTCGCGCTCCGTCGGCTTTTCGACCAAAACCTTTATAATATTAGTAGGATCACTTGCTACCCACAAAATGAAAGAATGAGCTAGTGAAGGTCACAGGTAAAACCTGGATGTGTACAGCACATAGTCAGTCGTCGTGGTGATCTTTGGGTATGCATTTGTCTAGCATGTCTTTTGGCTGATAAGGATGATAAATAGATAAATTGATTTTGGCCTACAATGACGTCCAGGTTGTTTGTGATTACATCCTTCTCCTCCTCAAGTCGTATTCCTTATGTTCGAGGTCGTGATTTCCACCGTCCAGGAGTCTGGCTCTTGCGATTTTTTGCTATCTTCCCCTGCCATTAGCGACATGCAGCACGTTTTAGACTGTAGTATCTAGATAATGGTGCGAATCTGGTCAGACAAAAGTCTTTGCCCATTGATCTTCCTAGAGATGCTGAATAGATACATATATGATAAATAGATGACTCAAACGCACCTGCTCTTCTGGAGGATCCGGGCATATAAACGTAGGAGTCAATCCTCCACTATACACAGCAATGCGATTCTGTGTCTTGCACAAATGAGTCATATCTGGGGCTACTGTGATATTGTTCAGTAGCGTGAAGTTATCCAACTCGGGCTCTCTGATAATGCTGCCTTGGATTTGAAGGTAGAGATATCGGCCTGGAGATGGATCGACAAGCCAAGGACGACGTTCACAACGATCCTGAAATTGTAAAAAATAATACGTGAAAACCCTAAGCAAGAATAATTTTATGTGTACTTCCTAATGTTTTTGAGAATGCATGCGCCATTGTTTTTTATTTTATTTTTCAGTATAAGGCATTTTTTTACGCGTGATAGTTTTGAAACGTGAGAGGGGTGATGTGCTAAATTAATTATTGTACATCCAATTATTTATAGTTGAGCTTGAGTAGAGAAACGAATTAGGAAGAATATTAGTTACATAACTTAACAGGGTATACACCTAAGTACTTCCTAGCTTATGAATTTTATTTGGCAAAAACTCAATATTTAGTCAAGATATGTTATACGAAGTTAATACAGGACAGATGAAACAATACTTTGGAACTAGGAATCTTAAAAAAGCTAGAGTGACAGTAGCGGGTTCGTTTACTAAGGGACACAAACTGACGAATAAATTTTGTGATGGTAGCGGGTTCTGTTATATTAATGAGGGACATAAATCTCGAAATAAACCTAAAAGATGAAATTTATATATCCCGTACTGTACGTTAACTCACTGATTCTGTGATGGGATAAGATGATGAAAGTCTCAACTCTCCACTGGACCCATAAACTCTGTGAGATGTTTCACAAGCCGTGTCCAGTCGCACGAACTCGACGGAAGCTTCGAATCCGAAGGACCGAAAGTCGTCAGAAGCAGACATGTTGACCACATCGAATTTCAGTTCAGCTACCGTTGCAATGGACCTGAATTCATAATCTCCAACGTCACTGGAAGCAAAAAATTAGGTATTCAAAAATAATAATATTTCTTTTTAGACAGAGTTTTCTAGAAGTTCTAGACGTGCCATGTGCCATTTTTGTGTGTATATTTATTGACTAACTCCTTGCAGAATAGTGGGTTGAGATGGCTTGTGGCAATTTTATCTTCGAGCATCGCCGTGTCGCTATACTTTAGAGCATAAGTAAAGCCGTTGATATCGGCTGCTACTTCATGTGACAGATCATTCAGATAACTTAAATTTCTTATATGCAGCTTGATAAGTTCTAACAGCAAGTGACCAAAACCCTGCTTTTCCAAACACCGAAATCCCTTTTTTGCTGACTGACTGACAGAATATAAAATTGTATACTTAAGTACGAAAGAATTTTGTCAAATTTTCGATTCTTTTAATTCTTTCACATACCTGCATAAACAATCTCTCGGTATTCTCGAGCCCCTATTTCTCCAAGGCTTATCAAAGATTCTAACGGCAGCAGTTACGTCACCAGCACAGCGATACCACGGCGAGTGTGCTGAATGGACTGATCGACAGAGCCTGCCTCCGCTTCGGACACCCCATACTCGAAGTCGTATAACTTCTCCGGGGTTAGCTTCAAAGCGATATGTGCAACTGGAATATGATTTTTGATTTTTATGTAAATTCTATAAATAATATGCTAGAATGGTGTAGGGTTCCTTTTCAAAGCTCGAAGTTATTATTTCACATATTTTGTATTAAACGAACTGTGTCCTTCCTAGTCTAAAAAGTAATAGGTTTTAAAGTCTTACTCATTTAATACATGTAGGATGAACTCTGCAAAAGGTTATTTTCCACTTTCTTATCTCGACTTTACTGAGACGCTCATAGCACAGTGCGACAGCGGTCTTTACTTACCAAGGTTAAGCAGCATTTGACTCAGTCGGCCTGAGATGGGTGACCATTGGTGGCAATCTCATATTCGAGCGTCTCTGTGCTTCGGAAGGCACTTTAAGCCGTTGGTCCCGGCTAGCACTTAATGTGGTAGTCGTTAAGCAGAGTTCAAAGCCTTATACGCGGCTTGATAAGTTCCAACAGCAGGTGGCCACAAACCTGCCTCAACCAATCTGCAGTGGGTCCGCGTGATAGCATACTCCATACCTAATATCTCTCACCTTGATTCGTGAGAGAAGGCCTTTACCCAGCCATTTAAACGAGAATGAATGGATGTGATATACTTACCTAATATTCCTATTTCCACCTCTTCCATATAAGAATACATCTCTTGGTGAGGAAAATGTGATTGGTGGATCTGGTGGAGCTTCCGGAAAGGAACGAGACGCAAACCTTCTGGAACACGACCCTCGACCCCAAGGTTCGCCATCTTGGTGTAGATCTACGAATTCGTAGAGAGCTTTAAAGTATATTGGTCTGAAATAAAAGATATATTTTACAAAACAAATTCTCGCTTACGTCAATTTATGCGAGGCCGTTATCTAGCTGCGGATTTCTTACAAATTGTCAACTCGACTTAAGAAATAAGAGCTAAAATAAGCTCAATATGACATTACTAATATCAAACGAATAATTTCACTTATATAACTTTACAAAACACATTTTCCCTAGGTATGGAATTAATCGAGAAACTTCGAACTGAGAAAAATAAAAAATCAAATGACATGCAATATCTGATATGTACACTACAAATGCGATAGGCTCACCCCCTGACAAATTAGGATAAACAATACTTCGACATGTTGACACGTGAAATGTTTGTATATTATGTAAGCTTGTGCTCTTTGCCCCTTCAGGGAAAATGGATGGTGTAATATAATTTTATTGCATTAAAGTTCCAGTTTTGAACCAAAATTAGTGTTGAAGCTAGAATTGATTTTGAATACAGTCTATCATTTTGTAAAATTGGCCATTATACCTATAAAATGGTCAGACAAATGTTCTTACTTCAGTGCGGTACCCTGTGTTAGCTTTAATTCTAAAGTCAACGAATCCCCTTTTGACAAGAAGCTCTCAGTCTTCGCACAAGCCCTAGATCTTCGCAATAGTGCGTGTTCACATGTTCTTGGAGCACGTTCTCGGCAGAATCTGGCAACTAGGGTAGCATTGGTAGGAGGTCGGCCAACAATCACCGATTGTGGAGAAGTCGCTCTTGACATTTGTACTGATCTCTCTTTATCGCTGGAAATAGAATAGAAAATTAATGCACACTATTTTTAAACAATAAAGCAATAATATTGCCCGTTCTACTATTGCACTACTTTAGCTTTATGATGTGAATAGGTATAATCCAAGAGTAAAGCGGTGTTTTCTTCTTTTACCTTTTCTTCGTGTATATTTTCATTCTGTTTTGCATGTCAAGACACAACTTAATGACGTAGTTTGATTCTGTGGAAAAACCGCCACGCCTTTTTTCAAATATTAACTCTTTATACAATAAGGGGTGAACTTATTGCCACCGCATAGGGCACAATTGCAGACTCCAGACTTCTTCTAAGGATTTTCGATAGAATAACCCCAATAACAAAATAACTTGAATACAATACCTCCAAATCATTAGCTTCACCATACGCTGGTAAAACAATAAAAGATTGAAGCAGCAAATAAATAAATCAAAAGTGAACTTCAAACTCGTTGTTAGTTTACGTTTAATCAATATTCCTATCCACTCGATCATAACATCAAACTAACAAAACTGCGGGAAATAACTCACCAGAATATATCGCTGCAGCCGGGCGATATTCTCATCGGACCATCCCATATATTCAAATGGCTCCCGCAGTATTCATCCTCTGGCAAGTTTGGATTCAGAGCGTTGGTTACATAAAATTTCAAAACTGAAAACCACACTCTAAATCTTGGGGCGGAAAATGACGGTCTCCTGTAAATTATGTTTCGTCCCGAGGGTCCGGAGGTGTCTATCCCTTGCATATGATAAAGGCATGTAGTGTTCGGAGGTAGAGAATGCTGAGGGTGTTCAAGAATTCCACGACCGGTCCCTCGTATCCAAAATTCGCAGGCTCTTTTGTTCTTTGCGTATGTCGGTGACTGCTGATCTACGAATCGAACCTGCAATTGAGAAATGGTGTGGTAATAGTTCCATAGAACATTGATATTGTTGGAAATAAAAGTTTGCTTAATGATGGAAATTAGATTGCCTACAAAAAATTAGTTTGAAGACGAGTTTTAATAACTTTTGCCTATCCCGCAAGGGATCTGGCGTGATAATATAGATAGATAGGTTTTAATAACTTCTTTACACATGAAAAGTTTCAGCTAGAGATGTTTTATGTTTTCGTTCTATACTATCAAATAAACAGCCTAGTAAAATATTTCTTTATTTGTTGATTTACACTTATCATAAAAAAACAGCAATACGATTAGTGGTAACAAATCGCACAACTTTTAATTTAAAAATTTGTTATATTTTTACAATTCCAATTTTTATTCTACGCGGCTTCGCACGCGTTTCTTTAGTGATTTGACAAAGGTAGGTAGGACTTTTTAACCGACTTCAAAAAGGAGGACGTTCTATGTTCGTCTGTATGTATGCTTTTTTTGTGTATGTTAACCAATATTTCCGTCAGTTGTGGACCGATTTTGATGATTCTTTTTGCATTGGGGTCAGTATAGCTCCAAAGTGAGCCCATTTCAATTTCATTGGTATTAGACCTTCGACTTTGAAGATACACCAGGGAACTCATCAATGACGAACAATAGGAATGTGCAAATTGAGACAATATGGGTTTTACGTCAATCCTATAGGTACCCTACTATAGAACTAAGCATAATGTTAACCGACTTCAAAAAAGGAGGTTCATAATTCGTTTGTGTTTTTTGTAACTTATTTGCTTGTAAGCCGATTGGATGATTCTTTTTTCGCTGGATTCAATATAGTTTCAAGATGGTCCCATTTTAATTCCATCAGTATTGGACCTAAGACTTTGAAGATACACCAGGGAACTCCTTAACGACAAACAATACGAATACGTAGATAGAAATATTATGGGTATTAAGTCGATCCTACCCTACCCTACTTAGAACTAAGCAGAATGTTACCCGACTTTAAAAAAAGGAGGAGGTTCATAATTCATTTGTATTTTTTGTAATTTTTTCGCTAATAAATTGATTTTGATGATTTTTTTGCATGAGGTTAAGCATTGCTCCGTGATGGTCGAATTAAAATTTTATTGGTATTGGACATTGAGCTTTGACACCAGGGGTAGGAAACCCCTATACGGCAAAAAGCATGAATGTGAAAATTCAGTTAATATGAGTTTTATATAAATCTTGTAGGTACCTCACTGTATTAATAAGTAGAATAATATAAAGGCGGTATATCAATAATAATAATAAATTCGCTCATCACTTAAAATTGAAAATAAAAAACATAAAGAAAAAAGAAACCGACTTCAATAAAAGCAAATAATAAATATTTGAAGTCCGTGCCAAGTAACCGACTGCACCAACCAGCACTGACTTCAAATATTTATTTTTTGCCTATTGAAGTCGGTTTCCCTTTTTTAAAAAGGTTATATTTGGATAGCATTATTCCAAGACAAAAGAGACACCTCCATATTTAGTTTCTTTTAAATCCGTTCAGCCGTGTTAATATGAAGAAATAAAATCAACTATCCCCAGAATTTATATCTAACTTATATCGATCCCTTCAGATCCCTTGCAGGGTAGGCAGAGAGTACAGATTTCCAACAGGTTCTTTTCTTATAAACCTTTCTGACTTCCTCCACTGTCATAGTCCGTCTTATACACGCTCGACGGTTACGGAGACTCTTAACTTGCCCTTCGGATAAGGCACGTTCTATTTGGTTATAGTAAGATAGTCTAGATCTTCCCCAATATCAACGTTCTTCCACTTACCCATTTTATATCTGTGTGGTTAATTTCATATAACGTTTCTTTATAATCCGTTCAGCCGTTCCGAAGAAGTCATGCTATTGTATATATTGTTATGCTATATATTTTTCGAGATAAAAAGTGGTTTGTTTTATTTTAAGATGTAAGACACCTTCATATAAAGTTTTAATTAGATTCGTTTAGGTAGCTATGTCGCAAGAACCATGATTCTTTCGGGCATAAAAAATATCTCAAATATTATTTCGAGACCCAAAACACCTTGAAAGTGTTAGTAAGATCCATTCTGCTATTTTAGTATGAATAAATAACAGCTGTCCCGTATGTTAATATATTGTATATTTTGTCAACTTCCACCTGACTTATTTCTCTATGAACTATCTCTATCACTGGGTTCAGACTTAGCCTCACTTAGCCCACACAGGTGGTATTTATAAAATATAAAATAAAATATAGAGCTATCTTATTCAACATCAACGCCGACTCAAAAAAAAACACACACAATATCATCCTTTTTAAGAAAGATTATCAGTTATATTGTTTTATTAATATTTATATTTCTGATTTAAAACTTCTTTACTTACCCTGACAGAGAGTGTAATCAAGCGTAATAATATCTTAAAACGGTGCATTGCCTGTTAAGTATGTAGCTTTGTCAGTTTATTTTGTGTCAGCCTTCTCGTAAGATATTAATCGACGTTAAAGTTTCATATCCGGCCTATTCATCGTAAGATTTCTCTCCGGGAGAAACAATCCTAAATGCATCGTTGGTTTATGAACGAAATCATGTTTTAGTGTTTAAATCAAACGTGTATGAACCATTTCCAGCGAGTGCATTTATTTACTGAAAAGTATTTTGAGAGGAGACGAACCTGAGTCCAATATCAATTGATGGAGGAATTCATGTGTACGCCAAATCACATAGTTTACGTCGTAACATTGCAGTTCGGGACAAACAGTAATAAAGTTTTGTGGTTTATCCCCCGACAATCTAGTAGCTTAAGTTGTTTTAGAACAATAAATAATTTTTCAAAATTGACTCTTTTTTTCTTTCCTTAGAAACTGTTAAATTTTTCAAAAATAGGTATACAGAGTTATGGTCCTTAGTACAGGCTACACCCATCCAAAGTTTCATTGAAATTCATTGAACAAGTATAAAATAAGTGCCTTTTTAAAAATTTAATGTTTTGATTATTTTTGTATTTTGTGAAAAAATCTTTTAATTTTCCGGGATAAATACTATTTAATGTGCTATCAAACATTTTAAGATATGCGCTTGCAAAGTTTAAACAAAATCCGCTTTGTAGTTTTTGCGTTATGGTTAATACCCTTGGTCATATAGACAGACAAACAGACACGAAAGCCAAAAATTGTGGAATTGGCTTCTCCATCAAAAGACATTTCTAAAAAATATACACAGACATGGCCTCCTTACAGTTTTATTATTTGTAGTATGTAGAGATATAGATGCTTTACTTTTCCCTATAAAGTGTTTGAATTACTGAAAACATAAATATTAACTATGTTGTCTCTCATACGAAATATCTCCACGATAAGTTTCAAAATTGTGGAAATGGCTTCTACATCGATAGTATGCTACCCGTGGGTTGTTATTTTTTTTAAATATTCCATGTACAGGCACGACTTCCTTACAGTTTTATATATATAGATATGTATAACAAGTTATAATACTTAAGTTCATTTCTCATTTAAAAATGTTTAATTCTTATATTCTTTTAATATAGCATATGTCAAATACTAACATGTATGATACTTGGCGTAAATATTACTCATTTATTAATAACACGGAAAGGGCTTACCGAACGTCATAAACTACAATTCAAAGTAATAGATAGGATAATTTCCTAAATTCGTAAGTTCAAACAATGTGAGCTGGTGTAGAGTTCGCTGCTCTATTATTGTGACCGACCGTGAGAGCCTGCATTACTAATTACACTTTGGCAGGGGCCCAAGAGAGCATCAGGGGCGCTATTTGATTTAATATTGTTCACTGAGAACGAAACACTTCAAATAGTACTTCATCATAATACATTACTGTATTAACCTAATTTTGGAAATGCGTGCCACAATTAGTTTTAGTTGCAGCAGTAATTAGTGATCTGCGCATAATTAAGGGTACTTACTGGTTTTGATTATGTTTGGGAATTTGTTGATTTAAATTATCCATTGATAAATTGGAGATTTTTTTATGTGTGATGATGGAGCTATGAATAGTATTTAGAAATATCAAATTTTGGCTATAAATGACCAACTTTTGACTACTGCCTGGTCTCAAGTTTTCTTATTTATCTAAAACACTAGTATTACAGCTAATAAAACCATCGTAGATTATTCTCATAATTATATCATTCTATCCTTCCTAGATTTTCAAATAAAATGTCATCCATTAAAAAAAACTCATCACCGTCACGCCTATATTCCCCAAGCGGGGGTGGCAGAGGTGTACTGAGTACACCCACGTTTCGCCGACGATGTTAGCCCCATGTAATAGGGAGCGAGTCTATTGCCTTTTACCGGGCACAATTCCCGACTCCGGACTCGTACTGGGAAGTTTTCGCTAGTTTTTATCCATTTGCTGGGTATTCGTACCCAGCAAATGGATGAAAACTAAGTAAATGGAAATGGCCCAGCAAATGGATGAAAGCTAAGTTAATATAATCCTATTTAATCAAGTGCTTTCAGTCGACAACAAAGGTCTCATTAAGTACATTGGCACTCAAGTAAAGTGTTACGGCGTCCTATTTTCATAATTTAAAATATGCGACTACGTAATATGGAAAAAAAACACTAATTTTCTCCCCGTAATTGCAATTTGGACGCTATCCAAATACGAACCGGCTTTTTGATCGTGTATTAAAAAGGAACGTAATTTTTTATGCAGTATAGTGTGTAATGATGATAGTGAACAATCGCTCTGGTCCTATCTCTGGGGTTCTTCTTCCTCTTAAACTTTAGCACATACGTCTGCAGCATTATAAATGGGTCAGGTGTGAGCCGTGGCAAATAGCTAATAGTCTCAAACCTCTTCTAAATTACAAAAGCAATAAAGACTATATCATCTAATACACGTAACGTCGTCGTTCGATCCGCAGTAATGAGAACAAATTGTTCAGGATACTACTGTTGTAAAAAATCCTTAGAAAATTGGACGCTGGAAGTTAGGCTGCGGATTCTGTAATGTTGTATTTTTAATATACTTAACTAAAGATGAAACTGAAGATTTGACTTGAGATTATTCTAGCTAAGTTTGCACAAATTATTACTACGCTCCAAGATACAACATTTTCATGTAATTCACTCAGTTGCAAAGCTAAATAGAAATTGGGTTTGACTTTGGATAAAATCAACCACATATTGAGTTTCAGCTGAAAACGGCAGTGAGGTAGGCCTAGGAAGAAATGACAATATGTGCTCGGAAAAGAGTCAGAAAGAGTCGAGAGAGAAGAAACATATGTATTTTTTACCTGAAATGGGATAATGAAGGCTAATATGATAATTGCTAGCTTGTAAGTAGATGCCTCTCGATATAACAACATAAATTTATGCTAATAACCAGCGCCCTATGTAAAATATAAGTTAGATTCCAAAAACTTTTTTCATCTCTTGGCAAGTTGCAGAACTGCATAAATTAGCTGTTTCGACCGCAATATTTTATTCAGATGACGTTCTGAATCAAAGCTTTAATAATGAGTGGCAAAAAATCTCACCTCAACTTCTAACTGAAATCCGTGTAGGGACTGCGAGGTCACGGGTTGCAAAAACGTTCCGAATGGGGATGTTGTAAATTCTACCAACAATTCGGGCCCGCTCGATATAGCCTCGGGTACGGAAACGCCTCCCCCGCAGAATCTCAAAATCACGGGGTCCCTTGTTGTATAACCGTCATAAACAGTCACATAGTCCTGAACTTCATCACACTGTTGCCAAAATTTCAGCTCTCGTCCATTGTTATCTCTCTCTTGTTGTGCTGCGTACAATGCCTTCTGACTCCTTATAGAAATTAGTTGCCCGTTCGGCTGTTTGACTACAATTAGAGCGTGTTTTCCTTGAGGCACTTCGTGTTGGCGCACTGCATAGTAACAGGTTAAGTTTCTCGGATAAACGCCGGGGAAATTTGGCGACTGTAACCTACAGTTTTTACGATCGCAATCGCTAAATATCCGTGAGCAATAAGTTCCGGAAATCAAATCCCCGAGGTAATACTCTGGAGTTTTTGTTGTCTTTGCCGCGTTCGTATCTTCACCGCGTGATATGTTTACGGGATAAGGCATCGGTCTTAGTTTGAAAAAAGGCCGTTCTGGAATGAAATACAGTTATAAGACACATTGATTTTATTCGCATTGTACACGCGAATCAAAAGAACGCTGGTTTATTATACTATTTCAATAAGAATTCTGTAGTCTCATGTTTTACTTGGATATTATACTTATTTTGGTTAATATTGAACAATTCAATATTAATTATTTAATTCAATATTACCTATACTTATATAGGTAATATTGAATTAAAATAATGAATACAATAGAGTTGAAATGCTAACTGTATATTAATTTATGTTTAGGAAAATTGCCAACTGGGGCAATAAGTATACAAGCATCTATTTAACTAATTACCTAATTGTAAATTCTAATTAAATTACCTAAAATTCTAATTACCTAAATTTGTGTAAAATTTAGGTATAAAATCCTGAATTTGAAAAAATCAAGATCCAATTGTAAATATGCAAACACACGCTAACTGCAATATTCCTTAAATCCATTCATAAAGGTACCAAAACTAAACGAACACTGCGGAAAAATATTCCAGCAAATCGTACAATGGTCGCCATTTGTTAGTATTCACATGATTTACGTACCAGATGGAGGGGTCCCCCCATATCTCACTGTGGCATACTCCCTCCTCAAAACCTTGTACGCCATACGAAAATCGAAGTTATAGTTATTCTGTTCTTTGGATAGATGTAAGAGTCTTATGATGAGAGTTATGGACTTAGTTTCGCTGTAGTAAATAGAGGGACCCCAAGATGTGCCACACCAGGATCCTCCGACTTGTGGCCGACTAGCTTCTTGGATTTGCATGTAGCCGTCTGGACAGCCATCTGCTGTGAAGGACGTGAAGCGACCGAGTGTGAAGCTGTCGAATAGGACCTGTAACAAAAGAAATATTTGTGGATGAGGGCAGAATTTTTATAGGATATTGGCTGCAATAAAATAGCGACAGATCCCTTGCGGGAAATCACCATCTCGTCCAGTATTTTCCAAGTGAAGGTGACAGTGGTGTGGACACCTACGTATTGTCGATGATGTTAGGTCCTAATGTAAAACGAAACGAGTCTATTGCCTTTTCGGAACGATTACTGACTCAGGATTGCGACTGAGTTTTGTTTAGACAGAAAAAGCACATTTTGTTGTACCAAGAATTCGAAGCCAGAACCTGATGAACACAGCTCTCATTATACACCACTAGACCAACGAAATAGTGTAAGACAACAACATGCTGAAAAAATAACTAAATATGGGCAATAATTGGCATACAATAAATTTAATAAAGCATATTAGAGAAATGAAACAGTTTCTTAACGGGGCTAATATTATATTTGTATCTCGCTAAGATTTATCGGCTTAACACGGACCTTTGAAAGGCTTGGGTTCAACACGTAGAGACCCTTTGCGAGAAATTAATGTTATGTAAGTCACCTGCTGATATGACTTGCTGAAAATGAACAAAAAACATTACCATCAAGCTGACCTCGCCAGGTGCAAGGATTATTGTAAATTATGGAATAAAACAAGGGCTATGCAAATTAGGTTTAATGGACGAAAACTGGTCTATTTCAAAGGGAACGGACACAGACCATAATTAGTGATACCCAACTACCCATAGCCGGCGGTGAAGACTTGACGAAGTTTCCAAAACGCTGCCCAGCCCTGCTATATCCTTCTGCGGATCTCTGTCTCAAAGTTGTTTCTACCTAATTGTAAGACTTGTCCGAGGTAAATTGTATTCATGAACAACTTCGAGAGTAGTCCAATGCTTTGGGAAGAAAGAGCTAGGCCGTCCAGCATCTGTTGTAGATTGCAACGTCTCCGCCATAATGACGATATCATCAGCGATTCTTAAGTGTGAGATGAACTCCCGGTTGATGTAAATGCCGCGTCTTGTCCAGTCCAGCGTCTTAAACATATCCTCCAGTGCAGTCGTAAACAATTTAGGCGAGATTACTCGATGCAAGGGGCTTAATCCGCCGGTTTTGTACTTGGACGGTCATCGTTGCAGCGTCGTAAAGGCATCTCAGCGCTTGGATGTATCGCCAGTCGACCTGGCAACGTTGCAAGGATTCGAGAACAGACCAGGTTAGAGTTGAAGGCTTTCTTGAGTGCCATGCACAGGGTCTGATTATAATCTTGGGCCTTCTGCATAATCTGTCACACTGTGTGAATGTGGTCTATGGTGCCATATCCTCCGCTGAAACCAGCCTGTTCCGCTGGCTTAAACTCGTCAAGTCTTCTCGCCAGGCTATTTATAATAACCCTAGAAAACGACTTGTAGACATGGCTCAGAAGGGAAATAGGTCGATAGTTTTTCAGAAGGGTCTTATCTCCCTTCTTGGAAAACAAGACGACTACACTCCTGTTCCATGCCTTTGGAGTTCTCCCAGAGAAGATGACGGAATCAAAAATACGCTGAAGCTGTTTGAGCATAGGAGTGACTCCAGCCTTTAGAAGCTCGGTAGTAATTCCATCATCACCCGGGGCTTTTCCATTTTTAAGTTGTTGTAGAGCCACCTCGATTTTGCCAAGGCTAACTTCTGGCAGCTCGTCCGTGTAGTGGCGGATTAAGGTGGCTCTTAAACCCCTTATGTCGGGTTCTCGTTGGTTAACTTGCGTGGCGTAAAGTTGGCAATAGAAAGTTTCGACTTCTGCGAGAATTTCCGGCACCCAGACGACGACTCTTCCGCTTAGAGTGGTCAGCTTCGTCAAATGACTTCAGCCAAGCTGTTGTGCAAAGACTTTTGACCCTGTTTCCGCTCAATTGCTCTGTCAATTTGACATGTTTTAGAGCGTTGGACGTCTCGTCTTACCAGCTTCGTGATCTTTTTATTCAATGCCCGTTGTTCTGACGAATTGACTGAGGGATCTTCGCGTTTTTTCTATATGAGTTGTAGACATTCTGTTGAAAGTCTCAATTTCTTTTCGTTGCGCCGCATATTGCATTTCCACTGGTCAATTACCTAATTGATAACGCCATCAATTGTGCTTTCCAGCGCAGCTAATCGGTTATTTAGTTTTAACTAGAACATTTCGGACCTAACTACGTGTTGGAGCAGGTTAGGTCGGAGTGTAGACTTCATCAGACGGACACGTTCGAGCTTATAATCGATATCCAGAGTGCCTCGCACAAGCCGGAGGTCGCTACCGGTTTTAAACCTTGTAACCACTGAGACATCTCTAAATATGCGCTATTTGTCCGCTATGATGAATTCGATCTCGTTTTTAGTGTTATCGTCAGGGCTGTGCTACGACCACTTCCGTTGGAGCCGTTTCTCAAAGAAAGAGTTCATTAAGAACAGGGGCTGTTCCTGCAACCGAATCCGTGTTGATCTACTACCGATTTGCTACATGTTTGTATTCCCACAATTGCAATGAAATCCCCCATGACAACGTTGAAGTGGGCCTTGGAGGTATTGTGTAAGGCTTTGGATATGTCCTCGTACATATCCTCTATTTCATCATCCACTTGGATGATGAAATAGAGGATGATGAAATAGAGTGTTGATGTTGGTGCGTAGACCTGGATGACTTTGAGCTTATACCTCTCTATTAATTTAATCACGAGGTACGCAACCCTTGTCGACACACTGGATATTTCTTCAACGTTGTCAGAGAGGACTTTGTTGACAAGAAACCCGACGCCGCCTTGAAACTGTTGGTCTCCCTCTCTAAAATACATAAGATGGCCCGTTTTTAAGGTAACGGTATCCTCTCCCTTTCTTCGGATTTCGCATAATCCCAGGACGTGGCATCTTATGTGTCTCAGTTCCTCAACAAGTTGCGCCAGATGTCCGTTGAGCCGCAACGTACGTCCGTTATACGTATCTAAGGTCAGTCGGTTTTGGCGGCCTTCTGTAACTGGATTGGTCATTAATCGGTCGCAGAGCCTCGTTTGTTGTTCGGCAGGGTGCACCACGAGCAGGTGAGGTTGACTTGGGGCATTAGGATGATGATGTAACCCTTACACCCCTTATCATCATTATATTATATAAATATCTATTTTATATATTATATAATTTTTTATTTATATATAAATATGGGTATTATGTTATTTCAGTCCCTAAAACATTTCTACAGATCTAAAGTTTCCCAAACTGTCTCCGTTTACTGCAATAAAATTTAATTACACAAAACCGTTATAATAAAAGTTTATCAGAGTTGTTTGTTATCAGTATTTAAAAGTATAATAGCTATAAGTACTCCAAGAAAGTTGGGTGTGGGACTTTATTTCAAGTAAAAAGAATTGGAACTGCAATCTTTGTTAATGAAAACAAGAGGTCTGGTAGTATAGTTCGGAGGAATAGTTTCTAATTGAAATCTAAGGTTGTCCTTGAATTCAGCGTCGTTATCGTATAGTAAGCGTACCTTTAAAGTATGTTAATTAGAAGTAGTTTTCAAATTTAGAGGCACTAATCGTTTTTTGACATTGGCTATAGTTATCGTATCGATCAAAAAAAATCAATCAAAACACATTTTCACACTGTCCTTTGTCGAATCGTTTCTTAGGACTTTTCGAATACATTATTTGGAGCTACGCAACGCCAAGCTAGGCAAAACTACGAGCTATGTGATTTTATATTAAGCGTGGTGTACTGTTCATCTGTATTTACTCAACCTGAATTATGAAAAGGATTCCTTAACGTCATCGTAACGCTACTGAGCAAATATTTCGTCTCCTTTCACACTGCAAATTCACTAAATAAAGATGGGCATAACAATTTAGCGCAGTGGTTAAGAGCTTGAGCGGCTCCGCCCACTGTGTCGAATAGTCGCTAGTCGCGGGTTCGATTCCCGCACGGGACAAATCTTTGTGTGATCCACAATTATTTTTTCCGGTCTGGGTATTTGTTTGTGAATTTTCATGTTTGTAAACGCACCCACGACACAGGAATAAATCCTAGTGTGGGGCTACGTTTTATATAAAAAAAAAGAAAGAAAAAAAAGAACACAATTTCTCGACAACGTTACTATAACGTTAGATGGTTTATGCTTAGCTCACACATTGTTATCTAACGTCAGAATTCTATTCGCGGACCGTAAGTAGACCTTCAGCCCGCCAGGCACTCGCTTAATGGACCAATTAAATAGCAGACGGCTTTATATGGGCCAATTAAAATTTAAGGGCGTTTCAGGAAACTTTAATGGTGTACTAACTGAACTAGTAGTAGAGTTAAAAGGTGACTAAATTTAATGAGGCCTATCAATAAGCATTACGCTGGTGTTTTGTGCAAAGTTAGGATACCGGTTGTTTTCATAGATTGGTTATTATGAACTTAATATCTACCTTCTATTCCAAATTCAGTGGTATCTACTCAGATTTGTAGCTTTTCCCTCGTCTAGTAGTTTGAGAGTAGGCCGTTTTGACCACTAGATTGAGTAGTTGCAGCCTTAATTTTGTATAGGACAAAATTTTTGCGTGACCTACAAATTTAAATCCTGGTGTGTATTTTTTATCACATAAAAAATGCGATACGGTGAATTATAACAGCTTCATATTTTGATAGTAATTGATCTTATACATACAAAGGGCGATACAAATGAAACTGCATCTAAATGTTAGTCATCACCATCATCATTACAGATCTTTCGTATCCTATTATTTAAAAATCAGTTAATGGCATGGCGAGCAGATATTTTCATTTTAGTAATCTTCTATCTCTATGATTGCTCGAGTGTGTTTAGCAGACGACAACTGTCAGATAACGAATCACCGATGACAGATAGTCGATGTAAGATGGCGGATGGCGCTGCGTTGTTAGTCTATTAGCAACGGAGCAAGCGCTCGGACGTATCGTGGAGCAGCTAACCTCATTGCATTCCATGTGACATAATCGCCGGATGAGCCCCCAGGGTTATTTCAAGATTTCCTTTATATTCGGCCACCATACGGACGACTATGAAAACGAAGATAAACCCACCTTTCACCGCTACTGGCATTGAAACGGCGATCCAGAACGCCGTTTCAAACCCAAGCGCCGTTTTATCTAGAATCTAAGCCTCCTCTTTCGTGACATTCTTCGCGGTCCCGTCACAATGCATTTTTAGTCTATCTATCTATATCATCTCGCCCGATCCCTTGCGGGGTAGGCAGAGAGTACAGAGTTCTAACAGGTTCTTTCCTTACATACCCTTTTTGGCTTCCTCCACTCTTATAGTTCGTCTCATACACCTTCCACCACCACAGTCCTTCAGATAAGAGTCGGTCTATTTGGTCATGGTAAGATAGTCTAGGTCTTCCCCGTTACCTACATCCTTCCACTTTCGCATTGTATGTCTGTTTTGTCATGATTTATTCTGACATTCTTTCTATATGCCCTTACCAACGGAGCATACCCTTTCTTATCTTTACACCGATACTATCTTTTTTAACTACTCGCTTTCTTACTACGCCTTGTTAGTCATTACCAAAAATGTTTACCTTAAACCGACGTGTGTCTGTATATTACAGTTATTTATTTATTCTGACCGAACGCGGGCCGACACCGAACACTTCGCTACTGAACATCTGATATTGGAAAAGTAATGGAATTGCATCCCGCACGAGTTTCATTTCCGCAATGATTTTCATTTGATGGATACGTGTTACATTTTTAATACGTACATTTGCGGTAACTATGGGAGTGGAAGAAACCGGATAGGTCTGTAAGGAAAGGACCTGATGGAACGCTGTACTCTGTGCCTATTCCGCAAGGGATCTGGCGTAATGATACCTATAGATAGATAGAGAAACATGAATTTGCTTGGATATATTAAAATATTTCATCGTTTTCCTAGCAGATTTAGATTATAATATAATCACGCCTATGTTCACCAAGCAGTCGTGGCACAGCTGTATGTACTGTGTACAGTACACCAACATTTCACTGACGATATAAGATCCTAAGGTAATAGGGGGCGTGCCTATTGTCATTATATCGGACATCGGGACTTCTTGCTGACATTTTTGATTTTTCGATAGGTAAGCACCGTTGCCCGACCTAAGATTCGAACCCAGAATCTAGTGATCGATACCGGTATTATAAGCCACTCGGCCCATGAGGCAGTCGTCATCCATCTCTAGCGATTAAATATTTGAAAAGGTTTTGCTGTTAGTACTCTCATCTAAACTCTTAAGTCAATCCAAAAAATTGTTTCAATATCAAGTAGTAATAAAGACAAAACTTCTAAAGCAAGAAATATGTTTTACGCTACAAAGGTACAGCTGGTACAGTAATTGACTTTTCATTAGCAGAAATTAAAATTGGGTTAAATCCTGGAAACTCCTTAAAAATTAGGCTACGAATTTGCTAATAAAAAACAATTGTGTTTGTGCACTTACACGCTACAGATTGGTGGGTCGTTTCATGAAAAAAAAAGATCTTTAAAAGCAACTTTCAAATAATATTTCCCACAAGAAATGCTGAAAAAGACATTATTTTTACATCTTTAGTTTTAGGATATTCATTTGTCAGTTATTATTCCATAATGCAACTTTTAGCTAACTTAACAATCACAATAAACATTTTACTCATAATAAAATTTTCTATGACTCCGTTAATCTCCACTCGAAAATGTTATAGGCATTTGACCGGAATGGGGTAGGCAAGGTTGCAAATGCAATTTGAGTGCGCAAATTTCATCTGTGAACAATATTCCGGGGATAAAGTGTCGATAAGGATTCCCTGCAATAGAGAATTTATATTTCGAGGCAACAAAGAGGCGGACATTAATTTTCAAAGACTTCTGTTCCAATCCCATTGGCCTTTGCCGTGTGACAAGTTGAGTTTATAAAGATTTGTTTTTAATTTTCTTTATTTCTTTTTAATCTATTCCCACTACCTATCATTGCAATATGTACTTTTTTGTTGAGTAATAGCCTGTTCACTGTGAAATAGGATGCGGACAAACAGAACTACCTATGTCAGAGTGAGCCCTGAAATAGGAAGCTAGATCTGTATGATCAGGCTAGATCCGTATTCTCGTATGATAACTCCGAGTAATATGCTAGAACGCGATAATACACAGTTGTAATATACTTTCAGATTTATGGTTTCGAAGAAGGGATCAGAGGACAAGTCAAATTTCCGTAACCGGCGAGCATGTATGAGACGTACGATGAATAGTGGAGGAAGTCAGAGAGGTATGTAAGGAGAGAGCCTGTTGGAACTCTGTACTCTCTGCCTACCCGGCAAGGGATCTGGCGTGGTGATATAGATAGATAGAGATCAGAGCTATGCAGGCCACACATATGGAAATGGTTAATCTGAGTTGTTTGGAACACATTGATGTTTAATCTAAATTATTTAATTATGGGGTTGCTTCCGTCATGCTGACATTCTATCTCTGTATGACGGTTAGTAGCATTTCCATATTCGAAGGTCTTCATGCTTTGGCCGTTTGGCTATTAAGCCTTTGATGATATTTGTCATTTAATATGGAAGTCGTTTAGCCAAGTCAGAAATCCTATAGATGGCATGATAAGTTCCAACAGCAGTTGGTCACAAGGTTTATTAATTGATACTGAATTGTTTAGACAAAGGCTCTCCCAGTTTTTGTGACAGTATAGCCAATGTAAGATAATTAGTGTTATATTTTAAGCCTACCTACTTACTACCGAATTTATTGGTCGTCATAGACAAAACGTTTTACAAAGGAAACCCATTATGTATGGCTCATATTGTATTTATATTCCACCACCATATCAGATATGTACAAAAAAGGTTTAAGACGACAAATTCCCAAACATAAATTTTCAACAAAAGAAGAATCATGGCACGTCCAAAAGTCAACAAACACAAAATACGGGCTCGTATCAACAAAACGAGATCTGATATCTTGAAAATGAAATAGGAATTGGCGGCGGAGACTCGAAATGTGAAAGACATGTCCCTTGATATACGCTTCTCTCGAGCAGAAAATACAATTTTGCACCGCTAGGGGATGTTCGCGGGTATTTGATGAAATTTAAATGTGCTGCCTTTGCCAATGCGTTGTGGCGCTTCAATTTATGCGCCGTATAAATGAGGGAAAAACCTGTCTAGACTTTGGAACCCGGGATTTGTGTTGTGGAGTGCGAAAACTTTAATTAAAATAAAAGTGCTACTGTTTTATTGAGTTTGGAGTAACTGTTCTACCTATGTAGGTAGGCAGAGAGTACAAAATTCTTGCAGGTTTTCCTTATACACCTATCTGACTTCCTCCATTCTCATAGTTCGTCTCATATATGCTGGCCAGTTGAGAAGACTTTTGGCTTGCCCTTCCGATAAGACACGGTCTATTTGATCATGATGAGATAGTCTAGGTCTTCCTCGGTATTTACAACTTTCCACGTTCACACTGTTAATTTTTTTATATCGTCAAACTTAATCTCGAGGGTATCAAATCGCTTCGACCGCCCTAGTAATCGGGATCTCATAATCGGTCGTGATTGATTGATTATGTTATATAAGCTGATCGTCATGGGGAACTTTGAGGAGACCTTTATTCTGCAGGTAAAAACCTTTTGGCTGATGATGACAGTGGTGGTAAGTCGCTCGTCTTTAGTTTCAAAACATTTAGAGTTTTAGAAAAAGAAAAAAAAACTATCGGAAGTGAGATTGATTACGTATTATATTTATAATACCTAAGCAATCTCATTTTTAATAACCGAATTCATTATTCTACCATTTCTCAATAATTTCGGTATACTACTAGCTGCACAGATCTGTGACTAGTTGCTGCTCGTTTATAGTTTGGTAAAATAACTTCTATTGCATTTTTCAGTCTAGTCATGCGAACATGAATCTTATATGAAATAGTATTTCGCCTTACCCTTTCCTCTATCCATTACAGTCAGCTCAGTAGTAGTGGCTCAGTGAAGCTAGACAGAAAGTCATTAGGGGAGATGGCTGCATTCTGCTAACATGCGACGCTTTTACTGTTTTAGATTGTTGAAATCAATATTGTATCCTCAAACCGCATTTATTTGAAGGACCTTAATGTTAATGGAATTAACAAGAAATTGTGGCACACGCTCTGATTGATAGATTTTAAGTCAATTTTATGTCATCGAAGTTTTTTATGTACCAATTTAAAGTGAGATCAAATTTATCGCCTGAACGTACCGTTGTAAATGGCATCTATTCGATTTTAACAAAATTGTAAGTTATTTAAGGAATACAGATTTCAAAGGTCTTTTATCCGAAGTCTCCCTTTTCTGGAATCTTTAAACCTAATTTTGTTCATATAATTTGTTGTATTCCCATACATTTCTGTAACTAGATCTACCATAGAAATTTATTTGTCAACATTAATTCCAGTTTGACCCATCATCACTGCAGAGGGACAAAGGGGATTCATAGAAAAGGACGTTTATATTCATTTGTCCCATTACGTTCGTTGTACTATGTAGTTCCGTTCAACTTACTGTCCAAAGAAAATATAATCACCACGCTTCACTGACTACGGCTCACTACCACTGTCACGGTACTGTGTTCGAATTCGGGAATACCTCAATTATTAAACGACTTCAAAAAGGAGGAGCTTTTATGTTCGTATTTATGTATTTTTTTATATATGTTCATATATTACACCCTTACGTCCCTGCCTCCGTAATACTGCATATTGTTTCTCTTTTATACATTCTTTGTGGCCGTGGATACATAACACGGTGCATAGTTTGACAACCCTGTATCTTCACACAACGTCTCATCAACAACTTGACAAAACTTTAGCTATCTGGACAACTTCCAAGTTCGTCTGCATTATATTCTAATTAGTGTTTTTGTTGCGTCAAAATTGTTCAGGCTAAGTAAAGCTTTCAGGTTGTTTCAAGTGCGGTGCTTTTAATAGTTTGTTGTAAAATTACTGTTACTACCCTATTGGGAAGGGGCTAATGCATAAATGAGTGTTTGTGGATAGCTTTTGTGATTGCCAGGTTTAGTGAATTTAGAAGAAAAAAGGTTAAGTTAGTGTCAGGAGGATAGTTGCAGTAAATTAGGGATTATTATGAACTAATAGCGGAAACTAAATATAGAATTATACCGTCCGATAAATCTAAGCACTAAAAATCTTTTATAAAAAAAGGTAAACCGACTTCAAAAAGCAAAAAAATAAATATTTGAAGTCGGTGCTGGTTGGTGCAGTCGGTTACTTGGCACCGACTTCAAATATTTATTTTTTTGCTTTTTGATGTCGGTTTACCTTTTTTTTATAAAAGATTTTTATTTTACAATTTTAAGTGACCAGTGAATTATTCTATAGTAGGGTACCTATAGGATTGACGTAATACCCATAATATCTCAATTTACACATGCCTATTGTTTGTCGTAAAGGAGTTCCCTGGTGTATCTTCTAAGTCCAAGGTCCAATGTCAATAAAATTAATATGGGACCACCTTGGAGATATACTGAACCCAATGCAAAAAAAAATATCAAAATCGGTCCACAATTGACGGAAATATTGCTGAACATACATAAAAAAAAAAAGCACACATACAACCGAACATAGAACCTCCTCCTTTTTGAAGTCGGTTAAAAAGAGAAATGAATGTAGGGATATCGTAAACTACCGAAATATTGTGAACGAACAATATATTTACAATATAGTGTTTGTTATTTGCCATACTTTTTTGTTGATTATTATAGGCACTATAAGTGTAACGTAACCTCTTTCACGGCTAGGCAAAATCACTTGATGTTTAACAATTAAACTTGTAAAATAAAGTGATATTTATGACAACATTTCAAGTATAAAATTTTTCAAAATTTATTATAATAGTCTTACTTTCCTAATATCTGTTATTCCCTAACCGGCAAGCGTGTATAAGATGAACTATGAGAGTGGAGGAAGCCAGAGAGTTTTGTTAGGAAAGAGCCTGTTTCTATACCCTCTGTCAATCCCGCAAGGGATCTAGCGTGACGATGGTTGTTTATTTGCTAATTTTATTACACACCAAAATATTATTATAGTAAATCGGCCTATCTCTTCTAGAAATATGTAAAACCTAATTTAGATTTTGATTTTCTAGCAATAACGTTCTGTTTGCAAGGAAATACTGTTGCATTTAACTTTTTGTGTTGCAGAGCACTCGATGCAGTGTATTTTAATTCCACGCGGCTCACCTGCCGAGTATACTTTCATACGGTTTATTTGCACAATGAATGAATGTGTGAGTCAGTTGGCTTACATTATATATTGGCAATTAAACAGTGCCTGAGGAGCTCGCAGCGCTGTGCGACCGCGGTGTTCTTACCGATTACCAAGGTTAAGCAGCGTTCGACTCGGTCTGCTCCGTGCTTCGGAAGGCACGTTAAGCCGTTGGTCCCGGTTACCACTTAATGTGGTAGTCGTTAAGCCGAGTTGGAAGCCTTAAAGGCGGCTTGATAAGTTCCAACAGCAGGTGGCCACAAACCTGCCTCCACCAATCCGCACTGGGTCGGCGTGGTGGAATATGACCGAATCTCTCTCACCTCGATTTGTGAGAGAAGGCCTTTGCCCAGCAGTGGGCAGTACAGGCTGATATTATTATAAACAGTGCCTAAAGTAAATATGATGATTATATTTTTTTTATTAATGTAATTTGTCCTACTGTTAAGCAAAGTTCTCCCCCTCTTTTCTTCAACGATCTCTATCCCCTGTCAATAATGGCCATTCTTTTCGATACACGTCGAGGTTATCGCGCCACCGCTTCCTGGGCCCGCCTCGGCGACGATGACTTTGTTTTGGGACCCATTCGGTACATAGTTATGTTCGGTTATTTTATTTATGTAGCCATACTTTTGCTAGGCTGGTGGTAAGAGTCCACCAAAGGTAGTAACGTCATCCGATCAACGACCAGAAAAGGAAAATTTGAAACAAACCCTATACCAACCCGTCTGACCAGCGTGGTATAGTAGGCCAAAAACCTCCTAACATGTTAAGACACCAAACGCAAAGGCCCCCAGTTCCCGGTAGTCCCGCTGTCCGCTGCCACGGTAGCGGTCGCGGTAAAAGCGGGGCAGGGGGTGCGAAGAATCTCCGGGCTACGACACAAGGCTACCAAAAACACCTGACCCTGGCTACGTACAATGGACGCTCTCTACGGCTGGACCAACACCTCACTGAACTCGAGGTAGAACTAGGTCGCATAAACTGGCACATATTGGGGTTATCCGAAGTCCGAAGACAGGGCGAGGACACGATAACCCTTGAGTCAGGCCACCTGTTCTACTTTCGGGAAGGTGACCGGCCCTCTCAGGGCGGTGTCGGTTTCCTGGTCAACAAAGCTCTCACTAACAACGTTGTGGAAGTCAGCAGTGTGTCGACACGGGTAGCGTACCTCATAATTAAAATCACCAACAGGTACACCCTGAAAGTGGTACAGGTATATGCGCCGACCTCGACATACTGCGACGACATAGCCGAAGCCATGTATGAAGACATAGCCAAGGCATTACATGGCACCACCAAGGCTCACTACAATGTTGTTATGGGCGACTTCAATGCCAAAGTGGGAGTACAAGAACGCGGCGAAACAATAATCGGACCCCACGGCGTGGGGCGCCGAAACCACAGGGGGCAGATGCTGGTCAACTTTCTGGAGTCGCAGGGGCTCTTCTTGATGAATTCGTTATTTAAGAAGAAGCCTCATAGAAAGTGGACATGGCGAAGCCCCGACACTGTGACGAGGAACGAGATAGACTTCATCATGACTGACAGGAAGTCTATATTTAGAGACGTCTCCGTGATCAACAGGTTTAATACCGGCAGCGATCACCGACTTGTTCGAGGCGCTCTAAATATAAACTTCAAGGCCGAAAGACGTCGCATGATGAGGTCTACTCTCAGACCTACTGCGCCTCAAATAGCTTTAGGGTCCGAAAAGTTCCAACTGGAGCTTCAAAATCGTTTCGACCTGCTGGAAACCGAAGGCAATGTTGACGAGAAAACCGACACAGTGGTCAAAACGCTACAGGATGTGTCTCGAAGGGTGTTTCCCGGCAAAAGCGGTAACAGATTCTAAACTCTCGCTCGAGACTCTCGAACTTATGAGGCAGAGACGGGAAATGTCATCCACGCAGGCGTCTTCGCTGGATGGGAGGAACCTCAACCGGAAGATCCGGAAGCTGGTGCGACGTGACCTCCGATGTTCCAACACCCGCACCATCGCGGCTGCGATTGAACAGAATAGAGGCACCAAAGTCTTCGCTCGCCAGCTAGGTAAATCCCATCTGACGAAACTTAATACAGCGGATGGCAAAACCGTGACCTCCAAGTTCGAGATACTCGAGGAAATTGAGAGTTTCTACAAAGACCTGTACGCATCACGGATGGCTAAACCCTCGAGACCCAGCGCTGACGACCACAGAGCCCCACTCGCACGCCACGACACGGAAGACATCCCTGATGTCAACCAGGACGAGGTCAGAGTGGCTCTCGAGCAGCTCAAAAATAACAAGTCGCCAGGCGATGACGGAATCACCACTGAGCTCCTAAAAGCAGGCGGGAGGCCAATCCTGAAAAAGCTAGCGAGTCTCTTTAATTCCGTCATCTACCAGGGCTTAACAGCTCAAGCGTGGAGCGGGAGTGCGGTGGTTCTGTTCTTCAAAAAAGGTGACAAAACCTTGCTGAAGAACTACAGACCCATCTCACTCCTGAGCCACGTCTACAAGTTGTTCTCGAGAGTACTCACAAACCGCCTCGCCAGAAGACTTGACGAGTTCCAGCCACCGGAACAAGCCGGGTTTCGAAAAGGCTACAGCACCGTAGACCACATCCATACTGTTCGGCAGATTGTACAGAAGACCGAAGAGTACAATCAGCCGCTGTGTATGGCTTTCGTGGACTACGAGAAAGCCTTCGACTCCATCCACACCTGGGCGGTTTTGGATGCTCTGCAGCGATGTGACATCGATTGGCGCTATATCGAGGTGTTGAGATGTCTGTATGATACCGCCACAATGACCGTCCAGCTCCAGGACCAAAAGACCAACCCGATCGAGCTGCATCGAGGGGTAAGACAGGGGGATGTAATATCCCCCAAGCTCTTCACCAATGCACTCGAAGACGTCTTCAAGACGCTGGACTGGACTGGACGGGGCATTAACATCAACGGCGAATACATCTCACACCTTCGGTTTGCCGATGACATCGTCATCGTGGCAGAGTCACTGGAACAGTTAAGCGAAATGCTGCATAGCCTAAATGGAGCCTCTCGAGGTGTCGGTCTCGGCATGAACTTGGATAAAACCAAGATCATGTTTAATGAGCATGTCACGCCGGGACCGATCTACATCGATGGTTCGATGCTCGAAGTTGTTCGGGAGTATGTCTACCTTGGACAAGTTGTCCAATTTGGTAGAAACAACTTCGAGAAAGAAATCAAACGCAGGATCCAATTGGGTTGGGCAGCATTTGTGCAAACTACGTCACGTTTTCGCTTCGCCTATACCGCAATGCCTGAAGACTAAAGTCTTTAACCAATGCGTCCTACCTGTTATGACTTACGGGGCCGAGACGTGGACACTCACAGTGGGACTAGTCCACAAATTCAAAGTCGCACAGCGGGCTGTGGAGCGAGCTATGCTCGGCGTCTCTTTGAAGGATAAAATTCGTAACGAGGTAATCCGACAAAGAACCAAAGTTACCGACATAGCTCGCAGACTCAGTAAGCTAAGGTGGCAATGGGCTGGTCACATCTGCAGAAGGACCGACGGCCGATGGAGCAAGCGTGTCCTAGAGTGGAGACCGCGACTTGGTAAGCGTAAGGTAGGACGGCCCCCAGCTAGATGGACCGACGACCTCAAAAAGGTCGCTGGGACAGACTGGATGCGGAAGGCGGAGGACCGTGTGCAATGGCGCGTGTTAGGAGAGGCCTATGTCCAGCAGTGGACTACGATAGGCTGATTGATTGATTGAGGCACGAACTATTGGTAGCAAATTTATTGTGAAATTAAATATTCGCCTGTTAAATAACATATAATTTGGAGATAAATAAAATAGTAAATATGTAGGATTTTAATTAAATTAATATTTTTAAGCCCTGAAAAACGTAGGTAACGTACGGGCGTATCAAATGTAGACGAGCTTTTTACGAACAAAATAAGGATTGTGATTTTTTTTTATTTTTGTGTTTGTGTTTGACTGAATTCGCTACTTCCTGGACCAATCCCATACCACATGAAAGCAATGTATACAAAAAAGAATTGTAAATCTTTCATTTTAAAAGATTATTCGTGGAGTTTCTTGCCCTTCTTCAACACACACACACACGCGCGCGGACGCATGCATGGTCTCACGCACGCACGCATGCACGCACACATACATTGCAAATTCATATATTCTCATCCATCTATGCTGACACGGAACACATACGTCTTTATTTTTGTAAACCATGATGTTGGTTTCAAGACACAGGCTTACGGCTAGTACGAGATCCACCAGGAATTGTGTAGGGTTATCCAATTTCGTCGTACTATTCCTATTATAAAACCGGATCAATATGAACACAATAATATAACAGTATTTAGTAATTCAGAGATGGCGTGCTATTTCGCTGCGTAAGTAAAAATATAACTGTCTTCAAATTATATAAATATTTACTAATGCAATGTTAATGTGTGTAATAAGCACGTTATTTAATTTCACTGAACAGCATGTTTTGACGTACAAAGTCCAGAAAAATGTTATAACTGACCATGATTACTATAGACTCGGTATTGTAATAAAACATTGACCAAATACATTCTGAGTTACGAAGGTTCATGAGCTATTTATTGCCGTTAATAGGTACTTAATTTCTATTAACGTATTCAAATGTTTGCAGGAATACATACGTAACACGTAAACTAAATTTATAAGTTACTAGGTTAATAACATTACTATCACAGTGTTCTGATTGTCATTGCTTATATAGTGGAAAATGTTTAAAGAACCACTTCGTTTGAAAAACTGCTTCGTCGGTCTGATGGCGTATTCTGCGCGTAGCGATTATGAGGCCTTGGGTTCAAATCCTAGGTGGGACAAAGAGTAGTTTTTCTATCGATAAATTCCTTTTGTTAGTCCAGGAATACCTAATCCTTTTAGAATTGTGTGTGTAATTGGGACCTAATATCGTTGGCGAAAAGTGGATGAACAGTACACTTCTGCCACCTCCGCTTTGTGAATATATGCATGACAGTAATATTTTTCTTTGATGAAACTTTACCGACTTCAGAAATAGTCAATTGCAATCGTCAATAAAAAATCAATCCAGTTACAAATTAAAGAAACAAATTCAAGCAAATTCTATTTATTTGAATATAGAACTATGAAATATATACTGAAAATAGTCTGGGTATTTGTGTATGTGAATTTTCATGTTTGTAAACGCACCCACGATACAGGAATAAATCCTAGTATGGGGCTACGTTTTAAAAAAAAGAAAGAAAGAAAAAGTAAAGAACTGCATTTTGTTTCTTCTTCTTCTTCTTTAAGTTATGGCTTCACACTAATTTTAAGAGTATTTTGCCAGTATTCAGTGAGATATGTAATCGTGTTTGTTTAAATTAATTCGACTCCCCGATGAACTTGATGATAACGATGATAACTAAATTAATGAAGTACCCCACCCTGGATAGTAAAGCGGTGGACACTTTACACACCAATCGCGACGGCCGTTTTGAGGGAAGTCAAAAAGGCACGTTTTATCACTTTGTTATAATTACCTTCACTGGTTAATATTTCACCAACATTACACATTATTAGTCGAAATAACACAAGTTTAGGAAATTAAAACAAATTGACAACTTCACTCTTCTTCTTCTTCAAGTTATGGCTTCCCACGAATTATAAGTGTATTTTGCCAATGTCCAGTGAGATATATAATCGTGTTTGTTTAAATTAATTCGACTCCCCGATGAATTTGATGACAACGATGATAAAGAAATTAATGAAGTACCCCACCCTGGATAGTAAAGCGGTGGATACTTTACATACCAATTGCAACGGCCGTTTTGAGGGAAGTCGAAAAGGCACGTTTTATCACTTTGTTACAATTACCTTCACTCATACACATATAAGAACACATAATGGTTAATATTCCACCGATATTACACATTATTAGTCGAAATAACACAAGTTTTGGAAATTAAAACAAATTGACAACTTCACCCTTTGACTTCCCGCCAAAACTTTTCAACTTCACTCTTTGACTTCCCGCCAAAACTCCTGCATTTTGTTTCCATTGAACATTTATGAAGATTTATAAAACCTCTGTACTCTTTGCGTATCCTGCAAGGTTTGGCTTGATGAAATAGTCAGATAGATAAACAAAGACTTTCCTTGAAAATCTATCCTATAAATTAACAACCAACCAGAATCATCCAACCTTTTAAACGGAAATAAATTCCCAGATAATTAAATTAACGGTTTCACTTTTACTTATACTTGTAATTTTAGCAAAGAATTATTGTACCTGGGGGATGGGAACTGTGATAACTTTTTCCAATAGATAAGTATCTTTGGTCGAGGTACCCCCGAAGGATTACTTCAAAGATTTACGACGCGAAATCCATGCAGTGGGTAGTAAAAATGTGCGATTTATGACCGACAGCCGGCTGGTACTATAAGTTGAATTTATTATATTAGTAGCACCTGGTGGTGGCTTCACTTGCTTCAGTGGAACAGTACATTTGAGTTATTTGATTAAAGCACGCTTTCATGTATACAAAAGGATGTTTATGTTGTTATGGGGTCTGTTTAAGATCGGTCTGATGCTCGTCGCGACCCCTGCTACAATCTTGGACCGAAGACGTACCGCAGTGCGGGTTAGGGCGTCCCCCCGAGGCGACGCGTACCGGCCCGCCCCAGTCGGTACGAATATTTTTTTTTTTTAAACGTTGCCCCACACTAGGATTAATTCCTGTGTCGTGGGTGCGTTTACAAACATGAAAATTCACAAACATAAATACCCATACCGGAACAAATAATTGTGGATCACACAAAGATTTGTCCCGTGCGGGAATCGAACCCGCGACTATTAGACACAGTGGGCGGGGCGGGCTAAGCCCTTGACCACTGCGCCAAATCGTCCAAATATAGGTGGAAGCGGCGATGGGGGCCGCCACCCATCACGCCGGGCCCGAACTGGCGAGTCTGGGTGCAAAGTGCCGAATAGGCACTTGGAATGTAAGGGGTTATATGGAAGATAAGACGCATGAGGTGATTGATGTAATGAAAGAGAGACGCCTGGATGATTTGTGTATAACATAAACTAAGCAAAGAGGCAGTGAAACCTGTGATCTTCCTGATGGCACGATGGTTCTGTGGTCTGGGGTACCGCAGAGCAGTCATGCCAGCATGGGAGTGGGTATCTTGCTGTCTCATCGCCTGGCCTCTGGAGTGAGAGATTATGGCCTGTGAGAAGGAATGAACAAGAAAGCATGATAGATTTGATCCTGGTAGATAACCGTCTCCGAAACAAAATCCAAGATACGCGTGCGTATAGAGGCCCCACTCTTGAATCAGACCACTACATCGTAGTTGCGCGGATTAGTGGTCTTTTCAGAAAGCACTGGCGAGAGCGTATCCCCTTCGGAGACCTTGAAAGAATAAAGGTTGAAAAGTTGCAAGATGAGAGTGTAAGAAGATGAATGCTGGAATAGCCTGAAAGAGAGTTTAGTAGAATCCGCGAAAGAAGTATGTGGTTTCTCAAAGAAGCATAGTACAGCAAAAGGTGATGCATGGTGGGATGCGGAGTTACAAAGCTCCATTGAAAGTAAGAAGAAAGCATGGCAGGACTATATTTCTTCTTTGAACCTGAATGCCAGTATAACAGAGATGAAGAAAGAAATATACCGGCAATGCAAGAATGTCACTAAAACTTTAGTGAAAGAAAAGCGTGAAAGAGTTAGTGCGATTGAGGAGGAGAGGCTGGCAAAGAACTTCGAGAATAACACTAAACTCTTTTGGAGCAAAGTGCGAAAGTCTCGAGGTGATTCGTCAGGTTCTAGAATGGAAAGGATAAAATCTAAGGATGGTGATATTCTTGCAGATACACAAGCTGTATTAAGCCGGTGGAGTGAATATTTTGGAGAAATGTATGGAGGTGCCCCGGATACTGGTGCCTCAGACGATCCCAGAGGCGAGTTTGTGGCACCAGAATCAACAGAGGACATCACTATGGAAGAAGTTGAATGGGCGATAGAAAGTATGAAAAATGGTTGAAGCTGCGGGAATATGAAAAATGAAAAATATTTAATCAACACAGCGCACATTTTAAAATCACAAAAAGTAGGACAGGTTGCGTAAAAATAAAATTAAAAATAAACAAATACAGAAAAAGACAAAAACAAAATAATATTAAGCTACAATAGGCTGCTGCTGCAGCATTAGCCTTGGTGTGAGCTGTGCCGAAAGGCAATTGGCTCAGCATGTGCTGGAGGGGAACAGAGTCTCCCCCAGCGCTGGTTTTCAGCCAAAGCCTGCTCATTTACTATTTATTGCACAAAAAATTTTTACACTCAATGGTGACGCAATCGCGTACGTTGCATAATACAGATATAACACATACGTACACCTGAATAGCCGCGTAGCCGCGTGGTTCCCGGCTTAGAATAGGACCAACCCATCTCATCCCATCGGGTGTCGTACAAGGCGACTAAGGGAAAACTAGGGAATGGGCAGCAGCGTTCCCTTAACACTTTTACAACCAAAAACTGCGCTCGCCAACCCGCCTGCCAAGCGTGGCGAGTATGGCAAACACCCCCAACCAATATGGAAGAAAGCAAGAAAACCAGGCCCCTAGTCCCCGGCGGTCCTGTTCGTCCTGGCCACGGTAGCAGCCATGGTAACGACAGGACAAGGGGTGCTAAGAATCTCCGGCAGAGATTCGGCTACCACCAAAACCGAAAATTGGCCCTGGTGACATACAACGCACGCACATTGAGGACAGATGAGAAGCTAGTTGAGCTGGAAGAAGAGTTAAACAAGTTGCGGTGGAGTATTGTTGGTTTATCGGAGGTCCGAAGAGAGGGCGAGGACACGATAACCTTAAAATCCGGCAACTTGTTTTACTACCGGGAGGGCGAACAGCAGTCCCAAGGTGGTGTCGGATTTATCGTCCACAAGTCACTCATAAACAACGTTGTGTCCATCACTAGTGTGTCGAGCAGGGTAGCGTACCTGATACTCAGAATATCCAAAAGATATTCGCTGAAGGTCATACAGGTCTACGCACCGACCTCGGCATACTCAGATGATGAGGTCGAAGTTATGTATGAGGACATTAGTAGAGCCATACATACTTCCAAAGCACACTTTACAGTAATTATGGGTGACTTCAATGCGCGACTGGGCAAACGGGGCGATGATGAGTTGAGAGTGGGGCAATTTGGATATGGGCAGCGCAACCCCAGGGGTCAGAGGCTGGCCGAATTTCTGGAGAAGGAGGGACTCTTTATGATGAACTCTTTCTTCCAGAAGCCGTCTCATAGGAAATGGACCTGGATGAGCCCTGATGGTTTCACAAAAAATGAGATAGACTTCATCATGAGCACCAAGCGACAAATATTTAATGATGTCTCCGTGATTCACAGGGTAAAAACCGGCAGTGATCACCGAATGGTCAGAGGCACATTAAATATTAATGTCAAAATGGAAAGATCGCGTCTGATGAAGTCTACGCTCCGACCTTCTAATACACATATCCAAAACCCCGAGAACTTTCAACTCGAATTGTCAAACCGCTTCGAATTGCTAGACAGCAGCGCATCAGTGGACGAAATCAACAATAGGTTGGTAGAGACTGTCCATACTGTCGGGTCTAAGCATTTTAAGCCCCACCGTAAAAATAGGCCTCAAAAGCTATCCGACTACACCCGAAACCTTATGGCTGAGCGACGTACCATGAGACTCCAAACCTCCGATGATGCTAAGTCCTATAGGCAGCTCAATGGACAGATACTGAAGTCCTTGCGACACGATTTACGGTCCTTCAACACAAGACGTATTGAGGAGACCATAAAGCAGAACAAGGGCTCCAAAGTGTTCGCAAGAGCCGCGTCGATTGGGCAAAGCCAGTTGACGAAGCTGAAGACGGAGGACGGAAACGTAACGTCGAATAGGTCAGAGGTGCTCAGGGAGATAGAGAGGTTCTATGGACAGTTGTATACCTCAGTAGCTGAACCTATTGTTGACTTGGTAAAAGACCCAAGAGCCAAGCTAACCCGACACTACACTGAAGATATCCCGGACATCAGCCTGTACGAGATTAGGATGGCTCTCAACCAACTTAAAAACAACAAAGCGCCGGGTGAAGACGGAATTACTGCAGAGCTTCTGAAAGCGGGCGGATCGCCGGTACTTAAAGTCCTTCAGAGGCTGTTTAATTCCGTCTTGCTCGAAGGAAAAGCGCCGGAAGCATGGAACAGGGGTGTGGTGGTACTCTTTTTCAAGAAAGGTGATAACACTTTATTAAAGAACTATAGGCCCATCACACTGCTGAGCCATGTTTACAAGTTGTTTTCGAGAGTCATCACGAATCGTCTCGAACGCAGGCTTGATGATTTCCAGCCTCCCGAACAAGCCGGTTTCCGGAAAGGCTTTAGTACCATAGACCACATACATACGCTGCGGCAGATTATACAGAAGACCGAGGAGTATAATCGGCCACTATGCTTGGCGTTTGTGGACTATGAGAAAGCCTTCGATTCGATCGAGACTTGGGCGGTTCTTAGATCTCTCCAGCGATGCCGCATTGACTATCGGTACATCGAAGTGTTGAAGTGCTTGTATAATAACGCCACCATGTCAGTCCGAGTACAAGGGCAGTGCACGAAGGCGATCTCCATAAAAAGAGGAGTAAGACAGGGAGACGTCATTTCTCCGAAACTGTTTACGGCCACCTTAGAGGACGCCTTCAAGCTCTTGGAATGGCGAGGACTTGGCATCAACATCAATGGCGAATACATCACTCACCTTCGATTTGCCGACGACATTGTGGTCATGGCGGAGTCGCTGGAAGATCTAGGACGAATGCTCGGCGACCTCAACAGAGTATCTCAACAAGTGGGTCTTAAAATGAACATAGACAAAACGAAAATAATGTGTAACGTCCATGTCGTACCCACCGCACTCACCGTTGGGAACTCTACTCTTGAAGTTGTCGACGAATACATTTACCTGGGACAGGTAGTCCGGTTAGGTAGGTCCAACTTTGAGAGAGAGGTCAATCGACGAATCCAACTCGGCTGGGCAGCGTTCGGGAAACTGCGCAACATCTTCTCATCCAAAATACCTCAGTGCCTAAAGACTAAAGTTTTTAGTCAATGTGTGTTACCAGTGATGATATATGGATCAGAGACGTGGTCTCTTACAATAGGTCTCATAAAAAAGCTCAGAGTTGCTCAGCGAGCTATGGAGAGAGCTATGCTCGGCGTTTCTCTACGTGATCGAATCAGGAATGAAGAGATTCGTAGAAGAACCAAGGTCACCGACATAGCCGTTAAGATTAGCAAGCTGAAGTGGCAATGGGCGGGCCACATAGCGCGAAGATCGGACGGGCGTTGGGGCAGAAAGATTCTAGAGTGGAGACCACGTATTGGCAAGCGCAGCGTGGGACGACCACCTGCCAGATGGACCGACGATCTTGTGAAAATCGCAGGAAGTCGTTGGATGCAGGTGGCATCGGACCGGTTACGCTGGAAAGCGATTGGGGAGGCCTATGTTCAGCAGTGGACAAGTATAGGCTGAGATGATGATGATGATGACACCTGAATATGTATTATAAATGTGTAAATAAAGGGAAAAGGAAATTGTATACATATATTATGAGTGGAAAAATTTACATTTACTATAAAATAAAAAGGACTAAAATGGTACAATACATAGAACTCTGTGTCTGCGCAGGCGATATGAGGTATAATTATATATAATTGTTGTGTTGAGCGAGTGAGAATCGTTTTGATTGCACGAAACCGGTTCTCCGCGCGGCATTCCGGCGCATGTGTGTTGATCTCACTCCGCTCATAGGCAACTATGCAATATATAAAACCATTGTACTATTATGTGCTTAACGGTAAAGTATTAGATTACACAAGGTTTGCAAACAAGTAAGGAAATAAGTGCCGAAAATAGTTAAGTCTTAACTAGTGATAAGTTTATTTATACGGACAAAGAAAATAATTATGAGTTATGGGTGAAGTGTATAAAATACCATGACGCCATTACTTGATGCGCATATGTCGCCGCTCCACCACCACTTTTGAATGGACTAATAAACCTAAGGAACCAAGAGGTTAGCACTACAGTCTATCTATCTACGACAGTAGTTTGTACAGTGTCATTTAATAAAGTCGTTAAATTATGTAATTTCAAAATTGTGTTTTTTTCTAAAGTTATTTTATTTTCTCATGGTTACAGCTTTTACTCTGTCAGGTCTACAGCCCGTATATTGTATAATACACTGCAAATATGACAGATAAAGAAGAGAAGCCTAAACGTGAGTGAACCAGACCCTGAGGTAAGTTATAACTGTTTTATTATATATATACATAGTATTGTTGCACATATTATTATTGTAGTATAATAGAAAATATTTGAAATTATAGTAATATATATATATATATATATATATATACATACACACATACACACATACACATACATATATATACATACATATACATACATTACATACATATATATATATATATATATATATTTTTTTTTAATTTACAGGTCCCCATTAATCAGGGAGTTATTGAAAGAAAGTGTGTGTGCTTTTTATCAGAAACAGTGAACGCGAAGGGGCACTTAACTATCTATCTACTAGGGTATGTATTATTTATTCATTACAATTCGTGTTATATTATAGATATATCCAGATTCATCATCATCATCATCATCATCTCAGCCTATACTTGTCCACTGCTGAACATAGGCCTCCCCAATCGCTTTCCAGCGTAACCGGTCCGATGCCACCTGCATCCAACGACTTCCTGCGATTTTCACAAGATCGTCGGTCCATCTGGCAGGCGGTCGTCCCACGCTGCGCTTGCCAATACGTGGTCTCCACTCTAGAATCTTTCTGCCCCAACGCCCGTCCGATCTACGCGCTATGTGGCCCGCCCATTGCCACTTCAGCTTGCTAATCTTAACGGCTATGTCGGTGACCTTCGTTCTTCTACGAATCTCCTCATTCCTGATTCGATCGCGTAGAGAAACGCCGAGCATAGCTCTCTCCATAGCTCGCTGAGCAACTCTGAGCTTTTTTATGAGACCCATTGTAAGAGACCACGTCTCTGATCCATATATCATCACTGGTAACACACATTGACTAAAAACTTTAGTCTTAAGGCACTGAGGTATTTTGGATGAGAAGATGTTGCGCAGTTTCCCGAACGCTGCCCAGCCGAGTTGGATTCGTCGATTGACCTCTCTCTCAAAGTTGGACCTACCTAACCGGACTACCTGTCCCAGGTAAATGTATTCGTCGACAACTTCAAGAGTAGAGTTCCCAACGGTGAGTGCGGTGGGTACGACATGGACGTTACACATTATTTTCGTTTTGTCCATGTTCATTTTAAGACCCACTTGTTGAGATACTCTGTTGAGGTCACCGAGCATTCGTCCTAGATCTTCCAGCGACTCCGCCACGACCACAATGTCGTCGGCAAATCGAAGGTGAGTGATGTATTCGCCATTGATGTTGATGCCAAGTCCTTGCCATTCCAAGAGCTTGAAGGCGTCCTCTAAGGTGGCCGTAAAAAGTTTCGGAGAAATGACGTCTCCCTGCCTTACTCCTCCTTTTTATGGGGATCGCCTTCGTGCAATGCCCCTGTACTCGGACTGACATGGTGGCGTTATTATACAAGCACTTCAACACTTCAATGTACCGATAGTCAATGCGGCATCGCTGGAGAGATCTAAGAACCGCCCAAGTCTCGATCGAATCGAAGGCTTTCTCATAGTCCACAAACGCCAAGCATAGTGGCCGATTATACTCCTCGGTCTTCTGTATAATCTGCCGCAGCGTATGTATGTGGTCTATGGTACTAAAGCCTTTCCGGAAACCGGCTTGTTCGGGAGGCTGGAAGTCATCCAGCCTGCGTTCGAGACGATTCGTGATGACTCTCGAAAACAACTTATAAACATGGCTCAGCAGTGTGATGGGCCTATAATTCTTCAGTAAAGTGTTATCACCTTTCTTGAAAAAGAGTACCACCACACCCCTGTTCCACGCTTCCGGCGTTTTTCCTTCGAGCAAGACGGAATTAAACAGCCTCTGAAGGACTTTAAGTACCGGCGATCCGCCCGCTTTCAGAAGCTCTGCGGTAATTCCGTCTTCACCCGGCGCTTTGTTGTTTTTAAGGTGTTTGAGAGCCATCCTAATCTCGTACAGGCTGATGTCCGGGATATCTTCAGTGTAGTGTCGGGTTAGCTTGGCTCTTGGGTCTTTTACCAAGTCAACAACAGGTTCAGCTACTGAGGTATACAACTGCCCATAGAACCTCTCTATCTCCCTGAGCACCTCTGACCTATTCGACGTTACGTTTCCGTCCTCCGTCTTCAGCTTCGTCAACTGGCTTTGCCCAATAGACGCGTCTCTTGCAAACACTTTGGAGCCCTTGTTCTGCTCTATGGTCTCCTCAATACGTCTTGTATTGAAGGACCGTAAATCGTGTCGCAAGGACTTCAATATCTGTCCATTGAGCTGCCTATAGGACTTAGCATCATCGGAGGTTTGGAGTGTCATGGTACGTCGCTCAGCCATAAGGTTTCGGGTGTAGTCAGATAGCTTTTGAGGTCTATTTTTACGGTGGGGCTTAAAATGCTTGGACCCGACCGTATGGACAGTCTCTACCAACCTATTGTTGATTTCGTCCACTGATGCGCTGCTGTCTAGCAATTCGAAGCGGTTTGACAATTCGAGTTGAAAGTTCTCGGGGTTTTGGATATGTGCATTAGAAGGTCGGAGCGTAGACTTCATCAGACGCGATCTTTCCATTTTGACATTAATATTTAATGTGCCTCTGACCATTCGGTGATCACTGCCGGTTTTTACCCTGTGAATCACGGAGACATCATTAAATATTTGTCGCTTGGTGCTCATGATGAAGTCTATCTCATTTTTTGTGGAACCATCAGGGCTCATCCAGGTCCATTTCCTATGAGGCGGCTTCCGGAAGAAAGAGTTCATCATAAAGAGTCCCTCCTTCTCCAGATATTCGGCCAGCCTCTGACCCCTGGGGTTGCGTTGCCCATATCCAAATTGCCCCACTCTCAATTCATCATCGCCCCGTTTGCCCAGCCGCGCATTGAAGTCACCCATAACCACTGTAAAGTGTGCTTTGGAAGTATGTATGGCTCTACTAATGTCCTCATACATTACTTCGACGTCATCATCTGAGTATGCCGAGGTCGGTGCGTAGACCTGTATGACCTTCAGCGAATATCTTTTGGATATTCTGAGTATCAGGTACGCTACCCTGCTCGACACACTAGTGATGGACACAACGTTGTCTATGAGTGACTTGTGGACGATAAATCCGACACCACCTTGGGACTGCTGTTCGCCCTCCCGGTAGTAAAACAAGTTGCCGGATTTTAAGGTTATCGTGTCCTCGCCCTTTCTTCGGACCTCCGATAAACCAACAATATTCCACCGCAACTTGTTTATCTCTTCTTCCAGCTCAACAAGCTTCTCATCTGTCCTTAACGTGCGTGCGTTGTATGTCACCAGGGCCAAATTTCGGTGTTGGTGGTAGCCGAATCTCTGCCGGAGATTCTTAGCACCCCTTGTCCTGTCGTTACCATGGCTGCTACCGTGGCCAGGACGAACAGGACCGCCGGGGACTAGGGGCCTGGTTTTCTTACATTCGTCCATAATTGGGGGTGTTTGCCATACTCGCCACGCTTGGCAGGCGGGTTGGCGAGCGCAGTTATTGGTCGTCGAAGTGCTAAGGGAACGCTGCTGCCCATTCCCTAGTTTTCCCTTAGTCGCCTTGTACGACACCCGATGGGATGAGATGGGTTGGTCCTATTCTAAGCCGGGAACCACGCGGCAATATCCAGATTAATATTATTATATTGCCGCTGCACCTCGACCAAGTGTTTTTTAAGTCTAATCTTAAATCTATTTATGGATTCCAGGTTTCTGATTGGCGGCGGCAGATTATTCCAACACTTGGAGGCTGCGTACCTGAAACTGCCCCGGAAAGCGGCTGAACTGTACTGTTCGATGGAGAGTTGTAGTGAACATTGTCTACGGGCGCAGCCTCTTCTGGCTGCTCCCCAAGTAAACTTCTCGTACAAGTATTTCGGAGTTTTATACTTAAGAACACCAAAGAGGAGGCACGCCAGGTGTAATTTGCGTCGGGACTTCATTTTTAGGCAGTAGTGTTGGTTTAAAAAGGGGGTTATGTGGCTTCTCGGTGGCACATTAAAACAGAATCTTGCACATGCGTTTTGGACCCTTTGGATCAACCGTTGCGTACGCGCAAGTAGCCTTGGACCGTATACCGTGTCCGCATAATTAAGTTTAGACAAGACTAGTGACTCAACTAGTTGTGTTCGCAGTTTTTCCGATAAGAAGGGTCTAATTTTGTATAGCAGCCTCAATCTGTAGAAACAGTTACGTGCGCACTCAGCGATATGTTTCTCGAAACGCAAAGCCTCGTCCATACACAGACCCAAATTGTAAGTCTCATACGAACGTTCGATAGTCTCACCCATAAGTCTTATTTCAATGGGTGAGCATAGGTAAGCTAGTTTCTGTTTGGTTCCGAATAGAACATACTTCGTCTTGGTAGGATTAAGAACGAGGCTATTTCGTTCCGACCAAGCTGCTATCCCGGTAAGGTCTTCATTTAGTTTTTTAATAGCTATTACCTTGTCAACTGGCCGAAAGGACACATATATTTGCAAATCATCAGCATATATATGATATTTGCAATTTTTTATGTGGTTTTTAATATCGGCTGTATAGAGTGTGAACAGCACTGGGCCCAGGATAGAACCCTGAGGAACCCCCCTACCCACCCCCACAGACTTTGAGCGTGTAGCTGTGGATAAACTGCTCGTTTTTGATTCGACGAATTGGTGACGGTTACTCAAATAGCTATGGAACCAGCCAATTGTGGCCCAGTCAAACCCATAGTAACTGAGTTTTGATAACAACAGTGTGGTGTTAATCGCGTCAAATGCCCTGGAGAAGTCTAAAAGCACGAGCAGTGTGCACATGCCTTTATCTTGAGCGTATAGAATATTGTCAGATACATCTAATAACGCTGTGGTAGTGCTGTGACATTTCCTAAAGCCAGATTGAAGATCTGGTAGTATGTTATTTTTCTCCAGGAACTCAGTAAGCTGCTGACAAACCACTTTTTCGAGTATTTTTGATACACATGGCAGGATACTTATAGGCCGTAGATCTTTGACTTCCGACGGGTTAGGCTTTTTAGGCAAAAGACGCACTATGGCCGTTTTCCATATGTCAGGGAATGTTGAGGTGGTAATGGACGTGATAACCATGGACGTTATCGCAACGAGCGAGCCGGGACATGTCATAAGTAACATGGTTAAATTCAGATGAGCGACCCCCTCGGCATTTGACTTTAATTGTTTCATAATGGAGACTATAGACTCAGAAGACACAGTGTTTAACGTAAAAGTTTCGTTACCAAAGTCGTGGAATTCATAAAAGGTGAGGAGTGAGATATTAACCTCTAAAATTCCCGGTACTTTCAGAAAATGCGTGTTGAGTTTTTCTACGTCGTTGAGATGTGGAGGAATTTCGAAATCTTTTTTGGCAGGAAGTATGTTGGATTTCAAGTTTTTCCACAGGATTTTCGGGGTATTTTGTTTGCTGTTAATATGGTGCTTGAAATAAGCTACTTTTTCGAAATAGATAGACTTATTTGTTAGGGAATTTAAACTCTTATAGTATTTTTTTTTTCTTCTGATCTAGTTTTTCTATATCTTTCTAGAGCGTCTTTCCTTAGACGCAGCATAAGCTTTACATTGTCCGTAACCCATGGGTAGGTGCGATCTTTTATTTTACGTGTTTTAACCGGAGCGTGGAGATCGAAAACGGAAAGAACACTGTTGTTGAAGCAACTTACCATGTCGTTTACGTTAGCTAGTTCTGCGATCAGATCCCATCTAATTTTATTTATATCTTCATTGAAGATGGCAAGGTCAATGTCTTTAATTGGACGATAGGTTATTATCTGCGGGGTTACTTTATCTCGTTTAATGTTTAGCTCGCACAGGACATAGGCATGACCGCATAGTGCCCCAGACGCCTCCACTGAGACTTGACGCACTGGCAAGTCGGTAATAATTAGGTCTATTAATGACTCAGACGTCTCTGTGAAGTGGGTTGGCGTGGTTACCAATTGAGATAAGCTGAGACAGCCCAAAAGGGTTATTAATTTTTTTGTACAGCCGTTGTTTTGGTTCAGGAAGTTAACGTTGAAATCTCCCATAACCAGTATGCCATCGCAAGTGGACAAAGAATTAATGCTATCCGATAAAGCGTCCAAGAATAAGTCTACATCGAGCCAAGGTGGACGATATGCAGTACCAATAGCCAGTTTCTTCCCATTAACAGTGAGCGTTAACCACATTTGTTCCGCGGCTATCCGGCTAGGATCGATTGGGTGCGTAAAAGTGCGTACGTTGACACCACATTTTATGTAGAAACCAACACCTCCCCCGCGACCACCGCGTACAACCGTAGGGCGCGGAATATGCCGCAACCGATAACCAGGTACAACAGGGGCGCGGCTCTCCTCGCCGGGCCTTAGCCAGGTCTCGTTGATTGCCATTATATCCACTTTAAAATTATTCATTGCTTCAACAAAGGAGTCATGGTTCGTTCCCAGTGATCCTGCGTTGTATAAACCAACTTTTAGAAGACCTCCAGACGTCATTTATTATTATTGTTATTTAAAATAGACTGCAAAACAAGAAATATATTATTGAAAGTTAAATAAAAAGCTGAAGGGACCCATAAGTATACATTGTTGTCTAGAATAAACGGATATAGTAATATAAGATTATAAAGATATATTATAATAATTATGTACTGTATATTATAGTACTTAAAAAATAATGTTGCGATGGGTATGACTTTCAGTGAAAATGATAATGTTAAATTATTAGTAGCCATGGAAGAATCGATCGAATGATAACGGTAATTGTTACAAGTAATATTGAATTTATTTTTACTGAGGTATGTTAGAAACTTGGTTTCTTCGACACAGCTCACACCGAAGCGAACGCTAAACATGAGAACATAGAATAACGTGTACAAAATAATAAAATAATAAAGTATAATTACTATGATTTGCCACGAAACATGCCTAGACATATGTATTAGTGCAAAACATTGCTTAAACCGAAAAACTTAACAATATCCTTTTCAGACCTTATGCGCTCTGCTGGTTTGCCCTCGTCCTTCCGAATGAGTACCTTTCCGTTCCTTGTCCATATGTACTTCCAATTGTGGTTTCGACCCTCTTCTCGCGCTCGGTAGAAAAGATGCCTGTTGGTGCGCGTGAGCCGCTCATTGATATACACGCGGCCTGGTGGCGCACCCTGTGTACCTCGAGGTCGGCGGTGGTAATGACGCGACGAACACGCGCGGCACGCAACAGCTGGTCTTGCGTCGCTCGGCGGGCCAGTCGAACAGCTATGCTGCGCGGTCGGGTGGAGGGAGGCGCACCGACGATCAGGTTGCGTCGACTGGGCCCGACCCGTTCCGCGTGTACCAGGTCATGATCCTCCAGGTTTACCCCGAGCTTCGCAGCTAACACCTTGACAAGGTGCAGAGGGGATTCCTCCTTACACTCAGGAATACCCGTGATGTCAAGGTCGTTGAGGAGCAGCTCTTGATCTCGCTCATTTAGCTGTGTTTTGAGCTTTGGCCTCGAAATCGGATAATCGAGTTTCGAGTTTGTCTAACCTATCGGTACATGATTTTAGGCCCAATCTGAACTCGGCTATTTCCGATCGCGTCACTCGTATCTCTTCCTTGAGCTCAGCCTGCATTACTCGCATTTCTTCGCGAAAAGCCCATAACTCCTGTAATAAACCGTTATTTGGCTCTTGAAGGGTGGGGGCATTTTGAGCATAAGAGCTGCTGGGGGTGGTAGAAGGAGATCCGGGCGGCGGTGGCTTCTGGACATCCGACGTTTGAATACCTTTAACCGGGGTGGATGAGTTGTCCCCTCTAGGTAACTGTATTTTGCACCCGGGGCAAAGCCACCCATCGCTCAACTTGGTAGCAGCAGTCATAGCTACACACGCGCGGTGGAAAGTCCCGGAGCATTTAGCACACTTGATGCATTCCGTCGCTGCCGTAAATTTGCCACAAGCTCCACATTTGTTTACCATTTTGACAATAATGCAGTCTCGCTACCCGACGAGAGATGGCGCTGGTTGTGTGTAAAATATAACCGATGTTTTCAGGGTTAACAGTTGCGTAACGTAACTATAATGCCACTGTGCAGACTTTTTTGTTTAAACAGATTAATTAAAGTATTAATCGTAGCAATTTAGGTAGGATAGTTTAGTTTTAACTGCACTTTATATGGATATCGGGTAGTATTGCAAAATGTAAACAATCCGTGACGAATTTTTGCTGTTTTTCACGAAAAATACCGTGTATAATTGATGCACTTTATTGTAAGAGCACTTGTCACAATAAATGTCTTCTATGGTTAATAAAGTTTTAATAATTTCAATGTTATTTTATTTAATTTATGATGCAGAAAGAAATTGTAATTGCGTTAACATTGGGTGTCTACCCGCCGCCCCCAATCACTTGGCACCCAAGCAAGCCTTTCCGGCCTAATGCCAAGCATTTGGCATTAGGCCGGAAGGTATTCTGCGGTTTTGTGGATCTGGAGAAGGCGTTGAGTTGTTAGAGTTGTGCAAAAGAGACTTTCGGAAATTTTACCTGAGTATGGTATAAATGCCACTCTGTTGCGAGCGGTCCAGTCCACCTATGTGGATAGCAAGGCATGCGTACGGGTGGGTGGTAACATGTCACCCTGGTTTGAAATCGGCGTCAAGCAGGGTTGCGTTTTGTCCGCTAGACTGTTTATATTATATTTGGATAAACGTCTTGAAAGACTGAAAGCGATGAATAAAGGTGTACAAATGAGTGGTCTAGTGGTAAATCATCTACTATATGCAGATGACGCAGTTTTAATAGCGCCAATAGCCACTGATCTGAAGACACTAGTCACAGTTTTGAAAGACGACTGCATGAAAAATGGCTTACATATGAATGTAAAGAAAACCAATTTAACAAACCAAAACTAAATTATGGTTTTTGAACGGGAAGAAACCAGAACGAATGTAAGGATTGTGGTTGGTAACGATGTGCTGCAGCAAGTGAATGAGTTTGTAAATCTTGGATGCGCATTCAGTAAGGATGGGAAATACACCGCTCACATAGAGAGAAGAGTGAGTGCAGGGAACAGAGTGAATGGTGCGATGGGAAAGCTACTTGGGAGCCGGCAATTAAACCAAAAGGCGCTGCTGGCCATACATTACGGAGTGCTTGTCCCAACGCTGTTATATGACAGCGAAAGCTGGGTATGTAAGAAGGAGAATGAAAGTAGGATAAATGCGGTGGAAATGCGAGCTCTACGGAAGATGTGCGGAGTGAAGCTGACCGACCGTATTCGCAACAGCGTAGTAAGAAAGCAAGTAGGTATGAAAGATAGTATCGGTGTAAAGTTGAGAAAGGGTATGTTCCGTTGGTTTGGGCATATACGAGTAGAAAGAATGTCCAAAGAAGAAGTAGGGCTGAGACACTCCAAGGATTTCCTTTCCATATGGTGTGACAGCGACAGCGAGATACTGCTAAAACATAGCAGACTACAATTAAGGCAACTAATCGGAGCTTATACTGGCCATTATGGCACAAAAGAACATCTACATAAGATGAACCTTTGCAGCGACGTGGCATGCAGGAACTGTGGGACAGAAGCTGAAACCATGAAGCACGTTCTATGCCACTGCGATGCTCTGGCGGCGCGGCGAATGAAGCTACTGGGAGTGGCCTATCCAAACCCAGAGGAATTTCGGCTCTTTCCTCCTGCTGGAATCTGCAGCCTGGTACAGGGAGTATTCGATTCTACAGGTATGTAAGAGCGTTAGGGCAAGGACAGCACAAAAGATCCCAACGGGTCGAAGTGCGCCTGAGGTCTCCTCGGTCCGATAAGCCAATGACAAGATAAGATAAGATGTCCAAAGAAAGAATGACGAAACTGATATACAATGCGAAAGTGGATGGATGTAGGTACCGGGGAAGATTGTGACTATCTTACCATGACCAAATAGACCGGGTCTTATCTGAAGGACAAGTCAGGAGTCTCCGTAACTGGCGAGCGTGTATGAGACGAACTATGAGAGTGGAGGAAGCCAGAGAGGTATGTAAGGAAAGAACTTGTTGGAACTCTGTACTCCCTGCTTACCCCGTAAGGGTTCTGGCGTGATGATATAGATGTTGTTGTGGAATAACGTTTTCAGTGGTAGCTATTTAAATAGCTTGACTTTCATTCTAGTCTATTCTAGTTTAACACACAACATATGTCAATAAAAGTACCATCTTTTGTCTCAGAGAGAGGTATACAAAAGAAAGTCATGTTCATAATATTCAATTCGAACAAATAACCTCTCTTGAACGATTTAATCGGCAATATGATTATTTTTTGCATGTGCGTTGACAGAAATATAATTGTCTTTAAGAAGATATTACACGGCACAAGTATTATACCAAAAATAAAACAACAAACACTTACTCAAAATATTTTGACGCATCTGTTGCGTCTTCTAATCTGAAAAAAACATAACTTACTTTGGCCTCATAACAAAGCTTGCAAAACCAATTTTGAAACTCAGGGGGTACTTATGACATATTTTATCTTATTAAATAAGTATTCGCACATTCGCAAAGCATGCGCTACTAACTCGTTTGAACCATTCTACATGCGTAGTTACTCATCAGCGACGACTTCACACGCATTTCTCATGTGAAGAAATGAATCTGTTTTTTAGGAATATGCATCCAATTGTGTCCCTAAATCCGAGAAATTCTTCTCATCTACTCTGACATAATGTTTACAGAACCTATTATCAAATTCAGGGGATCTTTATATATTAGGTATTTTACTTAAGCATGCGTTACTAACTCCTTTGAACCATCCTACACATGTAGTAACTCGTCGGTAAGGACTTCACCTGCATTCCTCACGTAAAGAAACGAATCTGTTTTAACAGACTTCATATTCGGTCGTATGTAAGCTTTTTTATTTATGTATGTTCACCGATATTTCCGTCAGTTGTGGACCGATTGATGTTTTTTTTTTGCATTGGGTTTACTATAGCTCCAAGGTGGTCCCATTTAAATTTTATTGGTATTGGACTTTGGACTTTGAAGATACACCAGGGAACTCCTTAACGACAAACAATAGGAATGTGCAAATTGAGACAATATGGGTGTTACGTCAATCCTATAGGTACTCTACTATAGAATTAAGCAGAATGTTAACCGACTTCAAACAAGGAGGAGGTTCATAATTCGTCTGTTTTTTTATAACTTATATGCTTATAAACTGATTTGGATGATTCTTTTTCCGCTGGATTCAATATAGTTTCAAGATGGTACCATTTTAATTTTATTGGTATTGGACCTTGGACTTTGAAAATATACCAGGGAACTCCTTAACGACAAACAATACGAATGCGTAGATTGAGATATTATGGGTATTACGTCAATCTTATAGGTACCCTACTATAGAACTAAGCAGAATTTTAACCGACTTCAAAAAAGGAGGAGGTTCATAATTCGTCTGTATTCTTTTGTAATTTCTTTGCTTATAAACTAATTTTGATGATTCTTTCTGCATTAGGTTCAGTATAGCTCCGTGATGGTCGAATTTCAATTTTATTGGTATTGGACAATGGGCTTTGAAGATACACCAGGTGTTTCCTATATGGCAAACAGCATGAATGTGAAAATTCAGTTATTATGAGTTTTATATCAATTTTGTAGGTACCTCACTGTATAAATAAGTAGGATAATATAAAGGAGGTATATAAATAATCATAATAATAAATTCACTAATGGTGCTGGTTGGTGCAGTCGGTTACTTGGCACGGACTTCAAAAATTTATTTTTAACTTTTTGAAGTCGGTTTCCCTTTATTTGAAAAGTTTTTTATGAATATATATAACCAATTGCGTCTCAAAATCTGAAAAGTTCTTCTCAGCTGCCATGACATAGTGTTTGCGAAACAAATTTCCAAACTAAGAAGTTATATATTACGTATATCTAGATAAATATTGGTACATTCACTTTGCATTTGTTACTAACTCGTTTGAACCATCCCGCACTTGTGGAGCATTCTCGTCGGCGACAACTCCACCCGCATTCCTCTCGTGAAGTTAAGTACTTCACTTTTGTTCACGTTTTATTATTTCGCTAGTTTCCCGCGTTACATGTTAATAAAAAGGGAATGTGTGAGCCAGAAATAATTAAAATAAAAACTGGAACGCAAGGTTTGAATGTCTGTATATAAAAATCGTTTTGTTGCTTTAAACTTTTTGAACGCGCTATGCATGGAAATGTGTGCGCATTTCTTCTTGCGTAACGTAGGTTATTTTATGAATAAATTATTGTACTGCAGATTGCAGTATATAGTATATAAATAATCGTTTTTCAAGCCTAATTTTAAGGCCCTAAATTTGACGCCCATATTTGTAGGTTCTTGAGATAATTTTGTTTATAATATAAGTTAATTCAGAATATGTGGGTACCTATATATCCATCAATCCATAATGCTACGCCAGATACCTTAAGAGGTAAGCAGAGAGCAAAAGATTTCAACAGTTTCTTTCCTTACAGACATTTATGTGAGGAATAAATCTGGCTTCTTCCGCTGTCATAGTTCGACTTGTACATAGTCGCCGGTTACGGAGACGTTTTATCAATGTAATATACCTAATAATAAGCTAGGAAAGCTGGCAACAACATTGACCGACATCAATTTTTGACTGGTCAATGACCACAATCACATGACTCTTCATATTACGTACGAAATAGTTCGTGAATCACTTAGTATTTTGTAGCAATAGATCCCGTGATCACATAACTGACGTAATAATCTTTACCACAATAATAACCACACAGCCATTCAACGAACTTATCAACATTTCAATACCGTTTTTGAAACAGATTTAATCTCAAAGACTTAAGAGGTACATGAAACGAACACTTGTAAAATAATAGCCTCCTTTGATACTTCTAACCCGGAAATTTTCAGACCTCAACAATATAACAAATATTCTCATCCAAAGCTCCCTTGCGCTCTTACAGCCCCTGTCCTCACAATTTTTTGTTCCAAAAGGTTAAAAAAAAGCATCGTTAGCGCTGCCCTGCTGTTAGACGTTATTGTTGCGTATTCAATGGGCGAAGCACTCGAAAGCGCTTGAGCCGCTTCGTCGCGTCAAGCCCTTGACATGAGCCGCCATTGGAAAGGACCTTGGAGTACCACGGCGCAAGATTGGGAGCCTCTTTGGGGATCACTGAGGTAATTTTTTGGAGGACTCGAAAAATGTTGACTATAGAGTTTGCCAAAAGTTACGTATGTTTTTGTTATGAAATTTGGAGTCTTTTTCAACATCCGTTCCGTCATCTATGTACTATATTTGTTATATTACGTTAATTAAATATCGTAATAAGATAATAGAGGATAAACAAAATAGAGCTTTGTATTTTCTTCAGTAAAGCAATTATTTTTATGACATTGCTTTCAAAGGTTTGAAATATTTTGGAGGATATTATAGTCGCATGGTAAACATGGTAACATTTATCCGTACATAATATACTTTTATATAATAATAAATTGTTATGTGATGAAGCCATATTATGCCTCAGTTACATAACAATTAAATTAAACATTAATATAACGCGATTTACATAAAATCACATCCAGTGAGTGTTATCGAACAGATAAGCTAAAGAAGCATATAGAAGTTAGTTTGATGCTTCGTTTTCGTTTCGGTGCATAGTTTGTTTCGTAATGAACATTATTCAATGGAATTATAATGATGTATCTTGTGAAACCTTCTGTGTTCGATGATAAAGTGTTTTTAGTGACCGGTGGTGCCGCGGGAGTTGGGGCAGGGGTAGTCAAAGCACTGCTAAGCGAAAATGTGAGCGTAAATTATATTATATGTTCCAAAATTTTGTTTTGTATATTATTTATGTACCTTTGATATTGTACTGGGTTCTTACTCTGAGATTAAAAATTATTAGCGTCGAAATAATGTTTGTTACGTAATTTATTGATAACAGTGATTGTTGATATGATTTTGTGTATCGAAATGATCTAATTTCGATATACTAAATCATATTGAAAAAGATTATTTAATAAAAAACCTAGTCCCATACTAGAATTTATTCTTTTTATTATTTTGATAAATTTAAAACTGTAGAACTTGCATTTAATTCCTCTCATCCTTCCACATTTTTCTTAACTTTCCTGATAAATTTCCATGTTACTTTTTTACTTTCGTTTCCCTAAGTTTAACAATGGCATAATGTAAACCCAAATGCCAAAAAATAATACTCGCATTTAAATTGAAATTTCGATCAAACGTCAGCAAAAATGCATTCAAATGTATTGATGTATAAAACGAAACAATTGAACCGTAACCGATTGTGTATCGACCTTTAATATGATCATCGAATCAGTAAATAAATATCAGGACGGATTGTTTTAATACACAATAGGTACTCATTCAGAAACGTATTCATTAATTACTTTTATTTTTATGTGTCCATTATTCCTGATCTGTGGTAATTGTAATTATTGGTGCTCAATTACTTATTAGTATTTCATTCCAACTGATATACAAAAGCGCGAGTTTTTTGTTGTGTGAATGATCTACGTTGTCGGGCGAGTGGCCTTTACATCTTCACTGGATAAGCGACTACAATCCACCAGGAAGGGCAAGGGGGCAACTAGCTCAAGAGCGTCTTGAATCTCGAAGGCCGTTCCGGTCTTGGCTTGGTCGCTATGGGGAAGGCCGCTATACAAGGTGTCTCGCCGTAGTGCTCTGCACCGTCTGGTGGGCAAGATATTCTTCGACCTCGAGGTCGGTGTCTGGTTTTGTATGTGGTGTCTGTATCCGAAAGGTAAGTAAGGGCATCCGGAGGGTCGGTGAGAATATGCCATGAGCGGTGATAAAAGCAGATAGGAGCCAGGTGCATAGACCGCAGCGGCTGGTGGAATCGTAAAATAAAAACTGAGTCTATAATTTAATTTGTTTTAATACATTTTACTTCTTTGTATTTTAAATCTCCGATTAACGTGATGTATTTAAAACACACGTCTTTATAAATATGACGTTACAAAGTACTATTAACGCTTACATAATATTATTTTTTGGCGCTGTATACACAAGGTGCAACATAACAAACGCAAGACCTGAAAGTAGTTTGTTCTTAAGCGGTAACTGAATTGATTCTTACAATTTTTAATTTGTAAAAAATGCTTTTCTCCTTCAGTGCGCTATAAAAAACTAAATTTATTCTTGATTCATAGCAATAAGGAGATGTCAAATGCATTTCTAACACGTATTCCTGAAAACGCACACATACGCGTACAACTTACATTGTTAATTGGTTAAAAAAGTGTTTACAAAAAGGGTTACAACTTTTAATATTGGATATTTGGTTTTCGCTTTGAATTTATAAAGCAATTCTCTAATCGGGGAAAGGTCTTGCGCTTATTACGTTACACCATGTAGATGTATTGCAATTATACGATTAACGCATCAACTTTATGAATCGAATCGTTGTGAAATCCTGTCAAATATTTATAGAGCCACTGCGTTAAATAAACAAATCTTTAAGAAGTATGAAGGCTATATTTACATGTTAAGGACGTTGTGGTAATATATTAGGAGTAAAGGTCTTCGGAGGTCAATGTCCAATGGAAGATTATTAAAGGTAAGGATAAGGTTATGATAATCCTTCTGCTCCACCTGCGATAGCGTTAATGTTAAATCCTCCGTAAAAATGCGGTTAGGGTCAAAACGATTTGCATTCCAAGTGCACGCTAGCTGCAAAATTGCTGCTTTGATACAGTTATTGTGCATATTTCTGTTTTTTTTAAATGTAGCCCCACACTAGGTGCTATTCCTGTGTCGTGGGTGCGTTTACAAACATGAAAGTTCACATATACAAATACCCAGACCGAATTGTGGCTCAAACAAAGATTTGTCCTGTGCAGGAATTGAAACCGCGACTTTTTAACCTAGTAGGCGGAACAGCTTAAGCTCTTAACCACTGCACCAAATAGTCCGTCAAAGTTGTCATGAATGATGAACTTTCTTTCATTCTTTCTTCCTTTCAATATTTCTTTCATCAATACCGCTTGCAGTAGGCGTGCAGTTCTTATGACTGCACATCGATTACAGACTGGCTGCCCGTTTGTAATAACTGCATTAAGACCGAAAGTGGTCACTTAATTTGGGTGTACACAGCACACCCGCAATAAATGGGGAATAAAGGCGTGTTCGTATGCGTGCTTATGCGTGGACGTCTTCAAGTGTGTGTGTGTGTGTGTGTGTGTGTGTGTGTGTGTGTGTGTGTGCGCGCGCGTGTGCGTGTGCATGTGTGTGTGTCTGTTCTGTTCTATATTAAAATAAGTGCTTACTCCTATAGGTGCATAACATGTTAGAGTTTACAGTATTGACTATTCCCTTTGAATGTCGTAGTAACATCAGATTATTTTACACAGTGCTTGTTAAAATTAATCGGGCACGTACAACGTAACAAGTAAGTTTCACTTTGTAAACACAAAACACAATATACACAAACATGCAAACCAATAATTTACGACTGATGTGCCACAAGCCAGTTTAAATAAATAGACTGTAACTATCCATAGAATAAATCGTTACCCATTACCTTTTTTATGTTCAGATGGCGCTGGTCACCTCTTACGTAAAAATCACTTAAAAAATATCTGGTTTTTTAGAAAGAATGAAATTACTGTATCTCATAGATACAATGACTTCCACCAGAGTTACAAAAAGATATTAAATTGAAACAAGATTAAAAATTGATAAGTAGTGTAATAATAGGAGACCGCACGGCAAGGTAATGCCGTGATCTAATTTGTGAATTATAATATTTAATAAATTTTATTTCACATTAATAGTGAACTTACTTCGTCTTTAGTGACAGTTGGCGACTCGTGTTCATTAACACATGGTGTACGTTCACGATGTTTTGTAGAACGTAAGTTTATTTACTTAAAATGATCTGTGGCTGTATAGCAATTCATTTAGAAACTAAGTGGGTCCGTCCACAGTTTTCCCGGTTTTAAACACACGACTGTTATTCTGCGTAATTTAATTAAGAAACGTGCATTATGTTTTGTCTGGCAGTTCACCCCAGCTGTTACCAAGAGGTCGGTTAGGGAGGACCGTGTGGTAAACAAAGTTATCAGTTATTTCCGAGTTTAAGTCTTATGAACCTTTGTTCGTTTTCCACTGGGGCTCGTTGAGGATACTTATTTTGAGTGATCTGTTCTGTTTTGTTGTTGATTTGTTTTTTAAAAAAGCGCCCGTCTGAACCCTTATTCCTATGACATTTTTTTATGTAAAACATATAGGAATAATTGCTGTATTTTCGGTGCATTTATAAACATACAATTCATATACACAAACACTTAATGCGGCGCGTTAGGAAAATTTTGTGTAATAATCGTTTAATGATACTCAAATGGAATACCATTACGTCATAATCATTTCACGAAGTTATAGTAACGCGTCGCGTTTAGTCAAATGTATTTAAAAATATGCATAATTTTAAAAAACTATGCAATTTGAGAGGTTCCTAATTATTTTGTAAATTCTATCTATCTATCTATATCATCACGCCAGCTCCCTCGCGGGGTAGGCAGAGAGTACAGAGTTCCAACAGGATCTTTCCTTACATACCTCTCTGGCTTCCTCCACTCTCATAGTTCGTCTCATACACACTCGCCGGTTACGGAGACTCTTGACTTGCCCTTCAGCTAAGACACGGTCTATTTGGTCATGGTATATCATGGATAGTCTAGGTCTTCCCCGGCACCTACATCCTTCCACTTTCGCATTGTATATCTGTTTTGTCATTCTTTCTTCTGGCATTCTTTCTATATGCCCGAACCAACGGAGCATACCCTTTCTCATCTTTACACCGATACTATATTTCATACCTACTCGCTTTCTTACTACGCTGTTGCGAATACGGTCAGTCAGCGTGACTCCGCACATCTTCCGCAGAGATCGCATTTCGACCGCATTTATCCTGCTTTCGTTCTCCTTCTTACATACCCAACTCTCACTGCCATATAACAGCGTTGGGACAAGCACTCCGTTATGCATGGCCAGCTGCGCCTTTTGGCTTAAGTGCCGGCTCCCAAGTAGCCTTCCCATCGCACCATTCACTCTAATACCTGCATTCACTCTTCTCTCTATATCTCTTTTGTAAATTGATTATCATTTATGGTTAAGTGGTTAGAGCGCAGGCTTCTTTACTAACCGGAACGAAAAGTCGCGTGTTTGGTCATCGCATGGGATAAATCTTGAGTAACCAATAAACTTTCGGCCTGGGTTTTTGTGTTTTCGAGATTCATGTCTACAAAAGTACCCACGGCACAGTACTAATTAATATTTTACTGTGTGACTGCCTCGTTGGTCTAGTAGCAAAGCGCATCGCTTCGTGATCACGAGGTCCTAAGTTCAAATCTTAGGATGGACAAATGTAGTTTTTCTAACCGGAATCTGGAATTGTTCCCGGTATATGGCAAAAGGCTCTTAGTAGGCACTCAGTACACCTCTGCCACCCCCGCTTGGGGTATTTAGGCGTGCCGGTGTGTGAAATCTGTTTTTTGTCCCACTGCTGGGCAAAGGTCTCCCCATAATCTTCCACGTTGGCCTGGGATTGGTCAACTCTGGCCAATATTTTTGAAAAGCATCTACATCGTCATGTCAACGTTTCCTAGGTCTGCCCCGACGTCGATGCCCATCTGCTGGCACCCATTGCATGACGATTCTAGCCCATCTTTCAGGGTGCATTCAACTAACATGCCCTGCCCACTCCCATTTCAGTTTTGCAGAGTTGATGCCCACATCAGCGACCCCCTTTTAAAGAGAGTATAGTGGTGTTACGAAATTTATCTGTTAATTTTATACCTGATATACTTCGTTCAATCGCTCTTTGGCAAACCTTGAGTTTGGACTTTTGAGACTCGGTCAGTGACCGTGGTTAGGACGGGCAAGACATATTGGAAGGTCACCCTTCATTAGCCCTTTCATGAACCAGTAGCTCTTTCAGGCGTTATCGACACGTCTTTGGATCTCGTTGTTTTGCCTGTTTTCGAAGGAAACTAACTTGCCCAAATAAATATACTCATCGACATAGTGTATGTCCTGCCCATCTACTTCAACCCTATGTTTTGTGCTGTTGGTCATAACTTTTGTCTGTGTCCGATTTATCATTAGTCCAACTTCAAGGCTTGCTGTGCTCAGATCTTGAAGCATTTGTTGTAACTCTAGAGCGGATGGTGCAAAAAGAATAATGTCATCAGCAAAACGAAGATTGGTAAGCCTTGTATTGCCGACAACAATGCCCTTCGTGGACCATCCGTCTGCTAACTTCTTGAAGATTTCCTCCAAAGTGCTAGTAAAAAGTTTGGGAGAAACCTTGTTTCACGCATTTTTCTATTTTGATTTTAGGGCCATGGGAATTAAATTTAATGTTGGCAGAACTATGCGCGTATATGCGCTTTAAGAGGTCTATCTAAGTTTGGCTCATATTTTGTTTTTGCAGAGCGGTGAATATGGCATTATGTTTTATACTATCGAATGCCTTTGCGAAGTCCACAAAAAAAAAGAAATAAAATAAAATGTAATTACTAATTGGAGTAATGTTATTGCAGTAATTCATCATAATGACAATTTCTACTGATAACATTTCGATAAACATGTTACGATATCTTTTCGACCTTTGTCCCAAATGAAACCCGTTCTAAAAACGTACTACATTACACTCGTTTATTTCAGCATGTTGCGTTCCTCGACGTGGCAGACCGCGAGGTTTCCGCATTGGAGCTCCAACTACTGAACAAGTTTGGAGCTTTGAGGACCAAGTTCATAAAATGCGATATCTCAGACGACGCCCAACTTTCTTCTGCGTACAAACAAGTACTGGATAAATATCGACGGCTGGATGGTGTGGTGAACTGCGCAGCTGTCTTGAGTTCTGATGAACGAGCCCACAAGTTGATGGTCGACATTAATTTTGTAAGTACCATTATTTTATGTACCTCTAAATTAAAATATTCGAAACCTTTGTTTGCTATGTCCAAACGCGATGCGTTACGATATCTTCGTGAAATGATCGTGTAATGGTATTCTGTATGCCACTGGAGTACCATTAACTGATCATTTCATTGAGTTATCGTGACGCCGCATGTAGCATTTCTCGACGTGGGAGACCACGAGGGTTCCACATTGCAGTACTAAAAAAGTTTGGAGCTTTGAGTGCTAAGTCCATAAAATGTGATATCTCCGATGACGTTCAAATCGCTTCTGCGTATAAACAAGAACTGGATAAATATCGTCGGCTGGTTGATGTAGTGAACTGCGCAGCTGTCTTAAGTTCTGATGAACAGGCCCACAAGTTGATAGACGGGAAGTTCTGGGAGTACCACCAAAGTATATATTCTGGGAGTTTTATATTGGTATATTAAAGAAAGAAGTTCCTGGTAGTCTTCATCTGGTGGCCTTCATTTTTTTACTAGCCTGTATTATTGTTCCACTCCTGAAAGGCTTCCCCTTTATACTTACACGGCTGTAGGCCTATTACTATTTCAGGCCATAAAGCATCCACAAAGATGACCAATTCCTGGGCCATTCATTATTATATTAATATTTATACATACATCAGCCGACAGACGTTGGGTGCGCAGAAATAAATAGCTTGATAGACTTGACTGACTTAGTTTGATAGACTTATAATTCATCATTATCATCAGCCGAAAGACGTCCACTGCAGGACAAAGGCCTCCCCCAAAGATAGCCACAACGACCGGCTTTGTGTTGTACGCTGGATGCGATGCTTCTAATTAATATCTACTAATTAATTTATCTGAGGAATGGAATATGGGGTGCTTAACATTTTTTTACATACCCAAATAGACATCAAATGATTAGAAGAACTTAAAGTCTAAATAAAGGTATAAATTATAAATGTATAGATAAAAATTAGTAGGTACTTCCATCGCCAAAATTATTATAGAAATAACTTGAAGAATGAAACTATATCAAAGGCTCGTTTTTGTTTTGTCATAAAGTTTCCGTCACAGAAAACATGTCTAGATTGATGGCACAAATAAACTATGCTGTGGGTTTTAGCACCAATGAGCGCCAAAAGAATGGTCGATATCAATTTTGGGAGCTCAAGTTAGCCTTGCGTGGTGTTGGAGTTATGAGCTTTTATGAGTTTAGATGGTATATATTATTATTTATAGTATAGGTGTTATCCGCGGGTGGCATGCATTTATTTTGCATCTTTTCTGCATTTATATTATTCTGAGCATAAGCCTTATTTATTGTAAAGTTTCATGAAAATCCGTTCAGTACTTTTCAACATTCATACGTCGTCCTGACAAACTTTCATGTTATTAGTAGAACTAGGACAGATGTTTGATGTCAATGGGGTATTCAAAATTAGAGCGCAACATATCTTACGTTTAAATGACTAAATTAGACTTAGTACGAGCATTTACCTAATATATTCAATGCAGTTTTAACCAAGCAAGCCGAAGTGAAAGACATCTTGATGAATATTCTAAGCCAAGTTAGAAGTCTTACAGGTGGCTTAGAAAGTTTCAACAGAATATGATTACAAAAATGCTATCACCAATGCGCACTGTGTCAGAGAAGGCCATTGCCCAGCGTATAGGCTGATTTAAAATTCAAAACTCATTTATTTGTCAATTAAGCACTTACAAACATCAGAATTATTACATTTTTACATCTACTACCCAACATGATCGGAGATTAATTTTTATTATATGAGTGTTTTGCCGCGTGGTTCCCGGCTTAGAATAGGACCAACCCATCTCATCCCATCGGGTGTCGTACAAGGCGACTAAGGGAAAACTAGGGAATGGGCAGCAGCGTTCCCTTAACACTTTTACAACCAAAAACTGCGCTCGCCAACCCGCCTGCCAAGCGTGGCGAGTATGGCAAACACCCCCAACCAATATGGAAGAAAGCAACAAAACCAGGCCCCTAGTCCCCGGCGGTCCTGTTCGTCCTGGCCACGGTAGCAGCCATGGTAACGACAGGACAAGGGGTGCTAAGAATCTCCGGCAGAGATTCGGCTACCACCAACACCGAAATTTGGCCCTGGTGACATACAACGCACGCACGTTAAGGACAGATGAGAAGCTTGTTGAGCTGGAAGAAGAGATAAACAAGTTGCGGTGGAATATTGTTGGTTTATCGGAGGTCCGAAGAAAGGGCGAGGACACGATAACCTTAAAATCCGGCAACTTGTTTTACTACCGGGAGGGCGAACAGCAGTCCCAAGGTGGTGTCGGATTTATCGTCCACAAGTCACTCATAGACAACGTTGTGTCCATCACTAGTGTGTCGAGCAGGGTAGCGTACCTAATACTCAGAATATCCAAAAGATATTCGCTGAAGGTCATACAGGTCTACGCACCGACCTCGGCATACTCAGATGATGACGTCGAAGTAATGTATGAGGACATTAGTAGAGCCATACATACTTCCAAAGCACACTTTACAGTGGTTATGGGTGACTTCAATGCGCGGCTGGGCAAACGGGGCGATGATGAATTGAGAGTGGGGCAATTTGGATATGGGCAACGCAACCCCAGGGGTCAGAGGCTGGCCGAATATCTGGAGAAGGAGGGACTCTTTATGATGAACTCTTTCTTCCGGAAGCCGCCTCATAGGAAATGGACCTGGATGAGCCCTGATGGTTCCACAAAAAATGAGATAGACTTCATCATGAGCACCAAGCGACAAATATTTAATGATGTCTCCGTGATTCACAGGGTAAAAACCGGCAGTGATCACCGAATGGTCAGAGGCACATTAAATATTAATGTCAAAATGGAAAGATCGCGTCTGATGAAGTCTACGCTCCGACCTTCTAATGCACATATCCAAAACCCCGAGAACTTTCAACTCGAATTGTCAAACCGCTTCGAATTGCTAGACAGCAGCGCATCAGTGGACGAAATCAACAATAGGTTGGTAGAGACTGTCCATACGGTCGGGTCCAAGCATTTTAAGCCCCACCGTAAAAATAGACCTCAAAAGCTATCTGACTACACCCGAAACCTTATGGCTGAGCGACGTACCATGACACTCCAAACCTCCGATGATGCTAAGTCCTATAGGCAGCTCAATGGACAGATATTGAAGTCCTTGCGACACGATTTACGGTCCTTCAATACAAGACGTATTGAGGAGACCATAGAGCAGAACAAGGGCTCCAAAGTGTTTGCAAGAGACGCGTCTATTGGGCAAAGCCAGTTGACGAAGCTGAAGACGGAGGACGGAAACGTAACGTCGAATAGGTCAGAGGTGCTCAGGGAGATAGAGAGGTTCTATGGGCAGTTGTATACCTCAGTAGCTGAACCTGTTGTTGACTTGGTAAAAGACCCAAGAGCCAAGCTAACCCGACACTACACTGAAGATATCCCGGACATCAGCCTGTACGAGATTAGGATGGCTCTCAAACACCTTAAAAACAACAAAGCGCCGGGTGAAGACGGAATTACCGCAGAGCTTCTGAAAGCGGGCGGATCGCCGGTACTTAAAGTCCTTCAGAGGCTGTTTAATTCCGTCTTGCTCGAAGGAAAAACGCCGGAAGCGTGGAACAGGGGTGTGGTGGTACTCTTTTTCAAGAAAGGTGATAACACTTTACTGAAGAATTATAGGCCCATCACACTGCTGAGCCATGTTTATAAGTTGTTTTCGAGAGTCATCACGAATCGTCTCGAACGCAGGCTTGATGACTTCCAGCCTCCCGAACAAGCCGGTTTCCGGAAAGGATTTAGTACCATAGACCACATACATACGCTGCGGCAGATTATACAGAAGACCGAGGAGTATAATCGGCCACTATGCTTGGCGTTTGTGGACTATGAGAAAGCCTTCGATTCGATCGAGACTTGGGCGGTTCTTAGATCTCTCCAGCGATGCCGCATTGACTATCGGTACATTGAAGTGTTGAAGTGCTTGTATAATAACGCCACCATGTCAGTCCGAGTACAGGGGCATTGCACGAAGGCGATCCCCATAAAAAGAGGAGTAAGGCAGGGAGACGTCATTTCTCCGAAACTGTTTACGGCCACCTTAGAGGACGCCTTCAAGCTCTTGGAATGGCAAGGACTTGGCATCAACATCAATGGCGAATACATCACTCACCTTCGATTTGCCGACGACATTGTGGTCGTGGCGGAGTCGCTGGAAGATCTAGGACGAATGCTCGGTGACCTCAACAGAGTATCTCAACAAGTGGGTCTTAAAATGAACATGGACAAAACGAAAATAATGTGTAACGTCCATGTCGTACCCACCGCACTCACCGTTGGGAACTCTACTCTTGAAGTTGTCGACGAATACATTTACCTGGGACAGGTAGTCCGGTTAGGTAGGTCCAACTTTGAGAGAGAGGTCAATCGACGAATCCAACTCGGCTGGGCAGCGTTCGGGAAACTGCGCAACATCTTCTCATCCAAAATACCTCAGTGCCTTAAGACTAAAGTTTTTAGTCAATGTGTGTTACCAGTGATGATATATGGATCAGAGACGTGGTCTCTTACAATGGGTCTCATAAAAAAGCTCAGAGTTGCTCAGCGAGCTATGGAGAGAGCTATGCTCGGCGTTTCTCTACGCGATCGAATCAGGAATGAGGAGATTCGTAGAAGAACGAAGGTCACCGACATAGCCGTTAAGATTAGCAAGCTGAAGTGGCAATGGGCGGGCCACATAGCGCGTAGATCGGACGGGCGTTGGGGCAGAAAGATTCTAGAGTGGAGACCACGTATTGGCAAGCGCAGCGTGGGACGACCGCCTGCCAGATGGACCGACGATCTTGTGAAAATCGCAGGAAGTCGTTGGATGCAGGTGGCATCGGACCGGTTACGCTGGAAAGCGATTGGGGAGGCCTATGTTCAGCAGTGGACAAGTATAGGCTGAGATGATGATGATGATGATGAGTGTTTTTCTATATGTACAATTTTTGTTTAAATCTGTTTTCAGACAGCCACAGTCAATAGTACATATAAAGCACTGGATGCTATGGGGTTGGACCGAGGTGGTAATGGTGGCGTTAAGTCAACATATCATTGCTGTTAGCTCTCAACCTTGGAACCCATCCACCAGTTTACTCTGCAACTAAAACGGCAGTGCTGCAGTTTATCATAGCTATGGGGGTAAGTTATTTACTTTTCTTAAGAGATCACTAGAGATAAACGTGTTTCTCACTACCGTTCTGAAGGCGGCGGATATGTTTACGGTGCATTCAAATTAGACGAAGATTTTGGTAGCCCGCCTAGTATCTTCCTAGTACAGACATACAGACAGAATAGAACATCTTAATATACAAACTACTAGTTTCTGCCCGCAACTTCGTCCACATTAATTTTATATAGAAACCTTACATTTTACCAGGATAAATAATATCTTATATGTTAATTCAGGTAAGAAACCACCTGTGTCCCAAATTTCATCCAAATCCGTTTTTGCGTGATTGAGTTACAAACATCTAACAAACAGGACTGTTTTGGTAAAATCAATGCAGTGGTTTTCGCGTGATGACCCAACATAAAAATAAACTTTAAACATAGCCCCACACTAGCAGTAGCGTTAAATTCACACACACACAAATACCCAGTTGAAAACAAATATTTGCGAGACTTATAATGATTTTTCTCGTGCGGGCATCAAACCCGTGATTACTCGACCAAGTGGGCGAAGCGGCCTAAGCTCTTAACTACTGGACCAAGCCATCCGTGATGATTATTTTTATAGTTACGTTGTATTTAGTAACCTCTATGTAACTCTCGTGTTAATTTCCAGGCTGAAGAATACCACTCAAAAACAGGAGTGCGTGTGTTGACCGTGTGCCTAGATCCAACAGACACAGCCATCCTACATAGAAGAAATTCAGAGAACTTCGATAACAAATCTGCTGAGCTTCTAACTTCACGAGTGCCTGTGCGTCAAAGGTATTATAATCACTCTAGTTATCAGCCGCACGACATCCATTGCAGGACGGATGCCTCCCCCAAAGATTGCTACGACAACTGGCTTTCACCTAGTGAAGGCTTTAACTTACACTGCTGTACGTATCCAGCATTCGCGGGCTTCACCAGGTCATCGGTTCACGTATGCGGGCCTGTTGTCTTCCCGAACGTGGTCCCCACCACGCACTGGAAGACGTGAAATTTATTCTTATTTCTGTAGTGAAATTTTAAAGTTGTTAATAGGTATTTTTCTCTGCCATAGAATATAGTTACCAATGTTTTAAAATTGGATCACTGTGTATACAAATTAACATTGGTTTGTAATTAACTAGTTTCTGCCCGCGACTTTGTCCGCATTGACTTTGGACAGGAACCTTACATCTTTTTCGGGATAACAAGTATCCTATTTGTTAATTCAGGTAGTAAACTATCTGTCTGCCAAATTTCAATCAAATCCGTTCAGCCGTTTTTGTGTAATTGAGTAGCAAACATTCAAACATCTAAACATACAAACTTTCAAATTTATAGTATTAGTAGGATAATCCTATGAAACAACACTTATTTCCTCATTATTTCCTTGACCCAAATATAACGTAGTGATTATAATATAGATCTATATTCAAATATTACTCTCTTTGGACGCAAACATCCTCACAATTATAAATATACTATGCTATTATCATTCGTTTTTCGTTTAGTCTGTGCTATTTTACTTTTAGATGAAAATAGCATCTAAAGCTACAATTCGAAATTCAACTAAACAGCTGCATTATATCATTCACTTGCTTTAATTTAAAAAAAACGAATTCCAAATTGAAACTTGTGTACCAAACCAGCCAGCGTCCTACTTTAATTATGTCAGAAAGAGGCTTTATATTCTACTCCGTTTTTAAGACTTGAAAAACTTTAAAATGTATTCACACAATTCCTGAGCTGCTTAAAAATTCAAAAGGCTGGACGTGAAAGACGCTTGTCAAGGAAAATCTAAATGGATTCTTTTCTGTTTTAGGGTAGACTCGGCGGTAACCGGTATACTTGAAGTAATAACATAAAGGAAAGAGCGGTACCACTTGGATTGTTAAAAACGATATGCCAGCGTTTGACCATACGGCAAACATAGTTTCAGCTTTTGATGTTCAATCTACGGGGTAATTTATTTGGAGAATAAACAGGTTTTTTATATATATAGAGTTTTTTTTTCGTCTGTCTACCTCGTTAGTTAAGTTGTGCATGGTGCGGCTGGTAATCACAAGGTCCTGGATTAAATCTTAGGTCAAATAAACAATTGTAAACGAATTTTCAGTTGTAGAGTCCAGAGCACGAAAGATTGACGTTACCGTGACACTAGCGATATGCCATCCTTGTTACACTACAAATTAGCTATATAAACATGAACGTGACAGCAAGCTTACTCACTAGCGTCAGGCTCACGTCATTCTTTTCGTGCTAAGCCTTCAGAATCGTGCCCGGTATAATAGCAATAGATACGATTTCGATTACATTAGGACCTAACATTGTCAGCGAAATGTGGATGTACACACTAGATCTTTTCCTTTTTTATTGTTTCTCTTATTCTTGCTCAAGTCATTTGTACTTTTTAAAGGTCAAAATAATGATTTAAGTAAGGTAATTTTCAGAACATTTTAGGTCACACAAACCCTGAGTAATTGCTGTCATCAACGAAGCGCGGGGCTGTCGCAAGCCAATACATTTTTTCAGCTTTTATCGACTTGTCACGTGGATATTGTTATAACAGTACTTTGTCAATGTCGTTGTCGTTGCTCAAAAGTTATTAATTGCAGTATTAACTGACCATTATTAATAACAAAACCGTGAGCTGTTTTTTTATCGTGTAATTGGATTTCCATTTATTAAGTAAGATGCCGTGCGGCTTGTCTACCAGTTTAAAGTCTTAACGAGCTATGGTAAGATCTATGCTCGGAGTTTCTCTTAGGGATCGAATCCGGAACAAAGTTATTCGTCAGAACATTAAGGCTGGTCACATATGCCGCAGAACCGATGGCTGTTGGGGCAGACTGGTCTTGAGGCAAACGTAGTGTGGGGCACCTTGTAGCTGGGTGGGGCGAGGACATTCGTAAGGCAGCGGGCAGGGATTGGAGAAGGAGAGCTGAAGATCGAGCTCAGTGGCGTGCCATGGGAGAGGCTTACGTCCAGCAGTGGACTGATACGGACTGATGATGATGATGATAAGTAAGCTAGCATTGCATCATATTGAAATTCAAAAAGCTAGATGCGTGAACCATAAAGCCGGTCATTGTGGTGATATTTGGGGGAGGCCTTCGTCCTACAATGGATGTCTTGTATCTGATGTTCATCATCATCATCTCAGCCTATACTTGTCCACTGCTGAACATAGGTCTCCCCAATCGATCTCTAGCACAGCCGGTCCGATGCCACCTGCATCCAACGACTTCCTCCGATCCTCGCAAGATCGTCGGTCCATCTGATAGGCGGCCGCCCCACGCTGCACTTGCCAATACGTGCAGCCGATGATGATGACATTTAAATTATTTAGACTCCAATAGAAAGGTTTGGTCAAATATCTGACGGAGCGCTACTAAGCGCTCGGCTACGTTCTGTGGTGACCTTTGCCGTCGCGACGAGCGGGGCTGCGCTATGTGGCATCTCCCGTACATTTCAGTACATTACAACTTTTGAACCTACGCCACCATCGCGCTCTCGTCGCGCTGCGTGGGCTATGTGGCGAAACATTAAACATTTCATGAAACTTAGATTCTTGAGGATTTTTTGCAAAACCTGACTGGCTGACTGACAATTTGGCGTAGTAGTTAAGAGCTTAAGCCGCTCCGCCCACTGGGTCGACTCCCGCACAGAACAAAAACCTTGTGTCACCCACAAATGTTTGTTTTGGTCACCCACGACACAGGAATAAATCCTGGTGTAAGTCTACGTTTTTTATTTTTAAAAATGTACAAATATGTCATAAAGCATCTAAATGTCAATAGAATTTTTGAAATAAAAATGGCAAAGGTAAACAATTAGCTGACGATGTAAAATTCTTATGTAATATGGAGCGGGCCTATTGTAATTATATATGACACTAGCTGTTACCTGCGGCTCCGCACGCGTTTATTTTATAATTTGACATAGTTAGGACTTTTTAAGATAGCATTATTCCAAGACTTAAGAGACACCTCCATATTAAGTTTCTTTTAAAACTGTTCAGCCGTGTTCACATGGAGAAATAAAAACAACTATCCCCTAGGAATCTTACATTTCCCGATCTAAAAAGTAGTCTTAAACAATCTCTGCAAAATTCTCCATTTTCCATGGATGGTTCTGCCATTCTGGATATTAACACGGACAAACATTTTTTTTATTGTACCCGTAAGCGCATAAAATATATTCTTTATTTCAAAATCACAAATCCCAAATCAATATTCTCAAATCAGTATCTTCCTTGACTTGGCCAGAACTATCGACACAATTTTAACAGACTTACTTCTGAAGAAGCTTGAAATGGTTCGTATGCGTGGCTTGCCCCTCAAAATTATCAAAGATTTTCTCACTAATAGGTTCCAATCTGTAAAAAATAGTAGATCAAATCAGCTGTCCGTGTCCTGCGGTGTTCCTCAAGGGAGTGTGCTAGGCCCAGGTCTCTTTCTGATTGATATCAATGAGCTCTGCAAATACAAGCCATCAAAAGGTAATATATTTTCATATGCAGATGACACTGCCCTCATATTTCAGGGAGATACCTTGCGTAGAAAGGACTTCAACAGGCATCCCTGTGGTTAAATAAAAATCTTCTCACATTAAATGTTGATAAAACGAAGTATATAACGTTTTCTATAAATAAAACCACACAACCCAATACAAACTTTACTCTCAAAGCTCACAGTTGTAAAAACATCCACTCAGCAACATGCGATTGTCTACAACTGCAGAAAACGAACATTATCAGATATCTAGGCACTCAGATTGATGATAACCTATCATGGCATGCACAATTACGGTTAAAAATTTCTTTATTTCTCATAGATTACAAATCCCTTACGAAGGGAAATAAATTATAACACTAAAATATAAGCTCATAGATGCGTGTAGTAGAAGGTATTCTTGAAAATATTTCCAGCTATGAAGGTAGTTCATAACAACTTTATCTTGTCTTCGTTAATTACGGGTTATGTAGTAATGTTATCGAGCAGATACAAGGGACGGTTTACATTACGCTAGGTTCATTTTATGATATTATTAAGTTATTTATTGTGTAGTGCTTTTGAGAATTTGTTGTTTTAATAGTTTTTTGTAGATAGCTATTGAATTGGCATCTTTTACGTGTTTATGTGTTTAGGTAATGAGTTGTAAATCTGTGCTCCTTGGTACAAAATACACTTTTTTATGTAATTGGTTCTGGGTCTATATAGTTGAATGTTATGTGCCCGTCTTAGGTTGCGGTTTATTTTTGGTTAGTGATATAGGTTTGTGTTATATTAAATAATTTTGTCTCGTTATAAATTTTGTAAGTTGGTGTTAAGTAGTTGTAATGAAAGAGGACTTTTACTAACTTATGTTGGGTTATTTGCAAGGTGTCGAGGTGTGTTTTTGCAGCTGATCCCCATACCTCTATCAGTAGTCAATGTGAGATTTTATTAGGGAGTTGTACATAGTATAACGTACCTTCAGTGGAAGACATCTTATTATATTTCGAAGGGCTCCCGTAAGACTGCTTATTTTGGATCGTATGTTTTCAATGTGTGGTTTCCATTGTAGTTGGCTATCTAGCGTAAGCCCAAGGTATTTTTCTTTGTTTACTTTGGTTAGTATAGTTCCGTGAATAGTTAAGAGTCTGTGATCATGTATTATTTTTATTTTCAGCCGAGAAAATTATGTAGTTTGTTTTTGATGCATTTACAGTTGCTAGGTTTTTCCAGAACCATTTTTCTAGAACGTTAAGATCATCCTGCATCCTGTATTATAGTTTCTAGGGTGTGACCAAAATAAAAAAGGCAGGTACCGTCTGCATATAAGGAAATATGCCCTTTAAGTCCTAGTTCGTGTATGCTATTTATGTAGACCAGAAATAATAATGGTCCCATGATGGATCCTTGGGGGACGCCGCCTTTTATTAATTTAGGTACGCTAACCTAACCCCCTATCTTGACCATCTGATATCGGTTATTCAGATAAGATTCGTAAATGTTATATCCATTTTCAGTGATTCCAATTGATGCTAGTTTATAGAGAAGCAGATTGTGGCTAACAGTATCAAAAGCCTTTTTTAAGTCAATGAACATTTGTTTTTGGTCTATATTGGTTTTAATTTTTGTTATTAGGTCTATTGCAGCTGACAGAGTATTGGACTTTTGCCTAAAACCATATTGACGGTCAAATAAGAAGTCAAAGGAATTGAGGTACTGTGACAGTCTATTATGAAGAATCTTTTCAAATATTTTTTAAGTCACGGGGAGAACCGAAATAGGTCTATAATCCTATCTGCACGTACGCGCAAAATTATATGGAATCACCGTCACGCCTATATTCCCCAGAGCGGGTGGCAGAGGTGTACTGAGTGCACCCACTTTTCGCCGACGATGTTAGGTCCCATGAAATAGGGAGCAAGCCTATTGCCATATACCGGGCACAATTCCAGACTCCGGACTCGTACTGGGAATTTTTCGTTAGAAAAACTACATTTGTCGGACCTAGGATTTGAACCCAGGACCTCGTGATCACAAAGCGATGCGCTTTGCCACCAGACCAACGAGGCAGTTACAAAATAATATGGCTTTCAAAAAACTTAGAAACGTACATAAATTTAAAATGTTACGGACATTTTACTACGCCCTAGTCCAATCAATCCTTGGTTACTGCATACCAGTATGGGGTGGAGCCAGTAAGATAAAATTCATAAAAATTGAACGAGCAAAACGATCTTTACTTAAAATAATGTTAAGAAAGCCCTTTCGTTATCCCACAGAGAGTTTATATAAAGACTATACTGTTTATACTAAGAATATATTGACAGTAAGAAAACTATTTATTCTGCACACTTTACTTCGAAAGCACAAAGATATGACATACGAAGCTAATATAAACTATCCTACGCGAAGAAATAACAGAATATGCAAAACCACTAAGCACAATAATGCCTTCTTCAAGAGACATTCATGTTTCCTAGCTCCTTACTTATATAATAGACTAAATTCACTTCTAAATACTTTCCCAAAGACCTCGCATCAATGTAAATCTACTATACAAACGTATCTATTAAGCTTAAATTATAATGACACTAAATCCCTATTAATAATTGTTACCTGATTTTACATATTGTAGCTACTTCTGCACTCACATTTATTTATTCACTTATAAACACACATTCCACGCACGCGTACACAAACTTACCACACTTACACATAGACACACACACAACCGCACGCACGCACACACACACATACACACACACACACACGCGCGCGCACGCACGCACACAAACACCCACACACACACACTCATTTGTGAGAGAGACCTGGAGTCCTGAAATACAGGGTTACCCTAGTTAAGGCTCCAGTCCACTCCAAGAAGAAACTTCATAAACAATTAAACAAATATTCCCGTGCGCTGTGAGTAAGTTAAGCAGTCTACGTTTTATCGTTTAAATCAAGTCGTCGTTGTTTTGCAGAAGTATTTAAAAAGTCAACTTAAATATGAGGAAATTTTCGTTGTACAACAATTTTGGCAGGTCTTCAGGCTTCCAGTCACCTGTGAAGAGGAAGAGGGAAATCGAAAGATTGCCAGGCTTATCTTTTGCCAAAATATTATTAGTATCTTTTGGACCTTCATACAGGCCGATAAAAACTCACCAAATGCATATTGGTGTGATTTTATATACCACTTATCTATCTATCTATCTATAACCTCACGCCAGATCCCTTGCGGGGTAGGCAGAGAGTACAGAGTTCCAACAGGTTCTTTCCTTACATACCTCTCTGGCTTCCTCGACTCTCATAGTTCGTCTCATACACGCTTGCCGGTTACGGAGACTCTTGACTTTTCCATCAGATAAGACTCGGTTTATTTGGTTGTGGTAAGGTAGATAGTCTAGGTCTTCCCCGGTACCTGCATCCTTCCACTTTCACATTGTATATCTGTTTTGTCATTCTTTCCTCTGGCATTCTTTCTATATGCCCGAACCAGCGGAGCATGCCCTTTCTCATCTTTACACCGATACTATCTTTCATACCTACTCGCTGCCTTACTATGCTGTTGCTAATGCGGTCGGTCAGCTTCACTCCGCACATCTTCCGCAGAGCTCGCATTTCTACCGCATTTATCCTACTTTCATTCTCCTTCTTACATACCCAGCTCTCGCTACCATATAACAGCGTTGGGACAAGAACTCCGTTATGTATGGCCAGCTGCGCCTTATGGCTTAAGTGCCGGCTCCCGAGTAGCTTTCCCATCGCACCATTCACTCTGTTCCCTGCACTCACTCTTCTCTCTATGTCAGCGGTGTATTTCCCATCCTTACTGAAGGCGCATCCAAGATATACAAACTCATTCACTTGCTCTAGCACATCGTTACCAACCACAATCCTTACATTCGTTCTGGTTTCTTCCCTTTCAAAAACCATAATCTTGGTTTTCTTCACATTCAAGTGTAAGCCATTGATCATGCAGTCGTTTTTCATAACTGTGACTAGTGTTTGCAAATCAATGGCTGTTGGCGCTATTAAAACCGCGTCATCTGCATAAAGTAGATGGTTTACCACTAAGTCACCCATTTGTACACCTTCATTCATCGCTTTCAGTCTTTGAAGACTTTTGTCCAGATATATTATAAACAGTCTAGCGGACAACACGCAACCCTGCTTGACGACGATTTTAACGTCAAACCAGGGTGACCTGTTACCACCCACCCGTACGCATGCCTTGCAGTCCACATAAGTGGACTGGACGGCTCGCAACAGAGTGCCATCTATACCATACTCTGGCAAAATGTCCCAAAGTCTCTTTCGCACAACTCTGTCAAATGCCTTCTCCAGATCTACAAAACCGCAGAAAACCTTCCGGCCCACTGCCAGATGCTTCTCTACGATGTTGCGGAGTGAGAAGACTTGATCCGAACATCCTCTTCCAGACCTGAAACCCCCTTGTGCCTCGCACAACATTCCATCGGACTTCACGCGCATTCTCCGTTCAATAATTTTACCGTACACCTTGGCTGCCAAGCTGATCAAACTGATGGCTCTGTAATTGGTGCAGTCATATTGTGAACCCTTGCCTTTATACAAGCGTACAATGACTGCGCGGCGCCAATCTGTAGGGACTCTACCGGTCCTCCAGCAAAGGTTTGCAAGGGCCCGGAAAGCGTCCCGGACGAAAGTTCCACCATATTTGATCATCTCGGCAGATATCATGTCTACTCCCGCAGCTTTACCGTTTTTCATACTTCCTATCGCCCATTCAACTTCTTCCATAGTGATGTCCTCCGTTGATTCTGGTGCCGCAATCTCGCCTTTAGGCACGTCTGCGGCATATCTACCACTTAGATGGATAAAATCGTCATTATCTGGTGTGTAAACAAAGTTACCTATTTTATATTATTATTTCACGACTTACTTTATTACTATATACCAATTTATATCATTACATCAGATCCCTTGCGGGGTACGCAGAGAGTACAGAATTCCAGCAGGTGTTTTAATTACAGACCTTTTTGGCGTTCTCTACTCACATAGATGGTCTAATACACGCTCGCCGGTTACGGAGACTCTTGACTGGCCCTTCGGATAAGACATGGTCTATTTATGATAGTCTAGGTCTTCCCCGATTTCTACGTCCTGTTCTAGGTAGTGACCAAGTGAAAGCGGCGTGGAACCATTTGAACCTATGTAATTTTTTTTCTTGTTTTTTATATCAATTCTTTGCTGTTTTTTATATAATTGTAAATATTGTATTAATTTGTAAAACCATAAAAAGTATATCGAATATTATTTCGAGACCTAAAACACCTGAGAAGTGTTAGTAAGTTTCATTCTGCCATTTTAGTATGTAGAAATAACAGCCATCCCGGAAGAACCGTGTAGTGAATATATTGTAAATTCTGTCAACTTCCACCAGACTTATTACTTTATCAACTATCTCTATCACCGCGTTTAGTCTTAGCCCCACTTAGCCCGCACAGGTGATCTTTGTAAAATATAAACTAAACTATAGCACGATCTTATTCAACACACATCACAACGCCGTCTCTTAAAAAAAAATTACAACACCTTACTTTTCAAAAAGGATTATCACTGGTTATTATTTATTTTAAAATGATCGGTAAAATATTTCTGATTTAAGCCTTCTCTACCTACCCTGTCAACGATTATAGTCTAGCATAATAATATCTAAAAACGGTACATTGCCAGCTAAATATGTAGCAAAGTTCTGTCAGTACATTTGTTAGTCTTCTTGTAAAATATTAATCGTCGTTAATGTTTTGTATCCGGCCCATTCATCGTTGGAGTCCCCTTCCGAAAAAACAATCCTGCATGTTTGAGTGTTTAAATCAAACGTGTATAAACAGCTTCGAGTGAGTGCTTTTAACCACTAAAAAGTTTTTCGTGAGGAGATGAACCTGAGTCCAATATCAATTCATGGATAAATTTATGTGAATTCAAAATTACTTATTTTACATTGTAACATTGCAGTTTAGGGCAAACAGTAATAAAGTTTTATAGTTTATCCCGCGACAATCTAGTAGCTAAGCTATTTTGGAACAAGTGATTTATCAAAATCGACTTCTTTTTTTCCTTAGAAATTATTACATTTTTCGAAAATATAAGCATATAGTGTTGTGATGTTTAGTACAGGCTACAATTACACAAAATTTAATTGAAATTCATCACACAGGTTTGGAGTAGTGTCTTTTTAGAACTCCAATGTTTCGCATATTTCCGTCTTTTCTGGAGCAACCTTTTAATTTTCCGGGATAAATACTATACAACATTGTAAGGTATCCGCATGCAAAGTTTCATCAAAATCCGCCTGGTAGTTATTGCGTGATGCCGGTTCATACCCTTCGACAGACAGACAGACAAACAGACCCGAAAGCTAAAAATTGTAGAATTGGCTTCTACATCGATAGTATGATACACCTGGGTTGTTAGTTCCTAAAAAAATTCCATGTATAGACACGACTTCCTTATTATATGTATAGATAATATAACTACAGATTCGGTTTAGGGGCGGAAAATCGAAGAGTGATGTCGCAGATTCCTTATTATTTCCAAAACTTGTGTTATTTCGAATAATAATGTGTAATGTTGGTGAAATATTAATCATTATATATTCTAATATGTGCATGCGTGAAGGTAATCGTAACAAAGTGAAAAAACATGCCTTTTTGATTTCCCTCAAAACGACCGTCGCAATTGGTATGTAAAGTATCCATCGCTTTACTATCCAGGGTGGGGTAATTCATCAATTTCATTATCATCAAGGACATCGGGTAGTTGAATTAATTTAGAAATGAACAATACGCGTCGTCGTGATGCAAATTTCACAAATTATTAAATCCTTTTCCCTTCCAAGTCAGCCAACCAAAAAACGCAATAAAGCAGACCACACGTCAGAGTTGGCAGGAAAAATGCAACTGTCACCATTCCGCTCCGGGGATTTGGGTAATTTATTCTTAGTATTTAATCCGAGGTACTGTCCGTAGTTAGAATACTTGAAGTTTTAGTCTGAATAACGACGAAAGCAGGGTTAAATTGTGAATAGCTACTTTACAGTCAGTACTTTTTTTGTTGAATGCGTAGTGCAGTATTTGCGCAATGCAGATAAAACGTAATTTAATAGTGTTGATATTTTAATACCATAAGAAAGAAAGATAAAACATTTATTTAATCAACACACAGCTGGAAACAGCAACTAGGCAAGTACATACAACAGTTACAAGTTATGTGGGGCCAAACAGAACAGTACTACAGAATATAAGACATGATAATAATAATAATGAGAGCTATATCGACGTAGGAAGATAATGCGGTCCTACGTCGATGTACTCCAGGGGTGGAAGTGTTAAAGGGCATAACGCCGCGAGTAACCTCGGAGAAAGCGCAGCATACATACACCCCTGAGCCGCTCACACCGGTGTTGCCCTCAGTTGTCCTAGGACGACCGTTTGAGGGCGGGCGAAAGGCTATCCCACCACACGCGTCCTTCGAGGCGCAGTGGCATAGCTTCTCGCCTATTTTGCTCGTCTGTCCCGGCAAGCAATTTGGCGTGGTCTCGGAAGTAGCGCACGGTCGCGACGATCCCCAAGGCAAGTGTGACTGTATCCTGCTCGCGGTTGCTGCCTGCTATTGGTCTGGTCCTTCTGAACAGACATAACAGAAACAGTCATGCGCTACCCTTCCCTAATTTTCGGTCCCATCCCTCACTTTCCTTTTCCTACCCAGTCTCCTGTCCCCCGGCTTTAGCCGGAAGGTTGTGGCGCCTGGCTGCGCCCCTCCGTGGGGTGCAGCAGGTGGCGCCTGTCGTTTGGGTGGTCGGTGGAGGTCAGCGCGGCGCTGTCGTGCGCCGTGCATTTTTGCAGACGGAAGCACCTCCCGACCGCCCGCTGGGCCGTGGGGCCCTTTTGGGTCCCAAGCCCGGCCGTGCTGGGCCGACCGGCTGCTGCTGCTGCTGCCAGAGGGGCGGCGCAGTGGTGGCTGGAAGGCTCAAGCGCCTTTTAGGCGCAAGCGTGTGGGTGTGGCGCCTGGTTGCCCCCTCGCTCTCCCTTGGGAGAAAGAGTTGGGTGCAGCAGGTGGCGCCGCCCCTGGTAGGGAGCCGTTCGGGCGCCTGCCCTTAGGGGTGTGGCGCAGATCGGCTCGGTGGTACGGTGGTTGGTGTAGGTTTGCGTAATCTCCCGACCACCTGCTGGGCGGTGGGGCCCCTTCGGGTCCCTAGCCCGGCCGAACTGGGCCGACCGGCTGTTGCTGCATGCCGCCAGAGGGGCGGCGCGGCGGTGGCTGGGTGGTTCGCGCGCGTGTGGTGCGAGGGGGCGTGGAGATACCCATGGCCTCGGATGTCAAATTCCGGGTACATGGGTGTCTCTACCTGGGTGGCAGACTCGGGGGAGTCTGCCTCCCAGTTCGAGAGGGGGACGCCGCGTTGGTGTCACCCAACGCGGCGTCCCCCTCTCGAACTCGGCGTCTACGTAGAGGGAGGGCGTATTTTTACGCCAGGGAGGTGACTCCCAAGGTGGGCCCTCAACAGGGCAGGTCGCGTCGGGGTCGCGGTGCGTGCCTAACGGCGATCCCGTGGTCCCCGACACTCGCGACGAAGACGGTGTCACCGCAGGGTTTTTAGTAGGTACACTTGGTCCACTGACGGCCGAGTCAGCCTGACCGTCAGTGGATCAAGGACTCCGACATAACTCCTCCGCGTCCCCCGAACGCGGACGGGTACACATAAAGGGTTTTCCCTGCGAAAAAAAAAAAAAAAAAAAAAAAAAAGGACGACCGTTTGAGGGCCCATCTAGTAAGCGGCGAGACCGCCGGCCACGGGTAATTAGGTATCACTTATTATGGCCGGTGTCCGTCCCCTTTGAAATAGTCCAGTTTTTGTCCATCAAACCTCATTCACATAGCCCTTGTTTTCTTTCCATAATTAACAATAGTCCTTGCACCTACCGGGGTCAGTTCGTTAGTTATGTTTCTTCATTTTCAGCAAGTGATCGCAGCAGGTGGCTTAAATAACATTAACTTCTCGGCAAAGGGCCTCTACCTGTTGGACCCATGTCTCCATGCAAGCCTTTCAAAGGTCCAGGTAAAGCCCGTGAATCTCAGCGAGATAATAATAATAATAAATTTTTATTAGAAAGAAAGAAAGAAAGAAAGAAAATAATTTATTCACTACCACAAATAAGGCACAGTGTATACAATTACAGGTTATATTGATATGTTTGCTGCGGCAGTGAAAAGGCTACAACTCAGCATAGATGCCTCGCTTGAAACAGCTTGGCGCTGATTTTCTGTTGCACCCGTTATTACAGACACAGAGATCCATAGTTTTACAAACAATCATTTAATATAAAAAATAAAATAATATATAAAAAATTGCTCTCATTGTAATAATGAAAATGCTCTCATTGTAATAATGCAAATGTATAAACGTAAATGTAATTTGAATTCCTTCATGAAACACATTCAGAGTTGCTGAGGTTATCGGAGAATCTGAAGCTAAAACACCAATGCATTCTACAAACTTTTTTTGATCAATCTTTTACTAATCAAGCCGTTTGTTGTGAAATACAGCGCAGAATTGTTAGTGTCCTTTAAAAAAATGGTTCATAATCACTTTCTCTCCTTATAAACTTTTCGGGCACTGTTACTCTTAGGATAAAACTTGCCTGTTACTATATATTAGTTGTGTGTGAAATGTTGATGTGTATATAATATTACATTATAGCTGTAATATGTGATTATAATGTATTATCTTAGTTTATAGTGTACGCCACCAACTGCCCTCTATTACTGTTTATGTTGCTTTTTCCTTCTTCCATTGTATTGGTTGTCTGGAAGAAATTGCTTTTAGCAATAAGACCACGAATTGTACATATTTGTCTGAAACAAGCTGTTTATTATTTGTTATTTCACTGATGTACAATAAAGAGTACTTTATCTATTGATCTATCTAATCAGGCAAAGTTCATATCCAGTTCAATATTTTAGGCATTTTGAGAGCAGCACGTTTTTTTTTAACTCCTCCGTACATGGAAGAACTAATACGTTTTAAAAGTACCGCGGTGAAACATGTGTGTACCCCAGCTTGATATAGTAGTTTATATGCAGAATGCTCACATCACTGGATCGAGTAGTCGAAGGTTCGAGTGGGCCTATGCACAGGACAATAAATCTTTGTGTAACGCACAATTCTCTGTTATTTGTATTTGTGTTTGTAAACGCTTTTTATTTTAACTCCTACAGTTATCTGTGCTTACGAGGTAGTGAAAATGATTTCTTTATTTTCTTGAACTCAATGGAATAAATCTTAAAAGAAAACAGGAAAAAATCTTATAGAAAAGATTTGGGGTGCTTTAAAACATGCAGATACTAAATTCGGTACATCTCGAAAGTTGGTCAGCCTTAAAATCTTCGGGAATAATACGCTTAAGTTGTTTAAAGTTCCGTCCAACTTTAAGTTACGTCTAAGCTTTAACGAACAGTTTAACTTGTGAAATATGTTCCTCATGCGTTATTTAAAAGTTAAAACTTATCGGGTTGTTATTATACACATTATCGATTGATACCTAATACTTATTATAAAGTTATATCTAATGGATGGATTTTTTTTAATGAATCGATGGATTTTGAATTAGTAATCTTTAGTAACAACATTGTGGATCTTTATATAAGCAGCAATTATGTGAAATCAAATTATTTTACTCGTAGGAACTTTATACTCTCTACCTACCCCGCAAGCGATCTGATGAGACGATATAGATGGATAGACAACCATCCACAATTACTTTCAAAATCTTGAAATACACACCGTCACGCTTATATTCCCTAAGCGGGGTTTTGCCTCTTTTGTCCCATTTAATAGGGGGCAAGCGTATTGCCATATACCGGGCACAATTCTGGACTCCGGACTCATATTGGGAATTTTTTGTTAGAAAAACTACATTTGTCCGACCTAGGACCAAATCTTGAAATGCTTGGGAGAAAATACAAAGTACAGTGTTCCAACATCTTCTTTCTTTATAGTCCTCTCTCACTTCCTCTAGTCTCTGATATATTACTGTTAACCACGTGGATATTTCCATTTCATTACTGTCTTAAATGACCTCTGAGTTTTACAACTGAATGGCGTTCATTTAATTCCTTGAACATTGCCCGCGTTATGTTCGCCAAATACTCTGGAATGCATTGCGGATGTTTGCTCTGCAGTTGTATCCAGAATATAAATGGGGGACAGATATTTAATTCCAATAATTTAACTGCAGCTAATTATAAAGAAAATAAACACCTTAACACTTATATTACCCAAGCAAATCAGAATCAGAATATTATAGTATTTCGGAATCGTCAGAAAAGCAACAAAGATTCTACTACTACTTCGGAATGTCATTCCCGTGGAGAAGGGCAAGAAACCACGATTACTCTTTTAAAATAAAAATATTTACAAACCTTTTCATCTACATTTTGTTGTGGGGTATGAGCACAATTTAGGTTGGTCATCAGGTGGGTCTAAGATAAAATAAAGCAAATTAAACTGTTTATGAGAATGGCTGCAGGCGAGGATGGCAGAGTGCGTTAAGTACATCGACATTTCACCGACGATGTTAGGTGCCAATGTATTAATAGAAGACAGGCCTATTGCCATTTCACTGGGCACTATTGCTGACTTTTCTTCACCCACTTTGTTCGATCTAGGACTTAGTGTTCATCTCCTTCCTATAACTTTTTATATGGCCGCAATTCATGTTTTATTTTCCCATACAAGTTTAATCGATCAGCTGATCCATTTGTATTGAAAACTAAAAAGAAATGAAAATTATAAGACTGATGCATTAATGTAACAATTTTCGTCATGACAACTCATTTTAGTGTCACTCTATAGATTTCAAATTAGGCGCATTTTAAGAACATAAACTTTGCTGTTTTTAACCTTAAGTAACTATTTCAATGTTATCAGCCTTACATTGCAGTAATGTCCTATCTGACGAGGTCGCGGAACACTAATTGTTTGCCAAATCCAGGCCCGCAGTGTTTAACTATTAAACAGAGCATTTGACCATATTTAAATTAGTGCAATAATTTAGATAGCGATATTATACGATATTTTGGTTAGCATACTTCATTTGCTTATCTCATTTTCCGGTGTATTGTTTATTATTTAGGTAAAATAAATAAAAAAATTCAAAATAATAGTTAATAATTAGCAGCCCCATGTTATTATGATTTATGTTAATAACGAAAAAGCGAAGAACTAGTTTCCGAATCGATTAACTTCTCATTTGAAAACAATGTTTTGGACAAGTAAACAGTCTCCGTAACCAACCAAAGTGTATAATGACGTGTTTATAACAACTGTAAAATTAGAGGGAAAAATCGTCTGAAACTTTGTACTCTCTGACGTACCTTATAGGAGTAGGTAATATAAATTTTTAAGTTTTGCTAGTCATGACCAAACTTAGACCAAAGATTGTCTGGAAGTATCTTACACTCGGTTGACCGATGGTTGACGATTTAATAAGTATTCAATAAATCAATGATAATTCATCATACTTCACTCCAATGACAAATATAATACAGAAATTCCTGTACTCTTCATATTTTATTAACCGATACGTTTCCACAATTTACTCCCACTTTGTTGAATAATAAAAACCAGCTGGAACATTCGGTTGACGCAAACACTTTAACGCTATGAGTAGACCACATAAATCCGGGGGACATTTTCCATCTTAAAAAGCAGTTCCGTAACATTTTTGGTAACATTGATATTCTGTCCCGGGGTTTGTACGGTCCATTTGCGTAGGATTTGGACCGTCATTGAAACTAAGACAGAAAAAAAGTGGAAGAAATCGGATCCCGTATATTTTAACTCAAGTGGAGGTGGGCATGTCACGTCGCAAGATGTGGTGATGGCAGGTACAGTAGGCCTCTGACCGAATGATGCCCACGGAAGAGATATCGCTATCGGAGAAGGCCAGTACAAATATTATTGATACTACACAACATATCATTCTTAAGGATCGAGTTTATAAGCAAAACTAACAAGAATGCTAATTGAGTTTTCGCGTTAAATCTTGTTGTTCTAAGTGACCAACGGAGATCGCGGTTTTGATAAAAAGTGAAGACCAGGAACTGGCAAACGAAGTGTAGGACACCAACGAGTATGGGTTACGACTTACGTCAGATTACGGAACTGGATGCATAAAGCCGAGGATTAGGTTTTGAGGAACACATTCGTTGAAGCCTGTGGACTACTATGAACTGGTGATGATGGTGATGATATTTGACATCCCAGGACGGCATCGAAATACCCTACACGACGCTCACATAGGACATCGGGTCAGTAAAAATCTGTTTTCTTTTCTTTCTTTTTTAAAAAAAACGTAGCCCCACACTAGGATTTATTCCTGTGTCGTGGGTGCGTTCACAAACATGAAAATTCACATACACAAATACCCAGACCGGAACAAATAACTGTGGATCACACAAAGATTTGTCCCGTGCGGGAATCGAACCCGCGACTATTAGACGCAGTGGGCGGAGCGGCTTAAGCTCCTAACCACTGCGCTAAATCGTCCGTCAATCGTACGTCTATTTATTTAGAGCGAATGAATGCCACCTTTTTTATTCTTTTGATAAAACTATTAGCCTTGTCTAGGCGGAGCGTTACTACCAAAAATTGTGGCATAAAGTTGTCTCAGTTACACTATGTGTTCGTTATGTGTGCACTGGCATCAAATGTTAGATTTTTTGAAAATTTGTTCAAAAGTCGTGAATGTGTGCGTACGTGCGCCTGCTTTTGCGTACGAAAATTGATCTACCTTATAGGTAAATAAATTTTTATGCCTTTTCCGTGCGCACGTTGCTCCATCTAGACAAGTAATCCATCTAAGCTATTGACCCTATAGAGTATAACTAAAGCATGCCAACCCGAACTTCTATAAGTGCTTCAATAAAGTACGCAAACATACACAGAATAACTTACAAAGAAATACACACAAATTAAAACAAACCTAGACCCGAAAATTCAATAAAGCTAATTTCACTTTGGTATTCGAGGTCAATATGAAAAGAAATACGTAACTCATTTATTGAATATTTCCCCAAAATGTTCGTACTCACTTTGCTTCAAGTCTGAGCACTTAAGGGCCTATTTAGAAAGTTTCCATTCGATCGAGGACTCGCAAATCACATAAAACTTTGGAGTTATTTTTAAATTAATGGAAGTGTAAAAACGTCTTGAATAAATGATTTCAATTTTGTTTCAGAGTTCTTAACACGAAAATTTTGACGTTAGCGTGACGCTAGCGAGTCAATATACCATCTTTGTCATACTAAAATTCAGTAAATAAAAATGAACATGACAGCATGCTTACTCACTAGCATCCCGTTAACTTCAATATTTTCGTGCTAAGCTCTCTTATTATAATGTACTTTGTACTATAGTCACTTCAACAATTTTTTTTGTAGTACGCTGTAAAGAGTATACACTCAACTTCACTTCCAACAGTAGGCCACAAATCTGCCTCTAAGAATCCCCATTGGGCCCGCTTGGTGGATTATGATCTATGGAAGATGACGTAATCTCTCTTGCAGCTTACTAACTGCGTGCACTATCTGTACATGATTGCGTACTTTTGCCTGCTAACTCTTCGTGAAAACATCAGTAAAGTGGTCTTCAGTCAGGTCTTCGTCAGTATATTCTGAACATTATTATAAACAAAGCACGTGCTAGAAATAGAGTAGCACAAACCATTTGACGTAATCGTAACGTTGTTTTCAAAGAACGCTGTCGCGTTCATATTGATTGGGTAAGATTGTAATGTGAAAAGGGTGGCAATACCAATTCAATACGGCCACGTCAATCTGTTCGTGCTGGAAAGTTCGTATCTCGCTCTCATGGGGTACTGAAACAGGTCAACCGCGTTAACCACTCGCTGACCGGAAATGTGTTTGCAACACAACCTTAAGTTTAACGTACTAGTTACTACTATTGCTTATACATATTTAGGGGTTTATCGTATCACTTACACTTCATCATCATCATCATTTCAGCCTATACTTGTCCACTGCTGAATATAGGCCTCCCCAATCGCTTTCCGGCGTAACCGGTCCGATGCCACCTGCATCCAACGATTTCCTGCGATTTTCACAAGATCGTCGGTCCATCTGGCAGGCGGTCGTCCTACGCTGCGCTTGCCAATACGTGGTCTCCACTCTAGAATCTTTCTGCCCCAACGCCCGTCCGATCTTCGCGCTATGTGGCCAGCCCATTGCCACTTCAGCATGCTAATCCTGAGGGCTATGTCGGTGACCTTGGTTCTTCTACGAATCTCCTCATTCCTGATTCGATCACGTAGAGAAACGCCGAGCATAGCTCTTTCCATAGCTCGCTGAGCAACTTTGAGCTTTTTTATGAGACCTATTGTAAGAGACCACGTCTCTGATCCATATGTCATCACTGGTAACACACACTTGACACACAGCTATGATTGTATCTCTTAGAGAATTACGGTTTTTAACTGGACTTTTCGTCTTTGGTAGAGATCTACTACGGACTATGGAATAGAAGTACTGTGTGGTAGAGACCCTTTGTAAAATAAAATATGCTTTGTGAAGCATTTGATAAAAAGAAGAAGAAGAAGTCGGATAAGCATCCACTTTCGTTTTGTTGATTTAGTATTTATGCATATAACTAACTGTTACTAAACTGAAAAACCTCTAAACACTGTATTTTTGTTATAATAACAGGCCGAAACTACTATGTTATTATGTTATAAATACAAAGCAAGCAAACTAAAAGCTAATTAATTATTTAACAAACGTATAACATAACAAAACTGAAGTACACCGGATGACTAAGGACTCCAATTTATTGCCGTCGACGTTTTATTTGCACGTACACAATTTGCAACAAGCAAAACATTTTTGCAACAAAACTAGCCGACTCGACCCAGTTCGTTTATTTTACTTTAATAACAAAGAGTTAAAGTGTAGTTATACTAAAGCCAAAATCGAGACGGAATCCTATTTAAAAAATCGTAAATCAACATGTTTAGAAAATTTGCAACAAAAGTTGTCGACTCGACCGAGCCCGTGCACTTTACTCTTATAACAAAAAGTTTAAATGTAGTAAGTTACACTGCAGTGAAAGTCGAGATGAAACCAAAATAACAAGCCGTAAATATTTTAGATCATCATACGTATGGAATTCCCATCAATCCGATTTTACAAAATCAATATTACTAAAGACTTAAGCACGAACAGATTGACGTTATCATAATGCTATCGAGAAAGCGTACTGCCATGCTCATTTTTATTTAGTTTATCTGTAGTGTGAAAAGAATAGCCTACTCATCAACTCGATAGCGACACGCTTATCAATTTGATCGCAACTACCGAATATTTTTAAAAAACATGACATCGCCTATGTCGATAGTTTTGACGGAGTTTTCATTTGTTTAGTTTCGCCGTTGATTTTGACTTAGTTTATTTTTAACAATGTTCGTGATTTTACGTTGGTTTTCTTAGTGATTAACAAAGTTAGGCAGATTGCCCCTCCGTTAGTCTAGGTTCGCATGCTGGAGTTTCTATAACGTTTTGTGGCGCTTTTCTTAAGCACGAACCAGACCTTCCGATCCCTACACATCCTAACTCCTAAATCGGACAATGTGTAGCAAATCGTCGTCATTTTATTACTAGAAACCGGACCTCTTAACGTCTTTTTCTTAAGCCTGAACTTGGAAAGTGTTGGAGAGAGAACGCCAATTAAATCGAGCATCCTACAAAAGGATAGGAATGGATGATATGTATACCAATTTGGTGTGTATGTTTGTAACTACCGTAATAACCTGATAAACAAATCTATACAAAACAAAATAATTTCTTAAATTCTTCCATCAGAAACCAACGTTTAAATAAGAGTTTTGTAAATGAATATTGAATGATTTTGAGTTAGGTTAGTAAGGAATAATTACTTCACTAATTAATTACAGTAATATCTCTAACTTAAGAGAAAGTTAACAGTACTAAGCTCAAAGCCAGCATATTAACGACTCAAAAAAGAACTCCGATAACTTAAGCCCTTTTAATTATATGCAAATTATATTAGCCCTGTTAAGAAACTGTCCCACTGTTGGGCACGGGCCTTTAGGCCATAGTCCACCATGCTGGCCCAGTGCGGGTTGGCGAACTTCACACACCTTTGAGAAACTCTTAGGCATGCAGGTTTCCTCACGATGTTTTCCTTCACCGTTAAAGCAAGTGGATAATTATTAATTTTTTCTTTTTAATACGCACATGCTTTCGAAAAGACATAGGTGCGTGCCTGGGTTTGAACCCGAGACCTTTGACTTTGCAGTCCAACGGTCTAACCACTAGGCTATCACTGCTGTGCAAATTAGAGGGCGTCTAACAAACGACTTGGAAATTAAACAGCAAGGGAAAGCTATAACTGGGCCGTTATTTCAATCACGTAACGCGGGACGTTAAGATAACTTCCTGAAATGATCATTAAGTGGCGCTCCAGTGGCTTACAGAATACCTGAAATAAAAGTATTTTTTTGACTTTATCGCGCTTTAGATCTTTAAGTTCCCGATGTTTCGAGCGCTTTGCAGCACCCATGATCACGGGAGGGACTGATGTGTTTGACGTCCAAAAGGCATAGTTTTTCCAAGGCAACTTATTTCTTAAATTAAAAAAATAAACTCCTTAATTATTTTTTTGAAACACCCAGCCATGTTATGTATTGAAATTTAAAAACTCAATATGCCATTTCACGATAATTTCGTAACGCGCCGCGTTTATAAGAGTACGGCTCCAGAACGAAATTGGGCCGCTAATGAAGCGAGTGCTATACCTGTGGCTTGAGTACACAGGTTTACTGCAAGAGTTTGTGTAACCCTTCATGTTAAAGTTGCGACAAATATCAGAGCAAGAAATAAAAGCAATAAGTCAGAAAACCCATAATTGCGATATAATTTTGGAAATAATGTTTAGATTACATTGTAGTAGGTTTAAGACGCTCATTTTAACCTGAGCAATTTTAATTCGATAAGTTATCATAATATTTCTCCTATAAACGTAGTATAGGGCGCCCTGTAGCTAGGTGGGGCGACGATATTTGTAAGGCAGCGGGCAGGGATTGGAGAAGGAGAGCTGAAGATCGAGCTCAGTGGCGTGCCATGGGAGAGGCCTACGTCCAGCAGTGGACTGACACGGGCTGATGATGAAGTTATCATAATACATAGCAACGTTCTATATAGTTCCTTTATGAGATATGCAAAAAGAACAGAATACTGGCTCTATCAAGCACTTCTGCGCTGTTAAAATTTTTATAGACCATTACCCGAATTGAAATAGTTATTTCAGTTTGCATGAAAAACAAAGTGATCATCAGTATGATCAGCTTGGCAGCTAAGGTGTATAGTAAAATTATTGAACGGAGAATGCGCGAGAAGTCCGATGGAGTGTTGTGTGAGGCACAGGGAGGTTTCAGGTCTGGAAGAGGATGTTCGGATCAAGTTTTCTCCCTCCGCAACATCGTAGAAAAGCATCTGGCAGTAGGCCAGAAGGTTTTCTGCGGTTTTGTGGACCTGGAGAAGGCGTTTGATAGAGTCGTGCGAAAGAGACTTTGGGACATTTTGCCAGAGTATGGTATAAACGGCACCCTGTTGCGAGCCGTCCAGTCCACCTACGTGGACAGCAAGGCATGCGTACGGGTGGGTGGTAACATGTCACCTTGGTTTGACGTTAAAATCGGCGTCAAGCAGGGTTGCGTGTTGTCCGCTAGACTGTTTATAGTGTATCTGGATAAAAGTCTTCAAAGACTGTATGCGATGACTGAAGGGGTAAAAATGGGTGATCTAGTGATAAACCACCTATTGTATGCAGATGACGCGGTTTTGATAGCGCCAACAGCCACTGATCTGCAAACACTAGTCACAGTTATGAGAGACGACTGCATGAACAATGGCTTACATTTGAATGTGAAGAAAACCAAAATTATGGTTTTTGAACGGGAAGAAACCAGAACGAATGCAAGGATGGTGGTTGGTAACGATGTGCTGGAGCAAGTGAATGAGTTTGTATATCTTGGATGCGCCTTCAGTAAGGATGGGAAATACACCGCTGATATAGAGAGAAGAGTAACGCAGGTAATAGAGTGAATGGTGCGATGGGAAGGCTACTTGGGAGCCGGCACTTAAGCCAAAAGGCGCAGCTGACCATGCATAACGGAGTGCTTGTCCCAACGCTGTTATATGGCAGTGAGAGTTGGGTATGTAAGAAAGAGAACGAAAGCAGGATAAATGCGGTCAAAATGCGATCTCTGCGGAAGATGTGCGGAGTCACGCTGACCGACCGTATTCGCAACAGCGTAATAAGAAAGCGAGTAGGTATGAAAGATAGTATCGGTGTAAAGATGAGAAAGGGTATGCTCCGTTGGTTCGGGCATATAGAAAGGATGCCAGAAGAAAGAATGACAAAACAGATATACAATGCGAAAGTGGAAGTATGTAGGTGCCGGGGAAGACCTAGACTATCTTACCATGACCAAATAGACCGTGTCTTAGCTGAAGGGCAAGTCAAGAGTCTCCATAACCGGCGAGTGTGTATGAGACGAACTATGAGAGTGGAGGAAGCCAGAGAGGTATGTAAGGAAATAACCTGTTGGAACTCTGTACTCTCTGCCTACTCCACGAGCGAGCTGGCGTGATGATATAGATAGATAGAACAGAATACTGGCTCTATCAAGCACTTCTGCGCTGTTAAAATTTTTATAGACCATTACCCTAATTGAAATAGTTATTGCAGTTTGCATGAAAAACAAAGTGACACACTAAATTTTAGCTTAGTTAGCTTTAGTGACACTTTAAACCAAATTCACTAACATTTACGTAGATAAACACTAGGCATTGAAAATTAAACTTATATGCCAGCAAACAACGTTAATGATAAAATACAACAAACTGAACTAATTATACGTCTGCAAGATAGAATTTACTATTTTACATTCATATTATTTCTGAGAGAAGACCAGCTAGTGGCATTATAAGAAGATGATTTCTATGAAAAGACCAACCAAGCATTCTATAAAGAAAAAGTTATTTCTTATTTATTTCATTTAGATCAGGAATGTTAGAGATATAGAAGATAGATGGTTAGACATAAGTAGATAACTTGTAAGAACAGAACTAGCCAGTGATAATAACGGTAGAAAAAGTTTTTATTATCGTATCATTCATCATATAGATAGATATCATTCAGAATACCAATAAAAATACAAAAGAAAAGCCATTCAGTGACGTAATAGATAGTAATAGTGAAGTTACCTCGTTGCCATAAATCTTGTCATTGATCCTTCGACGTAGTGTCGACGTCTCGCCCAAATCAAGGCAGTGACGATGCCTCGCCCATTTGCTCAAATCCAGGTAGTGTAGATGCCTCGCTCGAGTCGAGGCAGCGTGCCTGTATCGACTTATTGTCGTTGTGGAGCATTGGTTTTACGCAGTGCAGTGTATGTGGCGGTATTGAGAGGGGATATACTTTATTGTAATCATAGTGACGATTATTTCTTAAGGTACGAGTTTTATGTATTAGAAAGGGCTTTACTGTCACATTAAAGTCTCAGTTGTGTTTCAGTTGATAAATTCTGCTTCTTCTTAAATTTTACTGTTACTCCCTAGCTTGATTTTTTTATGTAAACCAAATGTAATCACATGCTTGGAGTAACCTGTTCATATATCCAATAAAATAAATAAATAAATTACGCAAAGACCATTATCTTACAGACGTCTATGACGCCGTCAAAGTGAATTAAAGGTCAAATATATTTCGTTAAAAATATAAAAGACCATTTAGTATTTTTATATTATCTAGATAAAGTGTAGTGAAAACTATCACTTAGCTAGAACGATTTATAAAATATGGACAAACCACTGCGCTCTTCTCGTGATCTCTAAGCTTATAACTCAAAAAGCATATGGTCTGCTAAAGGGCACTAAGTACTCGTACTTTAAACTGGAATAAAATAATCGCCTTCCTTTCCTTAAGTTTATTGCTTTCCTTGTCTGCACGACGATTTTTTCCTATAATAATTGCGAGTAAAACTTAATATACTTTGTGTGATATATGTAGTTTATGGATTTTTCATAGGATTTGAGTGAAGACTTTATACTCGATAGTAACGTATATTATTTAAATAATACGTATATTATTTAATACGCATAGTATTCAAATATTATTTAAATAAGGATTGACATACGGATCAGAGACGTGGTCTCTTATAAAAGGCATAAAAAAGCTTAAGCGTTGCGCAGCGAGCTATAGAAAGGGCTATGCTCGGCGTTTCTCTATATGATCGAATTAGAAATGAGGATATTCGTAGAAGTAGGTCGTCGACATAACCCATAGGATTAGCAAGCTGAAGTGGCAATGAGCGGGCCAAATAACGCGAAGATCGGACGGCGATGGGGCAGAAACATTCTAGAGTGAAGACCACGTAATGGCAAGCATAGCGTGGGACGGTCTCCTACCAGATAGACCGACGATCTTGTGAAGATCACAGGAATTCGTTGGATGCAGGTGGCATCGGACTGGTTACGCTGGAAAGCGATTGGGGAGGCCTATGTTCAGCAGTGGGCAAGTATAGGCTGAAATGATGAAGGACTGACAGAGTAAACTTAAGGAAGACGGTAACCAACTTTGGTTACCAAGGTGATTTAAAAAAGATTTAGGATTGGATAAGAAAAACTACGCCTGAAAATTATCTAGAATATTTAAGATTATTGTATTATTTTTAGCTCGAATTATCATCATACTTAAGCTAAAAAGTTTACCAATATTTTTTTCTAACATCCCAGGATCGCCCAGTCCTTACATTTATATCAAAAAACGAAACTGCATTACAAAGTTATAATCCGATATTCCTAACTGCCTTCCCACTAAAATTTTACGCCTAAATCCAATGTGATAAAATAATATCAAGGTAACACAAACAAGGCGAGGCATGTTCAATCTGTAACGTAATAAGGCATGTGGACGTAATTTAATAAAAGCTGTTTCGACCAGCCTTCGGCGCAACAATGTAGCCCGTAAAATGGAACTTTATGAATTCGGCCCGTTTTCAGTTGTTTGTTGGAATCTGTCTCAGTAATGTACAGCTGGATGGCTTGTTGGTGAAATGTGAAATCTATTGGTGTAACGACGCTCCTGAAATTTGATTGTGCAAATTCATAAATGTTTTATTTGGAAACATTTGAATGATGTGGATGTGTGGGAGATAGGGACGTTTGCGAGGAGTATTGAATACGATTGTAGAATATTGGATTTAAACTTACGGAAATGAAAAGTTTCTTTGTGTGGAAACGAAACCAAATGCAATATCGGCTCATACAAGAATACGACATACTCGCAAATAACAATAATCAAAATAATAAAGTTTTATGGTTTATCCCATGATAATCTCAAATTGCTTAATTTTTCCGGGATAAAAGTATCCTAGATTGTAAGTTAGTGTACATGTTATTACCTTCTTACACTTCATTGAAATAGGTTCGGTAGTTTTTGCGTGATTGATAAAGAGACAGATAGATAAATAATTATTCAAAAAAGAAGGTGTGTCATCTATATCGATAAGAAAGTGTACCCCAATTAAAACTTTCAAAAATATATTCAATACAGGTTAGGCTTGGTTACAGTTTTATTATATGTCTAGATTTAAAAAAAACCTGCATGTTTAAAATGCTTCCATTTTCACCGTAATGGAAGCAATGTTACACAAAAGTGGATATAATAAAAAGCTGCTGAAAATACATGCAAAATATAACAAAGAGTGAACTCAACCGGTCGCACGCTCACCTCATAATTGCGAAGGTTTAACGGGTTGAGCCGGACTGTTATCGCGACTAGGGGTTAAGGTATACGTTCACTGCAAGGTAAACTATAACTCGCTTTATGTCACTTTATTTCTTCTAATTGGTACTCAATTGTATTGCGAGCGCCCACATTTCACGAAAAGGAGTTCATGTTATTATATCCTACCACGTTATAACTCTTTGATGAAGGCTATTACAGTTATAACCTGCTTAAACGATATTAAACTGCGTATTTTTAAATATCCACGTAAAGTAGTATAGCTATTCTCTATCTATTCATATATACAGCATCACGGCAGATCTCTTGCACTTCACTATTCCGCTATTTAAATGGCGGAACTAGCTTATCATTTTTAAATATGATAAATTCCACTTTAGGCTTATGATATTAAGTGAACTATTAGAGATTATCAATAAAACTCAGACCATTACATTTTGTGTATTACTGCTTACTGTCTTCAGACTCGTGATTCGATATACATATGTTCCGAGTGTAGCTATCATTTGTGTTATAATTAAGACAACATGAGGCAAAAATAACATTATTCTATAAATTTTCCTACACTCAAGCGTAACGCAATGACGTAACACAACGCTTTATATTATATCTTTCAGTGTAGTACCAGTCAAATTCACGCAACATATGCCACTAGAAATTAAAACACCCCCGACCTTACTTGCTGGCTGTTTCAAATATCTACCATTTACGTAACGATCTGAACTCGATTCCCGTAACACGCATAAACGCGAAATAATAGGTTAAGAACGTGTGAACTTTGTAGGGTGTGAGGGTGGGTTTCGTAATGAATGCTGTATTTACATTTTGAACAAAGGGATTACAATAATTTATTAATGGACCCGTGTAATTTATGATAGAATTATGGGGTAGGACAATAATTTTAAGGCAGTGTTACAAGCTCAGCCTGAAAGAGATATGGATCAATATTTAAAGGCAAGCAATTACCATTTTTTTTGTTATACCATAACAATGACATAGTTAGTTCCTACATTGTCTTAGAATATGTCTCAGTCTACTTAGCCACGTTAATTACAGGTTTGAAACAAGTAAGCATATTCGGTCTTATTTTTCTACCTTTATTTCCTACTTTTTCTTCCTCTTCGTCTGAATGATGTCATTCACACTTTCACACTAAAACAAATTGGTAGTCTAATGTAACTTATGAACAGACGATACAAATATCACAGGTATTGATGGGCTGATGGTTAGGCATTTCATATTTATTTTTTCACTCGGCAATTATTTAGGAACATGAATGAAATAAATTTACTTAATTGAAAATACATTTTTACTTGAATATTAAAACGAGACGTACCTAGATATTTTCCTTGGGGCAGCGTAGTCCAACAACATATTGAATTTTATTCCGAAAACTAAATAATATCGCCCCCTGGCTGTGCTAAGACGAAGTTATTAGAAGAATGATGCTGTAACGCGATATTATGACAGTATAGGTGTTCAGTACAGGTACCTACTGCACAATCTGTACAATCCTTATCGTTCGACCTCTCAAACCATGCTTACCTGTAAAATGCATGTTCGGGTAGTTCGACAATGGAATAAAACGAGAAGGATCCAGAAGTCCGTATGATCCGATGAATCAAACCAAGTTTACCTTTAAAATGTACCTGGTGGTTCGATTTTGCAATCGCACCAATCCTCATCGTTCGATTTGTCAAACTACGCTGTCGAACCACGCTGCCCCAAGAGATATTTTATTTTTATCGTAATCGTAGGCCTACGGCTATCATCTATTTCAAAAGCAAACATTTCCTCTTATCTAGAACAGAAATCACTGAAACTATTAAACTAAAGTCAAAATAAAATGCCTTAATCTATCTATATCATCACGCCAGATCCCTTGCGGGGTAGGCAGAGAGTACAGAGTTCCAACACTAAAATGCCCTCATTAAACTAGACATCTAATTTTCGTACTTCAAGAATATAATTTACAGATGTCACTTCTAAAGAATCAATATTATCAATCTGGTGCTTCAATAAAATAAAATTTGGCAACACTTATTAACATTGTTTTCATCGGAGCTCTATCTGAAATGTTAAGAGGAAAATTGGACTTATCGAAATATTTTATTGGATTCGCGGATATTTTTCTACATTGTCTTTATCCTACTAATATTATAAATGTGAACTTTTGTATGTTTCGATGTTCGGGTGTCTGGATGTTTATCACTCAATCACGTAAAAAAGGCTAAATGGATTTGGTTGAAATTTGTTACACAGATTGTCTATTATCTGGATAAACACAAAGGATACTTTTTATCCCGGAAAAATGTTAGGTTCCTGTTTAAACTCCACGCGGATAAAGTCACGCGCAAAAACTAGTTTATATATTATAATAATATTTGATTACTAATGTAATACCCCTCTTGAAATGTTGATCGATCCTATAGCCTGGTAAGAAAAACCTAGATTACAAAAAGTCAACTTCAACAGTTTGCACACAAATGCACATAATTTAAGAAAACTATTGCTAGAAATAGATATACAATCATATAAAATATATAACGAGTGTTGAAACCAAATTAAATATTAGTACTATATAATTTAATTGATTTCCCCTTTTTTTATGAATTCTGCTTTCACTTTATAACGTTCTTAATTCTCGCTTATTTTTGCGAGATTTCAAAATTAATTAAGATGATACATTATTAAGTTACTCTTCATCAATCACGTTAAATAAAATGTTAATTTTCATCATTATAGCACAAGGGAATAAAATGTTTATAAAACAAAAATATTTTCCTAAGTAACCTCATTCTCGTTAGTGATCACCAACATTGTGCACCGTTCTTTACATTAGGAGGGGGAGCGGACAACGACGGGGTGGGTGGAGGAATTATGAAAGGTACCCATAGCTCAAAGGTGGGACCGAAACGACTTTTCTGACAGCACATTTTTCATACTCGGGCCATTCTGAGCATTGAAAGGCACTACGTTTCTTCCTAATATTTTTGGCACTGCTGCGAAGGTATTTTTGTTGAGGAAAGAAAACAAAACAACAGAAGCTGAAATAATATGGATTAACGGGTCATGTTAGTGCTATTTACCAGTTGTTAGTGGCTATGTTGTTTTGCGTTTACTGAATCTTTCCGGTATTATGTATTAGTAATTTTTGTTTAGTTAGCACTCTGAATATAAAATTATTTTTTATATATTGAGTTTTGTGGAGAAGTCTAGGAAAGGCTTAAATGTGGGATACAAAGAGGAAGTTCGAACCACTTTGTATCAAACACACCGTTAGGTTTATGAGGTTAAACTTTTAAGATATCGAAGATCTGTGTAGTATTTGGTTATATTTCAAAGGTGTGTGTAAAAGTATATAAAAATAAATAAGAGGGACATACACATGCAATACATTTTGGTTGCACAGACTCCGAAAAATGAAGATGATTTTATTTTAAACTATTTACAGTCTGTTTTTTCTATGAGAGTATAATGTGAGTCAAAAATGTACAGGATCATTTTCATTATCAATAACGTTGGCTGATGCGAGAGATGTGCACTGCGGGAAAAAGCCTTCACCCAAAGATCGATATGATAACTGGTTACGTGCTGTATGCATCCAACGTGTACCCGCGACCTTCACTAGGTTATCTGTCCACCTTCTGCTATCCAGTGACGTTGTAAAGATACTTCAAATATTCATATTTCCACAGAACCTACTACAAAAATATATCTCCAAGTGTTATTCAATAAAATAAATACGAGAAAACTTGGGCCGCCGTAAATTGGATAGTGTAACACGCCACTTAACAATCTAATTAATCAAGACCCTCCCGAGATGAGAGACTTGGCTGGATAATAAAGTTATGATATTCTGGATAAAATATCATTCAATATGCTTATTTAAGTGTTGTAGACGTTGATTTTCTTTGTAGGTGTACTTTGTGAGGCAGGTCACGTAAAGATACATCGGTATCTTTAACATCGTTTAATAAACATATTTTAAGATTTATATACTAGCCGTGCACTTAGCAGTGAAGACGGGAAAGTCAAATTTTCACGTGCTGGTGGCTGGGAATACGAGGCTGATCAGTAAACAGGTTTCTATTCTTGGTTATATATCGCAATAGCTGCCGCAGCCTGGCTACCTAATATGGTGGAATTTAAAGTTGTAATTTATGCAAGCGTTTTACCAATAAGTACAATAAGCACTGAAAGCCAATTACCACGTTTTATAAACTCCTATTGTAGAATATGAACCAAGACTTAAATATAGAGCTAAATAGCCTTAAATACATCTCGCTAGTTCTTCTTAGAAGAATCCGCTTTACAATTCGGTGATAGATGTACAAATCATGACATTTGATAGCTACAAGTAATAGACCTACCTGTACTAAATCTCCATGGATCCCTCCAGCAGCGGTGATGGTAAGCAGACAAACATAAGGCACAAGGTCTTCGCGTGGACGATGCAGCTCCAGCTCATATGTTCGTCCAATATCGCCATAATACGTTTTGTTGCAGCCTGGAAGGAACCAAAGAAAATCATTTAAATAACTAGATTAATGAATTGGCTTAACTGGAATGAATTGGCTTAACTAAATATTAACAAATGCACTGTAATCTCCTTCACAAATAAACGATATAAGATCAATCATGATTATTTAATTAATGGACAAATACTTCAATGTTCCAATGTGGTAAAGGACTTGGGAATTTTAATTGATATGGAGCTTTCTTTCAGGGCTCATTACCAATACGTGACAGCAAAGACCAATCAACTGACAGGTTTCGTTATCAAATCAACGAAAGGTTTTAGGAAACCCCGTAGTTCACTTCTAGTATTCTCTGCTATGGTAAGAAACATCCTTGAGTACGCTACTCCAATATAGTATCCGTATTATAAAGTACATATAAATGAAAACGAAAGTGAACAGAGAAAGTTTACTAGATTATTGTGTTATCGACAAAAAGTCGGTTGCCTAAATCTAAATTATGAAATGCGATTATCTCAACTTAAAATTTAGACGTTAGAGAATCGTGGAAAATATTTTGACTTGATATATAAACTTTTACATGCAAAAAAATAGACTCTCCGGCATTACTTTCACAAATTAGCTTTAACACAAGACACAGAGCGTACGCCGCAAATGACCTCCGCCCACCGTAAGAAGTGGCCTGCGGGCGCCGAGCGTGGGCAGCTTGTCGCCTGACCAGTAATAGGCCTGTGACGGAAGTGCGCTGCGTCCTGGGCACCCTCACAAAAGAAAACACAAGGCATAAAGGAGAGGTTTGTGGGAAATAGACCAGGCCCGTCCGCGCCGCAGATGTTTTGCCACTGGCGATTCCTGCGGCAGAGCAATTGGGTAAGAGACGGACGCCGGGGGGTTTTGGTGGGTGCGAGCCCCACATAACTGCCACATCACCAAAGCCCACGATGTGGCAGGATGCGGCAGGCATTTCCCATAGATAAAAAAAAAGATACAGAGGCCTTAGATCTAATGAAACTAATCTTTTTGCCCTAGAAATTTACAGAAACAATATTTCGTACTAAAATCCACTGGTACGAATGCTTCGTCTGTACAATGATTTAGCCAAGTCCAATAAATAGCGTCGATATTTTTGAAATTTCATTTGCGAAATTTATTAAAATTGTCAAAGATGTCATTTATGTACATAATGTCATGCTCTGTAATATTATATTACCCATCCTTATAGTTATTGTGTTTTTAAGTTATTAGATGTGTACCTGGTCCTGTATTTCTTCTTAGATAATGCGTTTAATTCTTTCTTACATTTTTGTTTGTCGTCAGTTACTTAATTTTAATTAGCTAAACGCACATGTTTTGGATTACAATCCAGATCTATGGCATTACTTTATAACGAAGTGTTATGTATTGATTGTAATCTGCGTAGTGTCAAAAAAAAAATACCCTCTGAAGAATCTGGGCCTGAAATTGTATAAGGTAGTAGAGAAAAACCCAAATGTTCAAGTCTTATGAGAACCGTTAAATCTAGTGGTCTTAATATGTTTCTTTATTCTCATTAGATCCTTACTTACCTTCATCATTTCAGCCTATACTTGTCCACTGCTGAACATAGGCCTCCCCAATCGCTTTCCAGCGTAACCGGTCCGATGCCACCTGCATCCAACGATTTCCTGCGATTTTCACAAGATCGTCGGTCCATCTGGCAGGCGGTCGTCCTACGCTGCGCTTGCCAATACGTGGTCTCCACTCTAGAATCTTTCTGCCCCAACGCCCGTCCGATCTTCGCGCTATGTGGCCAGCCCATTGCCACTTCAGCATGCTAATCCTGAGGGCTATGTCGGTGACCTTGGTTCTTCTACGAATCTCCTCATTCCTGATTCGATCACGTAGAGAAACGCCGAGCATAGCTCTTTCCATAGCTCGCTGAGCAACTTTGAGCTTTTTTATGAGACCTATTGTAAGAGACCACGTCTCTGATCCATATGTCATCACTGGTAACACACATTACTTACCTTAGATTACAGAAATTCTAGTCTTCAGGCTAATCAGGCTAAAGATGTCCACCGAATAACAAAAGCTTCTCCCAAAGATCGCCGTGATGTTTGGGTTTGTGTAGTCAGCGTTTAGTTTTTATCTATCTTATTTATAGAGGGCCTACTTACTCCACGTTTTCTGGTACGTGGCTGCCCCTCAAGAATCTTTCTGCGAAAACGGCTTTCAGCTCTGCGAAGGTTTTACCCTTACACTGCCAATCAGTGGTAATAAAAATTAACTTTTAATGTAGTCTGGGTGCTAGAATAACGTACGTTTGAAACAGTAAATAGTGGTGTTAGGTTTGATAATATGCACCTACAATTAGTGTACGTTATATATTTTACCTTCACATCGAATCGCCGAAGGCTATATCGGTATTTTTCTAAAATATGTAGTTAACGAAAACGAATTAGCTAAAATTTATTCTGGCTTACGTTTCAGTTAACATGGGACCAAACGGGACGTATACCCCTCCCAAACAAAAAAAAGAATTTTCCAAATCGGTTCATAAATTATGGAGTTCTGGGGTAACAATAAGAATACAATCCAAATTGAGGCACCCTTGGGCTAGTTGCCCCCTTGCCCTTCTGGCTCGAGCGTAATGGTTGCACCCTCGTCCTCTTGTCCAGTGAAGCCCTAAAGGCTCCGCGGCCTACAGCATAGATCATTCACACACACATAATTCAAAACATTGATTAATTGAATAAGCGCTCTAATTTTAACAAGTATAAGTTTGATATCTCTTTACTTTTTTCAGTTTTGTCACTGTTGCATGCGGTCGAGTATATAATGATATTTTTTATGGAATAAAAAATGCGTATAAAACGCAGAAAATATGAAGCTTTATGAGATTCATAAAAAGCTTTTTCTATCACAATACACTAAGTACTATAACAGGTCTATAAAGGGTTTATTCTTTATCATAAAAGTCTAGGACTATCCCTTTTCCAGTTTATAACCCCATTTATAAAGATGAAATGTGTGAAAGCCATATCTTTTAGTTCAACGGTCTTCAAGTCTGCGAAATATTATGCTTCTTCACACGTAAAAGGTGCGATATACATATATCATGAAAATAGGGTTAAGGTTTATAAAATTATTGGGACGAGGAGTTTAGAAATAATTTGAAAATTCGCCTAGTTATTATTAGTTGAGACACACTAAACATATGTGGTGTCGATGACTACCACAGAATTATTTGTTCTGTAGTGGCCATAAATGAGACCTTAGACTGTAGAACATAGTTTGATAATGATAAATCTTAAAAAAGGCAGTCACAGCAAATATGATCATGTAATGACAATTTTTTTGTGTTTTTTTTTTATAATTCGTTATTGCGCTTCAAATCAAATACCAAAAATGGATCCTATGGTTTCGTAAATACCAATAAGTATCTCCGACAGTTACAAGCAGACTTTTGGCTGTTAACAAAGCAAGATAGAGAATTTTGGTACTAAATTATATTGGACACTGGTATTCAAATCCAGGATCTCCTTATCTTTCGTCAACCACAAAATGTGTTAATAGACCAATAAGAAAGTTACTGTCGTTCTACAATAACTGTTCCAAGAAAAACATGTACAATGTTTTCTCTTACTTTACTACTCAATGTAAGAACAAAAGAAGTCGTTGTTACACTAAAAGAAGCAAGCTGTGTCATAAACAAAGCGAAGTTCGCAACACACTAGTGATATATGCAGACGACGGCAATCTCTCTTTGAACAACGAAAAGCTGCAAATAGAACCCCAAAACACTTTCTCCGACCTAATATTTGAATCCAGGATCGCCAGCAACCTACACTTCTAGATCAACGAGGCAGTAATTATTACCCTAGATAACTCTTACAATAAAAGTTAGTGAAATGCCTACCCTTTCTCAAGGAAAAAGTCATTGTTACATTTAAAGAAACGAGCTGTGTCATAAACAAAGCATAGTTCGCAACATACTAGTGATATGCGCAGACGACGCTAGTCTGTCTTTTAACGGTGAAAAATTGCCGTTAAAATCTCCAACAACACTTTATTCTACCTAAGACTGTATTTAGATGGTGTTTCAAGTCGATAACGTTAATAATAACTGGACAAGTGCGAGTAGGACTCGCGCTCCGAGGGTTTCGGCCAGTTTGAGCGCAAATTTTAGTTACGGCTTCGGCAGAAATCATGCTGAAACTAGGGGCGAAACCGAAACTACGTTTATGAGCTTTAGGTGGCCTTTAGACGTCTAGTTATGTCGATTTATTTTAATAAAAACTATCTTTGAATTAATTCACTGGAATACTCGATTGAACTGGTATCGATTTTCGTGTTTAAGTCTTGATTAGTACTATAGTTTTAAGTTACCCTAAAAACTTTTCAATTAACAAGATAGCCCCGTCATGTTTGGGCTAGTTGGATTTCTTTTGATAAGTTCTATAGACTACAGTTACCAGAGTCTGGTGGTGGAGACAAAAAGTGCCCATAGGAATTCGCCTAGTATCGTATTTAGGCTCGATTGATTTATCTAGACAAGTACCATAGACTTAGGTGGCGAGCAGGGTCTGAGCCGGAAAGAGGCCAAAGCAACTCCTCAGCTTATTAAAGCATCTCCGAAAAAAATATTATTTATCTATATATATATATCATCACGCCAGATCCCTTACGGGGTAGGCAGAGAGTACAGAGTTCCAACAGGCTCTTTTCTTACATACCTCTCTAGCTTCCTCTACTCTCATAGTTCATCTCATACACGCTCGCCGGTTACGGAGACTCCTGACTTGTCCTTCAGATAAGACCCGGTCTATTTGATCATGGTAAGATAATCTAGTCTATGGATAGATAGTCTAGGTCGGTCAGCTTCACTCCGCACATCTTCCGCAGAGCTCGCATTTCCACCGCATTTATCCAACTTTCATTCTCCTGCTTACATACCCAGCTCTCGCTGCCATATAACAGCGTTGGGACAAGCACTCCATTATGTATGGCCAGCTGCACCTTTCGGCTTAAGTGCCGGCTCCCAAGTACCTTTCCCATCGTGCCATTCACTCTGTTCCCTGCACTCACTCCTCTCTCTATGTCAGCGGTGTATTTTCCATCCTTACTGAATGCGCATCCAAGATATACAAACTCATTCACTTGCTCCAGCACATCGTTCCCAACCACAAACCTTGCATTCGTTCTGGTTCGTCCCGTTCAAAAACCATAATTTTGGTTTTCTTCACATTCAAATGTAAGCCATTTTTCATGCAGTCGTCTTTCATATATGTGACTAGTGATTGCAGATCAGTGGCTGTTGGCGCTATCAAAACCACGTCATCTGCATATAGTAGATGATTTACCACTAGATCACTCATTTGTATACCTTCATTCATCGCTTTCAGTCTTTGAAGACTTTTATCCAAATATATTATAATATAGTCTAGCGGACAACACGCAACCCTGCTTGACGCCTATTTCAACGTCAAACCAGGGTGACATGTTACCACCCACCCGTACGCATGCCTTGCAGTCCACATAGGTGGACTGGACGGCCCGCAGCAGAGTGCCATTTATACCATACTCAGGCAAAATGTACAACTCTATCAAACGCCTTCTCCAGATCCACAAAACCGCAGAAAACCTTCCGGCCCACTGCCAGATGCTTTTCTACGATGTTGCGAAGGGAGAAAACTTGATCCGAACATCCTCTTACGGACCTGAAACCCCCTATAATTATTTATTAACAATAAAAACGGATTATAAACGAAGAAGTTATGATCAATTATACATAAAAAAATATGTATACAGAACCTTTAGCGTCCCTTAATATTTTATTTAGTTCTATAGTAAGGTACTCATAGAATGGTTATAAACTCATAATAACTCAATCTACACATTTGTATTGTTTGTCGTTAAGGAGTTCACTGGTGTATTTTCAAATCCCAAGATCTAATACCTGTGAAATTAAAATGGCGCTACGCCCAAAGCAAAAAGAATCATAAAAATGTTTCATAAATAACAATTTTAATTTAAAAAGTTCTTTTTGGAATCAAGCTTTTATAGCAAAAACCCTATGGCAAAAACACGACGGAGACCGACAAATACTATGGTTATAAAAGGTCTGGGTCTAGAGTACTAGGTAGATCCTACAAGATGCGCCAATGAAATTACCTGTTAGGATACCTTGATCAATAGTAGATCCAGGAGCGGTGTTCTTGTAATCTGTGCTTACGATCTAACCATAAAATACTATGGACTATATAAACTCCATACAAAACTTAATAACGCGATTCACAATCCCGCTGTCGTAATAAGCGCCATCTAGCTAAGTTATATTGAACTAAAACTGATATAATTTAATAACACGTAAACAATGTTACTTGTCAATACAAATTCAACGAGCTCTAATATATCGGAATTCTGCTTAGTAGTTGGGTAGTTCCCTTGGCCACCCCCCAGCTCCGTCATCAGACCCTGGACGTCATCCGAATCTATAAAACTCATCAAGACCCATCCAAGGAAACCAAACACGGCGGGGTTATGTTGAGTAGTTGGGTAGTTCCGTTGGCCATCCTCCGGTTTCATCATTAGATCCTGGACATCATCAGAGTCTATAGAACTCGTCAAGGTAAATCAAACGAGCCCAAACACGGCGGAGTTATGTTCAGTAGTTGATAAGTTCAATTAACCACCATCCAGCTCCAGTAACAGACTCTGGACATCATCCGGGTCTACAGAACTTGTTAAGGCACATCTAACAAGTCCATACACGGCGAAGTTATGTTGAGTAGTTGGGCCATCCTCTGGCACCATCGACTGACCCTGGACATCATCCGGGTCTACAAAACTCGTCAAGACAAATACAACGAGCCCAAGCACGGTGGGGCTATGTTGAGTAGTTGCGGAATACCGTTGGCCACCCCCGTCTCTATCATCAAACCTTGGACACCGTCCAGACCTATAAAACTCGTCAAGACAAATCCAACGAGCCCAAACTCGGCAGGAGTACGTTTAGTAGTTGAGAAGTTCTATTGGCCACCCTCCAGCTTCATTAACAGACTCTGGACATCATCCGGGTCTAAAAAACTTATCAAGGCAAATCCAACGAGCCCAAACACGTCGGAGCTATATTGAGTAGTTGGGTACTTCCGTTGGCCACCCTTCGCCTCTATCATTTGACTCTGGATATTATCCGGGTCTACAGAACTCGTCAAGACAAATCCAACGAGTCCAAACACGGCGGGGTTATGTTCAGTACTTGAAAAGTACTATTTGCCACATTTCCACTTCATCATCAGACCCTGAACATCCTCTGCTTGTATAGTACTTGTTAATACCAATCTAACAAGCCTAAACACAAGATAGCGCCATCTCTGTTTATAGATACTTCCTATCACATTCTCATTATTCACCACAAATCAAAATAGTTCCACAAAATGTCACTAGACACCGCTATCTTCATTTTTCATCGAATTAAAAGGAAAATAATATTTTTTTTATATGTTATAGTTAGAAATTAACAATTATCGGAATTTTTGCTTCACGTGTATTTTAAAACCTTGCTTTATGCCAAATTCCATGGTTCTAGGTCAACAAGAAGTGCCATATAATTTCTGATTAATTACTTAAAAGGGGCCATATCTTTTGTTTGGGTTTACTTAGAACGTTCATATTTTTACACCAATAGGGGACTGTAAACCTCCGTATCTGATATAAATTTCAACTTTATATCTCTTACCGTTCTTGAGAAAAAAGGTGATAACCGTCGGACAAACGGACAACAAAGTGATCCTATAGGGGTTTCGGTTTAGGTACAAAACCCTAAAAACGAAAAAAATGTACGGAAATGACATTTTAATACAAAAGTCACGTGGTCAGAACAAAGCACCAGCAATTGTTGTAAGAGAAACAAAACGCTTGCCGCTTAACTAGGTACTCTAGTTTTTGAATCCAGAACCTAATGATCGCTAGCAGCTAGCACTATTAGACGAACAAGGCTAGCAAAGTAAGTAAAATGCTTTCCCTCCCTGCTCACATGTAACAGACTATCACTTGCAAGAAAAAATCTGTCAAACGAGCTGTGTCATAAAAAGAACAAAGTTCGCAGCTCTAGTGATATACACAGTCGACACTAGTCCGTCTTTTAACAGCGGTATGCTCCCGCTATGCTTTCAACTTGATTGGCCAAACAAATGGGGTTAACTTAAAAAGCGCATCTCGGAGTACGGCTGTTAAAATGACGTATAACAGCGGGAAGATTCTTATACTTTGTAATAAGGCACCTAAATAGCTGGCAGAAACGTATAAAAAACGACAGCATTTCTGTGCATAAATTTACTTCTGCACCCACTTATTGACGCCGCTTATAGGTAACAGTGGCGATAAACATACTTCTGTAAGCTGAAAAGTGAGTGTAACATAGTCTTATTTGTGTCCTATAACGTGTCCATTAGTAAAGTCAAGTAGTGGATGCGAATAGAACAAATAATGTTTTAAATACAACATATGATAACACTTTAACACCGTTACCGTTTTTGTGTAAAATTATTTAAAGTTTCATAATTATATTTATACATTTTTAGTATTCATCTCGTACGTACATGAATTATTTAATACATTCGTTTCGTAATTAACTCAAAAGAACTTAACAAACAAAAACATAGCTGAGCTTACGAAGTTGCAAAGACCACATTTAATTTTAATCGACTTCTCATCTCCCAAATGACCACTTTTAACGAATGTATAATTTCCATTTAAACTAAGACCTTAAATTTTCAAGTTTTAACAAAATTTATTTTTATTTAAATTTAATTTAAATGATACACCAATCAACTGAACATTTCTGATGGCTCAATTTAATTTGTTGGAAATTGCAGTTCCAAGTTAAATGTAATTAAGTACTTTGACTTATTTAAAAGCTGTAAATAAAATTGTCTATCGTCACACGAGATTCCAGATGGAAGTAATTATTTAAATGGAAAAGCTCCGAGATAATTAAAGCGATTTTGTTTTTAAAAATCCGCATGCAAAATTATGTGCTTTAAATTCTTTATACTTCCGGGAATATTGCGAACTGTGAAATGAAATGTGTACAGTTTATGTATCACGGTATATAATTTTAAATTTACATTTTGTGAAAATTTCAGTGTTTTTCATGTATATCAATATTAGTTTAGATTTATTGACACTGTTAATTTGTATAAATTGAAGAAATAACTAAAACATCGTGGCCAGTCAAAATTTGAGAAAAATGTTGGAAATAGACTTTTCGTAATTTCCATTATATAATTATTATAGCTCAAGTAGCCTTCCCATCGCACCATTCACTCTATTACCTGCATTCACTCTTCTCTCTATATCAGCGATGTATTTCCCATCCTTACTGAAGGCGCATCCAAGATATACAAACTCATTCACTTGCTCCAGCACATCGTTACCAACCACAATCCTTGCATTCGTTCTGGTTTCTTCCCGTTCAAAAACCATAATTTTGGTTTTCTTCACATTCAAATGTAAGCCATTGTTCATGCAGTCGTCTCTCATAACTGTGACTAGTGTTTGCAGATCAGTGGCTGTTGGCGCTATCAAAACCGCGTCATCTGCATACAATAGGTGGTTTATCACTAGATCACCCATTTTTACCCCTTCAGTCATCGCATACAGTCTTTGAAGATTTTTATCCAGATACACTATAAACAGTCTAGCGGACAACACGCAACCCTGCTTGACACCGATTTTAACGTCAAGCCAAGGTGACATGTTACCACCCACCCGTACGCATGCCTTGCTGTCCACGTAGGTGGACTGGACGGCTCGCAACAGGGTGCCGTTTATACCATACTCTGGCAAAATGTCTCTTTCGCACGACTCTATCAAACGCCTTCTCCAGGTCCACAAAACCGTAGAAAACCTTCCGGCCTACTGCCAGATGCTTTTCTACGATGTTGCAGAGGGAGAAAACTTGATCCGAACATCCTCTTCCAGACCTGAAACCTCCCTGTGCCTCACACAACACTCCATCGGACTTCTCGCGCATTCTCCGTTCAATAATTTTACCATACACCTTAGCTGCCAAGCTGATCAAACTGATGGCCCTGTAATTGGCGCAGTCATATTGTGAGCCCTTGCCTTTATACAAGGGTACTATGACTGCGCGGCGCCAATCTGTAGGGACTCTACTGGTCTTCCAGCAAAGATTTGCGAGGACCCAAAAAGCGTCCCGGACGCAAGTTCCACCATATTTAATCATCTCGGCAGATATCTATATTCTATTTTCGTAAATACCCGCTTGGGTGATGTTAAAAAGTGCTTGCTACTCAAATACTGTTTAAGTTTATTTCATGTAGTACTGATGCTATTTCAATGTGTTCGTATTTATAACAGCAACTATATGGGAATCCTTAAAGTGCAAAGTGTCATACTGCTGTAACTCAAGCTTTGTGAACTAATATTAAAGCGACATCTATTATATGATGCCATTTGTATAGACTACAGGTTTTTATCTTGCAGCGGGCCTCTTTCGGCCGATGATGATAAGAAAGTTTTGTAATACCAACCATAAATGGCCAATTACCTTCATCACTCTACACACCTACATATCTAATTAATTTGGAAAACCCACTAAAATCAGTTAACGATATAAACCAGTTTTTTGCAAACATAGGCTTAAACACGCTGGCTACAACTTAAGATTGGACACTAAAACCTTGTGAATTTTCCTTTGGACTTTTACCTGGTGATGTGTCGGAGATAAAAACCATTATATTCACTCTAAAAACCAACTACATACTAGGATACAACGATATTCCTAGTAGTTTAGTAAAAAGGTATTCAGAATTACTATCAGATCCAATAAAATTTTTATAGCCTATCCACAGGAGTATTTCCAGTGGACTTCAAAAAACCCCTTATTCATCCAATCCACAAGAGTGGCAACAGGGATTATGTCGGTAACTATCGCCCAATATCGATCTTGCCTACTCTATCAAAAATTTTGGAAAAAGTTATTAACATACAACTAATTGCATATCTGGAGTCAAAAGAATTGTTATCAGACAACCAATACAGGTTTCGTAAAAACAGATCAACTAGTGACGCAGTACACCAACTAACTGATACAATTGTGAATAAACTAGATGAAAATAAAAAGTACTGACAATATTCCTAGATTTGGCGAAGGCTGAGAGTGGTGGGAGTGGTGCAGAAACCGTGTCAAAACACGGTTTCTGCACCACTCTTGATAAAAAAACTGGAAAACCTTGGTATTCGTGGCAATCAGCTTGAGTTATTAAAAAGTTACCTAAACGGCCGGGGTCAACGTGTAATTGTAGATGAATGGTTCAGTGATAAATGTGATGTCACTATTGGAATTCCACAAGGGAGCATTCTAGGACCTACCTTGTTCCTAATCTTCATCAACGATCTCTGTCATTTGAAGTTAAACAATGGTAAAATCATCACATTCGCAGATGACATGGCTCTTCTTTTCTATGGAGATACTTTGGAGGAAGTGTACCAATTTGCACAGAGAGGTTTTTTGATGGTAACTAGGTGGCTATATAATAACTTACTCACCCTCAACACAGATAAAACTAAGTACATCGCGTTCTCACTATCAAACCCTCACTTCGTTTATAGCCCCTCTCTCATATTGAGAGCACATTCTTGTGACGGCTATGCGTCCAACACGTGCTCATGTCCTAAACTTCAAAAAGTGGACTCCATCAAGTACCTCGGTGTAATTATCGACAAAAACTTAACTTTTAGTACATACATAGAACTGGTATCAAAACGGATAAGAAAGCCGATCTACGTATTTAAAAATCTTCGCCATGTTGCAGACGAAAAAGTTCTAAAAACAATTTATTACGAGGCATGCCTTTTAAGTTTTGTCGTTTGAAGAAAAAACACAACTAGAACCTTATAGTACTTTTTATTGTTTTTCAAAGTATTCACCACGTAGCTTAATACACTTTTCCATTCGCTAAAACCAGTTATTATAACTTTTATTCCACTCTAAAGTGGGGGTGTTCAAAATGGCTGACTTGATAGCTTCGACTGCTTCTTCACCGGACTGGAACCTGTGACCACGAAGACTTTTCTTAATTTTAGGAAATGTAAAGAAATCGTTAGGGCTTAGGTCAGGACTGTATGGAGGATGGTCAAGAATTTCTACTTTTTCCTGCTTCAAATACTCAATCGTTTGACGAGCGCTGTGTGAGCTTGCGTTGTCGTGGTGCAGGATGATGCGTCGCTTTGAGTTAGATTTTCAAAGTTCGGCGATGACTTGTGGTAAACATACTGTGGTATACCACTCTGCGTTAACCGCTCTACGATCTTCAAGTGCAATAGTCGCAACATGGCCGGTTTTTCCAACGAACGTGGCCACCATCTTCTTTGAAGTGCTTCGAGAACGAACAACTTTAGTCGGCTTTGGCTCGTCTTGAAAGACCCAGATTGTAGATTGTTGTTTGAAATCAGAATCGTAGGCATAGATCCAAGATTCGTCACCACTGATGATGTCGTAGATGTGATTTGACTCTCTTTGTGGTTGTCCCTGAGATGCCTAATAGAGCCTCTATCTCTCGATACGTCACATGACGATCTTCGAGAATTAGTTGTCTCACATCAATGATGTTATCTTCAGTGAAGGCGGATTTTGGGCGTCCTTCGCGAGATTTGTCACTAACACTAGTATGCCCACGCTGGAATTCTAAATACCAGCGTTCGACAGTCTGCAGATATAGGCCTTCATCACTGAACACAGATATTAGCTCTTCAAAACACTGAAGCCGTGTCAGGCCTCTTCTAAAGTTGTAGAAAATTATTGCACGAACATTTTCCTTAGAAAGATTCATTTTCGTACTTAACTTGACAGATTCCAATCGACGCTGTGACTAAACAATAGCATTGATCCTAATACTTTCAACTGTTTTGAGATTTAAAATTTAAACACATTCGAATATAGAACAGTTCGAAATTCAGAATTGCCGGGAAATATGGAAACGACAGAACTTAAAAGGCATGCCTAGTATGCATTATGTCAATCTTTACTAACCTATTGTGTCACTACCTGCGGCGGCGCCTCCAAAATGTCTATGATGCAAATTGAACGAGCACAAAGAGCAGTGCTCAAAGTAGCCTACACTTTACCCTTTTTTTATCCCACGTCTGAACTATATAAAAAAGCAAGGTTCTAACGGTTCGACAACTATTCATCCTTAAAACTATTCGCGCAAACATTCTTTAATCACATATAATCCAAACCTATACTCCAATAAACGCAGGAAAGCTAAAGTTTGCCAGACAAAATTGTATAAAACCAGCCTTTCACATCGCAGCTACTGTTTTCTTAGTTCCTATCTATATAATAAAATAAATTCTATGTTAAATATATACCCCTTGACGAAGTCCAAGTGCAAGCAAGTACTTAACACATACCTACTCAATCAAGACTACAATAGTACTGAAAACCTTTTAATCGTACAAAAATAATATGAATAAACACACATATACACGCACAGACGCACACATACACATTCACACGCACACACACGCACTCATACAAATTTACACACATGCACGCACATACATAATTTTTTTTTTATTTTTTTTTTTACCACCACTCGGGCACAAACTTTTCTTACTTTTGCATATAAACAGATTTAACATTGTAATAATAATTTTAGCTAGTTCACAACAAAGGTTTCAAAATTTGTTAATAAAATATAATATTGTTTTATGAAGGGCCTGGTAATCTGTGTGACAGGGTTTCCTAGTGCGGATACCAGACTCCCACAAAAGATTAAAATTTAAATCATAATGTAAGCATTACTGTAAGTCACCTTTGTGGAAGTGAAATAAATGATTATTATTTTGTTGGTTGTTTTTCTCAGCTTGCGCCGGTATGTTCATGCCATTTACGGGCAAAGCCAAGTAAATGACCGTCAGTCTGTCCGTCAGTCTCGTTGGTGCCTTCCTCTATTTGCAAAAACTTCCGCACAATGCAGCAAGTGTTTAGAATAGCGGCTTTCTGTAGTAATATGTAGATGGTGGGCTTCAGATCAATCAGTTTTATGCTGTGGTGAAGGTATTTTGGTATTACCCTGGTAGTCGATAATACAACTGGAACAATGTACACTTTATTCTGCTTCCAGATTCTTGTTACTTCTTCTTTAAGGTCTGTGTATTTATGTACTTTTTCAGCTATTGTTCGTTGGAGGTTGTGGGTGTTTGGGACAGCAATATCAATCAGGTAAGTGGTTTTACTGTTTTTAATTGTTTATTTTTTTATTATTATTATATTATTATTATTAATGGGTCAGCGTAAAAGAGTATAAGCCTCACTTCGGATCGTAAAAAAAGATCTCTATAACCTTAACTGCTGCAAAAGCCAAGCAGTATAAGTCGGATTAAATTATATTTCATTATTTCATAACTATGACTATGGCGCTCGTAGCGCTGTGCAACCGCGGTGGTCTTACCGATCACCAAGGTTAAGCAGCGTTCGAGTCGGTCGGCCTGAGATGGGTGACCGTTTGTGGCATTTTCATATTCGAGCGTCTCCGGGCTTCGGAAGGCACGTAAACCGTTGGTCCCGGTTACCACTTAATGTGGTAGTCGTTAAGCCAAGTTGGAAGCCTTAAAGGCGGCTTGATAAGTTCCAACAGAAGGTGGCCACAAACCTGCCTCCATCAATCTGCACTGGGTCCGCGTGGTGGAGTATGACCTAATTAATCTCTCTTACCTCGATTTGTGAGAGAAGGCCTTTGCCCAGCTGTGGGCAGTATAGGCTGATATTATAACTATGACTAAACTATCGCAAGTTATTTGGCAAGAAAAAACAGAATAGGTATATAAGAAACTCACTAGGTGCATACTATTAATCCTATAGCCATAATAATAATCTATTCTAATTTGAAGGAAAATAGTTTTTTCTTCTCATGAAACAAACAAAAATATGAAAAATTCTACACCTCGAGTTGTTACTGAAAGTACAAAATTACTCTGCCACTGTTTCGTCTCTAATTTGCAAATCAAATTAATGCGACAATCTATGTTGTTCTTTAATATCAGTATTGGAATATCCTGTTTATTGCAAATTTCAGGCAGGTTCATTAAGCATATGTATGAATTGTCACGGATTATTCGGCACACACTATATTGGAATTAGGTTATTGTTCAAACAATGCCGAATCACCAAATGGTGATCGATGATTAGGATTAATAAACGAATTTAACTGAGCTGTCCGTATATAAATAACTTTAGTTGAATTAATTTCCACTATTTTATTTATTAAAAGAACGACCCAGGCCTTCCTAAATCGGACAATGGGTAGTACGTCATAATATAAAATATTATTATGAGAAATCGGACATCCTATCGTCCTTATCTTAAACCGGAAGTTGTTAGAGAGAGAACGGTTCCCGAATATCCTATCAAATAATAGGATATGAAGGTGTGATTCGTGCCTATAAACATACAAAAAATAACGTTAATAACATAAATTTGCTGATTAATAACATAAAGCAGTGATAGCCTAGTGGTTAGACCGTTGGACTGCAAAGTCAGGGGTTTCGGGTTCAAACCCAGGCCCGCACCTCTGTCTTCGAAAGCATGTGCGTATTAAAAATTAACTATCACTTGCTTTAACGGCGAAGAAAAACATCGTGAGGAATCCTGCATGCCTAAGAGTTTTTCCAAGGTGTGTGAAGTTCGCCAACCCGCACTGGGCCAGCGTGGTGGTTTCTGGCCTAAACCCTCTCAGTTTATGAGGAGGCTGGTGTCCAACGGTGGGACAGGTGCTTAACAGGGCTAATATTATATTATTATAACATAAATTTATGAAGCTCTTTGTCTAAAAACTACTAGATTTTTCTACAGCCTCGAACTCGGGTAAGTGTGGCGCACCTACAAAGTCTCAGTATAGTTAAAACCCATCTAGGACCTCATAAGCACAAAAAATACATCAAAATAGTTCGTTTAGGAGGAATTTCATGTAAAAAGATTATGTGCATTCGATATGGCTTAATGAAAGAACCTGTTGGAACTCTGTACTCTCTGCCTACCCCGCAAGGGATCTGGCGTGAGATATACATAGATAGATAGATATGGCTTCAATAATATATAGCATGAGTAAAAGTAAATTCAGAATCAAAATTACGCACATTTTTAATTTTGATTGTTCCAAATTATTTCGTCTCTATAAGCTCTAATATTCCATTTGAACCTAAATAATTTTTTTTCTGTATTATAAGTACCGACCCCACTATATCATTCCAGTTATATTTTAACTAAGAACCAGTTAAATTTAACTATGAACACAAAACTTCATACATTACACAACGAGTACCGAATCCAAATTTAAGTTAGACACAGATAATAAACTTTACCGATCACACCTATCGCAAATCGAATCGCGAACAAAACAATGCCACAAATTCGCAACTTGGAGGTGGAACAAAGCGGCGACACAGTTACTTTCGGTATACGAGTCTAAAAGCTCTCTCTTTGATCGGAGCGACATGGAATAGGGTTGGCATGTCTGTTGTTTACACCTGGAGAGATCTGGATTCAGTTGTCAGAATAAAATGAGACAATGAGGAATAAAAACGTAAGCAATATCAATCTAATCCCACTGTACTATTAGATCAACTTTACCACCCATAGCAACACTCCACACATGTTGCTTTTTATACGGACTTTAAAAAGGAGGAGGTTCTTTGTTCGTCTGTATATATGCTTTTTTATGTATTTTCACCGATATTTCATAGCTTCAAGGTAGTCCCGTTTTAAATTCATCGGTATTGGACGTTGGACTTTAAAGACCTATATATCAACACGCCAGATCCCTTACGGGGTAGGCAGAGAGTACAGAGTTCCAACAGGACTTTAAAGATACGCCGGGAAACTCCTTAACGACATATAATACGAATCTGTAAATTGAGTTATTATTATGATTTTAATAAATATAAATTTCATTAATGAAAAACATATAAACATTAAATATTAATAATGAATATACTCATCACTGTACAACATACATACACAATTGTACAATAAAAAAGTTTTGAAAACAGGGAAACTGAGTGAATAAGAAGCAGAAAATAAATATTTGAAGTCGGTGCCAAGTAACCGACTGCATCTATTTTAGGCTTTTTGGATGTCCCCTTTTTTAAAAAAGTTATTACCATTAGACACTTCATAATCTCACAAAGAGATTGTAGAAATATAGAGGTGCAAGTCGGGATTTAAACCCTAGACCCCGTAAATACAAGACCAACGTTCGACCACTATGGTACCACTACTTTAATTACACCAACATTACTGAGTTCTTAGATTTACGCGAATATTACACATAAAAATATAACTATTTTTTCGGATTTTAGCGCGGTTTATTTTGAAACTTCGGGAACTTAAAAATCAAAATAAACCGCGATAAAATCCGAAAAAAATAGTTTTATTTTCATGTACACCAACATTATTTAACACCTGCCCGAAGGCGGGTAAACGCCATTATTTTAAAGCAGTAGAACGGATGTTCGGCCGCGTGGTTCCCGGCTTACTTAGAATAGGACCAACCCATCTCATCCCATCGGGTGTCGTACAAGGCGACTAAGGGAAAACTAGGGAATGGGCAGCAGCGTTCCCTTAACACTTCTACCATCAAAAACTGCGCTCGCCAACCCGCCTGCCAAGCGTGGTGAGTATGGCAAACCCCCCCAATTTATTTAAATGGAAGAAAAGGATAAAACCAGGCCCCTAGTCCCCGGCGGTCCTGTTCGTCCTGGCCACGGTAGCAGCTATGGTAACGACAGGACAAGGGGTGCTAAGAATCTCCGGCAGAGATTCGGCTACCACCAACTACGAAAATTGGCCCTGGTGACATACAACGCACGCACGTTAAGGACAGATGAGAAGCTTCTTAAGCTGGAAGAAGAGATAAACAAGTTGCGGTGGAATATTATTGGTTTATCGGAGGTCCGAAGAAAGGGCAAGGACACGATAACCTTAAAATCCGGCAACTTGTTTTACTACCGGGAGGGCGAACAGCAGTCCCAAGGTGGTGTCGGATTTATCGTCCACAAGTCACTCATAGACAACGTTGTGTCCATCACTAGTGTGTCGAGCAGGGTAGCGTACCTGATACTCAGAATATCCAAAAGATATTCGCTGAAGGTCATACAGGTCTACGCACCGACCTCGGCATACTCAGATGATGACGTCGAAGTTATGTATGAGGACATTAGTAGAGCCATACATACTTCCAAAGCACACTTTACAGTGGTTATGGGTGACTTCAATATGCGGCTGGGCAAACAGGGCGATGATGAATTGAGAGTGGGGCAATTTGGATATGGGCAACGCAACCCCAGGGGTCAGAGGCTGGCCGAATTTCTGGAGAAGGAGGGACTTTTTATGATGAACTCTTTCTTCCGGAAGCCGCCTCATAGGAAATGGACCTGGATGAGCCCTGATGGTTCCACAAAAAATGAGATAGACTTCATCATGAGCACCAAGCGACAAATATTTAATGATGTCTCCGTGATTCACGTGGTAAAAACCGGCAGTGATCACCGAATGGTCAGAGGCACATTAAATATTAATGTCAAAATGGAAAGATCGCGTCTGATGAAGTCTACGCTCCGACCTTCTAATGCACATATCCAAAACCCCGAGAACTTTCAACTAAACGAATTGTCAAACCGCTTCGAATTGCTAGACAGCAGCGCATCAGTGGACGAAATCAACAATAGGTTGGTAGAGACTGTCCATACGGTCGGGTCCAAGCATTTTAAGCCCCACCGTAAAAATAGGCTTCAAAAGCTATCTGACTACACCCGAAACCTTATGGCTGAGCGACGTACCATGATGCTAAGTCCTATAGGCAGCTCAATGGACAGATATTGAAGTCCTTGCGACACGATTTACGGTCCTTCAATACAAAACGTATTGAGGAGACCATAGAGCAGAACAAGGGCTCCAAAGTGTTTGCAAGAGACGCGTCTATTGGGCAAAGCCAGTTGACGAAGCTGAAGATGGAGGACGGAAACGTAACGTCGAATAGGTCGGAGGTGCTCAGGGAGATAGAGAGGTTCTATGGGCAGTTGTATACCTCAGTAGCTGAACCTGTTGTTGACTTGGTAAAAGAGCCAAGCTAACCCGACACTACACTGAAGATATCCCGGACATCAGCCTGTACGAGATTAGGATGGCTCTCAAACAACTTAAAAACAACAAAGCGCCGGGTGAAGACGGAATTACCGCAGAGCTTCTGAAAGCGGGCGGATCGCCGGTACTTAAAGTCCTTCAGAGGCTGTTTAATTCCGTCTTGCTCGAAGGAAAAACGCCGGAAGCGTGGAACAGGGGTGTGGTGGTACTCTTTTTCAAGAAAGGTGATAACACTTTACTGAAGAATTATAGGCCCATCACACTGCTGAGCCATGTTTATAAGTTGTTTTCGAGAGTCATCACGAATCGTCTCGAATGCAGGCTTGATGACTTCCAGCCTCCCGAACAAGCCGGTTTCCGGAAAGGCTTTAGTACCATAGACCACATACATACGCTGCGGCAGATTATACAGAAGACCGAGGAGTATAATCGGCCACTATGCTTGGCGTTTGCGGACTATGAGAAAGCCTTCGATTCGATCGAGACTTGGGCGGTTCTTAGATCTCTCCAGCGATGCCGCATTGACTATCGGTACATTGAAGTGTTGAAGTGCTTGTATAATAACGCCACCATGTCAGTCCGAGTACAGGGGCAGTGCACGAAGGCGATCCCCATAAAAAGAGGAGTAAGACAGGGAGACGTCATTTCTCCGAAACTGTTTACGGCCACCTTAGAGGACGCCTTCAAGCTCTTGGAATGGCAAGGACTTGGCATCAACATCAATGGCGAATACATCACTCACCTTCGATTTGCCGACGACATTGTGGTCGTGGCAGAGTCGCTGGAAGATCTAGGACGAATGTTCGGTGACCTCAACAGAGTATCTCAACAAGTGGGTCTTAAAATGAACATGGACAAAACGAAAATAATGTCTAACGTCCATGTCGTACCCACCGCACTCACCGTTGGGAACTCTACTCTTGAAGTTGTCGACGAATACATTTACCTGGGACAGGTAGTCCGGTTAGGTAGGTCCAACTTTGAGAGAGAGGTCAATCGACGAATCCAACTCGGCTGGGCAGCGTTCGGGAAACTGCGCAATATCTTCTCATCCAAAATACCTCAGTGCCTAAAGACTAAAGTTTTTAGTCAATGTGTGTTACCAGTGATGATATATGGATCAGAGGCGTGGTCTCTTACAATAGGTCTCATAAAAAAGCTCAGAGTTGCTCAGCGAGCTATGGAGAGAGCTATGCTCGGCGTTTCTCTACGCGATCGAATCAGGAATGAGGAGATTCGTAGAAGAACCATGGTCACCGACATAGCCGTTAAGATTAGCAAGCTGAAGTGGCAATGGGCGGGCCACATAGCGCGTAGATCGGACGGGTGTTGGGGCAGAAAGATTCTAGAGTGGAGACCACGTATTGGCAAGCGCAGCGTGGGACGACCGCCTGCCAGATGGACCGACGATCTTGTGAAAATCGCAGGAAGTCGTTGGATGCAGGTGGCATCGGACCGGTTACGCTGGAAAGCGATTGGGGAGGCCTATGTTCAGCAGTGGACAAGTATAGGCTGAGATGATGATGATGATGAGAACGGATGACATTTTCCATCCCATGCCCATATTTTTTCTGAGACTCAAGAGTCTCCAAAACCGCAGAGGTGTTGACCGGTATCTCTAAAACTGTGAGAGCGGAGGAGAGAAGAGGTCTGTATAATGAAAGAACTTGTTCATACATACTTTGTTTTTTCGGTCTGTCTTATGAATAATGTGAGTTAGTCATATCATGAGCAATGTGCTCATGATATGACTAATATTAATAAATAATTTCAAAAATATTTAGAAAAAGTATCTTATGTTATAGTTGAAACTGTTTTTTTTCTGTTTCTCATGCTAAATCACGGAAAAGAGCAAAAACTATTTTAAAGTGATAACCTATCAATATTTTAAGTATAATATTATAAACCTTTCTTGCCAATACATACATGTACCTACCTGATTTCGGGGGCGTTTATTCCTTTGCCAGATGATTTCGCCTTCCGTGTTCTTCGCACTTAAACCTTATAATCTTAGAATTCTGCCTAACTGCCAATTATACTAATAAAATTACGCACCAAATTGAGATTCACTTGGTTTCTACCTTAATATCGTTATACTACAAGAAAAAGAAAACAGTTTAACGCAACATCGTTTAACAGACTCGATCAACGGAGCGGCGAAGGGTTAATATTCAGTTTTTGCGGATTTTTATTGATAGATTGGACCTTCAGGTATCATTAGCCATGCATTAGACTACGTAGACCCTATACACGATACTAGTATCGGTGCGATGATACCAGTGTTTGTGGGATACGACGCGGGCACTTGCCAACTGAGAACCCTTCAGCTGATGCATTTCGGTACTTGAAGCGTCCTGCGCTACTTTCTAGTTTGTGTGTACGTGGTTTTTCTTTTTTTCTAGCTTGTGTTGAAATTTTGTGTTTTTGTTATATTTCATTGGTATCTGTAGTATTTGCACATATTTATCCTTGTGGTGGAAATTACCTAAGTCGTTTTAAAATTGATGAATTTTATCAGTGACATGAATTGCAGAACGGTAACGGAACGGTATGGGTGTTTGTGTCGGGGATTTCATGGTTGTACATCCACGACACAGAAATAATTCGTTTTGCGGGGTAACTTTAAAAAAACTTGATGAGTTGAAACTTAATTACTATAGCACATGTTTTCACCTATCGTTCACAGCACGTATCGTGCAAACCCCAATCATACTCATTATTTCAAGCGCCTTATCTTTACAAATTAAATAAATAATCTTGCTTAGCGAACCCATCAATCTCATTTAAATTAATCAACACGCGTAAGTCCATGACTTTCGAACAATAGATTAAAACAAAGCATTGTTACCATCTGGAATGAATCGTGCCTCACAATCCAAATCACCGGTGCCTTTGTTATTCAAAATATTGTATAAAGCAGCATTTGTTGGCGGCTTTTGTTGACAATCTCAATTGCGACGTACAAAAATTACGATACAGGGTCCGTCTTGCAGTTCGAAGTAAGTGAGACTAAGTTTGATAGTCAATAAATCTTCGTATTTATTAGGGGCAAATGTGTTACGCCAAAGATGTAGGCCGTCGTTGAACGATGTCACGCTCGCATGTTTTTTTTTTAATAAAAAACGGAGCCCCCATCTTGGATTTATTCCTGTGTCGTGGGTGCGTTTACAAACGTAAAAATTCACATTCACAAATACCCACACCGAAATAAATAATTGTACGTCACACAAAGATTTGTCCCGTGTGAGAATTGAACCCGCTACTATTCGACCCAGTGGGCGAAGCGGCTTAAACTCTTAACCACTGCGCCAAAAATCGTCCATCAGATAGTATTAAAGTATCTTAAGTCGTAAAATAATAATATGAAATAGGTAACTTTGTTTATACACTAGATAATGCCGATATTATCTATCTTATTATATAAGTGGTATATAAAATCAATATGCGATTGGTGGGGTTTTACCGGCCTGCATAAAGGCCCAAAGATATACATCATATTTTTGTCACTTGGCGAAATAAAGACTTCCTCCACAGAAGCGCAAGTCCTCCATAGGGCTTCCCCTGCAGTACCCCGGCAGACGTGTCTACTGCGCACGACGCTACGCATGCGAAGTCATCATCCACAGAGTGCACAAAGCCTAGGTCATGCGGCAGAAGCCAGGTTTCCTGACGTGCAACAATATCCGCAGTCTTACATAATTCACGTACATGGTTTACAGACCTTTTTATACTTTTGCAATTAAAAGCATACAATTTATTTATTATTTTTTTAATTTCTCTCGCCATATAATCAAGGAATCGTCGAAACTGATACCGGGAGGCCAGAAATCTGCACTTAAAAACATTTCGTTCTTGTTTCTTTTTATCACTATTTTAACTGGCATAAAATCCGTCTCGTGCCTCTGCGTGAGAGGTTCCACTTTAATACATTCTTAATCCATTTTACGTATATACTCCACGATGTTATCTACAGTGGTCATCTTCTTTAATCGGGAAACATGACGAAAGGTCCGCTGCTTGTAGCTTTGAACCTTGTGCCGTACCGCTCTTGTTGATAAAGTTCTTGCGATTCTTACGTTCTACCAGTGTAATGTCTCCGACTAGTAACTATATCTCAGTATAATGGGACGTGTATTGTCTCCGTCAATATCTGGCTATCAAGTAAACTAGAGTGTATATCTGGTTCTAATTGTTTACACTCTTGTGATTCATCGCGTGGTTGTACAATCTGCACAGGTGAGTGCACAGTAGTTGCATGTCTCTTTCGCACACATATGTTGTCCGCAACACTGTTTGTCTGCATTTGTTTACAACTACCGCCCTGACTTTTTAATTTAGCCATCCCTTGTCTTAATTCTTCCCTTTCTAGTTTTAGAAGCTTAACATCAGATTTTGTCATAGTGTTTTGAATCATATTGTAATTTTTAGCTTATATAGAAGATACGTCAGTTTTTAATAAAGTAATTTCTTTTAGGAAAGCTGTCACATCGACGTGGTCAAAAGTTACAGGTGGCAACTTTTTTTTTGGCACATATACAGGAAGACTATCCGGTTCTACTTCTTTAATCAGTTTAATAATCTCCTGTTAGCTTTTCTGTTCAGAACCTTCTTTCCGTCGCATGATTATTTTTGTCGGGGCTAAAAATTTGTATACAATGGATCTTGCAATTTCAATTTCCTCATTCATATTTCCTTCTCACATTCATACAGATTTGTATAATACGGGTCTCCGGTAATATATCCTCTATATTACTCACAAAGGCGAGCAACTTGTTAATAACTTTACACTTGCTACACCAATACTCATAGTCACTTATAGTCTCGCTTTTACTAGAACCGGCATAGTGTGCGTTGTGCATGCGATGGCTGACAACGTCTGACTGAGAAGCATGAAAGTTGAGTGTGCATGTTGAAAATATGGGGAGTTACCCTTGCTGACCTCAGTGTGACGTAAGCGTGGTACAAATTGTAATGTTCTTAATTAAGATATTTAGATTAATGCCATGACATTCACCTTCGGCCGCCAACGAAACCGTACAAAGCTTGCTGAGTACTAAGTTTCGTACAAAAGACTGTTTTGTATTTTTTATTTTTACGTAACCAAAAGTTTCTGATAGCTTCTTCATGATGTTTGAAAAGACTCTCAAAATATTTTGAAATATCTACTTCTTACAACTAATTTATTTAATGGATCGCATGACGTAAACTGTGACGTAACAGCGTGTTACCCAACCCGCAGAATTTGCTAGACTCAACCACAATACGCTTGCAACGGAATATATCGACAACACCTTCGCCAATCCATTGTGTTTCAACATTTGAACTGGCCACAAATTCGAAGTCCATTAGATTCATACCCCTGCCATTGGTTACATGCATAGTATAGACTATCAAAGTCCAAGTAAATATTTAGTAAAATGATAAATTCATCATCATCATCAGCTGAAACATGTGCCGCACAAAGACTTCCTCAAAGATCACCACTACAGCTACGACTAGCTTTTTACGTCACGTATCCAGTTTTTACCCGCGACCGTCGCTAGGTCTCGCTCCACCTAGTAGAGGGGCCTGTCTACTCCATGATAAGTTCATATGCTGTCTATTTTTAGCTTCATCAATATTTTATTGATAACTAGTCTACTACTACATCATCCTAAACTAAACTGTTAACAGAGCACAAAAGCAAGTACTAAAACGGACGGTGATAAGCCTGAAAGATTCTTCCCACTTATGTAGTATAACACGATGGGATAAGCAAAACACTCGGTATCTATTTCTATGGTTGCACTCGCTATTCATCTTATCTTGGCGGGTTTATAGGCTGGGCTCCGGTAATGGTGTTTACCTAAAGAGGGTTGCCCCCACCCCACTTTGGACGGCATTTTTAGTTATTTATTTGTATAGTATCTTCATTATTGGGCGTTTCTGTTGACTCACGTCCACAGAGTTCATTGTGGCCCGTTTATTTGATTGTCCCGTAATAAAACGCCTATCCCGGTTTATTTATTTTTCCTTTCATTGATTTTGTAATCAATTAGGATTTTTAAATATGAGTTTTTGTTGAACTGTTTCCTTCCATTCGTGTTTGGAATAATCAAACGAATTATGCCGTGAAATGTTCTTTGAAGGAATCAAGACATAAAACACGTCACTCATTTAGCGGGGGTAGCAGAAGCGTACTATTCGCCACTACACCAATAGGGACAACAGTCTTTATAGTAGGTACAATTAAGTCAACTTTATAGTCTGTTTTTGCAGCAAAGAAAGACCCTCTGTGATTTCAGGAGCTACACTGTTTGCATAAGATACATCAAAGTTTATTGTCACACTCGCAATTTTAGATAGTACTATTCCTCACATAATCCTTCTATGGTATAATTTTATTACGTTATATAAAAATAATACGGGGCTCTATGAAAACAAGGGCACTATTTCTATGGGTGAAAAAATAAGATGTCTATCTCATTTGTTTTATCGTATTCGTTATTCGTCTATCGGATTCGCGTTAATGCAACTTTCTCAGGGGCGTAATATTTTTTTTTAAATTGTTAAAGCACATTTTTTATGAAAGGTTATAACTGCTGTCGAAGGTCATAGGTAGGGGGTCGATGTGTACAGCGTTAAAGCGGTCGTTGTGGTGGTCTTTGGGGGAGACCTTTATCCTAGACATCTTTCGGCCAAAGTAAGGTAGATATAATTATTATAAAAAAGTTGTAATGATGTAACGAATATTGTCAGTACAGTCTACTCGCACTGTCGCGCTAGTCTACTACTCAGCTATAGCTGAGTAAGTAACTATTGTGATAACTGCGTCACATGATGTTTTCATCATCATTATTACCAGATGAAAGGACAATAGCCTTCCCTAAACATTGGTTCATTAAGCTTTCGGTCTACCCTGTGGCCTGACCATTCCTTAGGGCCCTAAATAAATGGATAGCGCATTATTCTGGTCACGTGACTTTTTATTGTAAAATGTAATCCCCATACATTTTGTCGTTCGTTTTCTATTTGCTACTAGCGTTAATACCTGTAGAAAGTCCACTTAGCTCTCATAGGTCTTCCGGTACATAATAACAATTCAAAAACCTTTCCTTTGGGGAAAAGGTAATCATGACAATTTTAAACTACACTCCGTCTATAAATTGTTTTAGCCTAAACAATTATCCTATATTTCTTTATTAGAGGAGAAAGTTACGGGATTTACGGACGGAGCTATCTTGAGTAAATTGACTTCATTATCTAAGGTTAAGGCACTGTATCGGTATCTTTGAGCCTATATCCTCCGGTATTCTGCGAGATAGGTAATAACCTTGACGTAGATCAAGTTAATAAGACTGTATAAACGAATCATTTTTATCCTACTAATAATATTATAAATGTAAAAGTTTGTATGTTTGGATGTTTGTTTCTCAATCACTTTTTTGGTACACAGATAGGTGATTACCTGGATTAACATATTGGATACTTTTTATTCCAAAAAAATGTTAGGTTCCCGTCTAAAGTCAACGCGGACGAAGTTGCGGGCAGAAACTAGTTTGATTATATTTTGATAGTAATCTATAAAGAAGGTAGTTGTAGCGATCTTTAGCGGAAGCCTATTTTCTGTAGTAGTCGACTTTTGGATAAGAAGGAAAAAATGAGGTTTAAATAGCGAACAAATGGACCAAAAGAAAGCTTACATAAAAGGAAGGTATTTCAGTTCTATTGGTTATCTATACATATAATAAAACAGTAAGGAAGTCGTGTCTGTACATGGAATATTTTTAAGAAATAACAACCCAGGGGTATCATACTATCGATGTAGAAGCAAATTCTAAAATTTTTAGCTTTCGTGTCTGTTTGTCTGTCTGTCTGTCTGACGGAGGGTATAAACCGGCATCACGCAAAAACTACCAGGCGGATTTTGATGAAACTTTGCATGCGGATACCTTAAAATATTGGCTAACGTATTGTATAACGTATTTCTAAAAAGACACTTTACTCCAAATTTCAATGAAATTTTGTGTAATTGTAGCCTGTATAAAAGATCACAAGTCGGTATATTTATATTTTCGAAAAATATAACAGTTTCTGGGGAAAGTATAAAAAGTCGATTTGTAGCGAAAAATAAAGAATCTATATCTATATATACTACATATAATAAACTATACATGTCGGTACATCGACTATTTTTAGGAAATAACAACCCAGGGATATCAATCTATCAATTTAGACGCTAATTTTACAATTTTTGGTATACGTGTCTCTCTGTATGTCTGTCCAAGGGTAAGAACCGTCATCACGTAAAAACTACCAAGTGGATTTTGATGAAAATTTGCATGCGGATGCGTTAAAATGTTGGTTAACAAGTTATATAGGTATTTATCCCGAAAAATCAAAAGGTTTTTCCAGAAAACACGGAAATAAGCGAAACATTGGATTTCTAAAAAGACACTTTACTTCAAACCTGTTAGATGGATTTCAATGAAATTTTGTGTAATTGTAGACTGTACTAAAGATCACAACTCTACATACTTATATTTTAGAAAAATCTAACAGTTTTAGAGGAAAGAAAAAGAAAGTCGATTTTGATAAATCATTCATTGTTTCGAAATCAACATACTAGATTGTCGCGGGATAAACCATAAAACTTTATTACTGTTTGTCCCGAACTGCAATGTTACGATGTAAAATATGTGATTTTGCCTATACATGAATTCGTCCATGTATTAATATTGGACTCAGGTTCGTCCCCTAACGAAAAACTTTCCAGTGGTTAAAAGCACTCATTCGAAATTGTTCATACATGTTTGATTTAAACACTTAAACACGGTTTTGTGGATGAACCGATGATGTATTCAGGATTACTTCTTCTGGAGTGAACTCTAACGAGGATTGAGCCGAATACGAAACTGTAACGACGATTAATATCTTACGAGAAGACGAACACAAAATGTACTGACAACACGTTGCTACATACTTAGCTAGCAATGTACCGTTAGATACTATTACGCTAGATTATAATCTTTGACAGGGTAGGGACTGAGAAATAAATAAACTGACAATCCTTCTTGCAAAGGAAGATATTGTATATGTTTATTTTTATTAAACGGCGTTGTGTGTAATAGCGAATAGGATCGCGCTATAGTTGAGTTTATATTTTACAAAGACCACCTGTGCGGGCTAAGAGGGGCTAAGACAGAACCCGGTGCTAGGGTTAGTTGATAGAGAAACAAGTCTGGTGCAAGTTGACAAAGTATATAATATATTCACTACACGGTTTTCCCGGAATAGTTAGTCTCCCTGGTAGTTTTTCATATTAAAATGACTAAACGAATTTAATTAAAACTTAATATGAAGGTGTCTTACATAGTAAAATAAAACAGAACACTTATAACTCGAAAAATACTTCTGTGGAATATCTAATATTTCTTCATACTAAAAGGGCTGTACAGATTATAATGAAACTTCATATGAAAAAATCTACACAGATATACAATGCGAAAGTGGAAGGACGTAGAACAATATTCATAATTATATATAGCAACAGCAAAGAATTATTAATAAAAAAACTGTAGCATAAAAGAAATATACATATTTACATGGGGTCAAACGGTTCCAAGCTGCTGTCAGATATAAGTGTACCTAGAACAAATCAAAAGTATCCGGAACTAGACTATCTTACCATGACCAATAGACCATGTCTTATCCGAAGGGCAAGTCAAGAATTTTCCGTAACCGGCGAGCGTTTATAAGATGAACTATGAAAGTAGAAAAAGACAGAAAGGTCTGTAAGGAAAGAACCTGTTGGAACTCTGTACCCTCTGCCTACCCCGCAAGGGATCTGACATGATAATATAGATTATTAGATAGTATTAAAGTATCTTAAGTCGTGAAATAATAATTTGAAATAGGTAACTTTGTGTGCAAAGCACTAGATCTTAGTGGTATATAAAATCACACCAATATGCATTTGGTGGGTTTTTACCGGCCTGCACGAAGGCCCGAAGATATTAATCATATTTTGGCTAAAGAAAAGCCTGGCATTCTTTCATTTCCCTCTTCCTCTTCACAGGTGATTGGAAGCCTGGACTCCTGCTGAAATTGTTCTACAACAAAAATTTAGTAATATTTAAGTTGACTGTATAAATACTTTTACAAAACAAAGACGACTTGATTTAAGTGAAAAAAGTAGACTGCTTAACTTACTTTGCCAAATAGTCGCAGGTACGATCCCCGCACAGCGCACGGGAATATTCATTTGGGATTTTTGATTTTGAAATAAAGAAGATATATTGAGCGCATACGGGCAAAATAAAAAAAATGTTTGTCCGTGTCAATTTCCAGAACGGCGGAACCGATTACATACACTATCACTGGAAAATGGAGGATATTTCAGACATTGTTTAAGACTACTATTTAGATCGGGTAATGCAAGATCCATGGGGTATAGTTGTTTTTATTTCTCCATATTAACACGGCTGAACGGATTTAAAAGAAACTTAATATGAAAGTGTCTCTTAAGTCTTGGAATAATGCTATCCCAAAAAATCCTACCTACCTATGTCAAATTACACAATAAACGCGTGCGAAGCCGCGGGAAACAGCTAGTTAGAAATAATTTTATAACGAAGTTCGTATCATCTCTGCTTGAATGTAGTAATGGAACAGCTCGAAATTCAATTAATTGAATAAGAACCTTAATTTAACAAATTAAAAAGCTTCATTTGTCGTGTTCTTGTTTGTTATAGTTGTGCCACCGTTTATTTCCGTATACTTGGAATTTCTATTTAATCGATAGAAAACCTACACATTGTCCAACCTAGAAATTAACCCCAGGACCTCATAATCACTATCCATTTTAACAGCCACTACACCAAGGAGATAGTATTGTATGCATTTACGTTAATAGGTATGCGTGGGCTAAGGAATCCCTTTTCCCAAGTAACAATCAGCTCAGTCAACCCTTAACATCAAAAACGCTTTCAAATGGAAATTCTTTGCGAAATTCCTTCGGACTACTTTGAGTAATTAAAGCGGGTTTAACGTTTCAAAATATAAACTTAACAGTAAAAGTAAAGTAATGAACAATAGACAAAAAAACTTAATAATTATAAAAGCTTTTGATAATGTTAGAAAAAGATATAGAATATTTTAGTAGGCAGCTATTTCGTAATTATCGCTTTCATCTTAAAAATGAGATAATAATATTATTTCAACTTTTTAATATCAAGGGCAGACTATAATTTTTCAGGACACTCGGAATAAATATTTGTTTTTTTGTGTGCTTTAATGGAAAATTGTGGCTGTGACTACAAATAGTTCTTACCTTTTTTATTGAAGAAAAAGTTAAAATTCTGTATTCTGGGTGTATTTATAAACATGAAATTTTAATACGGGCGAATTTGACGGACGATTTGGTGCAGTGCTCAAGAGCTTAAGCCGCTCCGCCGACTGTGTCTAATAGTCGCTGGTTCGATTCCCGCACGGGAAAAATTTACACTAGTTTTTGTTTCGGTCTAGGTATTTGTGTATGTAAATTTTCATGTTTTTTAACGCACCCATGACGCAGGAATAAATCCTAGTGTGGGGCTACGATTCTTTAATAAAAAAATAATCGACCATTAAAGTAACTATATTGTATATGTACATTTTACAAAGTTTAAAAAATGTATTTATGTGTACTGTACAAATAAAAAATATGATACTAATGTTGTGTTATTATTTACTCTACTCATTTTGTGTTCTATCGACGAGCTTCTGTCGTAAAATGTTATTGCTTTTTGCCTATTGCTTTGCAAATATAACTTCAAGTGATACGAACAAGGTACAATATGCCCTAGTTTATGTTTATTTCATAACTATTACCATTCACGTGGCATTGGGGAGGTTTTTAGTGTAACTTTTGAACGGGAGTTTTGTATCTTGTTATGATATATCGATGCATGCAGGGTTCATGCATATGACTTACGGGGCCGAGACGTGGACACTCACAGTGGGACTAGTCCACAAATTCAAAGTCGCACAGCGGGCTATGGAGCGAGCTATGCTCGGCGACTCTTTGAAGGATAAAATTCGTAACGAGGTAATCCGACAAAGAACCAAAGTTACCGACATAGCTCGCAGACTCAGTAAGCTAAAGTGGCAATGGGCTGGTCACATCTGCAGAAGAACCGACGGCCGATGGAGCAAGGGTGTCCTAGAGTGGAGACCGCGACTTGGTAAGCGTAAGCTAGGACGGCCCCCAGCTAGATGGGCCGACGACCTCAAAAAGGTCGCTGGGACAGACTGGATGCGGAAGGCGGAGGACCGTGTGCAATGGCGCGTGTTAGGAGAGGCCTATGTCCAGCAGTGGACTGCGATAGGCTGATTGATTGATTGATTGATGCAGGGTTCTAATTCGCGACTCGCACGATCTGGTAAGAGGAGCAACCGATTCTCTAACCTGAGCGTCGGTCTCTAGAGGAAGCATATTGTCATGTTTTTTATCGTATTTATTTTTCTGGAGGAACCAGAGCCAAACACAAGTCACAAAATGTTATTAATAATAAAAATATAATAATATTGCCCAAGCTCGCCAGCAGCTCATTCAGTTATATGTTATATAAGGCAAAGGGGTGTAGTGGTGTGTCTCTAGGGTTCGCCAGCCGACCCGCAAAGGGTGGCGTTCCCAACTGATAGCCACTCTACAAACTCTCACCGGTGGCTCCAAGTAGTTGTTATGCACACAACGGCCACACCCCGGCAAACCACGTCGGCTCATGGACCAAACCCGATGAGGGGAGCCTGAAAAGGTCTGTGGACGGACAGGTTTTTCGCGCGGATACCTCCTGCATTGTGCATTAAGTCTAACTCGACGAAGAAGGCAGGCCACTTTGATAAGCACCGGATACTGGCGAATTCGGCGAGTTAGCAAGGCAATGTTGATGGCCTAGGGCGGCCGTTGAGGTCAGAAGTGACTGCCGGCTAGATACTTCATCTGAACTCCCTGCCAGTCTTAACGGATTTCGTTCCATTGGGTTACGGGGAAAGAAGACGAAAGAGGGCATGTGCGGATGCGCGCCCGCATATGCACTAAAAATGTTCCTGCGCAGATGACTGCTTTCGAGTATTGGCCTCCGATTGACGTAAAGTCCCGTGGGGATGGGCTGAGGTAGAGAGGTTCGGTTCGATGCAGACCGGGCTTTGTCTGAGGCCTGCACATGGGCGGCTCCGGGGGTGTTCTTAGAGCATCGTGGTCGTTTTCGCTCTGCACTGGGGGAACAGAGAGGACTCGGCAGCACCTGGAGTGACAGAGCAGCCCTATTTAGGGATGGCACTGCTCTCCTTGCTCAGCTTTGGAGGGGGCTAGAAAAGGTGCCCTAAAAAAATGCTCGCCCCAACCTATAGGGATGGTAGTAACCACGGCTGCCTCCGCATCTCTTAATTCGTGGTCGACGTAACAAGGATAATATTATCAAAACATCTAATATGACTATTGGTGCATGGAACGTGCGAACACTCATTGATCGTAATGACAATGCCTGTCCTCAACGGAAGACCGCTATTGTAGCTCGGGAACTTCTTCGCTATAATGTGGATGTAGCTGCTCTCAGCGAAACACATCTTGCTGATGAAGGGGAGTTGGTAGAACAGGGTGGTGGATATACTTTCTTCTGGAAAGGACTCGTTTCCTCTGAACCACGACGGTCAGGTGTAGGATTTGCGATCAAAAACAAGTTTATAAAGCACTTACAATAGTATCCGGTGCACATCTCGGATCGCGTTACCACACTGCGCCTGCCCCTAGATAATAGCAACCGCCTGAATGTCATCAGTGTCTATGCTCCCACGCTGGACAAGGGTGATGACATTAAGGATCGATTTTACGAGGAGCTGACACAATGCGTCGAAAGCGTACGTCCCAGTGAGCATATCCTCTTGCTGGGGGACTTTAATGCCAGAGTAGGACAGGATTACGATGCTTGGCCTAAAATCTTGGGCAAACATGGAGTTGGAATCATGAACAATAACGGACAACTGCTACTCAGCTTCTGTGCTCAATTTAATCTTGCGATTACGAACACAATGTTTAGACTTCCCGCCAAGATCCAAGCACTGGCATCTTATTGATTACGCTATCGTACGGCAAAAGGACGTTTCCCAAGTCCAAATCACGCGTGTCATGCGTGGTGCACATTGCTGGACTGATCATAGACTCGTGGTCACTAAACTACGTCTCTGCCTGTAACGTCCCAGTAGAGCCGGCAGAAAAAAGCCTACGTGTTTAAACGGGGACAGGCTCCAGGATCCTGGAACAAGAAAAAAATACACCGAAGCTGTAACTACTGTTCTTCTGTCTAGAGACAAGGAGATTGATGACATTTAGGCTAGCTGGGCGACTCTATCTTCTCATATTTTAGATATAGCCACAAGTATGTTGGCTCTAAAAGTCCGTAAGAACGAGGACTGTTTTGATGAGAATAACAGTGTTTTAATAGAAGCTATGAAAAGACATCGACAACTCCTTCGGCAGTGTAGTAGAAAAAATCAACGTAGAGACAATGCAGAGATTAGACAAAGTGATTTGGAGCTACGAAAACTATCTCGGGAGACAAAAGATAAGTGGTGGCAAGACAAAGCTCATCATATGCAATGGCTCGCTGACACAAATCAGCTTGGCGAATTTTACGGTGAGGTTCGAAAGTTGATAGGAACGTCCTCTCTTGTAAAAGTGCCTCTCAAGCCTGCTAGAGGGGAAGGTCTTCTCAGAAGCAAGGAGGAAGTGCTAATGCGTTGGGCAGAGCACTTCAACACTCTGCTGAATGTGGACCGGTCTGCTGACTTAGAGCACGTTCTATCGATTACTCAACTACCAACTGCATCGAAGCTGGACGATCCGCTGGCACGTGCGGAAGTTGTTCTTGCCATTAAACAACAGCAAAATAGGCGGGCGGTTGGTGTTGACTTTATACCGGGAGAGATTCTGAGGTATGGCGGTGAGGAATTGCATTCGGTTATATGGGAACTCTTTGATCTTATGTGGAGGAAACAACAAGTCCCATTAACTTTTAAAGTATCACGCATCCGGGCCCTATATAAGTGCAAGGGCGACCGTTCGGATTGTAGTTCCTACCGTGGCATTTCACTATTATCAGTCCCTGGAAACTCTTTGGCAGAGTACTACTAAACCGCCTCTTGGAAGTGTCAGAAAAGTTGTTGCCGGAAACCCAGTTTGGCTTCCGACCAAATAGAGGAACATGTGAGGCCATTTTCTCAGTACGTCAACTGCAAGAGAAGAGCAGGGAACAGGCTAAGCATTTGTACCTGTGCTTTGTTGACCTGGAGAAGGCCTTTGACAGCGTACCTCGAGAAGCCCTTTGGATGGTGCTTGGAAAGATAGGGTGCACGAAGAAGTTTGTAGGACTACTGAGGCTCCTGCATGACGACATGAAGTGCTGTGTCGCCGTCGACGGCGAATCATCAGACTTTTTCCCCGTCACCTGTGGGGTAAAGCAAGGGTGCGTCCTTGCTCCTACATTGTTCGCGTTGTACTTTGCGATTGTAGTCCGAGAGGTCTTGCAGACTACTTCAGAAGGTATCCGCATCCGTTACCGCACCGATGGCAATCTCTTTAATCTGTCGAGGCTCAAGGCCCGCACTAAAGTCTCACATGATTACTGAGATCATGTATGCAGACGACCTGTGTTTTGCGTCGGAATCCTCAGACGGCCTGCAACAACTAATGTCCGACTTAGATGAGTCCTGTCGAAAATTTAGCCTGAAGATCAGTGTTAAGAAGACGGAAGTAATGTCACTTGACATCAACGGTCACGAGGCACTGACCACTAAACTCTGCGAGGATGAGCTGAAGCAAGTCGACAAATTTCGTTATCTGGGGAGCACATCAATGTCCAAGTGCGACCTGGAAATCAACAGCAGAATCGGTGCTGCTGCTGCAGCTTTCGGTAAGTTGGATGCCAAGGTCTTCTGCTCGCATGACTTAAAACTAGTCACAAAGATCTCAGTGTACATGGCAGTTGTGCTGCCCAACATTCTTTATTCCGCTGAAACCTGGACCGTGTACCGCCGGCACATTCGCATGCTGGACCAATTCCACCTCAGATGCCTACGTAAGATTTTGAAAGTCAGATGGTCAAACTACGTGCGGAATACTGAAGTACTGCGAAGAGCTAATGTGGGTGGCATTGAATCTTACCTCATGCAGCGACAACTTTGTTGGAGCGGGCACGTGTCACGGATGGCAGAGCAGCGTGTAGCGAAGCGCATTTTCTATGCTGAACATGAGGAAGGCAAGCGCAAGCATGGTGGACAACTCCTTAGGTACAAAGATGTGCTAAAGCGCCACATGAAGAGGTGCGACATAGAGCCCTCTCAGTGGGAAAAACAAGCCGCTAGCTGATCGGAGTGGAGGACCCTGGTTAAATCCAAAGTTTGGAGCTTTGAAGCTCAGCGACGCGCTGACCTTGACGCAAAGCGTGATCAATTGAAAACCCGACCACCCGTAGCAATCAATTATTCATATACTAACGGTGTGCTCACATGCCCGCAATGTGGGAGGATCTTTACCAAGAAGATTGGTTACATAAGCCACATGCGAGCGCATGATCGTTAACAATAACGGAGCTCATGCAGTCGCCATGGCCGAAATCGGTCGGGATCACATCATCATCATATAAGGCAATAATATTACCCTAACACCGCGCTGGTTTTCAATGAGGCTCCAAGTGACGTGCAGACATTAAGCCAGAATATTATAAAAGAAAAAAACAGTATGAAAGTATAAAATGTTTATCGTTTTTTATATAATACATTTGTAATGTGAAATGGATAATACCTACTCATTAGTGTTTCGCTTACATCAGTCTGTTCATGATAATCCCGCGGTAAATCAGGCCGTGATCAAATTATGTTATTAAATTATTTTAAACTTAAACACTTTCAAGGCTAAACAGCTCTTTATGTATCCAGAAAATACCGTTTTTTATATATGACGACTCACAGCGATGATGCATTAGATAAAGCACAAACGCATTACCTTCTGCTGACAATATTTACCAGCAATAGAGACTGAATATAAACGCTGACAAACACGGGTAAAATAAAAATAGCACTTTTATACAAAGTTTTGTTATTTTTATTGTTTTTATCAGTTGAAATAAAGTTCAAATTTTGTCATTAAAATATTTTTAAAATTCCTGGACTCTGTTTTTTTCTACATATATAAAGAGTAGTATTTAACCAACTTGACATATCCCGAAAAGATAAAGCCATGTTAAAATACAAACTTGAAATTACGTTCCGCTGACAATATTTACCAGCAATAAAGATCAGTCTCTATATATTCAGATATAAACACTGATCCAGCTAGAAGCTCGCAATATGCAAATATACGGGCGACGGTAGCACTCGCTTGTGCACTGTTATACAACGGTGGACATTTATTCACTATGACCAAACGCGGCGCTTTGCGATAACTTCGTGAAATGATCGTGAAGTGGTATTTTGTATGCCACTGGAGTAGAGTTGGGCAAAAGTGAATTGTGAAAAAATTAAATACCAATTAAAATATTTCGGATTTTATCGTGGCTTGTTTTTGGATCTTAAGTTCGATTCAAGTGCCCTACAACACCCCTGATTACAGGAGGGACTGAGGTATTTGTACGTCCAAAAATCATTGTTATTCCGGAGTATCTCAGGGGTATCAATTGAATTGCAATTGAAATTTCCATTGATTATTGCTACAATTAAAAAAATGATTTAAAAATGCCCAACACTGCACTGGAGCACCTTTATACAATCATTTCAAGAAGATATCAATTTCAATTTGTGATACTGAATAAGGCCCCAGACGGTCTGCTCGGCACAAATTTGATCAGGGTTATTGATGAGTTTGCTGTTTTACTTTGCAAAAGGTAGAATTTTCAGGAGTCGTAATTAATGCAACTGTTTGGTGTTGAAACGAGCTTTTAATGAAACATTCGCTAGCTGGTTTTGGTAGATAAATAATCTGATTATCGACTCGTGCACATACTTAGTAGAAAAATAATTACTCTATGGATGTTTTAAAGATGTCATAATGATACAAAAACCGTTTAGCAATGCTAAATTAGTTATTTTCATCATCATTCATCATCACTTATCATCACATCATCAAGTCATTAGCGGCGTAGGTAGCAAGTACAAAGTTCCAACAGGTTGGTTCATAGGCGCTCGCATATAACATATAGTCAGTTGATTTGGCAATCAGATCTAGGCACATGGTCATGGTAAGATAGTTTATGTCTTCGCAAGTACCTAACGCTATTCTACCTATATCTGTTTCGTCATTGTCTCATGGTCTCCGATTTTGATGTGGTTTTTTTATTACAGTATCTACGTAACATAGAATTATTTTTTGACCTAAATCTTAGCAGTGGCATCATCTACGATAGGCCGAAAGTATATAAAGAATGTGTATAATAAAGAAAATAAATGTTTTTAAACCTTGTTCAATATTCAAGTGACAGAGACTTGGTTGCAGCTTTCCTTCGTTTTTGTAAAATATTTTTTCTTTTTTTCTCTTAAGTTGCCCACAGAACGGTAAAGGCGTAGGCAGGGCTTTTAGAATTTCAATTTAACTTATAATAAGATGAGCAAGTTGTCGAAATTACCTAGGGGGTGAATTTGCGAATTTTTAGGGAGAGCATGATACAATCACTCGTACCGACTGTCCAAAATGAATGTATACAAAGGAAGGACATTGCCACGTCCATTATTAATCGAAAATAAACTTAGACAAAAATTATAGACGATTACCTGTTTTATTTTAGTTAGCTTCGGAGAGGTATAAGTGGTGAATCTCTAACTTTTACTAGAATAAATAGACTTGAACTCGATTTAGCAAACCACGTTTTCGGCCTCATCATCACTTTTCAGCAGGGGAAATGGAGGTCAATTGTAGTCCTCAATAAAAAAACCCACCTATTTTTGTTCATATTTATTATAAAAAAGTTAAATACACGTTGGTAGCCCTTGGATTACATCAGCTAACTTATACGGCAGTAATCTTAGAAGTGTATGTGAAAATCGCTAGCGCAAGAATGTAAACCGCCGTAGTGACTAGAAAAGTAGGCAAAGCAGAGCACCGCGGTGTGAAGTTTAAATACTTGCCTTGCTTATTTCCATGTTTACTTCCTGAAACATTGCAGTACGAGTGGACTGAATTTAAGCTAGCGGTAAGAATCAACTGTCGAAGCACTCGTAGCGCTGTTCAACCGAGGTGTTCTTAGCGATCACAAAGGTTAAGCAGCGTTGGACTCGGCCGATCTAAAATGGATGACCTTTTACAACATTTTCACATATAGCGTCTGCGTGCTTTATAAGTCATTGGTCCCATCACTTAATTTGATAGTCGTTAAGCCATGTTTGAAAGTTTTATAGGCGGCTTCAGAATACGACTCTTCTACTATCTCAATCCAAAAATATATCTAATAGTCACAAAATAAAGACAAATATACTTGACAAAGACTTCAATAATGCTTTCAATAGTTTGCAAAACCAGAACTTAACTGATTTGTTTATGGTCTATCATCCTAATTTAATTGCTAAACGTCTAATAGATACTATTAAACAATGTTTATTAGATAATACCATAACATCAATATTTCCTTGTGGGAATCGGACTATAAAACCTTGGATGACTTTAGGTATCCTACGCTGTATACAGAATAATATACAAAAAAGACTTAGACCCGAACCTGAAAATGAGATATTAAAAATTACCTTTAAAAGATATAGAAACTACTGTAGAAACCTTATTAAAAATCTAAAACGTAAATATGACAGAGACCAACTTAGTAAATGAACAAAAACCCAAAAGCACTATGGAAAACAATAAATGGCATAACCCATCGGAAAACTAAAAAAACACCGAACTTAGAATTATTGGACATTAGAAATTAATTATCACTTGCTTTAACGGTGAAGGAAACTATCGTGAGGGAACCTGGCATGCCTAAGAGTTTTTCGAAGGTGTGTGAAGTTCGCCAAACCGCACTGGGCCAGCGTGGTGGACTATGGCCTAAGCCCTCTCAGTTTGAGAGGAGGCCCGTACCCAACGGTGGGACAGTTTCTTAACAGGGCTAATATTATTATTATTATTATTATAGAAATATGCCAAATGACGCAGTAAATTATGTAAACAAGTATTCTGCAACCGTTGGAAAGATAATAGCTGAGAGTATTAGCGGACAGGTTACTTCTTTAACTCCGCTGAACGTTAATGTTGAATTTTCAAATATGCAACTCTTATCCTTTGTTCTCTTAGAAATGGATCCTGCAGAGGTATATACAATACTGATGAACCTTAAATCAAATAGCGCATTTAGATGTGATGGCATATCAACTAAATTTTTAAAATCCACTGCCGAAGTAATGGTCCCAATCATCACCCGTCTGGCCAATTTATGCTTTAGTGAAGGCGTTTTCCCAACAGCCTTTAAAATAGTTGTTATCGCGTCTGTGTATAAGAGTGGAAACAGAGACGAAGTGTGTAATTACAGACGGGTTTCAGTCTTGATATCTTTTTCAATCCTCTCGGAAGTCAGGAATTTCTATAGCCAGCTCTACGCCTCACACGCACCTCGACCCGAATCTCTTAGAGGAGATCCCAGAGCCACCCTTACACGTCACTTCACAGAAGACTTGCCCGAGATCAACCTGGATGAGATCGAGTTGGCCTTTAAACAGCTTAAAAATGGAAAAGCCCCGGGTGAGGACGGCGTCACGACTGAGCTTCTGAGGGCAGGGGGTACCCCACTACTTAAGGAGCTTCGGAAGTTATTTAACACTGTCCTCTACACTGGGAGAACTCCGCAGGCATGGAACAGAAGCGTGGTCGTCCTGTTTTTCAAGAAGGGTGACAAAACCCTTTTGAAAAACTATCGACCCATATCGCTTCTGAGCCATGTATACAAGGTATTTTCAAGGGTCATCACGAACCGTCTTGCGCGAAGGCTCCACGAGTTTCAACCCCCGGAGCAGGCCGGGTTTTGAAGTGGTTACGGCACCATAGACCACATCCACACAGTGCGGCAGATTATACAGAAGACTGCAGAGTATAATCTGCCCCTATGTCTAGCCTTCGTGGACTATGAGAAGGCCTTTGACACTGTCGAAACCTGGTCAGTTCTGGACTCCTTGCAACGATGCCAAGTTAATTGGCGATACATCGAGGTGATGAGATGCCTTTTTGAAGCCGCAACGATGACCGTCCAAGTACAGAACCAGCGGACTGAACATATCCACCTGCGCCGCGGAGTACGCCAAGGTGATGTCACCAAAACTATTCACCAATGTACTGGAGGATATGTTCAAGACGCTGGACTGGAAAGGTCGCGGCATCAATATAAATGGCGCATACATCTCTCACCTGCGATTTGCAGACGACATCGTCGTCATGGCTGAAACGTTGCAAGACCTACAACAGATGCTGGACAGCCTTGCTAATTCGTCTCAGCGAATCAGTCTCCGGATGAACTTAGATAAAACTAAAGTAATGATCAACAAGCATGTTGACTCGGGACCGATCGCCGTAAACGGAGCCTCCCTCGAAGTTGTTTCTGAGTACGTATACCTAGGGCAGTTGCTCCAACTAGGTATAAACAACTTCGACAAGGAAGTTAAAAGACGGATACAGCTGGGCTGGGCAGCATTTGGAAAACTCCGTCGAGTCTTCTTATCGCCCATACCACAATGCCTAAAAACGAAAGTTTTTAATCAGTGCGTCCTACATGTAATGACATACGGAGCCGAAACGTGGCCACTCACTGTGCGGCTTGTCCACCAGTTCAAGGTCACTCAGCGAGCTATGGAAAGAGCTATGCTCGGAGTTTCTCTTAGGGATCGAATCCGGAATGAAGTTATTCGTCAGAGAACCAAGGTTACCGACATAGCTCAGCGAATTAGCAAGCTGAAGTGGCAGTGGGCAGGTCACATATGCCGCAGAACCGATGACCGTTGGGGCAGACTGGTTCTTTAGTGGAGACCGCGTGTCGGCAAACGTAGTATAGGGCGCCCTGTAGCTAGGTGGGGCGACGATATTCGTAAGGCAGCGGGCAGGGATTGGAGAAGGAGAGCTGAAGATCGAGCTCAGTGGCGTTCCATGGGAGAGGCCTACGTCCAGCAGTGGACTGACACGGGCTAATGATGATCTTTTTCAAAAATTTTAGATGAATTCATGAATATAAGACAAACATTATTTGAACAAGTTTAAAATTCTTTCCAAGTCACAGTACGGCTTTAGAGAAGAAGTTTCAACTGAAGATACTGTTTTTGCTCTCACGACTAATATTATTAACAATGTAGATAAAGGCAAAAAATGTATAACCGTGTTTTTAGATTTGAAAAAAGCCTTTGACACTGTTTCTGTTTCCATACTTGTAAGCAGGCTTGAAAACATAGGATTTAGAGGTGTGTGCCTTTAAACCTTTTTAAAGACTACCTTCAATATCGTAAAGTGTAAAAATTGGTGCTTCTACTAGTGAAGAGTATGATGTATCTCTATTAATAACCTCTGTAATATGCGACTTGATGGCGGATACATATTCTCATATGCTGATGACCTCGCTTTAATATTCACTGGTCAGTTCGACACTCGGCAGAAACAGGGCTTGCCAGAGTTACCAGCAGGTTAAAAGCAAATCTCCTCACACTTAATATCATTAAAACCAATTACATATATACATACAGTTCAACATCAGTTTGTATCATTACTGTTAACACTGTGCGTAAAGTCATTCTATAAATAATCAATTTTTATATTTATTCGGCCTTATTTACTCATAAACTATAAAACAAACTTTCCTTAAACCAACATACTGTATATTGAAATATTAATACAAACTAAAAAGTGCAAAATTAAAGGACTATTCAAAAAACAAATAAGTGCAAATCATAGTGATAACCCACGTAAGTGCATCCAATTTTCAGGACTAAGTGCAGCCCATGAGAACTATAATCCCGTGAGGTGTCATCCCCCGGTCTAAAGTTAGAGGGCGCGTTCCAGTTATTCACAGACAAAACGTGCAGCATACGCATAGCGTTCGTTTACAAAGCTAGTAACAATTTTTGTTACTATATTTTAAACTTTTGTAAGCAATAAAAATAAAGGACAATGAGTTCATTTTTGGCGTGTAATAAGTCCATAAAAAATGTTAAAAAAATGAGTTGCTCTTCTTGCAACGCATCCTATCATCATCAGTGTGTCGGTATTACTCCCACAAGCTTTAAAAAACTTACAAAGGAGGCTAAATCTAACTGGATGTGTCCTTACTGCAAGCCAACACGAGCCCTGGTCTCTGATAACACACCGGTTTGCTCAGCCTTTTAACCATCGGCAGATGATGATGAGACACATACTCAGGACGGTGATGACGATTTAGTGTCACAGATTCAGGAAAAGATGCTATATAAACCGAATTGCCGAAAATGATCTCAAAGGCCGTTAAAAAGGAACTGGGTCCATTGCAGGAACAAATCCGGGAGCTACGCAAATCAGTGACACATATAAGTGACTCCTACGATGATATGCAAATTTCCATGGCAAAACTGACCGACGACAATAAGTGCCTAAGGGAACAAAATATTCAACTCACTAGCAATGTTAATGATCTTATGACCCGCGTAAATCACTTGGAACAATCTATGCGTGATAACAATATTGAAATATATGATGTAACAGAAACTAGGAATGAAAACTTGTCATCGCTGATAAAACAATGCGCTGCGGTCGTAGGATACAACTTAACTGAAACAGACATAATGAACTGCACCAGAGTTGCCAAGATGAACAAAGATAATAAAATACGCCGCACTATTGTTGTAAAACTGAAAAGTATCCGTCAGCGAGATGAGTTTCTATCTGCAGTTAGTAGATATAATAGATCACACCCTGAAGAAAAATTTAATACTTCACTATTGGATATAAGTGGGAATAAAAATCCCGTCTTCGTGGCTGAACACTTATCACCCACAAACTAATGGCTTCATGCGAAGGCACGTACTTTAGCCAAGGAGAAGGGGTATATATTTGTGTGGGTACGCAACGGCCGCATACTAGTTCGTAAGGATACTGACTCGCGTTATATTATGATTAAAAACGATAAAAGTTTGGAATTAATACTCTAACATTCTTCCTTTTTCTTTTGTTTGTTTGTTGTAAAATTATTTTAAGTTATATATCACAAATATGGCTCTCACTATTTACTACCAAAATATTAGGGGTATGAGAAGCAAAATTACCGATATATATAAATCAATACTTAATAATAATTATGATATAATTTGTTTTACGGAGACATGGCTTGATGATAGTATTTGTTCGTGTGAAATATTTTATCATAGGTATGTGGTTTATCGTAGAGATCGTGATGAAGCGTTTAGAACTAAATTTGGGAAGAAACATGGAAGTGGTGTACTAATTGCTGTAGCAAAACATATAAGAGCTAGTTCGGAACCTAAATGGCAAACTAGCGTAGAAGATTTATGGCTAACCGTCAAATATGATAATCTAACAATAAACATTTGTACAGTATACCTTCCATCCTACACCCCTGATTGTCTCTTTGCCAATTTCATTCAAAGTTGTGAAGATATAATTGTTAATCTCCCAGCACAATCCCACATTATTATTCTGGGCGACTTTAATTTACCCTATGTGTCATGGGCTGACAAAAACATGATTAATGCTACTGGACCAAAGCCAACAATTTTGAATGATTTTATCCAAATTAATGAACTCAAACAAATTAATAATATTAATAATAAATTCGGAAAAATTCTAGATCTGGCATTGAGCAACCTTAGTAACATTGGGATAGCACAGGCTACACCAGTAAGTCGTATTGATGAATTCCATCCCACATTTAAGTTGTCACTTTCTCGTTCCAGTAGTACATCGCTCCTAACTGAAATAAACCTAGAATATAAATTATGTTTCCGAAAAACAAACTATGAGGGTTGCAACAGGGATCTACTTGACATTGATTGGGATTTATATGGTTCTGGAATGGACTGCGATGACTTTGTTCATTTCTTTTATGATACTGTATGGAAATTATAGAAAAACACACACCTAAATATAAATTGAAGAAAAACAACTATCTTTCATGGTTCTCTAAAAGTCTTATTAGAATGATGAAAGACAAATGCAAATATCATACCCGGTATAAAAAGTATGGCAACCCACGCGATTATGATGCTTTTTCACTATTAAGACGCAGGTCATAATGTCTAATTGAAACATGTTTTAATGCCTATATTGCAGGCATCGAATCAAACTTGACTCTTAATATCAAATCATTTTGGCGATACACTAAAAGCAAAAACATTACTAATGGCATTCCTCAAAAAATATTTTATGATGAGAAAATTGCTGAAAATGGCCAAGATATTGCAAATCTTTTTGGAGAATACTTCTCTTCCGTATACTTATCGAATCCTATAATCAACTACATCCCGGATTTTGCACCTCACACACAAACTCTCCATACCTTACAAATTAATATTAAAGATGTAAATTCTAAATTAAACAAAGTAGATCTAAAGAAAAGGGCAGGACCTGATAGTATTCCTCCAATATTTGTACGGCTATGTGCCTCTGCACTAGCAAAACCATTACTTATCATCTATAACAAATCATTGCAAAGTAATTTTCCGGCACTTTGGAAGATAGCGAGCATTGTTCCCATATATAAATCTGGAGATAGAAATGACGTCACTAACTATCGTCCCATAAGTATTCTCAGTATATTTGCCAAAATTTTCGAAAGTTTAGTCTACGAATATTTATATGGTCATCTCAATCCAGTTTTAGACCCAAAACAACATGGTTTTATTAGGGGTAGATCAACTGCTTCGAACTTACTGGTGTATTCTTGCTTCCTATGTGATTCATTTAACGCAAAGGCTCAAGTTGACTCTATTTATACGGATTTTGCTAAATCATTTGACCGTGTTGAACATTCCATATTAATAATAAAGGCAAGCCATTACGGTATTCATGGAAACCTACTGCGCTGGCTCAGCTCGTTTCTTACAAATCGTTCATAACTTATTGCTCTGTACGGATATGAATCAATACCATTCTCGCCATCGTCGGGTGTACCACAGGGATCTAACTTAGGTCCTTTATTATTTCTTTTATTCATAAACGATCTCTTAGGTATTATTCAAAGCGAGTGTCTAGCTTACGCCGATGACATTAAGATTTACAGAAGGATATATTCACGGAGTGATTGCGAAATACTTCAGGATGATGTCCGTCGAGTTATACAATGGTGTACTCGAAACCACATGACCTTAAATGCTAGTAAATGTCAAGTTATAACTTTCACTAAGAATAAAAATATCATTAGATTTAATTACAAAATTGGTATGACAGTTCTTTCTATAGTTAAGGTTATTCGCGATTTAGGTGTCCTATTTGATAGCTCGATGTCATTTAGCTGGCACTATGATCATATAATTAAAAAATCGAATAGAATGTTAGGCTTTATTATACGTACTGCGAAGCCGTTTAAGAAACCTGAATCCTTGATCACACTTTTTACATCACTTGTTCGTAGCAATCTGAAATACTGCTCAACTATCTGGTCACCGGTACATAACATACACATTAACCGTATCGAATCTGTTCAATCGCGCTTTTTACGAATGATATGTACCAAATTCGGACTGAGGAGGCAATTGCAGGAATATGGCGATAGATTAAACAGGTTCAATCTAAAAAGCCTCCAACATCGACGTATGGTCATGGATTTATGTTTGTTACATAAAATTGCGAATGGTAACTCATGCATAGCTTTGACTGACAAAATACAGCTGACAATTTCAATCCGTTCTCAGCGTAGTAGCCTGAATTTACTCAGTATACCACCCTCCAATAATAACGTTTCACAAAATAATCCCCTGCATCGAATGTTTCGATATTGTAACAACATCCCTATTGGCTGCGACATTTTTCAATACAGTCATACAAGTTTTAAACTGATAATTACTAAAACACTTCAGCCATCTTCTCCGTAAAACACTAGATGTAAATATTACCATATATTCCTTGTTACTTTGTTTTTCTTTTCATATTGTGTAAATTAGTAAATTGATGTCGTTTAATATTTGTAGAGGTTTCCTATTTTTATATTAGTTTGCATTTTTTGATTTTGTATTCCTACACCTTTTTTTGTGGCATGTTTTTGTTTATATAGTATATATAAATTGTGTACAGTCAGTTAGGGCAGCAGATATTATATATTGCATGTAATTCAAACTATTTATTATACACTTGTCTGCATGTCTGTTACTGTACCTATCGTAATAAATAAATAAATATGTTTTTCTATCTATAACCGCACTCAACCAAAAAGTGATTTCCAAATTAAACTTCACACTTGCGATAACATTTTAAATAGTACCTGTTCATGCACTTTTATTACTAAAGTCAAATGGTCAAATACTTGGGAATTATGGTTGATCAGAGGCTATACTGGCATCCACAAATAGAGCTAGTTGTGGACAGAATAAGAATGATGACTTGGATTTTTAAGAAAATACGACATGTAGCTAATGAAAGCCTAATTTATAAAATATACATTTCTCTAGGTCAATCTATTATAATGTATTGTAAACCTGTGTGGAATAGTGCAACTAAAATAAAATTCTTGGAATTGGAGAGGGCACAAAGGTCACTACTGAAAGTAATGTACTCGAAGCCATATAGGTTTCCTACAGAAAACTTACACGAGCCATGTAATCTTCTCACTTTTAGGAAATTATACATTTTAACCTGCCTCCTAAAATTACATAAGAATCTAGCCTATAATCCTATTTACCTAAGTAAAAGAAGAAAACATGACGTTGCTCGAGTACCTGAAATAAAAATGTATTTGCTAGACGACAATATGCGGCTATGGCGACTCATCTTTATAATAAAATAAATAAAGAATTAAATTTATATCCTTAACCTCTGTACAAATGTAAAGCCGCTATTACTAATTGGCTTTATACTAAAGACTATAATGAAGTCGAACACCTTTTTCAAAGACTCGTCAAAAATCAAAATACAAATTTCTAATATACATAGATCATACATACACACAGACATACGCGCGCGCGCGCACACACACACCCACATGGACACACACATACACCCACACACACAGAACAAAACACCCACATTTAGCTTAGTTTTAGTGTAATTTTATATTTTACTTTTAATAAAAAAAATGTGTAACCCAACGGTATTATTGATATTGTAATATAGAAGAGCGGGATCTTCTAACACAAGTTAAATTTAAATTATTTTACTTAAAAGAAGGTCCCGGGTACTGAAACATTGTACCGAATTGTTATTGAATAAAGCAATTTGTATTTGTAAATAAAGAAAGATTGTATACACGGAACATATTTTAGTTCTATTGATTTTAAAATCGATTCCAGTGCAATCGATTAAAATTAATTTGAAGATACGTATTAACATAAATCGACATGCCTATACCATAGTTCAGTCATTTCGACACTCGCCTATAGCGCCCATAGGCCACCCGGAAGCTCACGAATCTAGTTTCAGTTTCAGCCCTAGTTTTGGCTGGTATTCTGTTGAAATTGAAACTATAATTTTACCCCCACACCTGGCCGAAACCAAAACGGTACGGAACCCTCAGAGCGCGAGTCCTACTCGCACTTGTTCAGTTATTTTCTATAAAATTATATCTTGTTTTTAAAATAGTCTTTTCAAATTAAAATTATTAGTTGTTTACTATCATTTTCGGCCAACAAAAATGTTTTAGTTCTAGGTGGTGCAGTTGGGGATAGGCAATAATGGAGTAGTAAAAATAAGAATTACGAAAGAGATTTATTATTTGCTAGTTTCTGCCCTTAACTTCGTACGCGTTGACTTTAGACAGGAACCTTACATTTTTCCGGGATTAAAAGTATCCTATGTGTAATCCAGATAATAAACTATCTGTGTGCCAAATTTCATCCATATCCGTTCCGCCATTTTTGCGTGTGACAAGCAAACACACGAACATCTAAACAAACAAACTTTCACGTTTATAATATTAGTAGGATGATTTTTGAAATACTCAATGCCTTCGAGAATATTTTGATGATTATCCCATATGTAGAAGATTTTACCTGCATTATCATTTGAATTTATAAAAGTGGTGGTTAGCTATTATATCATTACGCCAGATCCTTTTCAGGATAGGCAGAGAATACAGAGATTAACAGGTTCTTTCCTTAAAGACCTCTCTGGCTTTCTCTACTTTCATAGTTCATCTCATACATTACGACTTCCTTCACTCTCATACATTTTATAAACTTTAAAATAATAATAACTAGAATTCAACTTGTTCCATATCCAATTACTCGTTGAGTTGTCGCCGGCACGGCAGCCATGCCGTCCTGTTAGTTCCCAAGTTCCTCTATTTGGAATTTTTATTTAAATTCCCTGAATTTACTTTGAGCACGTCCCTTTTCTATTATTGTTAATACTATTTTTTAGCGGAGACACTGAAGATTGGAGCTATTGTGACGGTAATTCAAATTCTATACTTCAGTTATTTATGTATTCTTCATTTCAGAAATAAAGACACCAATGGAAAGTTTAAATACAAAAGCGATCTTACACTGAAGGCTAAGCATGAACAGATTGACGTTACCGTGATGTTGTTAGGATTTTTATTTAGTAAAAATATGCGGTGTGAAAAGGATAGCATATAGACTCGATAGTGTAACGCAAATGTCAATATGTTCCTTCCAGGCCTTCTGAATGAAGTATCCTAAGAGCTAATGTAAACCAAATTAGTTTCTCGTATTGTAATTACTGAGCATTCATAAGAGAATTAATAGCTGCTTGCCGCCTTTAAGGGCCTAACGGAGTGAAAAAAACATGTTTTTTCACTCCATGCACTTCAAGAATTATATAGATTAGAAACTTAATATTTTGAAATATGATTTTTGAACTAATCACAGAATTTACTTAAAAACATATTGTAGCAACAATTGTAGCAAAGTAGTTGTAAAGCAATTTTTTTATTTTATAGTGTAGTATTTTTAGAAAAAGACAACATTTGTTTCTGTACATATGGCGAGTATTTACGAGCTCGCGCTCAATATATCCGTCCCTTATTATTCTTTTGTAAAGTAATTGCATCATTGTCACTCTCCCGGTCGATAAATTGTCGATAGCGGTAGGCCCTTAAAGGTTTCAGCACATAGCCGACGCAGCGCGACGGGGGCGCGACGGTGACGCGACCTGGGGAGTTTTAATGTACCGAAATGTACGGAAGGCGACTCCCTTAGGCAGCAGTTATGCTACGTAGGCAGTGCCATACAGAAAACATGTTACACGATCTTTTCACGAAATTGTCGTGACGTGCCACGTTTGATCATATCGTTATAAGGACACTAGAACAGTTAAGAGTCTACCGGCGAAAAAAACTATGCCCGTGGAGGAAAATAATGTTGACTAATAAATAAGCTTACACAGACTAGTAGATAAATCTATATGTTTGTATATATTGTTTGTTTAGCAAACCTCAAAGACAAACATAAAACATTTCATGATGTTACGCTTAGTAACAACCTCGTTACTAATCCATACAAGAAATGGGTAAGCTCGTAAACAGGCGTTTCCATGATGTTATTTAATGATAATTTATATATTTTGGCATGCAACCCCGTAATCAACATACATTAGCCATAACTATGATGGTAATGCCTAATAAATGGTGGTAAATCACGAGAAAGTCCGTGAGTAGGTTCACCTAGATTCGTGAGTTTGTGCGTAAATGTACTTACTTAATCGCAAAATAAATTTAATTTGGAAGTAAATAAAAACACATTTGATTTCCTTTTTGGTCTAGTGACGTAAATTTGATCATATATTGGGTGTATCACACTACCAATTTAGTTTTATTTTCTAGTAGCCAATATATCTGTAACATATAAACTGAATTGAAATCAAAATCAAGAGAAATCAAAATGAAACATTTTTACTATAAGTCCAATTTTAAAATTCGATTGAGCACCCTTTACCGCTAAAGCTAGGCAACTGAAATTTCACAATGTTAGTACCACAGATACGTGTTAAAATTCATGTTGTGGCCGACCTGAAAAATATTAATAAAATATTTACGACCACCCTACCGTACACAATCTATATGTTTCGTCCCCGCTTTGGGATTATACAAAGGCGAGACGGTGTTTTTATTCGTTATAATCTTGAATTTCCTTTAGCAAATTACGTTCGGAGGACAGGTTGGATTTTATTTGTATTTTTATAAACATTATTTCTAATATGCTTGCGTAATAGTCAAAAATAGTATGTCGGATTGTAAATCTAGTGAATTAAAAGACTTACGCAATTTCATTCTTGTAATAGTAGACATAATTATTGAATAAAACTCAACACTTTTCTGACGGCACCTTTAATTCACTTAACAGATTTGATGTATAATAATGTTTGTAACGAAACCATACCGCGATGTAATTCGATGGTAGCGGCATCTGTTGCAGTTCAAGATAATAACAGTTCAACAACTGAACATTCCGCCCCCCATGGACAGCATGTCTATCATTCCCACCCACCATGAGATAATGCCTTGCGAAAGTGGACTGCATATAGAAAAAGAAATTTACCGCATGGTGGTTGAGGTGTGTCATTATAAAACATCAAACACAAAATAAAGTTAGTAATAGTTAATAAAAACCAATAAAATACAGCTAGCAAAAGAAAGATCATAAACACTTGTTAATTTATTTATACTGTACAGAGTCGGACTTACTGCCAAAGGCATTCTCTCCCAGTCAACCTTAGGGTGATGCAGAGAAAACAAGGTAGGTGCACTTGGACTACATTATAAAGAATTATCGGGAGGACAAATATTTTAAATATAATACACAGATACGCATATATAATAAACTAAAATATATATCAATTTTTAATATGTATATATATACATAGAATACATAAAACTAAATAAATGTTACATTAGATAAATAAATACAATAAATATAATTAAACATACTAACGAGATGATTCTGCTAACATTTTGTTGGTTATGTGTTCGCGAGTTCTTTTCTTGAAGGAGTACCGGTTCTCTGCCATCCTCACATTAGGAGGAAGAGAGTTCCAAAGAAGAATGGATTGCACGAAGAAAGAAGAGTGAATAAAGTTAGTGCGGTGGAGTGGGCATTGAAGAAGCCGATTATGATGAGAGCGTAGATTTTTACAGTGGTTGGAACTTAAATATTGAAACTGAGATGATAGGTAAGACGGGGAAGAAGGAGACTCAAGAAGAGAATACAAGGTTGTAAGTGCTCTCAAGTTCCTACGCTGTCGAATCGGAAGCCACTTCAGTTCCGTGCGATACATGGAAACATGGTCATACTTGCGAAGATTGAATACAAATCGAATGCAGTTATTCAGAAGTCGGTTCAATTTATTGAGTAGATCTGCATTCAGGTCAAAGTAGCACACATCACCATAGTCGATTATTGGAAAGATTAAAGCTTGCACGAGCAGTGCCTTAGTTTTGGATGGAAGAAAGTGTTTCAGTCGATAGAGCATCCGCAGGATACCCGTGACCTTCTGGCTAACGCTACCTATCTGATTCCGCCAGTTAAGTGAGTTGTCAATAAGGAGGCTAAGATTTATCACGTTTTGACTGAATGGAATGGGGGAATTATTAAAATTGTTTGTCAAGATTAAATAAATAATTCCATGTTTTGTCATTAACTTACACATCCTAAACAAGATACCTATGTCGAACCACCCTTTCAATTGGTAATCAATTCCATATTGTTAAAATTCATGATAACGTTAACTCATCTGAACAAAATTTATTCTCCTACTTATTTAACATAACATAAAATGCATAAAAATAGCTTCTTTATACAAATAATCTATAAGGGTGTTCAAGCAACAAAACAAACAAATATCAATTAAAACAATATCTCCTGAGTAAACAACTAGTAGGTAGTTTATGCGATACAAATAATCAGTGACTGGTTAGACTGCTTTTTGACATCCCTACACTTGAGACTAACGTCTCTCGTAATATTGTCCAAACCCGGATGTTCGCCACTGATATTACCAAAAATACACTATCTGGAAATAAACCATTCTCTTAAATTAACACTAGATTGCATATATTCGGTTGTTGTATTGATTGCCTACAGCATTATGGGTTGAGAAGAAATAACAAGATTCACTATTACTTACACGACCGGATAAAATCCATCCTAACTTCGTGTTCTGAGCTATTGGTAACTCTGGTGAACCACTCACAAAACCCTCTGACATAATTTGACAATAAACTTCAGCGCCCATAACATATCAATTTTGTTCGGTATACTAAATTTTGTTTCAGAGTTTCAGGTCTGGAAGAGGATGTTCGGATCAAGTCTTCTCACTCCGCAACATCGTAGAGAAGCATCTGGCAGTGGGCCGGAAGGTTTTCTGCGGTTTTGTAGATCTGGAGAAGGCATTTGACAGAGTTGTGCGAAAGAGACTTTGGGACATTTTGCCAGAGTATGGTATGGCACTCTGTTGCGAGCCGTCCAGTCCACTTATGTGGACTGCAAGGCATGCGTACGGGTGGGTGGTAACAGGTCACCCTGGTTTGACGTAAAAATCGGCGTCAAGCAGGGTTGCGTGTTGTCCGCTAGACTGTTTATAATATATCTGGACAAAAGTCTTCAAAGACTGAAAGCGATGAATGAAGGTGTACAAATGGGTGACTTAGTGGTAAACCATCTACTTTATGCAGATGACGCGGTTTTAATAGCGCCAACAGCCACTGATCTGCAAACACTAGTCACAGTTATGAAAGACGACTGCATGATCAATGGCTTACACTTGAATGTGAAGAAAACCAAGATTATGGTTTTTGAAAGGGAAGAAACCAGAACGAATGTAAGGATTGTGGTTGGTAACGATGTGCTGGAGAAAGTGAATGAGTTTGTATATCTTGGATGCGCCTTCAGTAAGGATGGGAAATACACCGCTGACATAGAGAGAAGAGTGAGTGCAGGGAACAGAGTGAATGGTGCCATGGGAAAGCTACTCGGGAGCCGGCACTTAAGCCATAAGGCGCAGCTGGCCATACATAACGGAGTTTTTGTCCCAACGCTGTTATATGGTAGCGAGAGCTGGGTATGTAAGAAGGAGAATGAAAGTAGGATAAATGCGGTAGAAATGCGAGCTCTGCGGAAGATGTGCGGAGTGAAGCTGACCGACCGCATTAGCAACAGCATAGTAAGACAGCGAGTAGGTATGAAAGATAGTATCGGTGTAAAGATGAGAAAGGGCATGCTCCGTTGGTTCGGGCATATAGAAAGAATGCCAGAGGAAAGAATGACAAAACAGATATACAATGTGAAAGTGGAAGGATGCAGGTACCGGGGAAGACCTAGACTATCTTACCACGACCAAATAAACCGAGTCTTATCTGATGGAAAAGTCAAGAGTCTCCGTAACCGGCGAGCGTGTATGAGACGAACTATGAGAGTCGAGGAAGCCAGAGAGGTATGTAAGGAAAGAACCTGTTGGAACTCTGTACTCTCTGCCTACCCCGCAAGGGATCTGGTGTGAGGTTATAGATAGATAGATAGACTAAATTTTGGATCTGCTAACTTTAATTTTGGTAAATTAGGCCTAGATCGATTTACCAGGTTCCTCTCCGGGAGAACTGAAGTCACCTTGGTTAAAACGTGAGCCTTGGCATGCATAATAAACGTTGGATCATATATGGATTGTATTTTTACATAAACTATGTATTACGATTGCAATGCTGAATTGCTTTTCCCTCCTATTCCAGATATGTTACTTTTATTTGGTAGTTTCCTAAGTCCAAGTGATTGAACTGCAGAATCCGTGATAACCGAAGCCTGTGATCCTGGGTCTAATAACGACCTAAGTTTCAAATTTGACCCGTCCTTTGTTTCGGCTTTGACTAAAGCCGATGGTAACAAGGTTTGACCTGGTATGTTCGATAAACAAGCAGTGATTTGTTGTACCTGATTCTCTTCTTGCATTAATGTAGCTGGAGCTGTAAGCATATTGTTGTTATCAACTGATTGACTATTAGGTTCCCTTATATCATTTAAAAAATTACTGTTATAAAAGTGCAGCAGCGAATGATGTTTTCCTCGGCACACTCTACATCTGGTGAGAAAGCGGCATGACGTTACAGAATGGTTTGGCCCTAAACAATGATAGCATGACCCTGAGCTTTGGACAAAATTACGACGAGTCGCTAAATCTTTGCTTGAAAATTGGCTACAATTGCCTAGCTTGTGATTATGATCAGAGCAAAAAACACATAGGGCGCCTTGCTTATTGTGATTGTTTGTTATGATGTGATGCGATTGAGTACCTCTGATATCATTGTAGGACAAAAATTCTAACGACTTGAATCTGTGTTCTAAGAACTCTAAAAATTGTTTTTAGGATGGTAAAGTATCGCTAAGGCTACATATGTGAGCTTCCCAAAGCTTACGAGATTCATTATCTAGTTTTAAAGATAAAACATAAATTATTATAATGTTCCAGTTCTCAATTTCTATCCCTATATTAATTAAACCATGTAAACATTCATTAGTGGTACAAATAATTTTAAAATAATTATTAATAAATAATATTATAAGTTAAAAATACCAAAAGTCAATACACGCATGTGTTGTTTTTCTATAGAAAAAAACTCAGTATTCATACCAGTCTGGAATTGAGCTGGTGGAAAAACCCTTGCTTAAAATCGAATATTATTATAGATGCCTTCCATGCTTGATAATTTTTAACAGCAGATGGCCACAAACCTGCCTTCACCGTCTTCATTACGATCTGGGTCTCGAAACTATTTGCGCCTTTATTAAAAAAAGGGACAACCCGATATTTCGCGAACGCGTCCAATCATAGGAATCCGCTAATCGTAGCCGCCGCCGACTACGAACCTAACTCCCCTCCTATCAGCCGCTATCGCCGTCTGCAGCATGTTCTCACCGACCCTCCCGATGCCCTTCTTTCGGATACCGATACAGCACACAGGAGCAGACACCGACCTCACCGGCGAGGTAGAAGAATCCCTTGCCCACCGGCCGGTGCAGAGCACCACGGCGAGACACGTAGTATATGCCCTCGCACGCACGCAACAAACATAATTAAAAGGAATAAACGTCGACAAACTTCATCACTTAAAAATACGGAAAAACTCAATTCAAAGCTTAAAAGCGTCATCTGCCGTTAAAAATAAATTCACTATTGCCAGTTCAACAATTTCTTATGATTCTTAGCTGTTGAAGTTTCGGAAACTCCTTAAGATACCGTATTTCCTTCCTCTCGTTCAGTTTTCTTGTGTCGGTAGTTTCTTAATTGCGTGATTTTATTCGTTTTGCGAAATATAGAGAAAGAAATTTAAAGCCATACGCCAAATGGGGTAGCAAATAAAATATGTTCCTATAGGAGGCGTTGACTATAAAATTATATTGAGTATGGTAACAACCTGGAGTATTAGTTTCTTACGCATTTTGTTGCGAGAGAAATGGCTTTTGTGCAAACCTCAACTCTGTGTGATAAACTGGAATGAAAAGTTATTGATCATGCTTTTCTTAATTTTATTTACCATGGCTGTTCTATTTGTGTTCATGATATTTTCGTTTTCGAGTGTGCGTACTTCGAGAGGCACGGTTAACCGTTGTTCCCGATTACCACTAAATAGCGTAGTTTAGTTGAAACTTACATCTATAAGGACAGCATTACAAGTTCAAAATTTTTTCGCAGTTCTAAACCGTGTCGCCATGTAATTTAATTGGTGTACAAAAAATATTTTAGGTAACTTTTAATGTCTAGTTACAACACATTCAAAGTAGTTTCAATATAGGTATACTTAGAAAATCGTTTCATTATTTACTACCGATTCAAATTATTTTTATTCTAGTTTTCTTTTATCAGAACACTCCAAAATGGAATTATATAAGTTTATGAAACTTACATTTTATCTAGCTAGAAATCGCTTAGTTATATTCTACTATCTTCTTCAAAGTGTATTTCTTGCAACATAAAACTTCAGTACGTACTTTTGAAGATTCTAACACTTAATAGAGTTTTAAAAGCACTTCATCATGGGCCCTGGTGAAGTTCAGAGGCGTTCGAAGTCTTAAGTGATTCTGTAGTGTGTGGTATCTGATACATTTGTAGGAAGAGATGGCTACCGCAATTTTATCTTGGGATTGTTTTCAAGATATTTAGCTTGTATCATAACATTGTTAAGAAAATGTGCTGTCACGTTCATCGTAATTTAGTTCATTTTGAGTAGGAAAAGGACGGTATATCAACTCGGTACGCTGACGCCAATCTGTTCATACTAAACCCAAGCACAAATAGATTGAAGTTACCGTAACGCTATTAAGTTAATATGCCATCCTTTTCATACCGAATTTACAGTCATACAAGGACATTTTGGCCCATTGACAAAATCGGAACTAACCATGAACTAACTCTTTCATAAAGGGAAATGTCACACGGGACATTGTTCTGCGTCTATATTTAATTTGCCCCAGAACTAACAGCAATGAAAAAATGCTTTTATAATTTCAAGTTACCTGTAAATTATCTTCGTAAATTTATTATAAAACGGACAAACGGGGGAATCGCATTATTGCAAAATAAGTATTAGAGTTTTGAGGTTATAATTTAGTAGCCAACAATACATTTGTAAAATCGCTATGTAAAAATACACTAAGCAATAATCAAATCAATCATGATTGAATGTAATCGATTGAATCTAACCGATTGATAGGATTGACATCTGCAACATAATTCGATAACAACGTTGAGATTAGGAGAAGACCTTGGCAACTTCGATTTAAGCACTTACCGTACTTGAAATATTCGTTTTGGATTGCAAATTGTCCGTAAGATACTGATGTTCGCAATTACTAGAAAAAAACAGATTAATGATTATGGTACTGGTCACGGTCACAGGTTTGTTGGTTCTAGGGCCATTTTTGACGATGTCCTTTACCCAAGTTCTTTTTTTAATTAGTAACCGTGTGGGCCCACCTGTTGAAATATTTCCCTAAAAGTCGGAAAATTTAACTAAATGATAACCCTAATGTCACACCAACGCCCCCCTGTCAGTGTCATCCACAGGCTAAAATATCCTTGTAGCACTAAACTAAATAAAGGTGTACAAAGGATGTATATGACTTCACGATTTCTCAATAGACATAACGTCAAATTATTTGTCATCGAATTGCCTCAAAAATAATGATGTTATTATTGTCAATATTATTTAAAACATCGACTATAAGTTACATAAGACTGGAACGACTTTAGACAACTTGAATACTTTTAATAATTTTTATTATTTTCCAAGTTCGGAATGTAAAACAATCTGTCACTCGAATCTCCATTGGCTAATAATGAAGTGGAAGGAGGTACTTGGGGAGACCTCGACTATCTTAGCATGACCAAATAGATCGTGTGTTATCTGAAGGGCTAGTCAAGGGACTCCGTAACTGGCGAGCATGTATGAGACGAACTATGAGAGTGGCGGAAGCTAGAGAGGTCTGTAAGTAAAGAACCTGTTGGAGCTCTGTACTCTCTGCCTATCTCACTTTTATACCTCAATTAACAATAAAACTTGTACGTGTATGTGTGCGTCTTAAGAAATTTGTTTTAGGAATGCATTTGAAATCTCTTAATTGCTATGAATCAAGAATAAATTTAATTTTTTATAGCGCACTGAAGGAGTAAAAGCATTTTTGCAAATTTATAATAAAAATGTAAGTTAAATTAAAAATTAAAATTATATTATTAATATTATTAATTAAAAGGTGTCAGGTGTCACAGGTGTCAAATTGTGTTGCGCTTATTTGATAATTATAATAAAATAGAAGATCAAGTGCTCTTCAGTGAAAGGCTTGGAATTAGTAAGAAGCCTACGCCATACATCTGTGCGTATGTGCGCACCCTCTCAATTGGTCCCTGTGCAGTAAAATTGTATCAGCTGATTTACTTCATTTAAACTATCAGCTGAATTGTATCTGACATGAAAGTTTTTCATGCATGCGCCATGGCAACGGCGCCTCACGCAGGCGCAGTGCTCCGCGTTGTATGCCGATTCTGCCCGAAGTGTCCCCGAAGTCCTGTCAATTACTTAATTTGTCAAGAATTTTCTTAATATTCTGTGTTTTTTGTATGTTTTTAACAGTTTGTATATATATTAGTAATTTTTTAGTATTAGCTTTAAGTTTATTGTTGTTTCTTTTTTATCGCTTAGTGTTCGGATGCTGACAACTGCGTCGCAACCGGAGCTTTTACCATGTCGGCAGTGTAGTGATGGAAGACTTTTTAAAGGCACAAGAGGACTCAAAATTCATACTGCCCGCTGCCATATTCGATCCATTACATCCTCGCTTCCAGCTAGCCAAGGTGTGCCACCAATCCCCACTAGTTCCGCCACTTCGTTTACTTCAGCAACCCACCCTACATTTCCTTTCGAAATCTTAATATCTCGTCTATACAGAAGCACCCCAATAGTGAAACGTATTCCTAGAGGGGCAAGAGTGTCGTTAGCAAGATCTCTCTCTTTTACCATAGAAATGTGTTTTGACAATAGTGAAAAATCCTGGCGAGATCTTTTTACTTTCGCGTTTAGTCACCTCCATGCCGACAAATCAATTAATACTACCCTTACCCATCAATTAAAACAGCACTGTTTCACCCATTCCGACCCTGTACTACCTCCATTAGTTAATTGCCCCAGGATATATAATTTTAAACATAAAATTGAATCAAAAGTACAAGAGGGAGATCTCAGGAACGCTGCTCGCCTCTTATTTTCAAACGACACTCTTGCTCCCAATAATGACCTAACGCTAGATTCTCTCCGCGAGAAGCATCCCTCAGCCAACTCAGTCTCTCAGCTGCCAAATCCACCCCAAATTAGCATTAAAAAATTGCAGATTAATGAAAAAGACGTTCTTGAGGCAATTATGTCGTTCCCGAGCGGCTCTTCCGGCGGCATCGACGGAATAACCCCTCAACATCTAAAAGACCTGGTTAGTGCATCCGCTGGAGACGCCGGCGGAGCACTTTTAAGCTCCTTAACAAAATTATGTAATTTTATGCTCGCCGGCCATGTTAATCGATCATTTCTTCCCTACCTCTACGGTGCGAGACTATGTGCCTTCAACAAGAAGGATGGTGGCATCCGCCCTATAGCAATAGGCGCCACGATCCGGCGGTTAACCTCCAAAATAGTTTGTAGACACATAGCCTCGACCCTTAAATCCAAATTTGAACCAATTCAATTAGGATTTGGCAGCAAAGGGGGCTGTGAGGCAGCAGTTCATGCAACCAGAACCTTCGTCTTATCAAATGAGATGGAGGTTCTTCTCAAGGTTGACGTGAGGAATGCTTTTAATTCATTAGATAGGGCTGCCTTGCTGAACGAAGTAGCTTCTCAACTTCCCGAAATTTATCCTTATATTTGGCAGTGCTATAGTGATTCTTCTAAACTGATTTTTGGTGAAAACAGTATAGATTCAGCAGTCGGCGTTCAGCAAGGAGACCCTCTCGGCCCTGCTCTTTTCAGTCTAGGTATACATCGACACATCTCATCCTTAAAATCAAAATTGAATGTATGGTACCTAGACGATGGCACTTTAGGTGGCAAAGCCAATACAGTTTTTAGTGATTTCATCAAAATTAACAGCACCTTTAAGAATCTAGGCTTGGAATTAAATCTGTCTAAATGTGAATTTTTTGTCTCAGAGAGTCTTCCTTTAAATGAAAAGCAGTTTATTACCGAAAAGTTTCAAAAGTTTGCTCCAGGCGTAAAAATTCTCAGTAGAAATTCGCTTTGCCTTCTTGGTGCCCCTCTATTTGACGACGGAGTCAAACCTTTCTTGGAATCTAAGATTAAACAATTTCAGGATAATTCTTTCAGGTTGGGAGTTCTAAATCGCCATATTGCGTATACTATATTAAAATACTGTCTTTTCGTTCCAAAACTAACATACGCCACTCGCGCAAGCCCAATCTGGAAATTCTCGGCCCTTATCGACCAAATGGATACCGCCCTCAAAGATAACCTTGAGAAAATTCTAAATTTATCTTTAAATGAAGCATCCTGGACCCAAGCAACGTTACCTATTAGACATGGTGGTATCGGCGTGCGAAAAATTGCTAGTATAGCTCTACCGGCTTTCCTAGCCTCCGTTTATAGTGTCCAGGAACTGTGTTCAAAAATACTTTCCAACACAGAATTAGTAGCCGGCGCCGCGGAGGCTTTGGAGGCCTGGAAAAGGATTTGCCCCAATGACAATATTCCAAAGGAAGTTAACGTGCAAAAACTTTGGGATATGCCATTGGTGCAAATAGCGAAGGACTATTTGGCCGAAATTATCGTCAGTGACCGCGACCGTGCTCGTTTACTAGCGTTGGGTCAAAAGGAATCGGGTCATTGGCTTCATTCAATCGCTGCATCCAACCTTGGCACACTGCTGGATAGTGAAAGTTTCCGGATCGCGATAGGTATTCGCTTAGGGGCACCGATTTGTGAAGAACACAGGTGTCCGTGTGGAGCGGAGGTGGATCGATCCGGACTCCATGGGCTCTCTTGCCGCAAAAGTGCCGGCAGGTTTTCTCGCCACGGCTCGCTCAATGACATAATCAAAAGGACTCTTGCTTCCATCAACGTTCCTTCGGTGCTAGAACCGGCGGGGATTTTCCGTGATGATGGCAAGAGACCCGATGGGATGTCCTTGATCCCTTGGGAACGGGGGCGGGCCCTTGTATGGGACGCCACGTGCGTCGATACATTGGCTCCGTCCCATCTCAGGGAATCAATATCTAGGGCGGGAGCTGCGGCTGAGAAGGCGGACCTGGGCAAACGACGCAAATATGCTGCTATTAGCAACAATTATATATTTGTGCCGTTTGCCGTAGAAACATTGGGCCCATGGAGTTCGGCTTCAAAACAATTTATCAATAAAATAACACCTACGCTGATCACCTCCTCGGGTGACAAGAGGGCTGGCTCGTTCCTTGCTCAAAAGATTGGTCTGTCTATTCAGCGAGGAAACGCAGCCAGCATTCTTGCCACCATTCCACGCGGATGCGGTCTTTTTGATTAAGGTCCTTTTTTTTCTTTTTTTTTCTCTTTGTTTTATTTTATATTTTAGTTTAAAGTGAGTGTTTTTATTATAAGTTATAATGTAAATAATAAAGGAAACTTAGTATATAAAAAAAATAATTATACTTCAAAATTAAAAATTATTGGAATCAGTTCAGTTACCGATTAAGAAGAAACTAGGCGCGGTCTGTACATACCTAAATCTATGTATAAAACTTACTAAGCAAACGTTGAATTTTAAAAAGATAATCGGTAAACCGGCGTAAAATAGAGAGTACTCTATATTTATAAAATTTTGAGGTTTATTTCAAGTGTTATTTCACCTCTCTAAAACTTGTACCTGTAAAATGCAACATGCAACAAAGGAATAATTCCTAGTGTGGGGATGCCCCAATTTTTTTTTAATTCAGTGAGAAAAACGACTTGATATTTATATTATGATTCTATATCGCTTTTTTTTAACTTTACATACCTATTTATATATGATCCATTTATATAAAACTAAGTAACAATCCTCGTATTATGTGTAAGTACCAGTTTGGAATGAGGCTATACCAGTATCATTGAGCTTAAATTATGATGAACGAACTGGCATCAATCAGTAAGTAAGTACTGAGCTTTCGCATCATAAGTTAGATCTATCGTCCCTGTGGTAAGATAATATGGATCGATGACGACAATCTAAGCACGAATAGCCATTAGATATAACTTTACCTGTATTGTGATTATGTTATATCTATGTATCTATGTCATCACACCAGATCCCTTGCGGGGAAGGCAGAGAGTACAGAATTCCAACAGGTTCTTCCTTCCACCACTCTCATAGTGATTATGTACATCATATTATATTTATTATCTTTTTAAAAAAAAATAAAGACCTTCACGCCTATATTTCCCAGGTGGGGGTGGTAAAGGTGGGCTGTATACACCCTCTTTTCGCCGACGATGGAAGGCCCCATATAATACGGAGCAAGCCCGTTGCCATATACCGGGCACAATTGACTCTCGACCAAAAAGCCCTCGCCCCACCTAACTATTTCAGTCACAAAGGATTACCCATTACCGTAACAAGCTCTATTTTTCTAAACTATCTGATAAACAACACGTACCATGAAGTCAGTATCCGGGTCACAGGTTCAAATCCGCGCGAGTAATCCGATTGCGACAGGCGAAAGGAGCCGAAGAGCGCTTTGTTGCGCGGTCGGCCGTGTCCAGAACTAATTCAATTACCACCGATGTGACCTGTGTCGTTTGAAGCGTGATGAGTGAGGCTCCCGGCGGCCTCGTTTTGAAAATCATATACGTTTTCACGCCTGTTATCATTTAAAGAGAGAGTATGAGTAGAGTATTTTTTTATAAGGAAGAAAGAAAGCAATCAGCAAATTATAATAGAGAGTTTGGTTCCTCGCATGTTTACTAGTGGCTTTAAGGTGAGAAGTCTCGACACCTAATCCTTGTGTAAATTTACGTTAAGTATTTTAAGTTACCACTGCCATGACAATTTTACCAAGGCAAAATAGTTCGTGCTTTATCTGAAGGATGAGTCAAGAGTCCCCGTAATCAGCGCGACGAGCGTGCATGATGAAGAACATGGATGGATGGATAATGCATGATGCATAAAACTATGAGAGTGGCGGAAGCCAGAGCGATCTGTAAGAAAAGAACCTGTTGGAACTCCGTATTACTGCCTACTCTATATGATGATATAGATAAATACATTTTATGACTGTATCGCGTGTCTAATAGCGCATAGTGTAGATGACGGCTCGGGTTTTATTCCTAGGTTAGACAGTATGCTTATTTATCAACTTACAGTCTTAGTCGCAGTCTTGAGTCTAAAATTGTGCCTGGTATGAAGGTAATAGGCTCGGCCTCTATTACAATAGATCTTAACATTGTCCCGGATATGTTGGTATATACTGTACACTTCTGTTACCTCCGTTTGGGGAATATACTTATGTCTGTTTTTTTTAAATTACGTCTTCACACAAATCGAGCCTGGGCTTGTAGTATCCATGTATTTCCTGCATAAGTGTCCAAGTCGTCACGCCATCTTCGTCTCGGTTGACCATGACGTACATAACTGTCTTCAGGGGTCCATACCGTTACGATGTTTGTCCACATTTGCGGGTCCATACGTACGACATGTCCTGTTAAATCCTACTTCAGATTTGCTGACTATGTTTATTTACTTAGGTGTACCATATTCCTACACCCATTTATGTATTTTCTTTTATCTTTGTATTAAGCATAACACAAAGCCGGTCGTCGTAGAGATCTTCAGGAATGCCTTTGTCCGGCAGTGGATGACTTCTTTCAGCTAATGACGAAGTATAATGCCTACTCGGTACCATTAATACTCAAAGCACAGACCATGTATATCTATATAGGATCTGATATCTTATTTAAAAGAGGATATATTTTATTATATATTGTATTATGTTTTTCGCAAAAAAAGTAGGTAACTGCACACTAACGGTAGGTTGCGTGTATTGAACTAATTCAATTATGGCCACCTACGGCCACGTTACGCGGTAGAATAGCTCCGTTACTTCCTCATGCGTTGGTAAGGGGAAAATCCGGTGGGGCGATGGGCTATTTGTGGCCCTATGGTCACCTACTGGCAAAGGATGTAGGAAACTATGCAATGAGCAATTATGTGGTAAGTGTAAACGAGTGCGTTTAAACTGAGACGGGTGTCATGAAAGAGGTTTATTACAAGGGATGGATTTAATGACTTTTTCTTCAGTTTTCCAGGAATTTTCCTCCAGTCTACCTTAAAATGGTGTGGAAACAGCTGTGATAGGTGCGAAAAAAATAATGAGTAATAAAAAAACAAGGAAAAGAATATTAAAAAAGCAATTAGATATTATTGACGTACCAAAAAATTTAAAACACAAATCTAAATATAAACATATAATAAAGGCTATTTATACATAAACACCATATTATACATATAAAATATTACATACATAATTATACTATACTAGTGTCTGCCTGCGACTTCGTCCGCGTTGACTTTAGACAGGAACCTTACATTTTCCCGGGATAAAAAGCATCCTATGTGTTAATCCAGATAATAAACTATCTTCGAGGCGGAGACACTCTTGGCTGGAACGCCTCCATGGGAGAAGGAGGCACGATCGCTCTCTGAGCTCTATGCCTGGCGTAGGGATCCAAACAACATCCTGGATCCCGGCGCCCCGAGAGCGAGGCGTACAGAGTTGCACCGAGCTGCGCTGGAGAGCTGGCGGTGCAAGCCCGCCCATCCCACTGCCGGTCACGCCGTCATTCTTGCGCTGCTGCCGGTCTTCTGGGAGTGGCTGGGGCAACGATACGGCGTCCTCACGTACCGTCTGATGCAGGTTGTTTCCGGGCATGGTTGTGACGGGTGGTATCTGTGGCAGATCGGGCGTGAGGAGGTGGAGCGCTGCCACCATTGTGCGGCCCCGGAGGACACAGCGGCGCACACATTGCTGGTGTGCCCGGCATGGGATGACGAGCGGCGCCGGCTTGCCGGAGCGCTCGGTCCAGGGGAACAGGCGCTATCGCCCCCGACCGTGATATCATCCATGGTTGGGAGTGAGAGCGCCTGGTTCGCAATAGCGGCCTTTTGCGAGGCCGTCAGGTCCGCGAAAGAGGAGGCAGAGCTTGTGAGGGAGGAGAAGTCCTCCAATCCCACTCACCGACGGTGCGTTGAGCGAAGGCGCAGGAAATACGCCCGAAACGACCTTTGCCCACAGTAATCTCGACCTGCAGGCATCGGGGAGGACACTCCGTCGCCCTAGCACTTAATAGGCCCGTACCGTAAAAGCGCTGCGTCCGCGCAGCCTCCACAAGGCGGTACGGGGGGAGACCTTCCGTACACGTGTCGAAGTCCGCATACGGACTGAGCCCGCCGGTGCCACAGAGGTCATGCTGGTGACAATTCCTGCTGCCCGACAAAAGGGCAGTAGGACGCCGAGGGGTTTTAGTGAGTGCAAACCCCACATAACCACCCGGGCCGTGCCCTCAGCCCGGGGGTATGCGTTAGGCATTTACCCTCGTAAAAACAAAAACTATCTGTACGCCAAATTTAATCAAAATTCTTTCAGTCATTTTTGTATGATTCAGTAACAAAGATACAAACCTTTACATTTATAATATTAGTTGGATCAAATATGAATATTTTCAAATCTTTCTTCTATCTGTGATTTTGGAAAGGTGGTCGTGAGATGTGATTTATCTTATATTAAATATATATTATGTTACATTATCGCGCCAGGTCTCTTCCTGGGTAGGCAGAGAGTATAGTGTTCCAAGAGGTTTATTTATTTATTTATTAAAAAGGCATACCAACAGTACACACACCTTTATAAAAAAAATTGTTACGAATAAATTTATGTTCCGATATGTGTACCAATGATAGGCGTACACAGCGTTGCTAAATTATTTTGCGAATGTTACTTTACTTATAATTCTAATACAATATCAATATGTTAAAAAAATGAAATGTCAGTGATAATGATATTAAATCGATTAAAGAGCTGAACCGCAGCGTTTCACAAATACTGTAGGTATGGAATCTGGACCAGCACCCTTGAAAGTATAAAGTGCTTTAATTTTTGTGAGAAATTTGCGCTCGGTAAACTGTATATCGGACATACACTTATCAGAGACGTCGAGATAAGTCTGACCTGATGAGCAAGAGGAAGAGCTATATACAGCGGAGAATTGTCGTGGTAAGAGGTTTGCAATTTGGGACCCGCATCTGCTGATGTATCTTCAAGACACATTTTAGCGGGCATGATAGATCTGCCGCATTTTTTCGCTTTGATGAACCTCTTAAAGGCTTCGGGATTTCGTGTAATATCAGTTCCGCTGTTTGTATTGTGAGTAACACTCACTGTAGAGTTTATAACAGTGATTTCGAAGCACCTCGAATGATGCCAGGTCCCCGGGATTTCCATATCTGCGGTACTATTCTCTGATTTTGTCCTTCTCTGTGAGGTGTGAGGAAATTTTGCTTTGTTCTTCATGTGCTGAGGTACGTGCATGTGAATTATTTTTTCCAGAGTATTGTATAGCGCTGAAACCATATTCGTCGTTAAGCGTGAAGAGCATTCCAACCCAATCAGTCTCCTTTAGTTTGCGAGAAATTCAGTGGTAATCAGTTTTGAAATAATTGTATCTATTATTTAGTTTAGGTCGAGTAAATTTAATTGTTTGAGTATTATAAGGCAAAGCAATCGATAGGCTTAGGTGTTTGGAGTCGAGTTTCCTTAAAAGATCAGAAGTTTGCGCTACTATGAGGTTAGACACGTTGCTTATTATAAGGTCTAAAACTCTGCTGTCTCCAATGGAAACAGAATTGAACTGAACCTGTTGTTTGAAGATAAAAAATCAACTACAGAATAACCCATCGAGTACTCGTAATTTAAGGGTGAAATATATGTAGCATTGGTATTCATTGCCTATTTAAGAAAATTTACATTAAATTCCCGAATAGTATTACATCGTTGATTCCACATATTACATTATTTGCGTTATCCAAAAATGCATTAAGAACATCAAGCGTACAGGAGGCGGAAGGTACACAGTACAAGGTTCTTTTCTTACACACCTCTCTGGCTGGGAGATGAGATAATGAATATAATATCAGTCTCGCACAAACTACACGAGTCTTTCCAACCGCATGAAGACTTTAGTTGTCTTACTTTTAACCTTTTAACAACCTTTTTAAATAAAAGTTACGAACGAAACATAATTTTTTCTTACTGAAGTACAGAGGTTATGTTAATGTGCAGGGTTGGATGTGATTTGTTAAAATGAAAATCTTGCGCAGATATCAGCTTAGAAAATGGGCGCTTTATCGCAAAGTTTCGACTTACCGACATGCGGCAGCTGCCGGGGGAATCTCAATCAATCAATCAATCAGCCTATCGCAGTCCACTGCTGGACATAGGCCTCTCCTAACACGCGCCATTGCACACGGTCCTCCGCCTTCCGCATCCAGTCTGTCCCAGCGACCTTTTTGAGGTCGTCGGTCCATCTAGCTGGGGGCCGTCCTACCTTACGCTTACCAAGTCGCGGCCTCCAGTCCAGGACACATTTGCTCCATCGGCCGTCGGTCTTTCTGCAGATGTGACCAGCCCATTGCCACTTTAGAGGGAATCTCGGCTTCTGATAATAACACGTGAGCACTTATGAACACATAAAGAAGTATAGTATTATATGGAATGTTTTCAAATGCATTACATAATTATTTTATAAATTCCTTTATAAATGTGTAATTTAAAACTACAAAATTAATGGACCCGAGTGTGCGTGCGTGCGTGTGTTAAACTTGGCAGCCGTCTATATCTTAACTTTTATGGAGAATCCGTCCTTGCATTTCCTTTTTCAATTTATTTTTCCTGGTTTTATTTACCTGGTTTCTTAAAAATAAATTTACACCGTGACTCGAGTAAGATTTAGGGTCTCTCACTACCCTCGAGTAAAGTCTGAAATAGACTAATCGAATTAAAGTTCCATGTAAGTCAATGTACAAATTTCACCTCACTTAGAAGCGTTATGCGACGGATTATATTGGCGGGTTTTAATTGCTGAGCAACGCTAATGGAGAAGTAACTAACCGGCACTTTACTCGAGGGCGGTGAGAGGAGCTCTCAGGTTTTATTTTTTTTATGTATTAATTTATAATACGTTGCAGTTGTTTGAGTAAGTTTATAAGCTAACGTTTGCAAAGTCCTACATTAAGTTGATGGAGATGAAAATGAAATGTAGACTACATATTACATACGATTTTCTCTGACACGTCTAGATTATATGAATTGTTTTAATAAAAACGTAGTCCCACACTAGAATTTGTTACTGTGTCGTGGGTGTGTATAAAAATATGAAATTATGAAAATCCGAATATTCGTGGGTTACACAAAGATTTGTCCTGTGCTGGGATCGAACGTGGGTCTACCCAGTGGGTGGAGTAGTTTAAGCACTTAATCAATGGACCAAGTCTTACTCCGTCTATTATATAAGATACTAATTTGTCATCACTTATTCAGAATACGCTGAAAATTTGGTGTTAACTGATTTAAATCGTGTCTGTTAAGTTGGGTGTACACTTTATGTGGTAACGTAACAAAGTCTACATCAATGTCATTCATTAGGTTAATGCAGATGAAAATGAAATGTAGACTACATATTACATATGTACGTCTGGCACGTATGGTTTAAGCTAGTCAAAAGTGTTTGATGTAGATAATGATTTTAATTTAAAAATACCTTTTTAAGAACAAACTTTTTATGGCAAGAACACAACGAAGATATCTTTGCTTAGTTGAAAAGTCCCTATGACTTCTTTCTAGCTCCATCATCAGACCCTGGACACCATCTTGTAGAGACAAATCTAACGAGGCGGGTTTATATTGAGTAATCGCGTGGTTCCATTGGCCACATTTCGGCTTTATCATCAGACCCTGAACACTATCTGATTGTGTAGTACTTGTCAATACCAGTCTAACAAATCTAAACACGGGGGGGTTTCGTTGTATAGTTCACATGTTCCTACGGCCACCTTCCTACTCCATTATCAGACCAGCTCCATGGTATTAAATTATTGCATTGTCACCGAACTTACACGCGTATGCCAAATTTTAGCTAAATCGGATACCCGCAACTTGAAAAATGGATCACAAGATTTGAACCGGAAGGACTGACAGACAGACACACGAACATTTCCATTTAAAAAAAAATCATAAATAAACTTTACCCCACCCTTGTAATCTCGGAGAACGGCGATGATTGTGAGGGTAGTAGAGATGTAGTGTAGCCACATTTTGTGAAGTATGTTAATATAAACTACAATTTGCCGACAATGTTAGGTCCCTTCGCTAATGGGGGACTGACCATTGCCATTAGATATACTGATTTCAATAATGGACTCTGTAATGCGATTGAGATTTTTTAGATAAAAAAACCTAACCAATTTTTTTCGATCTAAGATTCTAACCCAGGATTTCGTGATCACCTACCATATCATGCGCTAATAAACAAAGGAAGCAATGAAGATGTAAGTAATATAATGAATTAAATCTATCTATCTAGGATGTAGGAATCGGGGAAGACCTAGACTATCTTACCATGACCAAATAGACCGTGTCTTATGTGAAAGGAAGTCAAGAGTCTCCGGCAAACGAGTATGAGACGAACTATGAGAGGGGAGAAAGCTAGAGAGTAAGGAAAGAACCTGTTGGAACTCTGTTCTCTCTGCTTATCCCGCAAGGGATCTGGCGTGATGATATGTTTGTTTGTTCTATCTATCTCTACATCATCAAGCCTGATCCCTTACGGGGTAGACTGAGTGTACAGAGCTCCGACAGGTTCTTTATTTACAGACCTCTCTGGCTTCCTCTACTCTTATAAATTGATCCAATATTATTTTTAACCATACTCAGAAATCTAAGGATATTATTTCACTCAATAATAAAACTATAAAACAAAGCCATAAAGAATATTGTCCGAGACTCTTTTAATAGACTGCGGATATCGTAAACTGGAAAATTTCTTTTACACAAGGAAATATTTCTGTTTTCCAACTGGGGACGGGTTTATGGTTCATCATAACTGCTTCGGACCATCGTAAAAGCTGAAGCCTTTAGGAGTGGCTGCTCGAATGGCCGGAATGCCAACACATGGTTTTCGCGATAACTTGTAGTTGCACAGATGATTGTTTGTGTTTGTGTTTTTTTTTGGGAAAGTACTGAGGCCTTTACATGAGAACATTAAGGTAAGCGTGTAGCTTACAACAGCTATGCCATGTACCAGTATCAGTGCGTTGTTATTTTCTGCATTTTAAGCGATTAATGTCCATGCTAATAAGTATTAGTAAATATAAAAGTTTGTATGTTTGGATGTAAGTTACTCAATCACGCAAAAACGGCTAAATGGATTTGGATGAAATCAGACACACAGATACTTTATTAACACATAAAATACTTTATATCCCGGAAAAATGTAAGGTTCTTGTCCAAAGTCAACGCAGACGAAGTTGCGGGCAGAAACTAGTTAAACATAATATATAATTAAAAAAAAGTATTCTAACTTATAGCTACCACATCGCTTTACTAAATAAAGTTATTTTATTACCTCCAAATACATGGTATAACTCTACAAACACACGTCTCTTATACACACGCTGACAAACGCGCGGAAAAACTCCATTCAACGCCGTCGGAGTATAAAAATTCGGCTTTTACGCGACAAACTTTTGCAACGTTTCGTAATAAGCCATATTCTGTGCCTACGGTCTCTTTACAACATACGACGCGATTTATGGATACGATTTTTGACAGATTGAAATTTGTTGACATATTTTTTTCAATATAGCGCGTTTTTGTTCAATATAGCGCGACTTTAACATTCGCATAGCATAAGTATGCTGTCGTCATTAGTTTTCCATAATCCGCGACGCATAAACCTCATTTGTGCTATTTTTTCGAATCCTGTCAATTTAACCCGAGTTCTTTATCATATAGTTTTAAATAGTTCAGTATTTAATAGCACATAGCGTATAATTTGACTTAAGGGCCTACCGCGAACGACCATTAATCGACCGAGAGAGTGACAGTAATACAATTACTGCGCAAAAGAATACTAAGAGACGGATATATTTAGCGCGCGCTCGGAAATAAACTACATATGCGTAAAAACAACTTCTATCATTTTCTTAAAAAACTACCTATGAAATAACAAAGTGCTTTACAAGAATGTTGCTACTATTATTTGCTATGTATTTAAGTCAATGCTATTGATTAGTTCTTAAGCATTTCGCGTTGCAATCAGAAAACGTAAAGCAACTTCTAACGAGAAAAATTTCGTTTAATCGTGTAATACTAAAATATACAGTCAAAAATTATATTTCGTAATAATAAGTTTCTAATCCATTTACTTCTTGAAGTGCATGGAGTACAAAAACACGATTTTTTCGCGGTGGCCCCTTCAAATTCAAATTCAAATCATTTATTTGCTTTAATATGGGTTACAATATGGGATCTTATTATTATATCATTATGTTCTTAAGCCATATTCTACCAGTTAGGCATGCAAATATTATTATTTTAGAAGATGAATGTAATTATAAGATTAGTCTATGTCAATTAAAAACGTGATTAAAAATTATATTAAATTGTCATTACATTATATATTTCTTAAGCATACTACATTAGTCAAGTAAATATTCGTTGATCGTATAATAGGCTTTATTTAATAGACATGTCTTTAGATGATATTTAAATAGATTGAAATTTTGTATATCTTTAATATGTTTAGGTAATTTATTATATAATTTAGGTCCCATACATAGTGCGCTTTTGTCAAACAAAGCCGTTCTGTGACTACTTGCACAGAGTATGTCAGCATGTCTAGAACTTTAAAATTTTTGATACCTGTGTATGTTTTTTCTTGTTTTATTGCGACGGGAATGTTAGTATTTTTAGCTTAATGAAATGTGGTTTGCACGTGTCAGTGAGCTTTAGAGAGCATATAGCTCGTACGCATTTCTTATGTGCCTTAAAAATTGTGTCTCTCTCTGTAGCATTTCCCCAGAATATGATACCAAATCGTAGTACGGAACCAACGTAGCCATGGTAAGCTGATAAAAGTGTACTCTGGTCTACAGTTTTGCGTAACATGTAAAGGGCATATGAGTATTTATTTAATTTTGTACACACTTGTTCTGTATGTGATTTCCATTTCAGATCTGAGTCAACATGTATTCCCAAGAATTTAATTGTATTTATATTTTGTATTACTGATTCTTTGTATTTTATCATTAACGGGACTGGATGCTTATCTCTAATTTTAAACGTCATAAGATAGCTTTTTGTCAAATTTGTTTCCAGGTCATTTGCATTTTTTTTTTTTTTTTTAACCAGTCAATGATGATGTCTTTTAAAGCGACATGTTTAAAAAAACAATTAATTAAGCCCCGAGATACACGTTGACTTTTTACTCTCCTTAGTATGCAGGCGGTTGCTAGAGAGCGGTTAAATGATGTGTATCTATACTTTAAAACATAAGTCGGATCGTAAGTACAGGTTGCTGTAAGTCGTACCCTATAAAGAGCCAGAATGGTAACTGTCCGTATATAATCTCACCGGACTGGTACATAACTGTGCACAATATACAGTTTTGGCTCCCGTCAATCTTGGGATTTATAAATACCGAGGGTTTTAGGATCCGGGACGTTTATTTGAGTCAAATATATATTTCACAGAGTTCATTAGGACGGGGCTCGATTTGAACTGTCGAGGTTTTTCGTCGAGGCTAGAAATAATTAAAAATAAAATAGAATATTTATACAAAGATTTTGGAAATGCGAACTAATAATTCCGATGCAACATTGTAATCAAGTGGGTACAACATTGGACCTCTAGTTATTGCTTGATAAACGGAGTGAGGAAGTGATATTACAGATCATAAGTCGAGGTAGGCCCAGTTTAACCGAAGCCGTTTAGAATTTTAACACCAGAAGATTTTTCCATTATCAGAACTATATCTTAAGAACTCCTCTGTTTTTTTAATTTTTAAATGGCCCTCTTAAAAGCTAAATATAGTATTTTATTTTTAAGTTTACACTAGAAATTAAATGGAGCATTAAAGAAAATAGCTACCGTTATCAATTTACTAAGAAAGACTCCACCATTAAATACTTTTGTTTCAGACTCGTTACCATTAACTTCCATCCACCCGAAAACATTAGGAAGGATCGGAAAACCCACGGTACATAAACTGATTTCCTTCAACTATCTCCGGAAAGTTGGTACACGCCCTCTAATGGATAGTGATTAATGAAAAAATACCGCCTAGTCATACCGTTCTACACAATCCACCTTCATTTATCTTAATCTGATTTCTAAAGAATGGCTTGGTAGTTTGTGATAGAAATTGTGCGTTAATGTACGTTGATATATGTACCTATGTACCTTTATTTGTGGCGATGTGTAGCAAAGACAAAATGAGTAGATTAATAATGTAGAAACGCGAAATGGTTGCGATGGCGTTAGAATTGTAGAAGTGTTAATGTGAGAGATTATTTATTATCGTGTACCTATTCCTATTCTTAGCGCATAAGCTTATTAAGTTACTTTTCAATAATTTTGAATAGCTATATGATTTATGTATTTATTTTTATTTAATTATGTCAATATGTACGTAGCAGTCGGCATTGAATTTATTTTAAGACGAGAATTCGTTTTCTCTAATAAATAGAAAAAAAAAATCAAACAATTATTGAATTATAATATTTAATATCGGCAAAAGAAACTTAAATAAGCTCTTGTGATATAATGAATAGCTAATGTAATAGCTATGACAATCCCATAATCACCAACAAAATAGTAACCTAAACGCATGATGTTTCTTCCAAATCAAAACCAATCATGATAGTTTTTTGTATACTCTCTTGGTTTCGAAAGGCAATAAAATAATAACACGAAGTATTTACGGGAAGTACAAATCTCTTGTTGGTGTGGGATTACTTTAGGATAAATAGTTGGAGAAAGGAGGAAAAGTCTCGAGTCATTAACCTGTGATGCCTACCTACGCATTCAAACTGTTCCCTGTAACTTTTCTTAAGTTGGAACGTACTAAAGGAAACGCTCACCAATCGTGTATATTATACTGTGTGTATATATAAATGTACGTCGTTTATTTTGATGTGTTTTGGTTTCAACGAGATAATACTAGAAATGATGCGACTGACGGTTTTAGGTTAGAGCCTATTATAATAGATTCTTAATAATATGTCTTATTATTAAAATTTCTAAGGTTCTAATCCTTGGTTAAAGAAAGTGTTATTTAAAGAAAGAAAGAAAAAGAGACCTTTATTTACACAAATTATTTGGCGATTTATTAACTTAAAAATCTCAGTACCCTTCCGAAGTCTAAAATATGCCTAATATAATGGCAATATACTCTCCCCATTTTAATCCTAATAATCTCCCTAGCATAATTGAAAAAATATATATGTCGTGTCATATAATAATATGAAGATCACAGTTAATGGCATGTCAAGCAGTTATTCTCATTTTAGTAACGTTTTAATCTTGTCTATAGACATAGTCTATGCCTATAATAATTAGTTGATGCGATGACAGATGACAGATAGTCGAAGTAAGATGGCGGACGGCGCTGCGTTGTTATTCGATTAGCTACGCCAGTGCCAATACTAACCTCCAACTATTGTGCTCATTTTCGGATATTTTGCTAACAAATTTAGGATATCAAGGAAGATCAGTGTACCCAACAAGCCCCAGTGTTATTTCAAGTTTTCCCTCATGTTCGGCCACCATGCAAACGACTTTGAAAACGAAGATAAACTCTCCTTTCACCGTTACCAGCGTCGAAAAGGCCACCCCAAAAACCGAATCACTGACATATATTATATTTTACATAGTACTTTACCTCTTTACCTTAGGAAAAAATATCGCGAAGGTGTGATTATTTTCGCAAAAAAAGAGCCATTAACATTTCCTTCAGCTTTTCCTAAATTACTAATTATATCATTTAAAATAAAGTGGGCCAAAGTGGAACTCCTTTCCGTCTCCTTACCCAGTACTTAAAATTAAGTTGATGATGGTGACTATTAAAGAATAAAGCTCTTAGCTGCAGACCTGGCACCAAGCCAGACTCACACTGCGTCCGACGATTATACCCCTTTTGACTTATTATGGAGTACCCGGGAGAACTATTTCATATTTTATATTTGCAGTTGGTAATAGAGTATTATGGATTGGAAATAACGCAGTGGAATTTCGTTGACAACTTTTTTAGTAGTTTTTAAGTTGTGTGAAATATGTGCTTTGAGAAGGGATTTTATACGTTCAAGCTTAAGTTGGGTACTTTGTAATAAATCTAGCGAGATCGTAAATACGTTTCTAATAATGTTATTTATTTTTGATACCGAACTTTTATAAAAATATAACAAGTTTAGTTAGACTTCTGTCTAACCTTTTATTTGGGGGAAAATCCTGCAGTGAGTAGAGGAAGCCAGAGAACTGTGCAGGTAGACTGAAATCCTGCATAAGGATTTAGCAACGCTCGGAAGATGGTCTCGCGGCATATGGGCCTCCTGACTTGCCCCATATGCTGCGAGCCATATGCGCCTTAACCCCACGGTGGGTTTTAACCCTACAGTGGCTATCGACACTTTAAGGAGGTCCCGGGATCACGGCATTGAGATATGAACGCAACAGAGGACAGGAAGGAAAAATCCTCTTTTAGAAAAAGAGACCTAGACTCGCTGCGCACAATACATAACAACAAGTTAATGTTTAAGCGGCTTAATATAGCTTAGCAATTCTAATCCTTTATCACATTGTGTACATAGCACACCCACATTTCACTGTAATTAAAACTAGAAGTTCTTGTCCTTTATTGTAAAAATACACCCTTTATAAAGGGCCAAAATAAGCGAATTAGTTCATTACTACTTTATAAATATAATAAAGTAGTAATGAACTAAAATTTAGTTCTATGACATATAGAATACGGTTTATTCCACTTTCATCACATTACATGTGTAGTTCAAGCGCACTATATTTCATGTTACTGTGAGTATTCCCATTCCAACTTAGTAAATCAAACTTAGTGTAATAATAATCAATTTGAATCTAGATTTCGATCTTCCCAAAGTTTAGCCAAGAGACGCGGTAACGAACTCGGTACTATACAGACGAGCTAAAATCAGTAGCATGTATTGCAAATAGGCAATTAAGCAGTGCCTCAGTGTAATAAACTGAATACTTAAGTAAGTATGATGAATAATATTTTCTGTAGTAATCATTAAATCTATCTATCTCTATCTACATCATCACGCCAGATCCTTTGCGGGGTAGGCAAAGATTACAAAGTTCCAACAAGTTCTTTTCTGACATACCTCTCTGGCTTCCTCCACTCTCATAGTTCGTCTCATACACGCTCGACGGTTACGAATACTCTTGACTTGTCCTTCAGATAAGACTCATATATTTGGATATAGATAATAGATATTTGATCATGGTAAGATAGTCTAGGTCTTCCTTGGTACCTACATCCTTTCACTTTCGCATTATATATCTGTTTTGTCATTCTTTCTTCTGACATTCTTTCTATATGCCCGAATCAACGGAGCATACCCTTTCTCATCTTTACACCAATAGCTTCTTTCATACCTATTCGCTTTATTACTACGCTGTTGCGAATAAGGTCGGTCAGCTTCACTCCGCACATCTTCCGCAGAGCTCGCATTTCGACCGCATTTATCCTACTTTCATTCTCCTTCTTACATACGCAGCTCTCGCTGCCATATAACAGCGTTCGGACAAGCACTCCGTATTTTATGGCCAGCTGCACCTTTTGGCTTAAGTGCCGTCTCCCAAGTAGATTTCCCATTGCACCATTCACTCTATTCCCTGCACACACTCTTCTCTCTATGTCAGCGGTGTATTTCCCATCCTTACTGAAGGCGCGTCCAAGATATACAAACTTGTTAACTTGCTCTAGCACATCATTACCAACCACAATCCTATTATTGGTTTTGGTTTCTTTGGTAATCATTTAAATTAATGTAAATGCCTTCTTATGAGATGCTGCTTAAGTGCCTACATTCAATGCACGCCACTGACTACATACGCCGCTACAGATTTTAAAACTTTAAAATTTAGAGTCCATAAACCGCATTGTGCTATTATGAAAAGTAATGACAAATGACCTTGAAAAAGTTATGGGTAAAATCTTAATGCGCACAACAGAAAGTCGTTCTTTAATAGAAAGGAAATACATAGCAGTAGGCGCCGAAATTGTGTATACATAAGCCTCATATTAAAGATTTATGTATGATTGCAGTCTGTCTACTTCAATGGGATAAAGGCGTGAGTGTATGTATGTATAAAAAGATTTACAATATCCCCATAGATCTATTTATCTATCTATATCATCACGCCAGATCCTTTGCGGGTTAGGCACAGAGTACAAAGTTCCAACAGGTTTTTTCCTTACATACCTCTCTGGCTTCCTCCACTCTCATAGTTCGTCTCATACACGCTTGTCGGTTACGGAGACTCTTGACTTGCCATTCAGATAAGACACGGTCTATTTGGTCACGGTAATGTCTTCATAAAAAACCCTTATCCAAGATAATATATCACACTGTATGAAAGTCGCTCGTCTGCACAAAGGTTCAAGTTTATATTAGCGTGTTAGCGAAGTGAACACACGAACTTTGTTTCCTATTATCTATTCCACGCTGTAGTTCAGAACCCAATCAATGTTTACACCCTTTTGCTTGGCGCACGCTACAATCGCTGATTGTTTGGTGATGGCATATTTCACTAAAGAGGATTTCATATTGAATATAATTTAGATTTTAATGTGTTATTGCCACCTTTACTAGAGACCGATGGATTTTATATGAACAGAAAACTTATGCGACTTTGAAAAATAAAACATAAAAGAGAAAGAACATACGTGCTTCTTTATTATACCTTCCACCTGCATCACGAGTGGAAGAGCATAACCATTCTCTTAAAAGTTTTCACAGTGCTGTTACAGCATTCTATTTGCAATGTTCTTTAGTTATAATTCAATAAGATCTCTCTTAGTGAGTTTTAATTAGGTATAAATAGGTATAAATAATATAAAAAGAAATCCGGTTTATATATTTACACGAAAACCTTGTTCAAAGTTTGACGGACGATTTGGCGCAGTGGTTTAGAGCTTAAGCTGCTCCGCCCACTGGGTCGAATAGTCGCGGATTCGATTCCCGCAAGGGACAATTCTTTGTGTGACCCACAAATGTTTGTTTCGGTCGGGCTATTTGTGTATGTGAATTTTCATGTTTGTAAACGCACCCACGATACAGGAATATATCCGAGTGTGGGGCTACGTTTTTATATAAAAAAAATATTTTGATAAATATGTACCTATAAAGTCCTGCGTCCTTAAATACAGATGTAACTATGACAAAATCCTAAAGTGACTTCATAATATTATTGTTATTAACTGCTTCTACTAGCTCATGATCTGAATAAGGTGGCCGGGAAAGATTGGATGCGAAAAACACAACACCGAAGGAAATGGAGTACCATGGAGGACACCTATGATCAATATTGGATTGCACCATAAAAAACTTAAATCGTTAATTTTTATATTTAACATGATTTCTATACTATGTAGGCTCACTAACCAAGCCCCTAGTGAATGAAAATTAGTTCCGACTTCGTACCTGCCTTCGATGTAACGTTTTGATTAACCATCACGTTACATGCTTCTAACTTAGTCGACTCTTGTTTGATTTAGTGATCACGATGTGGTACGATTGCTTTGGTTACTTTAAATTGATGAAAAACTTGAGTTAGTTTACTTTCTTTGATAATTGTTGAGTCACAAATATAACATTCGTATTCATAAAACAATCGAATAAGGTTTATACACACATATATAGTGGCGCTACACAGCTATCATGCCATTCTTATAGAAGTTCAGTACCGAAGATTACTTCACGATCTGTGTGATTTGTATTTGTCGGGATGTGCATTTTCGTCATCATTATTTTACTACTTAATAGTGTGTTGTGCACAAGTTTGTCGTTATGTATTTGTCGTTATTATTCATGTTTAGCTCAAGTTTTATTGTAAAGTTAATTATACGTATACACCTGGTAGAGGCGCTCGTAGCGCTGTGTGACCGCGGTGTTTACAGATCATCAAGGTTAAGCAGGGTTCGGTTGGCCTGAGATGGATGACCGTTTGTGGTATTATAACATTAGAGCATTTCCGTACTTTGGAAGGCACGTTCAGCCGTTGATCCCGGTTACCACTTAATGTGGTAGTCGTTAAGCCGAGTTGGAAGCCTTGTAGGTGGCTTGATAAGTTCCAACAGCGGGTGGCCACAAACCTGCCTCCACCAATTCGCACTGGGTCAGCGTGGTGGAGTATGACCTATTTTCTCTCACTTCAATTTGTGAGAGAAAGCCCTTGCCCAGTAGTGGGGCAGTATAGTCTGATATAATTATACGGCTAGAAGACCGTAAATTTTAGATGCATACAGCAAAAAGCCCATCATCGTGGCAATATTTAAGAGAAGTGTACGTCGTGCAGAGGACATCTTTCGTTCATTTATTCGGTTTGTCACAACAAATTTTGTTTAGATCAATGCTTAAATCGATGTGATCGAATCAGAAATGAGGAGATTCGTAGAAGAACCAAGGTCACCGACATAGCCCATAAGGGTAGTAACCTGAAGTGGTAATGGGCGGGACAAATAGCGCGCAAAACGGGCCCTCCCGAATTTGATTTTATTATTCAATATATAGTTGCCTTCGAGGGCGATACAACGATTATAGCGGTCATACAATTTTTCGATACCATTTTTATAGTACGATTAGTCGTTAGCCTCAAAATAGGCTTTATTTTCGGCGATTACCTCTTCATTGGCGCAAAATTTCTGTCCAGCGAGCATTCTCTTGAGGTCTGAGAACAGGAAATAGTCGCTGGGGGCCAAATCCGGAGAATACGGTGGATGCGGAAGCAATTCGAAGCCCAATTCAAGCAAATTTTGCCATCGTTTTCATTGATTTGTGACACAATGCATTGTCTTGATGAAACAGCACTTTTTTCTTTTTCTATTTTTCCGCGATTTCGTCCTTTAAACGCTTCAATAACGCTACGTAATAGTCCCTGTTTATAGTTTTTCCCTTTTTAAGATAGTCGATGAATATTATACGATGCGTATCCCAAAATACTGATGCCATAACCTTGCCAGCCGACTTTTGCGTCTTTCCACACTTTGGAGCCGGTTCCTCACGTGCAGTCTACTCGGCTGACTGTCGATTGGACTCCGGTAAAAAATTATGGAACCATGGAATGGATGAAAGCATCCATTGTCTCATATCGACGCAAAAATTCGGGTTTATTACGATTGAACAGCTCCAAAAACTGCTCAGAATCATCAATTCGTTGTCTTTGGTCGATTGTGAGCTCACGCGGCACCCACTTTGAACAGAGCTTTCGCATACCCAAATATTCATTTACGATATGTCCAACACGCTCCTTTGATATCTTTAGGGTCTCAGCTATCTCAATCAACTTCACTTTACATTTATCCGAAATTATTTTGTGGGCTTTTTTGATGGTTTTATCGGTGGTTTTAACAGCCTCTTTGGGGCGTGCATCGTCCTCGGTGCTCATTTCGCCTCGTTTAAACTTAGCAAACCACTTATCAACGGTTGATTTTCCTGGTGCAATGTCCGAAAAATGTTTATGAAGCCAAGCCTTTGGCTTCAATAGTATTTTTTTTCGCCAAAAAGCAACGCTTTATTACCACACGATATTCCTTTCCATTCATTTTTTTAAAACTAACAAAAGTAGCTTCACTTAAAATGCTATAACTCACAAAGTAATAGTACAACAGCTGTCAAATTTATACACGTGTTTTTTGAAGGTTAGGGCTAACTAAAAATCATATGGATTTAATACTAGTAGCGCCATCTATGTGTCAGCCTACGAACTTTTCAGCACTCTCAATTTTAAGGTTAATCACACTAATCCAAATCGACACACGATTCCAAAATTCAAGAACCATAACAGAAAATCGTTTGAATACAAAACATAGATACAAAATCTTTAGTAGGACTCTGTTTCGTAAACCAACTGAAGGAAATTGGATACTCCGGATCCCCAAAGCTTCCAGTTCCATAAGTTCTTTAGTTTCGTAATCACATTCACGTGCAATTAGTGACAGCTTCCCGATGGAAATGAGATGGTTGTTTCAATAACCCCTGCTCCACTTCCAGCGGAAATCTTAGTGCGGTAAAATTGCCTTTGCTTGCCAGTCTTAAAGAATTAACTTCGCAAGTGATGTTTTGTTATGGTTACCCTTAACTTTTACAATCATTGTACTCGTATGTAGACTATTTCAGGTCATGAGATCAAGATATTTCCAGACTATTTAACCCTTCTATGTTCGCAACTTTGGACATTTCAATCCCCGCACTGGACAAATATTTAGTGACCCACACATATTGGTTACAGTCTGAGTGTGTAAATGTTATACTTATAAATGCACCAACGATACAAGAACCTATTCCGATAGAGAGAGATACCTAGTGTTGGACTCGAATTAAGAAAAATGATATGAAAAAGTAAGTGTAAGTTTGTATAACTCAATCTAGAACATATAATATTGTACCTAATTAATAAAGGCAGGGATTTGTGGAGATAAAAGTTCTTACTTTCGATCGTAAACCATGTGTGATATCGCATTTACTCGTAATGCGATAAATAGGTATACGTTTCTTCCACAGATATAAGTTTCGATTTTCTGGTTTAGGTTTTATTCGCTGCTGGCGAGGTATCATTACTTCCAGTTCATTTCTTCATATCATTGGATTACTATCTATCAATGTATTTATTTATATTGTCATGCCAGATCCCTTGCGGGGTTGTATTACTAGATTTTTATAGAGACCCTTTTATAAGGATATTTTATTTCAATGTCTATTTATCTATTCAACGTCTATCTCTTCAATTTTACGTTTAATATGGACCTGAATTAATCAAGTCGTATATGTGTAATCATATTTTAGTGCCTACTTAAATACATTACATTACAAACTTGACTAATTAAATTTCAAAGTCCAAGAACTAAATAAGGACATTACAAACTCAGATTTATCCATCGACGTCCGGATTTAAGTTTGAATTAAATTAATGCAAAACAAACTAACTGCCAACAGTTAGTTATCGATCGTTCGGTACGAAGTTTGAGAAGATTAATGGGAATGTCTTGTAGCGCATGCGAAGAAGGAGTAGAAAAATACGCTTTTAATAGTAAATGTTTCATCCATTAACACGATATTCTAGCACGATTTCTGTAATTCTAGCACTTCCCTGGGGAAAAGGCATTTTATTATGAGCTATAGCTAAATCATTATACAAAATTGAAACCTATAATAGTACCAAAAGGACGAAAGGTTCTTAACATAAATGAATAAATATGGTTACCCCTATTTTTCCCCAAGTGGAATTAGCAGAGGTGTACTGTGTACACCCACTTTTCGCAGCTGATATTAGTTCCCATGTAATAGGGGGTGAGTCTATCGCCATTTTATGGGGCGCGATAATGCCAGGCTCCAGACAGATTCTGGAAATTTACTGTTAAAAATTTTTCATTGTATTTTGGCAACCCAGGACCTCGTATCGCGAAGCGCATTTTTATCACTAGACTAACGAGGCAGTCTAGGTTGATAATATTTGGTAAGGTTAGTATATTATATATGAAGATACACACCAATGTCGCAGGATATGGTCAGAAATGTTCAAAACGAGTCAAGTATTCTATCAGAATCTTGCCAAAGTAATTTCAAACAGCTTACGCGATAGGGGAAACTTTGATTCAATACTTTTAATCATCTTACCTAGCTTCTAGGTTCAGGCCGACCTAAATTTGCAATACTTTCTTATGTTGAGTCCTTGAATATAATAATATAATTTGGTAACTATTAGATTGCTTGTTCCAGGGCGTAACTTCTTCGTCTAATATAATCTCAGTTCTAGCCAGCCGAAACTTTGCTTTAACCAGTACCCATTTCACATCTAGTGGAAACATCGTTTTTCACATCTCCATTTCCCCCCTCCCCGCATTTGTGGCCTTATCTTCACTCTAATTGGATCTGGATTATAATAGTTACAACTAACTATTATACACATTGAAAACTATTAAACTTAATTTGACATTCGCAATTTAATTTCAAGCACATGCACACTATGACACGTCACACACTCCCAAGAAGAAAATATCTCCGGCGCTGGATCTCCTAATTACATTATGCAAGGAATTCTGTGCATGCACGAATATTATGTTAGAAAATCGCGCTGCCGCCTTTAGAATACTGGGGAAGGATGAAACTATTATACAAGGAATTATCCACCCTAGCTCATTTTGATTAAAGAAACATATGGCATGCTAGCTGAGTGATTTAGTTCCTATGTGAGATTAGAATAGTTGTTGTAAGTTGTGTTATTTTAAGGGGTTTTTTTTACTTCTGTTTGATGCAATCTAAATTATATAGAATGAAACTGGGACTTAGATTCATTAATCTCAGTACGTCGTTGCTCCAAATTTTGTATTTTCCTAACTTTTGTCGCTGCTTCATCCTTGAATATCAAAATTTATACCATATCATAATTAGAAACCCTAAACGGGTAATTTTACTAAAAGGTGATTCCTACAAAAGACGCGTTAGTATAGTGTATACTGACTCCAGCCTAATAGCTCGGGGCTTAAGAATACGGGGTAACTCGTTTCACCCGCCGTAATATCTGGCGGGGGACCCCCTCGCACCAAACTCACCATGGGGGGCCTTCGGGATCGCGGACACTACGAGCCCTCAGCGTCCTTTACGAACGATCTCGAGGTGGATGGCGGCGTGATGTGGCCCACGTCACCGTGAGCACCGCATTGGAGCAGGGGAGAGCGCGTTATCAAGTCTCCCTCCCGATGGCGTGCTCTTCAGAGCGCAGCATAAGAGGGGCACTGGAGCGTTCCATATGGAGATCCCGGAGCCCTCCTAAAGTGCTGATGTCGGCCACCCTGGGGGTTTTAGTCGATAGGAATACGACATGCCCTGCGAGCTTCCGCCGAGGCTAGCGGTAGTCTTATATAGGAATTTTCCTAGTTAAAAATAAAAAAAGTATACTATACCGACTATGAATGCGAAAAATAAATAATGGTAATGAATTATTTCATTACTCATAATAATAGTAACAGTATTAATTAGACACGTTTATTATCTATTAATTAGAGTATTAGTAGTTCCATACTAAACAAAGTGTCATGGAGGCATGAAAGCATATTTGCTATTTCAGACTTCTTATCCCTTATAGCAGTCTAACTTTAGCCAAAAGAGTTGCAGTATTACCTATTGAGCGTATTAAAAAATAATTATCACTTGCTTTAACGGTGAAGGAAAACATCGTGAGGAAACCTATGCAGGTTTCCTTTCGAAAAACTCTCAGGCGCATGCCTGAGAGTTTCTCGAAAGGAAACCGTTTCCGAAAGTTTCTCGAAGGTGTGTGAAGATTACCAACCCGAACTGGGCCAGCGTGGTGGACTATGGCCTAAACTCAATTTGAGAGGAGGCCCGTGCCCAACGGTGGGACAATTTCTTAACAGGGCTATTATTATTATATTAGCTATTGACAAATATTTAAAGTTTTACATTGATTAATGCTACTTGTTCATACCTTGCCATTACTTACCATTCGATAACGTTAACATAATGCAAGTATTCCGAACTTCAAACAACGTTCGAGTAACTCACTTATGATCTACCATTGAAAACCAACAATGCTCGTATACATACAAACAATTTTAAAATTACATATTTATATTGTTGCAATGTAAACAAATTGTTGGATAGTTCCTAATTAACTCACTGCCGGCTCTACGCGTGCTTTCACGGTATTTAGTGCTCTACTTTGAAATTTACACAATCGCACAATTCGAGTTGTAAACTTTCACAATATAGGTACATTGTAGAGTGAAATGCAGTTTGAAAATGTGTATAGTTTCGCTTGGGATTTATTGTCGACAAAAAATAACAGCGCATCCGATTAATATGTATGTAGTAATGGCTAATACGTTAATATTTGCTACAAGCCTTTACACCATCAGCGTTATACAGATTATTGATCTGTCTTCTCGCAAAATATATGGTTTCCATAAAAGGTGGAGTACTTAATCCTTCTACACTACTTAAGACTGGCTAGGTTTGCATTTAGTTCATATTTTTACGAATATTCATTTGACATTAAATCAAAATAAACTTTATGCCACAACCTGGTCGTAGTTAAGGGAAGGTGTACATATTATTACGTACTTTCTTTGGCCCGACTGCATGGAGTAGTTACCACACACTTGGGGCCACAGGACAAGATTTTAATTTAATTTATGAACCATAAAACTCAATATTGAGTTAAGCTTGCCTTTGTACATAAACTTTTCGTTAAATTGTTATTTGGTAATATATATAGTCTTTATTGTATACAACAATAAAGAATTAAAATAAATAAATAAATAAAATATTTTTGTGTCCCGTTTTTTAATGAATTTGTGTTCAGTATCACCAGTACAGCTGCTCTTGTTAATTCCGCAAGGATATAAAACAACATCCTGTATTCAAGTAACAAAAAGTAAGTTATTGTTATGATAAATTTTTTAGTTGTTGTTAATTATTAAGCGCAGTGGTTAAGAGCTTAAGCCGCTCTGCCTACTGCGTCTAATAGTCGCGGGTTCGAGTCCCGCACGGGACAAATCTTGTGTGATCCACAATTATTTGTTCCGGTCTGGGTATTTATGTATGTGAATTTTCATGTTTGTAAACGCACCCACGACACAGGAATAAATCCTAGTGTCGGGCTACGTTTAACAAAAAAAAAAAAGAAGAGTGACACGCCTACCACCTATCACAAACGAATATCAAAATTACCGCAGTGACATATAGAAGTACTATAAACACCAGAGGTGTTTATAGTACTTCTATGCCGTTATATATAGTAAATGTCGTTGATATATACACCGTAATATATAACTTCGATAAATAAACTACGGTTCAAATTATAAACACATACGTTCAATGTGCTGAAACGCTGTGTATTTAGTATACCGACGGTCATTTCGTTTGTTTGGTCTGAGTCAGCTTCAGTAGAGTACCACTTATAGTGATAATATCTTGCGAATAATGTGCTTTAGGCAGCACCGATGCAGTCGCGTTCGTAAACTCATAAGGCAATATTGTTGGACCGTATTGGCATCATAAATTCTCGTTAAGTTCGCTACCAAAGTGTAACTACTAGATATTAAGTACAAGCCATTTTATTTTGGATGGTTTGATTTCAACAATATTGTCTTGGTCTTCATAGTATATCTTTTGCTCAATGTTATAGTCTCTATATCAACTTCAATAAGTATCACCCTGCTGGTCAGTGGCGAATGGTATCGCTGATAATCAAGGTATAATTGGAGTCTTTCTATCAAAAAATCTCAGTAGATTAAAGCCTGAAAATGTGCTCGTTACAATAGTAATAACATGGTCTCTTATTAAATTGAGATCTAATATCTATATCATCACACCAGATCCCTTGCGGGGTAGGTAGAGAGTACAGAGTTCCAATAGGTTCTTTCCTTCCAGACCTCTCTAGCTTCCTCCACTCTCATACACGCTCGCCGGTTACGAAGAGTCTTGACTTGCCCTTCATATAAGACACGGTCTATTTGGTCATGGTAAGATAGCCTAGATCTTCCCCGGCACCTCGATCTAATATCCTCAACGAAGTGCTTGTCTACACAGAGGACTTAGTATAAAAGGATTTACTTTAGCGTAACGGAATCGAGTTGATATGCCATTTTTTTCATACAACAATCTTCTTACTAAATATAGATGAACCTGACAGAATGCCTTCTCGACAACGCCACGGTATCGTTCTGTATGTTTGTGTTTAGCCCTCAGAGGGCTAAGTGAAAACCATTTGACGTTATCGTAACGTTATAGAGAAGGCACGCTGTCACTTTTATCTTGATCCAATAAGTTTGTAATTTGAAAAAAAGATATCATATTAACTCGATAGCGTAACGCTACCTTCAATCGGTTCATGCTAAGCCCTCAGTACAAAACAATTCTCATCATATTGCCAACTCTACGCAATATACGTTCTTCGCTTCACGCTTTTCACTATAAAGGCTCCTTGAAATCAAACGAACGAAATAGCAGACTGCAAATGGCTAGTGAAATTGCAGTGTCTCCGCTGGTGAATTTTATGAGTGTCGGCGATGTCGTGCGTGGTCTGCGCACGTACTGAGTTTAATTACGAGTGACACTTTTGAATCACTTAGCTTTGAATTGCTGCGGGATGAAATATTTAATTTTATCAAGGTAGAATTATTTTTGTGACATAATCTTACTTCGTAGTAAACTTAGGTGCTGCAACAAAGATTCAAGAGTATTGTAGCAGCTAATAAATGAAATGTTACAATAAAAAATAGGTTCTTAAAGGTTCTTTTTTTTAGTAATGTAATTTCATATACTACACTTTTGACACGTATTCTATTATTAAGATTTTTGTAGCTAGCCTACATTAACGGGAAAAAGAAATTTAATAGCAGCAATAAAAATATAAAAACGTATAAAATTTAATACGTAAGCATACGTGCGCTCCATCCCAAATTTATTTCCTGTCCAGTGAAGCTATAAAGACCCCGCGGCCAACTGCGTAGCTCATTCCCACACACCCAAATTTCTCTCTTCAGATTCTACATCCTACTGTTTTTTTTTGTTCAAATGGCTATAATAGAGACAGACATCATAGCTATTTTCTTCTGAAACTGTCCCTGTCTAGGTAGTTCTGAAATGTTTTAAAGCAGAAGCCTCACTGCTTGAACTTGATTCGTACTTGACCGATCATTATACATTTACTTTTTTATTAAATTAGCCTATACTGTCCCACAGCCGGGCGGGGCCTTCGCTCACAAATAGAGTTGAGAGAGGTTAGGTCATACTTCACCACGCGGACTGAGTGCGGATTGCTGGAGCATTTTTAATAAACAAGATTTAACATGAATTCGATGTACTATACAATTAAACCTCATCCTCCTACTTCTTGCAATAGAAACATTTGCATCGATTAATCTCAAGCTTCATTCATATTTAATATCAACGTCTCGAGATTACATTCCCGGCACGGTCGTTCAGGTTGCGATTGCGGTTATTTATCTTATTACGAGCGACGCAACGGCCATTAACCTTTGTTTATCGCCCTAAGGCCTGGCATTGTGGTCGGCGTCATTAAAACTTAATAATGGTGGATTCAATTCGCCGTAAGTTGCTTTTTACCGCCCAACGACCATGTGTTTATTGTGAAAACGGAGGGAAAACCCTTTGTGATTTCTATTTGTTCAATTTTTTACACCCGCCCCACGAACTGGCCGGCCAACCGAATAATTAGGTTTTTTGATCTTGACTTTTCCGACAGTATCCCGTAATATGAAATATTGGGCAGAATCGCGCTGCGATTCCGGATGATAGTAAAAAAACAATACTAAAACCTGATTTTTCCAGTTATAATTGGAACTTTTGACAAACTGTTAACATTTATATGCTTGCTACAAACCTCAGCTCGGGATAGGAACAAATTACGATTCTTGTAAGTAATAATGTTGACTTCCCAAAGCGACAAATGAGTGGAATACTGTGTGCATTATTTATTTATATAAACACGAAAAAATTGCGACAAATTTTGATGCAAATTATTACTACCTCTCAAACCGTAATTTATTTAAAATATATAAACCCCTATTCCCTACACTTGAATTTTGTATTATCTTTTTACATATCTCGCTTTTTCCATTAGAATGACGTACCCCACGGTTAACTATCTTTCTTTCTTCCTTAACTATTCATAGGTACCTATTAGTCTACATGAACAATAAATGTTTCATTTCATCAAGCACATGACGTCATAACGATTATCATAAATTACGATCGCAGACGTCTACGTCATCATATAACCATGAAATTTATATCCATAGGGCTGTGCTATTAAATTTGAATGGGTAGCGCCTCACCACTGACTTAATGGCTTGAGTGAGGCAGCTAATAAGATCACGCGGTTCGTTAATTTGCACTAGCCATCTCTATAATTTCGGAAAAGGTAGGCTGTACTTGAAATAAAGTAATGAACTACGTGACCTATTTCGGTGCAGTCTTAAATATATTAAACGTTAAGTTCTTTAAAATTCTTTATACAAGTTTTGAGTATGCAATTTGATTCGTCTTTTTACGTTTGGTTAAGCCGTCATCTATTTATTGCAACGAAAATACTTAATCATTTATAAAAATAGGTAGAATTAGCGCAGTAGTTAAGAGCTTAAGCCGCTCCGTCCACTGTGTCTAATAGACGCGGGTTCGATTCCCGCACGGGACAAATCTTTGTGTGATCCACAATTATTTGCTTCGGTCTGGGTATTTGTGTATGAGAATTTTCATCTTTGTAAACGCTTTAAATAATGGATTCAGTATATTATAGTTAGACGAACTACGAGAGTGGAGGAAGCCAGAGAGGTATGTAAGGAAAGAACCTGTTGGAACTCTGTACTCTCTGCCCACCACGCGAGGGATCTGGCGTGATGATATAGATTAAATCTATCTATTTTCAACTACAAGACATTCACTGCAGGGCAAAGGTATCCCTCCATAGACTATCACGACGATCAGCTTTGTGCTGTTTGCACCCGCCTTCAACCCGTAAGCTTCACCAGATCATCGGTCTATCTTAAAGGGGGCCTGCTGGACGTGGAGTACCACGTCCAAATAATAAATACTTAAATCAAAATAATTTTGCGTTGTCCTAGCGTTACCAATATTCTTTTTTATGTATTATTTTTTTTTTTTAAAGTAGCCCCAACAAACATGAAAATTCACATACACAAATACCTAAACTGTACCGTATTGTGGGTCACACGAAGATTTGTCCCGTGCGGGAATCGAACCCGCGACTATTCGACCCAGTGGGCGGTGCGGCTTAAGCTCTTAACCACTGCGCCAAATCGTGCGTTCATTCGTTCGTTATTCGTTATTAGCTTTAATACATATACTGATAAGCAACCCAACAATTAATTTAACAAATCCATACCCAGTAATATGTATTACTCCCATCGCTGTCGGAATGGCTTCAGTGAGGGAGTTAATAAGATCAAATGCTTCCATAGGTTGTAACTTCATTTAAATAAAACCTCACCTTAATATATCACCAGCTAACTAAAAACTTTTACTATAGCCGTAAACCTGACCGACCGATGTAATAAATCATGTGAAGATGAGAAAGGGTATGCTCCGGTGGTTTGGGTATATAGAAAGAATGTCGAATGAAAGAATGACAAAACCGATATACAATGCGAAAATGGTAGAATGTTGGTACCGGGGAAGACCTAGACTATCTTATCATGGGGCGGCATTTGGGAAATTACGTCAAGTATTTACATCGCCTATTCCACCAAACCTAAATACAAAAGTCTTTAATCAGTGTGTCCTGTCCGTTATGACTTACGGAGTCGAAATGTGGACACTCACGGTTGGACTGGTCCATAAATATTAAGTCATTCAGCGAGCTATGAAAAGGGCTATTCTCGGAGTTTCTCTGAAGGATAAAATCCGTAACAAAATCATTCAAAAGAGAACCAAAGTTATCTACTGAACTGGCAATGGGCCGGTAACATTAGTCGAACAACCGATAACCGCTGGGACAAACGGGTTCTTGAGTGGAAACCACGGATTCACAAACGTAATGCAGGACGCCCTCAGGCTAGATAGAGCGATGACCTTCGTAGGGCGGCTGGTAGAAAAGGGGATGGGAGTAGCCGAAGATCGTACCCAGTAGCGTGAACTTGGAGTGGCCTATGTCTAGCAGTGGACTGTTATAGGCTGATGATGATGACGATCTTACCATAACCAAATAGACCGTGTCTTACCTGTAAGGCAAATCAAGAATCTCTCTGACCGGCTAGCGTGTACAAAATGAAGTATGAGAGTGGGGGAATTCAGAGAGGTCTGTAAGAAAAGAACCTGATGGAACTCTGTACTCTCTGCAAGAGTCTGGTGTGTCTATATTCACGTGATTTTACTTAAGTTCAAGTTATTTAAACAAGCATATATAAAAAGAGTTCGTTTATGCGATAACAAAGCATTATCAACGATCTCGATAGGTACAGTAAAGTAAATATTCCGACAGCTTATTACACTTTGAATATTAAGCAACAAAATTGCTCAGTGGTCTGAAAAGAACAAAAATAAATTTAAGAAGAAATAAACACTGTGGCGCCCATTATATAATATCAGTACAATAGATCCCATCACGTCGAAGTGCGCTTGAGTTCTTCTCAGTCCGAAATAGCCAACAACAAGATAAAATAGGCTGATTTTGAAAGAGAGATATGTAATAGGTATCTTATCGTTTGTTTCTTGCATATTTTTTGCTTTTATAATTTGGGCCTAATATGGAAAAGATTATTTTATTATTTATATGGAAAAGATTGAGTATGAACTGATTAATTTTTACGAAACAACATGTACAAAACTAAGTGTATTTTTGTTTTCTTTCATAGTGTTTGATTGATTAATAGATTGGGCAAAATAAGTTAACAATAACTTATAATATTCTTGGCTTCAATAAAAGCCTTGTTTATAAGACAAATAGATCATTAATAGTTTTTATAAGATCTTGCCTCAAAATCTCTTAACACAAAAATAAGTCTGAAACCACTTATACTATGAACCATTTTTTCAACCAAAGTTCTACCCAGCTCCATTACCATAATGTACCTTTAAACCGTCGGGAATAGCTGAACCCTAACCAAAACCACATATGAAGCCGAGGAGCTACTCTCCATATTAATGGGAGGTCGCTATAAAAAAAATATAATTAACTTGCAAGTATAAAAATTGCTGGTTGCGGTCGGCTTGATAACGCCAGCCTCCATTTTGCACTCCTTTGTTGTTTGTTCCTTATTCGTTACCAAACGCGGCGCGTTACGATTACTTTGAGAAATAATCGTGGTATTGAAGTACGACGTTTCTTTCGACGAAGTAAAACATCTGCCCTTTCCTCCAATATGGTTGAGGGGAGTGATGGATGTTCCAGTAGTCATACTCGTGAACGGGTGCTGTTTGTGGAAACTGGTCCATCGGGAATCCTTTAGACAATCTTTATAAATCTATCTATCTATCTATCTATAACCTCACGCCAGATCCCTTGCGGGGTAGGCAGAGAGTACAGAGTTCCAACAGGTTCTTTCCTTACATACCTCTCTGGCTTCCTCGACTCTCATAGTTCGTCTCATACACGCTCGCCGGTTACGGAGACTCTTGACTTTTCCATCAGATAAGACTCGGTTTATTTGGTCGTTGTAAGATAGTCTAGGTCTTCCCCGGTACCTGCATCCTGCCACTTTCACATTGTATATCTGTTTTGTCATTCTTTCCTCTGGCATTCTTTCTATATGCCCGAACCAACGGAGCATGCCCTTTCTCATCTTTACACCGATACTATCTTTCATACCTACTCGCTGTCTTACTATGCTGTTGCTAATGCGTTCGGTCAGCTTCACTCCGCACATCTTCCGCAGAGCTCGCATTTCTACCGCATTTATCCTACTTTCATTCTCCTTCTTACATACCCAGCTCTCGCTACCATATAACAGCGTTGGGACAAGAACTCCGTTATGTATGGCCAGCTGCGCCTTATGGCTTAAGTGCCGGCTCCCGAGTAGCTTTCCCATCGCACCATTCACTCTGTTCCCTGCACTCACTCTTCTCTCTATGTTAGCGGTGTATATCCCATCCTTACTGAAGGCGCATCCAAGATATACAAACTCATTCACTTGCTCCAGCACATCGTTACCAACCACAATCCTTACATTCTTACATCTTTATAAATAAAATCATTAGTCTCATATCTCGGTCGTAAGGTATCACACTAAAGCTAGATTGTAGACTATTTAATTATAACCTAAATATTGTGTCCACGGCATATGATTCAAAAGAATAAAAAGGAAAAAAGAGAAAGAGAATTAAATAAAAAAGACAAGCCCGCTGAGTTTCGTCCCCAGATCATTTCAGTGCAGGCCGCGTTCCGATCCGGTAGTAGATTAGTAAATTGACTTTTTGTAAGTGCCCCCGCAGGGTTTATACAAAATAAAATATTTGAGTGTGAGTTAAGTTTGAGTTTGAGCTTTATCTATTGGTTAAGGGTTTAAACCGCTTCGCTCACTGGATCGAGTAGTTTTGATTCCCGCACGGGACAAATTTTTGTATAATCCGCGTAAAATGTTTTGGTTTTGGTGTTTGTGTATCTGAATTTAATGTTTGTAAACGCACCCACGAATAATTCCTAGTTGGTAGTTGGTAGTAATTGGAGTTCCATTTGGTTAAAAATGGTACCATTATACGAAGATTTCACAAAGTTATCGCAACACACCGCGTGACGTGTTTAATTGGTCATAGCGAATTGAGCCCCGGCATCAATAAGAGCTAGCTAATTTCAACTCGGCCGCTTCTTGATGTGTTTGCTTGGAAAGTTCATATTTTCCATCACGAAAATAAACTGGAGAATTTTAAAATGAATAGTATTGTTGCTAAAGAACAGTATCTTTTATTTGACAGATACCCTTTATTAGTACCTGGTTTACTTTTACGATTACCAGATGAGGTAAGCTTTTGTTCCTATCTATCTATCTATATCACCACACCAGATCCCTTATAGAGGCAGAACGTACAGAGTTCCAACAAGTCCAATTCCTTACATACCTTTATGGCCTCCTCCACTCCATATTTCATCATTTGCATAGTCTGCAAACGTGCTCGGTGTAATCTTCATAGGCTCGCCCTCTATAACTGCATTGTTCTCCTATACCCCATGAACGCTATGTATAGAAAAAAGACTTGTAAAGCTCTGATTTAAAAACAGTAATCGTGGAGTTTCTTGCCCTTCTTCTCCACAAGAATGACATTCCGAACTGGTGGTAGACTCTTAAGTAATCACGAACTATTCTTTCTTGACTATTCATAAGTTCCTCTTGGTCTACATGAATAAAAAACTTATGATTTTGATCTTGATTAGAACCTTACATCGTCGGCGAAATGTGGGTATACACAGTACCCTTGCTTATATTATATAGTGGGCGTCACAGTGTTTATTTCTTCTTAAATTTATTTTCGTACTTTTCAGACCACTGAGCAATTTTGTTGCTTAATATTCAAAGTGTAATAAGCTGTCGGAATATTTACTTTAATGTACGTATCAAGATCGATGATAATGTTTTGTTATCGCATAAACGAACTCTATTTATATATGCTTGTATAAATAACTTGAAGTCTGGAGTGTCTATATAAGCGAATTGTCCCTAGGGACAATTCGCTAAAAAATACCATCCCGAAAGCTCCCTTGATGCATTTCCTCATTAAACCTAAAATTACAGCCTGCTCTTCAGGCCTTTTTCCTTATCGCTCTACCCTTTTTGTGTTCCAAGCAGTCCCTTTATGGGAGGGTGTTATCTTGCCCATAGATTGTTCCTTTTGGCTAAGGACTATTGTATAGAACAAATAGTTCTATACGACAGTCCTTAGAACCGGGCAGTAATGCGCATTGGGACCAAATTCGTGACAATGCATTCCCAGGCTCAATTATTGTATTCGTTACGACGGAGACTTTCGCGCCTGATCTATTTATTCCCTAAAGGGTTCTACGGTCGTCGTATTATGCAAATATGTATAAATATTATCCTTAACTGTCTATCTAAGGGAAGGTTAGAGAATTACGGGATACTAGTTTCTGCCCGCGACTTCATCCATGGGATTTTTCCGGAATAAAAATTATTCTATGTAACTCCTGTAATCCAGGTAATTTTCCTGGCTTACAGGAGTTACAATAGTAGGAACGTGTAGCAGGCTTAGTCCTTTTAAAATAAATCCAGGTAATTCTCTATCGGTGTGCTGCATTTCATCCAAATCCAAGTGGAGAACAATGGAGATATCTTGCATAGTTGAGAAGTTCCTATTGCCCCCTTTCGGTTCCATCATCAGACCCTGCCTACCATCTAGATCTATCATCATCATCATCATCATCTCAGCCTATACTTGTCCACTGCTGAACATAGGCCTCCCCAATCGCTTTCCAGCGTAACCGGTCCGATGCCACCTGCATCCAACGACTTCCTGCGATTTTCACAAGATCATCGGTCCATCTGGCAGGTGGTCGTCCCACGCTGCGCGTGCCAATACGTGGTCTCCACTCTAGAATCTTTCTGCCCCAACGCCCGTCCGATCTTCGCGCTATGTGGCCCGCCCATTGCCACTTCAACTTGCTAATCTAGATCTATGGCACTTGTCAAAAATTCCAACGAGCCCAAATACAGCGGGGTATATTAAATAGTTGGATGGTTCCATTGGCTACCTTTCAACTCCATCATCAGACCAGCTCCACGATACTGGTACTGTATTATTGCATTGTTGTTGCAAGTGAAAATGCTTTCTATGTGCCTTGTTTTATTGTGCCTCATATTATGAGTCATTCTCATGGAATTAATACATAGGGAGAACAGATATGACTATGTGTTGAGTAAAATTATAGCATCTGATACGTTGATGTATTATATCTGGCCTAGATGACATATTCAAATTTAGGAGCCTCACTTAAACAACGCGTGAAATCTAGATCATGCATATTCTATAATATTTATCAATATTCTGATTACAATTTTAATAATAACATTCATGTCTTTACTTCTACGTACCTAAATTTATGTATCTTTTGACATTCGATTTTGTGAATCAATCATTTCTAATAATATATAAAGACATATAGTGAATGGTATTCTAAGAGATAAGACCTATTAATATAATTTCGGTACAATAATTTCAAACCCAAAATTCTGACGGAGGAAATGTAAGGGGCTTTCAAACGTTTCTGAGTAGGTCTCGCCTTTAAATAAGTGGAATATTAAAATTTTAAGTTGGTCCATCCGGTTTTGACTGCGAAATAAGATAAACGAGGCGAGCCCCAGATATTGTGGTGATAAATTCACTGGATTACGTGGATAGAGAGTTTTCAATAACGTGACGAAATACGATTTTCGTGCCTGCGACTTTCAATAATATGGTAATATATTTCGAGGATGTAACAACTTTTACATATTTTTCGATTCTAGCACTTAGTAATACAGACGATCCAAGTTTAGAATGGGCTAATATAGTGGAAAAATAGGGATTGGATTCTAATGTATGACAATGTCCTATCAACTTGACCTAATAACTATAATAAATGTCCCAAGTCATTACACCACTAGCTGATAAATAGGTACTGCAGAATAGGTACACGGAAGGTCTTCCGTGTTAGGATACTTCTCACTGGTGGAAAAATAAAACACCATCAGTAAAGGTTTCACCACATAGCCGAGGCAACGCGACGGGAGCGCGACGGTGGCGCGGCTTAGGGAGGTGTAATGTACTGAAATGTACGGGAGATACCACACAGTGCACAGATCCCTTATAGAGATCCCTTATAGAGGCAGAACGTCCAGAGTTCCAACAAGTCCAATTCTTTACATACCTTCTTGGCCTCCTCCACTCCATATTTCATCGCATACATGCTCACCGGTTACGGTGAATCTTGACTTGTCCTTCAGATAAGACAGTCTATTTGGTCACGGTAAGATAGTCTAGGTCTTCCCCGGTACCTACATTCTTCTCCTTTTGCATCTTGTATATGTTTTTTATATGCTAATAAACTAAAGTTGGAGACTTTCTGTTGGTATTAATTGTGTAGCGACCCCTATACATCGCTACATAGTTGCGACTACCTACCAATAGATGGCGCTGACGATTCGCTATACATGTCTAGAACGCGATATTAGAGTGCGCAGGACGTGTAACGTATATACAAACCCCCGACAACAACTCTGGGGGAGAGTGGCAGGCCCCGCCAAACACACTAACCGTCTGGCTGGAAGATCTTCCCTTTGACAAATCCTGCCACAACGTTCCTGCCATATTGGTGACCATCGATACGGACATCGAGCAAGCCTTCTGCAGAATCATCGTCATCGTACATCCCTCCACAACAGGTCGTTCAGATTCAACAGCAGCAGTCACACAGCAAGCCACTCGTCATTCTTAACGGACCATTGGCAGCTTACTTACAGGCGACATGGTTCGGCGACTCTTGACATTCAACCGACGCAGTGGTCTACAGTCATCACATGGACTTCGCCACCAACAGTCGACACTCCAAGCTTAGTCTCGCCTCACTGAAGACTTCGAGCATCTGCGCACACAGTCTCGACTCACCGCAGACTACGCGCAGTGACAGTGCATAGTCTGCAAACGTGCTCGGTGTAATGTTCATAGGCTCGCCCTCTATAACTGCATTGTTCTCCTATACCCCATGAAAGCTATGTATAGAAAAAAGAATTGTAAAACTCTCATTTTAAAAGAGTAACCGTGGAGAGTAACCCTTCTTCTCCACAAGAATGACATTCCGAACTGGTGGTAGACTCTTAAGTAATCACTAACTTTATTTAAAATTATAGCTCCGTATTTAATTAGATTAAAATTATAGCTCCGTATTTAATTAGTTAATTAAATAGTAATATTGCTCCATTACCTAATGATATCAATGCTGAACTAACCTTATCTACCTGCCGAGTAAGTGTTTTCTCCAGCAAATATCCACAATATCTATTTAAAATCACATTCAGTCACAATGGACTCACTACAAGCAAGCATGTCACAAATGTCTGACTTGTTTAATAAAAAAATGGCAGACTTTGAGAGCGCACTGCAGGACTCTTCAACTACTTCATCAACAGGCCTGGCTGTAGAATTTGCCTTATTCAGAGCGTTTGTTATTGAAGCTCTCAGCACTCTCCAGCAGCAGGTAGCTATAATGGCTCAAAGTATAGATGCCGTGGAGACACGAAGCCGTAGAAAAATTATGTTACTTCACGGAGTCGCCGAGATCAGCAAGGAGGACACTTCGCAGGCTGTGGTGAATATTATCCAGGGACGTTTGGGTCTGGGTGAGTTTAACACCAACAACATACGCCGATGCCATAGAATGGGGCGACCCACTCAAAAGCCAAGGCCTATTCTAGTAAAGCTTGCCGATGTCGATGTTCGCAGTAAAGTGTGGTTCGCCAAAACAAAGCTGAAAAGGCTCGGGGGTGACAATTTCCGAGTTTCTCACCAAGACACGGCATCATTTGTTTCTTGCTGCGAGGGCGAAATTTGGCGTAAGTAAGAGTTGGTCTAGAGATGGCGAGGTGTATGTCCTCGGCTCGGATGGGACACGGGTCCGTGTACAGTCTCTTGCGGACTTAAACACCATTACGCAGGATCCCAGTAAAGCGACTGCTGTGAAGACTGGCGCAGTATCAAAGTCCAAACGGGCTAACGCCAAAAAGTGATTTGTGTGTGTGTTGGCAATTGTGTTATTTATATTTATATGTAATAATATTCACTTCTAATTCTTTGTTTCTTATCTATAAGGCCACATATATACACCCACTTTTTTGTTAATTTTTATTTTTGTTTTTATATGTCACTGTCTTGTTTACAATTCTTTAACTGTCAAAATGCCAAAAGTATCAATTGTCAATGTCAGTGGCGTTCCAGGTACCTACTTATGCCCTATTTCCTGCAAGTAAATAGTGTTGCGTTCCGTTATCGTGCGGCATTGACTTGTGGCATGATTTTGTTGTTTTTATCGGGGATATTTTTTTTTATAATTTTTTTTTAAATGTGTGGTTTTTGATAATTTTATTATTATTTTTTCCTTTTCATTTCTTTCGATTTCGTTCTTTTATTAAACATTTCGGCAGGCGGATGCTATTATATAGTTGCGTATAGCTAGCTGTATTATAAATTAATTATTAGTTGTATTACGTAGTTGCATTAATTGTTTTGTGTACATATACATTTTATAAACATTATATAGAGTAAAATGTCTGATCAAGGTAGAAACAGTGATTCAGAATCGTTCTTTTCTGGGGAGAGTAGTGATGAAAGTTTTGTTAGTGTCCCATCCCTCACTGACACTCTGACGACGACGTTCTCTGATGTCCTTAGAAACTTTAATGCCGTTCACATCAATGCTCAGAGTATTCCGGCTCACTATTCCGATATGCTAGCGAGCTTTGACTGTAAAAATATCCATGCTATCCTCGTCTCCGAATCCTGGCTGAAGCCGTGTCTCCCGTCGACCCTCTTTTTGTTGCCGGGTTTTAATCTCATCAGGAACGATCGTTCAATTGGTGGCGGTGGAGGTGTGGCGATATATCTGCGATCAAATTTACCCTTTTCTTTAATTGAATTGTCGCCACAACCCGCTCCGCCTAATGCTGGTGAGCATCTTTTTATTGAGATTGAGCATCATCACACTAAACTGCTTCTTGGTGTATATTACTGTCCTTCCTCATGACTTTTTTTCTTCTTTTGAAATTTTGTTGGAAAAATTACTCCCTTCTTACAGTCTTTATTATTATCATTATCATGGGTGATTTCAATACTTGTCTGCTCAATAACGATTATCGCTCCCGTAATCTCTATTCTATTCTTGACTCCTGTGACCTATCCGTTCTTCCACTTCAAGCTACGCATAATTTTCCTAACTCAACTCCGTCACTTCTTGACCTTATTTTTGTTTCTTCAACCGAACATGTCGCTAAGCATGGCCAGTGCTCAGCTGACGCCTTTTCGTATCACGACTTACTATTTCTATCCTATAAAGTCCGGCTACCTAAGGCCAAAGCTAAAATTCTATTGCAGCGCAATTTTAGTGGCATTACCCTGACGATGCTTCGAGAAGATGCTGCGAAAATTAACTGGGAATATTTGGTAGCGTCTGAGTCACTGAATGATAAAGTAAATTTTTTCACATCTACGCTAATTCTGTTGTTCGATCAGCATGCACCTATTCGCCCAGTTAAAGTTAAACATCTTCCTGCTCCTTGGCTGACTGATGATACCAAATTGTTGATGAGCAACACAGTGGCAACTAAATCCAAATTTAAAGCTAGATCCACAGATTTTAATTGGAATAACTATGTTGCCATTAGAAATCACTGCAATAAGGTGTGTAGGGATGCTCAACGCCAAGATATCCATAGTTCTGTACAAAACGGAAATCCAGCAAAAGTCTGGAAATTTCTTAAATCAATGGGTGTCGGCAAGTCGCGTCAAGACAACATGTCTAAGAACTTAGATATAAATCTCCTCAATAAACATTTCTCTGCTTCGTCTCACTTAGATAAGACCCTAAAATCAACTACTCTAAATCATCTTTCATCCATTCCAGCACCCGATTTTTCTCCTTTTGTCTTCAGTCAATTCTCCGCTTGTGATGTTAAAAAGAGCATAGAAACAATCACGTCCAATGCAGTCGGCAGTAACTGTATCAGCCGTAATATTATCCTTCCTATAATTTGCCATATCTGTAATTATTCCATAACCAGCGGCCACTTCCCGTCTTCTTGGAAAGAAGCCCAAATAACCCGTCTCCCCAAAAAATCCAATCCCATATCCTTCTCTGATTATCGTCCCATATCCATATTACCTTCCTACCTCCTTTACTTTTCGCTGTTTTTATTAACTCTATTCCCAACCAATTACAATCTTCTTATCACCTTTATGCAGATGATCTTCAAATCTACACGCAAGCCCCATTAGCCAGGTTGTCGGAAGCTGTTAAAACAATTAATAGTGATCTGACCGAAATAAGTACCTGGAGTAAAACATTTGGCCTCAAAGTCAATCCGACTAAGACGCAAGTCATTATTATTGGTAGTTCCCGGATGACTTCTCGGATTGATTGGTCGGAAATTCCCCAAATTAAGTTTGATGATAGTACAATACCAATAAGTAAAGCCGTTAAAAATTTAGGAATTTATATTTTTTTTTTTTTTTTTTTTTTTTTTAATTTATTTAATTTCGATAAATAGTTACAAATAGAATGATATACAAATTCGCCAAACTGCACGACACAGTTTGTTGGCGAAGGAGGCGCTCTGTTTGTCTACAAAACACTTACACTACAGTACACTTTTAATTATTATCGAAACAATAACAACTGTCACTTTTTAAGTAGTAGAAGCATATTTTTTTTAAGTTTTTTCTTTAATGTTGCAATTGATGTATCTTTTCTTAAGCATCTCAACAAACTTATGTTATTATATATTACAGGTGTTAAGTAACGCCGTGTTCTCTGTCCATAATAATTTTTAACTGATGGTATTATGAATTTTCCTCGTTTAACCTGCCTGGTATAGTACTTCTGCGTTATTAATTCTCTATAATCTGTTTTATAATATTGTTCAATAGCAATGAGATATTCTACTTTAAGATGTACTGGAAGTATTTTACAAATACAAAACAGGTTTTCATAATCAGGTTTGCATTGTTGTTTAACCTTTTTATTAACTAAGTATTTTAAGAGTCTAATTTGTAATTGTTTTATATAATCCAACTGTGTCTTAAACGTGAGCCCGTAGCTGCTTAAACCATAGCTTATCAATGAGTCAGCAAGCGCATAATAGAGAACATACAGTATGTTTTTTCTTACAAAAGAGCTAAGGTGAAAGAATTTACCCAGGATCGATCTTAGTTTACCACAAACGTCATTTACGTGTAACTTCCAGTTTAGGTTACGATCCACTAACAAACCTAGGTACCTATACCGATCCACCTCCTCTATACTTGAGCATAGACAGCCAACTTTATCATTGTGCAGGCACTCATACGTATGACCTATAATGTTTATACTGTTTAACCCAGCTTTACTGTACTTACTGTACGGGGAACTAATATGCATGGCTTTAGTTTTGGTAAAATTTATAATTATACCATTATCATGGGCCCATTTAGTTATATTCTCAAAATCTGATTGTAAACAATCTTGCGCATCTATAATATTGTCGGAACCATATAATAGGCACATATCGTCGGCGTACATAAAAGCTGTGCTATGTTGTATTACGCTAATGACACTGTTCACGAGCATTATATACCCAACCGGACCATACACGGATCCAGTAGGCACGCCTAGTCTCACTTTCACTTCATCTCCGGTGGTTCCGTCTATCGTCGTACGAAGGGTTCTGTTCTGTAAATAGTTTTTAAACCACCGGTTGACTGGCCCCCTAATACCACATTCATCCATTGCCTGCAGTAATACATCGTGTTCCAAGGTGTCGAATGCTTTTTTGAAGTCAATAAAAATAGCTATTACAAACTTACCCTCATTCAGATGATTATTGACATAATCGGTAAACTGCGCAAGCGCCGTGGCAGTGCTTCGCCCCTTTCGGAATCCATGTTGTGAATCCGATATTATGCCGTGCCGCTCCAGAAAGCTACTCACTTGATTAACTATAACTTTTTCCACTAATTTATTTATCACTGATAAAATCGCGATCGGTCTATAGTTACTATAATCTAAGTGGTTACCCTGCTTGAAAATGGGTCGTATTATCGATTTTTTTAAGAGATCCGGGTAAACTCCCTCACATATACACATGTTAATAAATTTTGCTATTATGGGACTTATTTCCTTTTTCACCATCTTTATATCTTGCACTCTAATTCTATCTAATCCAGGCGCTTTGTTAAAATCTAAATTATTAATAAATTTTTCGACGGTACATGCTGCTACTTTTTTAAAATAAAAAGTGACATCACTTGGTCTTATATACGAGTTTCTGTCTAAGAAAGTTCTATTACAATTATGTTTTATCTTTATTATTTCTTCCGTAAAAGTTTTCGAAAAAGTATTACAAATGTTATATGTAGAACTAGTCTTGCCTAGATATTTTAGAATTACACTGTCTAAACTGGTTTTTGGATTACCCAACCATTTATTTATGTTTAACCATATTTTTCTAAAATCGTTATTACATCTTTCTATTTCTTCTTGTCTGTATCTGTTTCTCGCCACATCTATGAGTTTATTGACTTTATTCCTGTATTTTGTGTATTGTAACCTTTTGTTCATGTTCTTAGGGGTCGATTTCCATGCTCTAAATAATATGTCTCTGCGTTCTAGCTTTTTCTTAAGCTCGTTATTTACCCATGGTTGCGTAATTCTGCTTTTTCCTAATATCCTATGCGCCCTGCTTTTCTCATAGGCGTTAATAAACACTTTCTGTAATTCTTCAAATAATAATATAGGGCAATTTATATGCAACAGCTCAGTCCAGTTAATTGTAGATAATTCTTTTTTTATAATCGTTTCATTTAAAATCGTTTGCACTCGGCTATTCGTGCATACTTTATCCGTTATGGTACTTATTCCCACTAGGTAATGGTCCGACAGGGTGCAGTTGAGCAGATGTGCGCGCGCGGCGAGTGGCCGGCCGCGGGCGGCGCGCGCCCACACGTGGTCGATATTAGACGCCGTCGGTCGTCCATCGACAACTGTTTCGCGCGTTATCTCTGTCGCAGGAATAGTACATTGCAGGCCGTTATCACACAGCATGTTTTTATATTTAATTACTACGGAGTTTGTTTCCTGTGAAATATCGATATTGGTATCTCCTATCAGTATAATTTCTTCTGAGTTTGGTATATTTGTTAGGATAATGTTCAATTCCGTGATATATGACAATTTATTCGTATTGGGCGGTCGGTATATAGCAACAAGATATATAGTTCTCGTACCAATATTTAGTTTTCCATATGTTAACTCTGTTGCTTTTAGTTGTATCGGTGGTATTTCCATGTTAAACTGTATAGATTCTTTCACATATATCACTATTCCACCTCCTCTTCTTGATTCCCTAGTATTAGGATACGCTATATATCCAGGTATATTATAAAGTGTCAGCTCCTCATTCTTTATATTCACCTCGGTGAGAACAATAGCACTTATTTTTTGTTCGACTATGCAGTCGTTAAGTAAAACAAGCAACTGGTTAAACTGTTTCCGGAGAGATCTTATATTTAAATGAATAATGTTTAAGTGATTCTTTATGAAATGTTGCGTCCAGGTGTGTAAATCCTTATATTTATTATATTCAATTTCACATGAGTTCAAATAAAGTGTTTCGTTGAATTTTGTTGTTAGCAAAATCACGTAGTGTGGATACGCAGCATCATGGGTCGCTGTTTACTTGTTTATAGTATCATCGCATAGCGATTTGATGTCATTTTCTGACTTTATACGGATAATTTTATCGTTTTCGTTTTTTCTTACTAAAATACTGGAGTATTGATACAAACCTTACTTGGGGCCCACAACTTCAAGAACTGAGTCGCAAAGTTTTTGCTTCTGCGGCGTCCTTGAGAAGGTTGCGTAATTTTCTCCCTACTACCACTAAAATTGCACTCGCACAATCCCTTCTCCTTCCTATAATCGACTATGCAGACGTTAGCTATCCCGATCTTACAGAGAACCAATATAATAAACTTGAGCGCCTTCAAAATTTTTGTATTAGATTCATATTTGGGTTACGCAAATATGATCACGTTTCTGAATTTCGTGTAAAACTCAAGTGGTTACCAATCCGCCTTCGCCGGCATGCTCATATATTATCTCTTCTTTACAGTATTCTGTTTAATCCGTCAACTCCCTCTTACCTCAAAGGAAGATTTAAATTCCTTCATGAAACACATTCAAGGTTGCTGAGGTCATCGGAGAACCTGAAGCTGGAAACACCAATGCATTCTACAAACTTTTTCGATAAATCCTTTACTAATCAAGCCGTTCGTTTGTGGAATGCATTGCCTGTGACAGTCCGCCGCGCGCAATCGTTAGCGTCCTTTAAAAAACTGGTTCACAATCACTTTCTTAGTTGTATGTGAAATGTGTATGTGTATAGAATATATAAGTAATATGTATGTAATTCGATTGTAATTTATTATCTAAGTTTTTAATGTACGCCACCAACTGCCCTGTATTACTGTTTATGTTGATTCTTCCATTGTATTGGTTGTCTGGAAGAAATAGCTTTTAGCTATAAGACCGCCAATTGTACATATTAGTCTGTAATTAGTTGTTTATTAATTGTAATTTCATTGGTGTACAATAAAGTGTACTCTATCTATCTATCTCTCTAACTTTTCTTTCTTGACTATTCATAAGTTACTCTTGGTCTACATGAATAAAAAACTTATGATTTTGATCTTGATTAGAACCTTACATCGTTAGCGAAATGTGGGTGTACACAGTACCCTTACTTATATTATATTATATAGTGGGCGTCACAGTGTTAATTTCTTCTTAAATTTATTTTCGTACTTTTCAGACCTACGAGCAATTTTGTTGCTTAATATTCAAAGTGTAATAAGCTGTCGGAATATTTACTTTAATGTACCTATAGAAACCGTTGATAATGTTTTGTTATCGCATAAACGAACTCTATTTATACATGCTTGTATAAATAACTTGAAGTCTGGAGTGTCTATATATACCATCCCGAAAAGTCCCTTGATGCATTTCCTCATTAAACCTAAAATTACAGCCTCTTGAGGCCTTTTTCCTTATCGCTCTACCCTTTTTGTGTTCCAAGCAGTCCCTTAATGGTAGGGTGTTATCTTGCCCATTGATTGTTCCTTTTGTCCGGTAAAGAGAACAAATAATTCTATACAACAGTCCTTAGAACCGGGCAATAATGCGCATTGGGACCAAATTCGTGACAATGCATTCCCAGGCTCAATTATTGTATTCGTTACGACGGAGACTTTCGTGCCTGATCTATTTATTCCCTAAAGGGATCTACGGTCGTCGTATTATGCAAATATGTATAAATATTATCCTTAACTGTCTATCTAAGGGAAGGTTAGAGAATTACGGGATACTAGTTTCTGCCCGCGACTTCATCCATGGGATTTTTCCGGAATAAAAATTATTCTATGTAACTCCTATAATCCAGGTAATTTTCCTGGCTTACAGGAGTTACAATAGTAGGAACGTGTAGCAGGCTTAGTCCTTTTAAAATAAATCCAGGTAATTCTCTATCAGTGTGCTGCATTTCATCCAAATCCAAGTGGAGAACAATGGAGATATCTTGCATAGTTGAGAAGTTCCTATTGCCCCCTTTCGGTTCCATCATCAGACCCTGCCTACCATCTAGATCTATCATCATCATCATCATCATCTCAGCCTATACTTGTCCACTGCTGAACATAGGCCTCCCCAATCGCTTTCCAGCGTAACCGGTCCGATGCCACCTGCATCCAACGACTTCCTGCGATTTTCACAAGATCATCGGTCCATCTGGCAGGTGGTCGTCCCACGCTGCGCTTGCCAATACGTGGTCTCCACTCTAGAATCTTTCTGCCCCAACGCCCGTCCGATCTTCGCGCTATGTGGCCCGCCCATTGCCACTTCAACTTGCTAATCTAGATCTATGGCACTTGTCAAAAATTCCAACGAGCCCAAATACAGCGGGGTATATTAAATAGTTGGATGGTTCCATTGGCTACCTTTCAACTCCATCATCAGACCAGCTCCACGATACTGGTACTGTATTATTGCATTGTTGTTGCAAGTGAAAATGCTTTCTATGTGCCTTGTTTTATTGTGCCTCATATTATGAGTCATTCTCATGGAATTAATACATAGGGAGAACAGATATGACTATGTGTTGGGTAAAATTATAGCATCTGATACGTTGATGTATTATATCTGGCCTAGATGACATATTCAAATTTAGGAGCCTCACTTAAACAACGCGTGAAATCTAGATCATGCATATTCTATAATATTTATTAATATTCTGATTACAATTTTAATAATAACATTCATGTCTTTACTTCTACGTACCTAAATTTATGTATCTTTTGACATTCGATTTTGTGAATCAATCATTTCTAATAATATATAAAGACATATAGTGAATGGTATTCTAAGAGATAAGACCTATTAATATAATTTCGGTACAATAATTTCAAACCCAAAATTCTGACGGAGGAAATGTAAGGGGCTTTCAAACGTTTCTGAATAGGTCTCGCCTTTAAATAAGTGGAATATTAAAATTTTAATTTGGTCGATCCAGTTTTGATGGCGAAATAAGATAAACGAGGCCGGCCCCAGATATTGCGGTGATAAATTCACTGGATTTCGCGGATAGAGGGTTTTCAATAACGTGACGTGCAAACGTACAATTTTCGTGCCTGCGACTTTCAATAATATGGTAATATATTTTGAGGATGTAACAACTTTTACATATTTTTCGATTCTAGCACTTAGTAATACAGACGACCCAAGTTTAGAATGGGCTAATATAGTGGAAAAATAGGGATTGCATTCTAATGTATAACAATGTCTCATCAACTTGACCTAATAACTATAATAAATGTCCGAAGTCATTACACCACTAGCTGATAAATAGGTACTGCAGAATAGGTACACGGAAGGTCTTTCGTGTTAGGATACTTCTCACTGGAATAATAAAACACCATCAATAAAGGTTTCACCACATAGCCCAGGCAGCGCGACGGGAGAGGGAAGGTGGCGTGGCTTGGGGAGGTGTAATGTACTGAAATGTACGGGAGATCCCACACAGTGCAGCCACACTCGGCGCGGCGGCAAAGGTCACGACCAAGTGTGGCCGAGCGCTTGCGTTGCGCTCCGTCAGCTATTTAACCAACCTTAAAACAATAATATAAAAAGGATAATTACCTATAGCACGACTGGTTGCGTCAAGCAGTTGCGTCACGGCGGATAAACGGATTTATTTACGAGCATAATGAGAAATTACTTCATTTTCTCATCTTATGTATCTGAGCTCGTTATACGATGGCAAAAAGTCGAGCAAAAATCGCAGTAATTGTCGGACGTCTACTCAACCGGAGCTAAAGATTCGAACTATTACTCTTTAGAGCAATCGACGTGGGTCAGCTGAGAGCAAGATTGAGATTAGTTTCGCTTACCTACTTCTTTTCCCTGTCAAAGGATTCTTTATAAGTACAGATTTGTAGTGTTCAGCTTTTAGATCCGTTCGTTGGAGTATGCATGAAGAAATCTTTAAGGAAAACCGAATTATTTACTTCCCTCGAATAATATTTTCCGAATAGGGAATGGTTATATAGGCTCCAAATTTGTTTATCGGTTTATGGAACCGTATTGCCTTTTTCAGGCTGATCGTTCTTTTATTACTCAAGCACACTTAGAAGAAAATGTATTTAAAAATTTGGTAAAAATATTTTATGATATTACTGTTGAGGAGTTTTGATTTTATACTCACGGCCGTCTTTTAGATCCGTTACTTGGAGCATGTATGAAGAGATCTTTAAGGAAAACCAAATTATTTACTTTCCCCAATTCATATTTTCCGAATAGGGAGTGGTACTATAGGCTCCAAATTTATTTATCGATTTATGGAACCGTATTGCCCTTTTCAAACTAACCGTTCTTTCATTACTTAAGCACACGTAAAAGAAAATGTATTTAGACTTTTGGTAAAGAATTCTCATGGTATTACTGTTGAGTAGTTTCGATTTTATATTCTTGGTCGTGTTTTTAAATTAAGTTAAAAAACGCTGAAATCAATACATTGCTAAAGTAACATGTTAAAAGTCTTCTATTTCTCTCTCTTTTTGCCTAAAACCACATATAACAAAAATACGATAAATCTGTCAATTCTACAATCTTTACGGCTCAAAATCAATAAAAATCCCAAACATTAAATCAATCCATTATTAATTACCACTACCAAACAGTAAGAATTCAGTCCGTAGAAAACAGCAAAAATTAAGCAGAAAGTCATAAATCATTAGCCGACTACGGAGTTTAAATCTAAGAGGGAGGATTTCCATTATGCGATCATGAGAGTTTTCAACGCAAGTAGCGGCCGGTCAGATCCGGTAGTAAGCAAAAACACTCTTAGCGCTGAACATAATGGAAGAATAACTGGAATAATGACGATGAATTTAAATAGAGGCGGCTTAACAACAAAAAAGCGGGTCAAAATAGGGTAATGATATATGCAAGAATAGAAAAAGCTGGACATTTCGTCTGTTCTTTTAATCAATATGTTGCGGAATCACGTGAAATCACTTCAAAACAGCCACCGTGATAAAGCGGTCGAGAGGCTAAGTTGCTGTTCTTTTATGGTATTTAGGCAATATTGGTATGGTTTTAAATTAAGTTTAACTTTAAAAAAAATAAAATTAATTCAATATGTACATCAATATGCAATAACATGTCAACCACATTAAACGTAACATTCAAATGAATACTCAAACATTATGGCAACAAGATTCAATGTTCAATACTGCATTGTTAATTTATGACACATTATTGACTAACTCAAAGTTAATTCGTTGAGTTGAAGGCAATGTATCCTTATAATTTCAAGTTAGTCAATAGGTAACGCTAACCCTGGTTCACGCAAGTGGGTCTTATAATATAAGTATACTTACCTACAAATAATAAAGGCTCAGTTAAATTAGAATATCTTCTCTTTGTCAACAAAATTGCCATGATGCTAAAACACAAAAGGCTAATAATAACCACAAATTTTACGTTGCTAAAAAAAACTTAAATCATACTTCTAACACTAAACCAATTACAGAGCAATCAAGAAAATCCTCAAAAAAACCTGAATTTATTTGCCCAGAAAGCTAAACCTGGAAAGAGCACATGAAACGGAAATTGTACATATATTTCCCCGTTGTTTCGTTTCCCTCGAATTAATTCGTTGCAAATGCTGAGACAGACTTAAATTTCCCTTGGGGAGTGTATTTAATAGACCGTTACCATTAGGGTCGCTTTGTTGGAGGTCCGTAGTTATAGTTATATTAAAAGCTATGCGCTACTAGACCAACAGATCTAGTAGCCTATAGTGCGGCTGGTAACCAAGAGTGAATTTGGTTCGAATTGAGGTTAAAGTTTGTTTTTTCTATTGGCAGAGATGGGCAAAATGTAATCAGATTAATGACTAACCACCCCCGCTTGGGGAATATAGGCGTGATAATGTATTATTGATTAACGAGTACAATTACATTTTGAAATCTTCAACGATTACTATTACACTTTTAATCTTTAATCAATCTTACAAAATGCAATTGTAATCATTATTCTGATTACATTTTGCCCATCTCTGTCTATTGGAAGATTCTCAGTGGCTGTGTAGAGTTTGGATATGCGCCCGATATAATAGCAATAGGTTCCTATACATTGAAACCTGATGTCGTTGCTAAAATATAGGTGTATTTAATGCACGCAAACCACTTTCACTTGGGAAAAATACTGTTATATTCCATTGATTTGTTTAAATTTACTATGCTTCGTTTGTATCTCTAAATGAATCTTAAATATTTCTCAGTCATGTTTTGTAGCAAAATTCCGATATAAAGTATATCTATATCATCATCCTTGCGGTAGTTTATGTTAAAACGACCCGTAACTTAAAAATAGTATCTCATGAAATTACAATCCTGCTAGAGAAGTAGGAGGATAATTGATTTTAAAGTTGAATAAAACATTTCTAAATTCAGAAGACTATACCAAAATGAAAGACATCTAGAAACTTCTAATTCACGAATACAACATATATGTTAAAATATATCCCCACCTTGCCCTCACAACTGTTGCCAGCCACGTCGTGTCCGAAGCATTTTCCCAGAAAAGGGATTATGAAAGTGTTAAAAATTTATGCTCCTCTGGAGTCTGTGAAACGGAATATTTTTGGGGCTGTCGAGATACGCTTCTTTCAATTGTTGAGGGTTTTTGATTTAAAGCTTATATTATATCACAAGTTTCACTCAATAATGAAACATTAGGGGGCTTTTTTTCATCAGCCTCGAGTTAAGTTGAAGTATAGTGCTGGTTAGTTGCTTTTAATAAGCATTACTTGGCAGTTTAAAATAGCTAATTTAACCAGTGGATAGGGTTACTCACAGAGAGTGAAATTCGTACATAGACTTACCTGCAACTTAAATTGTCTATTAGTCTACTTCAGACTTTACTCGAGAATAGTGAAGGAGACCCTTAACCTTATGTGCTAGGGATGCAAAACGATTAGTTTTTAAACTAATTTATGATAAGAATAGTTGAGGCTAACGTAATATCTTTTTTTTAGTATCACTATAAACTGTGCATTAAGCAAGTTGTCTTGGCACTTCATAGCAAAGCCCCAAACAAATAACTTCAGATAATACTCCTATCGTAGCAAGAATTTTGCTTCCATAAGCTAAACTTAATAATCTATTATTAGATCAAGTATTAATAATAACGAAAGTATAAAGCTTACTTACGCGTACAATGTCTCGGTTCATCAGAAGAATCTCCGCAGTCATTAGTCCCATCACAAAATCTATTTATCGGTATACATTTCTTGTTCGTGCACAAATACTCAGATATACGACATCTGGTGTCATTCCCATGTAATACGGGCAATATTTCAGGCTCCGGAATGTTTTTTGGACTGTCTCTTTGGTATATGTAAGGATCTTTACTTCGAGGTATATCTGTGACGAAGTCGCAGTCAGTGAAGTTTAGAAATGTAGTGATGATGATATAGAATCCGATGGCAGTGTTTGCGAAATCTGAAACAAGGGAAATCATCATAAATTATTGTCAAAATAAAATAAACCCAACATTCTCCAAACGGGGTCGACAGAGGCGTATATGTACACCGTCTTTTCGCCGACGATCTTAGGTTTCATGTAACAGAGGGCGAGTCTCAGGACTGACACTAATTTTTTTTCTGTAAAAACACACTTTGTGTAACCTAGGATTTTAACCAAGGACGGACCTTGTGATTGCTACATGCGTTATTATTAATTATTAAATTTCTATACAAAGAAATGCAACCGCTGATTCTAGTGATATTTAAGTTCAAAAAAATCTGTTTTGCATAATTTGTCTAATGACAAAGGAAGCGGAAGGCGGGGGACCGTGTGCAATGGCGCGTGTTAGGAGAGGCCTATGTCCAGCAGTGGACTACGATAGGCTGATTGATTGATTGATTGAAAGGAATATATTTATTGTACGAATAACTCGAAAAAATGAACACACACATTATATTATGATGCCTTGCTGCTTTATGTGCGCACATATTGTAGAGACCGAAAAACAGTTTCTCGCCGTCTTTACTTTAATTACATGGCATAGAGATCAATTTTGGGTAGCACCTGTCTTCTTCAACAACAGCAGAAATTTTAGAGTTAGAGGTAAAATTGCTACGCATGTTTTGTGACAATACATTATTATTAGTAATATTTCTCGGTTTTTCTTTTTAAAAAAGTGAACATGGTCGACTAGTTACAAGTCTACGGTAAATATAGAGTTGGCGGTTCCACTAACTGATTAGAATCGTAAGTAAACAGCAGGCGCGCTATCGTGTTTGACTTTCATTTCAATTTTTGGTGCATTTATTTTATCGAATCGTATGTATTTTACTAGTTACAGTGTTTGATCAAATTACAGCAGCACCTTTATTTAAGAGTTTCGAAGCAGGTCATGTCGAAGTTCTTAATCCATCGACACTCGACGCAAAAGCTCCAGTTGTGGATGGACCAAGTATACCGACTAAGAACTCTCCGGCAGAACCCTCAACATTACCTTATTCAAACTCAAATAATTTATTTTGTACTAGTTTTTGCCCGCGACTTCGTCCGCATTCACTTTGGACAGGATGACTAATATTTTTCCGGAATAAAAAGTATCCTATGCGGTAATCCAGGTAATAAAACTATCTGTGTGCCAAATTTTACCCAAATCCGTTTAGTCTTTTTTCCGTGATTGAGTAACAAATATCCAAACATGAAAACATCTAAACATACAAACTTTCACATTTATAATATTAGTAGGATAAATGTAAGTTTAGGTATTTAGATCAGTTTGACGTATAAAGGTCGTTAAAAATAAGTTAATACTATAGCCATAGGAATTAACATCGTCAACGAAAATCGGTGTGGGTGTGCGTTAATCCAGGTGTTGTGTGCCAAATTTCACCCAAATCCGTTTTTGCGTGATTGAGTAACAAACATCCTAACGAACAAACGTCTAAACCCGACAACATACAAACCTGAAACATAAACCTGCAGGGCACTTTGTCAATTTAAATTTATTAATCAAATCTAACTACTAATCTACCACCGGATAGATCCACTGAAAAGGTCCGACGAAAAACTCAGCAGGCTTATGTTTTTTATTTAATTCTCTTTCTCTTTTCTACGCTAACTCATGTGTCATATTTTTGTTGTTTTACACCTGGAGAGAAATTATTGTCTTCCCATTTTAAGTTAATAAAATATTTCAGATCATCGAAACCGCCAAAAAAGACCGAAATTTTCGCAAGACTATCATCCCTATAAAAACAATTTTCAATATAACCTCATTCATCTCGAGTTTTACCAACTAAAAAAGTTCTTGTTCCCGCGGGCTTTTAACTGAACAGGAGCATTTTACAGCGAAACTGTCATCAATCTTGCTTGGGCCGGAGTGACATCTTTTCATACTTTCCATTTTCTGTATTGAACGGGCGTGAATAGACTAATATAGGGATTTTAGAATAAGCATTCTCACCGCAAAAGAGCTTGAGGAAAACTAAGCAGTTTAAATATTACTGGAAATTTATAGGCTACTTGAAAAACTTGACTTGCAACTGAAATGTAGAGATTTTGTGTTTATTAGTTAAAGAAAGGTCGCATCTACTAGAGCTTAGAAAGAGAAGATTGACGATAGCGTGACGCTAACGTCTAAGTTTTTGTGCTAAGCCCTTTGATAGCTAAATAATGATGCCATCGCAACTTCAAGATAACAATTAAAATGAGCTATAATTTTAGATATGTAGTTCTTTCTAGTTAGGTTTTACTATTTTTAAATAAATTCAGAGCTTTAGATTCCCTGAATAATTATGAAACGACAAATTTTAAGAACATGTTAACCTTAGCACTGTTTGCCAGCTACGAGCACCAAAACTTTAAACCTTAATATGAAATTATTTTATTTTAATAATACTTTTTAGGAACAAGCTTTTGTGGAACAAGGTAATTGTGGTAAAATTAAATATGTTTGCAAAATTTCATGTGTACGCTATAAACCTTTCAGGAGTTCCCTCGTGGGAAGCTAACCCTTAGTACAGTAGCCATGTCATGGTGGAACTTGGAACAGGCTATCATAATAAAATACGTACACGTTTTTTTATCGGTCATGTTGACCGTTAAGGATTTCCCTTCAACCCTCGGTGTAGCAGCCAGATAAAGGCCCAATTTAAAACGACCAATCCACATGTAATATGTATACAAAATTTCGTATATAAGCTGTTGACCGTCGAGGAATTTCTTCGTATGAGCCAATCATGGGTATAGAATCAGGTCATACTTACCATAAAAATGCATTGTCATCGGAACTGAACCAATATGTCAAATTTCAAGTCCGTGGAATAAGAGAATTTATTGATGTCTCCGTGAATTATAGGATAAAAACCGGCAGTGATCACCTAGTCAGAAGCACATTAAATATTATTATCAAAATGGAAAGATCGCGTCTGTTGAAGTCTACGTTTCGACCTTCTTATGCACATATCCAAAACCCCGAGAACTTTCAACTCGAATTATAAAACCGTTTTGAATTGCTAGACAGCAGCGCATCAGTGGAGAAAATCAACAACAGGCTGGTAGAGACTGTCCATACGGTCGGATCCAAGTATTTTAAGCCCCACCGTTATAATAGGCCTCAAAAAGTATCTGACTACACCTGAAACCTTATGGCTGAAGCGACGTTCCATGACGGTCCAAACCTCCGATGATGCTAAGTCCTATAGGCAGCTTAATGAACTGATATTGAAGTCCTTGCGACACGATTTACGGTCCTTCAATACAAGTCGCATTGAGCAGACCATAGAGCAGAACAAGGGCTCCAAAGTGTTCACAAGAGACGCGCTCAGGGAGAGGGAGAAGTTCTATGGGCAGTTATATATCTCAGTAGCTGAACCTGTTATTGACTTGGCAAAATACCAAGAGCCAAGCTAACCCGACACTAAGAAGAAGAAGAGAAGAAGAAGAGAAGAAAGATATCCCGGACATCAACCTGTACGAGATTAGGATGGCTCTCAAACAACTCAAAAATAACAAAGCGCCGGGCGAAGACGGAATTACCGCAGAGCTTCTGAAAGCGGGCGGAACGCCGATGCTTAAAGTCCTTCAGAGGCTGTTTAATTCCGTCTTGCTCTAAGAGAAAACCTCGGAAGCATGAAACAGGGGTGTGGTGGTGCTGTTTTTCAAGAAAGGTGATAACACCCTACTAAAGAATCGAGAGCCATCACGAATCGTCTCGAATGCAGGCTTGATGACTTCCAGCCTCCCGAACAAGCCGGTTTCCGGAAAGTCTTTAGTACCATAGACCACATTCACACGCTGCGGCAGATTATACAGAAGACTGAAAAGTATAATCGGCCACTATGCTTGGCGTTTGTGGACTATGAGAAAGCCTTCGATTCGATCGAGACTTGGGCGGTTCTTAGATATCTCCAGCGATGCCGCATTGACTATTGGCACATCGAAGTGTTGAAGTGCTTGTATAATAACGCCACCATGTCAGTACGAATATAGCAGTGCACGAAGGCAATTTCCATTAAAAGAGGAGTAAGACAGGGAGACATAATTTCTCCGAAACTGTTTACGGCCACCCTAAAGGACGCCTTCAAGCTCTTTGAATGGCGAGGACTTGGCATCAACATCAATGGCGAATACATCACTCACCTTCGATTTGTCGACGACATTGTGTGGTCATGGCGGAGTCGCTGGAAGATCTAGGATGAATGCTCGATAACCACAATAGAGTATCTCAACAAGTGGGTCTTAAAATGAATATAGAAAAAACGAAAATAATGTTAAATGTCCCTGTCGTACCCACCGCACTCATCGTTGGGAACTACTCTACTCTTTAAGTTGTCGATGAATAAGTTTACCTGGGACGGACATTCCGGTTAGGTAGGTCCAACTTTGAGAGAGAGGTCAACCGACGAATCCAACTTGGCTGAGCAGTTTTAGGGAAACTTCACAACATCATCTCATCCAAAATACCTCAGTGCCTCAAGACTAAAGTTTTTAGTCAATATGTGTTGCCAGTGATGACATACGGATCAGAGACGTGGTTTCTTACAATAGGTCTTAAAAAAAAGCTCAGAGTTGCTCAGCGAGCTATGGAAAGAGCTATACTCGGCGTTTCTCTACGTGATCGAATCAGGAGAGAACGTAGAAGAACCAAGGTCACCGATATAGCCCTCAGGATTAGCAAGCTGAAGTGGCAATGGGTGGGCCACATAGCACAAAGATCGGACGGGCGTTGGGGCAGAAAGATTTTAGAATGGAGACCACGTATTGGCAAGCGCAGCGTAGGACGGCCACCTGTCAGATGGACCGACGACCTTGTGACTGAATCGCAGAAAGCCGCTGGATGCAGGTGGCATCGGACCGGTTACGCTGGAAAGCGATTGGAGAGACCTATGTTCAACAGTGGACAATTAAAGGCTAAGATGATGGTGCTGAGAATAAGAGAAAGTTGTTCTAATTAAGCATGCCAAATTTGACCTAAACCAAGAAACTAACAAACAAATTAACAAACATTGCAAGCTAACTAAAAGGTCAAAAAATAAAAACAAGGTCTCGAATCAAGACACTGTATTTATTCTTTTCTTAACAGTATTCCGTTACTTTACAAAACAAGATTAGCTCGTGAATATGGTGTAAATTTTCATAATTAAAGACTAACGGATTTATCAACAAAATGACTCGGCACCGAGTACGTATGACATAGCTGAGCATAAAAGCGGAAAAATATCCATTAATCACAGTTTTCTACGCATTGTTCCCAATATAACCATCCGCAGTCGAGAATCTGAAAAGGCAATCACTTACACATACAAAACATACAACTCTCTGCTGAGCGTGGTTCATATTTTTGTGGGAAAAATAGAGATCAAAGGTAATGTACCTTATTTAGCTTTATTTGTTACTGGCCTAAGTAAACCTTTTTTTTCTTTGGGAAAATCCGGTATAGGATAATACATCCGCAAGCCTCGGAGGAAGCTCGCGGGGCCTGTAGAATTCCTGCCGACTAAAAACTTTAGGATGGCTAACATAATCACTTTGTCGGGGCTCCGGGATCTCCATATGAAACGCACTGTTACCCCAGTGCGGTGCAGAGGTCCGGTCTGATCTCATCAACTAGGATCCCTCGCTCGGAGATCCATGCTAGGCACTCTCCGACCGTATTTTGGGTGGAGTCCTGGTCACCACTCCAGTGGTGACAGGTCGACGTTGCCTCGTTTCCTCGCATAAGTAAAGATAGCGCAATGCAATACATTTGATTCGATTTGATAAAAACAGAAAATTAGTTTTTCTAATCCCGGCGCGCGTACATTACTTTTATTTATTATAATGCTTGATAATGTAACAAATTTGTTCCCCAATTTATTGCTGTGAACCCAAGAAGAATATACGTATAATATTCGCGCACGAAGGATTCGAATCGCTGATCTTCGTATATAAAGCCGAAACATATAATGGAACACGTCGTTTGAAGTTGATGCTACCATACCAGACTTGCTTGCGCTTTGGTGAGCAATGAAAACGCGTCTTTATTGTCGTTTGCCTGTTTATTTCCACCTAGTTTATTTCCTAGTCGTTGGAGAAACGTATTTTCGTAATTCTCTAAACTATGTGAAGGTCACTAATAGATATCTATATTATCACGCCAGATTCCTTGCGGGAGAGAGTGTGAGTGCAGAGTCCCAACAGGTTCTTTTCTTACAGACCTCTCTGGCTTTCTTCACTCTAATAGTTCATCTCGTCAATAAAATACTTTACAATTAAATACTACTATTTTCATCTCAATTATTATTTATTATATTTAAAAAACAAGACGCGTTATTCAAAGTCAAATAAAAAAGCGAAATATCTGATCGGTGTGGTTTCATTTGCTTCCATGAATTTTTGTGTTCTTATAGATTTTGCAAATAATATGCCATCTAGAACATAGAAAAGACAGAATTATATATTTCTTTGCAAATTCAACTTTAATTAATGCAAAGAAGCTAAGATTATGATTAGAACTATAACCACTCGAGTGTAGGTATTTTTAAAGGCTCTCGCGTAACTTTTGTATAGGATTGTTTAATTTTTTTATCAATGAACTCAATACTAGTCTACAATATGTGCACAACACGCAATACAATATTTTGTATCCTAATTAAATACTGTACAACTATTCTCATCTAAAAACAGGACGAGAGTACACATGTGTCCAATCATGGCGTCTAAATGGAGTCTATTCATTCCATAGACGGCTCCATCGCACCGGCGTCGTGTAATAATTGTATAGGGTCTATTTACACACCCTCGTCAGGCATAAGCGTGATGTTTAGGGCACGATAAGTCATTTGGCCATTCACATTATGGAAAGGGAAATCCATTCAGTGTGACACAAGCTTATCAGCGGTGGTATTGTTTGAGTACCCAATTGTTTATAGAATTATGGGTTTGGACAATTGCATTGTTAGATTTCCAATGTGTTTGTGTTCTGTTGCAATTTCAGGTTAGTAAGAGAACTTGGGATTCTGACTCTGATGTAATAAGATGAGTACCTAGTGATAATTTTATGAAAAGCCTGGGCGCATAGTTTTAATAGTATCCCCAATCTAGTTAAAAACCCGTATTTCCGGTCTCCAGAAGACCATTTTTTTAAATGAGGAGTGTTCAAATGCAGTTAATAGAAACTGAATGTCATAAATCTTACAATTGGTTTTCTCGGAAAATATAAAATCTTTAAGTTTTCTATTTAGCCTGTAGAAGCTGAGATTAAACACAACACACACACACACAAAAGCTGAGAAACATGCGATCAACAATAAATTTTAAATTAAATAACATTTTAAGATTGAATTGAGATACTGATACATTGATACTGAAATAGAACCGATATTTTAGTGCAGTACAATACCAATTCATAATTCAATTCTAATCTAGTCAACATTTATTCTCAGTGTAAATAAAATACCAGAATTGGGCTTTTTATGTTTGTTATATAAACTATAAATAAGAGCAAACACAGTTCAATATTTTAGTGGTATGTTAGTGTCGTGTGTCTATAGTAGAGTACATATTTTCTCCACGAAAATAGACTAGTAAAATTTTGAAGTGAACACGCGAACGCTATTGTGTTACACAAAGTTGTTCTTCATACAAAAATGCTATATTTCAGTTAGAAAACATAGCTTAATTCTGAAGCACCCTAAGGTAGATGATCAAAAATAAGTAAAGCTGAATATACAGTTGAAACAAATTTTATAAAATGCCACTTAAGTGCCACCGTTAGGATTTTAAACATTTGATTGCTTACTAACCCTACCCTTGTGTGGTTACAAATGAGACAAAGCTGACAAGTGACTTCTTTTGGTCGTCGTTATTAACGAAGTCAGTGATATATTCGGATTTTAACTTTCCTTCACATAATATTAACTTTGCAATGGTATGATGCATGTTGCACACCAATCATTTATAATTTTGCATTATTTTCTATTTATCTATCTATATCATTATGCCAAATCCTTTGCGAGGTTGGCAGAGAGTGTAGAGTTCCAACAGATTCTTTCTTTACATAACTTTCTGGTTTAAATTAGTGATAGTTATCAAAGATGAAAAAGGGTATGCTCCGTTGGTTCGGGCATATAGAAAACATGTCCGAAGAAAGAATGACAAAACTGATATACAATGCGAAAGTGGAGGGATGTAGGTACCGGGGCAGACCTAGACTATCTTACCATGACCAAATAGACCGGGTCTTATCTGAAGGACAAGTCAGGAGTCTCCGTAACCGGCGAGCGTGTATGAGACGAACTATGAGAGAAGAGGAAGCCAGAGAGGTAGGTAAGGAAAGAGCCTGTTGGAACTCTGTACTCTCTGCTTACCCCATAAGAGATCTGGCGTGATGATATAGATATATAGTTATCATTATTTTAGTGATAGTTATTGCAAAGTACTGCATTAGACACATGGCTTCGAGCTCGCTCTGTGCAGTTGCTCAGGAATTTACTTGGGTGTTGCTTGATACCGGAATATAAATAAAATAATTTCAGGATCTAGAGTATTAATCCAAGCCCATGATCTTTACTCGGACTATGCGCTATAGGACCTACAAGTATTATATAATTGTATGCTAAATGTACATACTTCGTAGTACAAAAGCAGTTTAGGCGCAGCTTTATACTCTGACCCATAACCTCGCTCCGTATGCGCTCTGCGCATCGGGGCATCGTGTGTTGGAATTTATGGAAGTTTGCCCACAACAGCTGAGCCGCTGTTTGTTCAGGTACCAGTTACTTGTTGGAGAATAAAACGATTGCAGCAAAAGTGTTCTCATTTTTATATGCAGTGACTTTAGGGGCTGTTTTTCTGTGGCACTTGCATGGGCGGATTAAAGGATTTGCTCTTTGACTTAGTTAAGCATGAAATAATAATAAATAAATGATAAATAATTATGCCCTAGTTCATCCATACTAATATTATAAATTCGAAAATAAGAGATGTATGTCTGTTACTTTTTCAGCCTAAACCATTGGATAGATTTTAAGAATATTAGTCGCGGAGATAGATTGTATCCTGGAAAAGGATATAGGCTGCCATTTGTTTAAAAAAAATAATACAGATGATGTCGCGGGTAGCAGCTAGTAATTCTATAAACGTTTAATTAATAAATTGCTAAACCTAAACCCTCTTAGTTTGATAGGAGGTCCGTGCCCAACAGTGGGACAGTTTCTTAACAGGGCTAATATTATTATTATGTATGGCAAAGCAGCGACGGTGGTTTCTAAGGAGATCGTGCGCTATTTCACTTATAGTGTTTTATGAATACGATTTCTGTGGCTGTCTTATCCATTTGGAAGTCATCTAAGTGATTTGGCATTGTTTTCACGAACAGCCGCCTACAAGATGTCAATCCTTCACGGAGGTCCCTAGTCAGTTGAGGTTCTGTTAGAACCTCAACTGACTAGGGTATCATAGATACCACCATCCAAAAAAGAGTTTGTGCTATTTCCTGCAACACTGGTCCCAAACGAGCCCTTCTTCAATGTATCACCAGAGTACTGCGTTGCTTGAGCTACCGCCATTTGCGGTATTTGATGCTCGATTCTGTTATTTAGTCTCCCTTTAAGGCTCATTGTTAATCTAGCTTCTGATAGGAAAACCATATCTTAAAAATATTTCAAGATCTCTCCTCCAAAATAAAAAATAACTTATTTAACACTATAAATCTGAATAAACTTTCACGTTAAACACCACTTCAAAACCGTGAACACTTAACCAACAAGTTAAATTTACACGTTAGGTTCGTATTAACGGTCATTAAGCAAATTGGATGCTAATTCAAGTGCTAGCGCTTCAGACTTTCGTATAACACGGGAACCGGTAGAAATAGGTGCTGAGACATACGTACGTGAACATAGCTTGTTAATAAAAAAAGAGAACGTTTAACAGAAAAAAACTGCTTCTGCACAGATAGTAAAACACCACGGTAAAGAAAAATAGACCGTGTTTTATCAGATGCGCAAGTCTAGAGTCTCTGTAAATAGCCAGCGTGTACGAGACGAACTGAGAAAGTAGAAGGAGTAAAAGAGAGGTGTGCAAGGAAAAAACTGATGGAACTCCACACTTTGTACCTCGAAAGGAATCTAACATGATGATATAGTAAGTGCAATTCGTTTATTGGTTTAGAAATTTATATTTATGAAGAAAATGTTTGAGTTAAGAATTTTGTGAGATCTTGCGATGGACAAGATTTTAAAACTGTCACTTCTGCTTGTGTGAGTAAATTAGAAACGACTAAAGACACCCAACCCCCAAAACAACACCCAAGATAAATTCTAGATCATGTAGGAAAAATTAAAAATCATAATGTGGTTCTGAATATACAAATTATTATTTAGGTATTTCGATTCGTCATCGAAAGAACGCCACGATGAACAACTGTGTACTGCCGAATACTTCGTACTAAAATCCTTAGGATAATATAATAATAAAATTATAAAATGTTTATTTCACCACTTAGAAATGTTTGAATATATGGAACCTCCTATTAAGCTAAAATTATTGCTTGTATTAGGAGGTCTATCTATCTATCTATCTATATCATCACGCCAGCTCCCTCGCGGGGTAGGCAGAGAGTACAGAGTTCCAACAGGTTCTTTCCTTACATACCTCTCTGGCTTCCTCCACTCTCATAGTTCGTCTCATACACACTCGCCGGTTACGGAGACTCTTGACTTGCCCTTCAGCTAAGACACGGTCTATTTGGTTATGGTAAGATAGTCTAGGTCTTCCCCGGCACCTACATCCTTCCACTTTCGCATTGTATATCTGTTTTCTATATGCCCGAACCAACGGAGCATACCCTTTCTCATCTTTACACCGATACTATCTTTCATACCTACTCGCTTTCTTACTACGCTGTTGCGAATACGGTCGGTCAGCGTGACTCTGCACATCTTCCGCAGAGATCGCATTGCGACCGCATTTATCCTGCTTTCGTTCTCCTTCTTACATACCCAACTCTCACTGCCATATAACAGCGTTGGGACAAGCACTCCGTTATGCATGGCCAGCTGCGCCTTTTGGCTTAAGTGCCGGCTCCCAAGTAGCCTTACCATCGCACCATTCACTCTATTACCTGCATTCACTCTTCTCTCTATATCAGCGGTGTATTTCCCATCCTTACTGAAGGCGCATCCAAGATATACAAACTCATTCACTTGCTCCAGCACATCGTTACCAACCACAATCCTTGCATTCGTTCTGGTTTCTTCCCGTTCAAAAACCATAATTATGGTTTTATTCACATTCAAATGTAAGCCATTGTTCATGCAGTCATCTCTCATAACTGTGACTAGTGTTTGCAGATCAGTGGCTGTTGGCGCTATCAAAACCGCGTCATCTGCATACAATAGGTGGTTTATCACTAGATCACCCATTTTTACCCCTTCAGTCATCGCATTCAGTCTTTGAAGACTTTTATCCAGATACACTATAAACAGTCTAGCGGACAACACGCAACCCTGCCTGACGCCGATTTTAACGTCAAACCAAGGTGACATGTTACCACCCACCCGTACGCATGCCTTGCTGTCCACGTAGGTGGACTGGACGGCTCGCAACAGGGTGCCGTTTATACCATACTCTGGCAAAATGTCCCAAAGTCTCTTTCGCACGACTCTATCAAACGCCTTCTCCAGGTCCACAAACCCGCAGAAAACCTTCCGGCCTACTGCCAGATGCTTTTTTACTATATTGCGGAGGGAGAAAACTTGATCCGAACATCCTCTTCCAGACCTGAAACCTCCCTGTGCCTCACACAACACTCCATCGGACTTCCCGCGCATTCTCCGTTCAATAATTTTACCATACACCTTAGCTACCAAGCTGATCAAACTGATAGCCCTGTAATTGGCACAGTCATATTGTGAGCCCTTGCCTTTATACAAGGGTACTATGACTGCGCGGCGCCAATCTGTAGGGACTCTACCGGTCTTCCAGCAAAGATTTGCGAGGACCCAAAAAGCGTCCCGGACGCAAGTTCCACCATATTTAATCATCTCGGCAGATATCATGTCTATTCCCGCAGCTTTACCATTTTTCATACTTCGTATCGCCCATTCAACTTCTTTCATAGTGATGTCCTCTGTGGATTCTGGTGCCGCAAACTCGCCTCTGGGCTCGTCTGTGGCACCAGCATCTGGGGCATTCTCATACATTTCTCCAAAGTATTCACTCCACCGGTTTAGCACAGCTTGTGTGTCTGCAAGAATGTCACCATCCTTAGATTTTATCTTTTCCATTCTGGAGCCTGACGAATTACCTCGAGCCTTTCTCACCTTGCTCCAAAAGAGTTTGGTGTTATTCTCGAAGTTCTTCGTCAGCCTTTCCTCCTCAATCACACTAGCTCTTTCACGCTTTTCTTTCACTAAGGTTTTGGTGGCATTCTTGCATTGCCGGTATATTTATTTCTTCATCTCCGTCATACTGTCATTTAGATTCAAAGAAGAGACATAGTCCTGCCACGCTTTCTTCTTACTTTCTACAGAGCTTTTTAACTCTGTGCCCCACCATGCATCCCCTTTTGCTGTGCTATGCTTCTTTGAGCAGCCACATACTTCTTTCGCTGATTCTACCAAACTCTCTTTCAGACAATTCCAGCATTCATCTATGTTTGAGTCCGAAGAACCAGCTGTCAAAAGCTTGTCCGGGACTCTGTCTTCATACGTTCTCCTCACGCTCTCATCTTGCAACCTTTCAACCTTGATTCTTTCAAGGCCTCCGAAGGGGATACGCTCTCGCCAGTGCCTCCACTTCTTGAACAAACCACTAAACCGCGCAATTACGAGATAGTGGTCCGATTCAAAAGTGGGGCCTCTATATGCACGAGTATCTTGAAGTTTACTTCGGAGACGGTTATCTACCAGGATCAAATCTATCATGCTTTTCTGTTCATTTCTTCTCCACGTATACATATGAATATCCTTGTGTTAGAATATTGTATTGGACACAAGGAGATATTAGGAGGTATAAAGGAATAAAATAGTAAATACCAGTTGTTTCAATACCAATAAATATTCTCAGTTGGAAATTTGAGGAAAGCTCTCTGGGCTCGTTCGAGCTCCAAGAATTTTGTCTTAGTTCCCCACACTGGGAGACAGTACGAGAGCACCGATTGAGCTAGTGTGATGTAGATTTTCTGTAAGAGATTTATTGTGGTAACATGTCGTAAAGTTTTAAAGGTCCATATTAATTTACTAACTCTATTCATAATTAGTTCTATGTGAGCGTGCCATGTAAGTCTTTGGTCGAGCATTACGCCTAAGTAGGTGTTAGTTGTTTTGTTAGTGACTAAGCAGGAACAGCTTGAATTAAATGTGTTTTGGCAAGTATGAATTTTAATTTGTAACTCTTGTGATGGCTGAGTGCGGTTGTACATGGTAAAATACATGAAGTTAGTTTTGGTTATGTTCAGAGTGAGGAGGTTACATTTAAGCCAAGTTGTTATCTTATTCAGTCCTCTTTCTGCAATTAGTCGAGTGTTGTCCCAGGTGTCGCCCGTAAATACCACCGCTGTATCGTCACCATAAAAGATTCTCGTATTCTGAGTATATAAGCTCCATCGATACTCATACTACAGAAACTGTTGATGTAGATAAGGAACACAGTATGACCAAGAACAGTTTCTTGTCCAACTCCATATGTGACGGTTTCTTCTAAACGGATGCATCCTCCTATTTTAACCGAGTACGTATTGGCGTGAGTAACTCAGGTATTCTTTAAAAAATTGGGGTGTGCTCCTTACACCAATATCTTCTAGCTTGCGTATAAGCGTGGGGATGGAGACGGCGTCGAAGGCTTTTTAAGTTCTAGAAATACTGCCAGGCATTTACTTCCACTGTCAACCTTTTCAGTGACGATGGAAGCATGTGCCAAAACAACGCTTTCTGTGGACCTTCCCTGTCTAAAATCAAACAGAGATGGTAAAAGAATATTAAACTTTGTTAAATAATTAAGCGCTAGTTAAGTAGTTTTTCCATATATTTTAGACAGGGATGCAAGTGCAGATATTGGTCTGTAATTCGACGGGTCGTTCTTGTCTCCACTCTTAAACACAGGTGTTATTAGAGCTCGTTTTAGGGCAGTAGGAAAGGCCCCTTGCTCGAAACAAAGGTTATATTATAATAATAACTGTGATTAAAGCAAGCCTAAAAAAAACACGATTAACATTCTCATCTCTCAACACTTAAAGGTTCGCTGGAAGAGAACTCATATTTTGAGTTAAGCTCGCCTTTGTATATCACCTGTGAAATTGCAACTGTCAATGTACTGTTATACAATAAAGGATTAAATAAATAAATAAATAAACACGAATATCAGGTAACCCACTTTCTTGATATTCGTGTTTGTTTTTAGACTTGCAAGTTCCAGCCGCTTCAAGGCAAGAATTTTATAGCGATTTTTATAACCTGCCCACAAACATCCGGTTAGAGTGAAAAATCTAATTTATGTAGCCTGCCTACCTACCCTGTCTACCTAGGACTGTCCCTCGAATGGACTTCAATTTTTACTTTCTACACAAACTTTTTAAGTACATGCGTATACCTGTGGATATGTCAGTACTTTTCAATAAAAACACAATGTACTTAATCTTTCAGAACGTTCTGTATTCATTGAGTTACGAGTTATATATATGACGATATTAGAGAAAATCAAAACAAAAAGGTGAAGGAATCATCTTGATAAGGCACGTTGTATTCATACAATATGATTTAAAAACAATAGAAAGGTAAGAAGAGAATGAGAATTACATAAAAAGGACAAGCTCGCAGAGTTTCTTCACCGGACCCTCTCAGTGGAGGTCGCGTTGCGATCCAGCGGTAGGTTTTTTTTTTATGGTTGTATAACAATTACCCCCCATATGTTTTGGAGCCTTTGGTTTGGTTTTGGTTATTTGGCTGTTTATTTTTTGTTTATTTCTATTTTTATGTGTTTGGTTTTACATTTTTCTATTTATTAGTTAATTATGTTTTGGTAAAATTGGTATGTGCGATCTTTCAATCTTTGTTACTTTGGTTTGTTTGCTTGTTTATTTGTTATTTTTGCTTAATATGTAATTTAATGTTGTTCGGCAGCCCGTTTTTGTTTTTCCAGCTTCCTGTAATAGGTATATTGATATTGTTATCTACGTAACTTGTGGAACATTTGGTTGCCGAATTTCAACAGATTTTCCTAATTAACCGACTTCAAAAAGGAGGAGGTTCTATGTTCGGTTGTATGTATGCTTTCTTTTTTTTTTATGTATGTTCAGCGATATTTCCGTCAATTGTGGACCGTTTTTGATATTTTTTTTTGCCTTGGGTTCAGTATATCTCCAAGGTGGTCCCATATTAATTTTATTGACATTGGACCTTGGACTTAGAAGATACACCAGGGAACTCCTTAACGACAAACAATAGGCATGTGTTAATTGAGATATTATGGGTATTACGTCAATCCTATAGGTACCCTACTATAGAATAATTCACTGGTCACTTAAAATTGTAAAATAAAAATCTTTTATAAAAAAAGGTAAACCGATTTCAAAAAGCAAAAAAATAAAAATATTTGAAGTCGGTGCCAAGTAACCGACTGCACCAACCAGCACCGACTTCAAATATTTTTATTTTTTTGCTTTTTGAAGTCGGTTTACCTTTTTTTATAAAAGATTTTTTTTTAATCCTGTTTTTATTGCATCATATTGCATGGGTGGCGTTTTTAAGCGAATGGTATAAAGGCAATCCTGAAAAAGTAACAAGAGACAATAATCTTTTTGGTATTGGAATTAGAGGGTTAACTCAATTAATTACATTTTCGAGTTATGGCAGATCAAGCAAAGTCATATTCCCAAGGAGAAAAGCACTCTAAGGTCGAAAACCTGAAAATGTACAATACCTTTTAACAGCATTGTTTGAATTTACTTCTTCTTCTGTCCATTCAAACTTAATTTTACTGAATTTCTACATAAGTTGTGAAGATAAACGTGAGCCTCCAAACAACCCTCATAAAAGTAATATTATTCTTGAATAGAGTTACAGAGTAACACAGAAACTTTGGAGTAAATATAAGACGCCTAAATAATTATACAAAGCCTAATTTTGCACTTAAAGGGAGTAGTCGTTAAGTCAGTTTTCAAAATAGATTTGGATAAGTATAGTTTTCTTTGGGAGATGATTATAGGGCTACATTGGCCGTGCTCTTCATGGCAACCACCAAGGTTAGCAAAATGTGATATAGATTTCGGTCCGGTCAGTCTAAGATGGATAACCGTTTGAGCCATTTACATATTAAGCGTATCTATACTTCGGAAAGTATTTGAGGTCGTTACCTCCCTTAAGCCAAGGTGGAAATGATATATTGCTTGATAAATTCCACCAGTAGGTGTGTGTTTCTAAGCCTCCATCGATCAAATACTGCTTCCACTAATTCTAGATCGTATAGATCTAGTATGCACTATATTCTCTCACCTAGTTTGTAAAGCAATGCCCTTGTCCCAACATGTGTGTGTGAATGATCTACGCTGTTGACCGTGAGGCCAACCGCGTAGATCAGCTCCTCCGAACAACAGTGCCGCAGCTCATAACCAACCTCAGGTGACAAGAGGTCAGACTCATTAGCCATATTTGGCGTCGGTTTTGTCTATCAGCACTGCTAGTAAAAAAAAGAAATTTAAGTCTGCCTCTTGTCTAGGGATGAATACTACTGCTAGCAATAACGAAATTATGGCGGTAGAACGGAGTGTGGTTGTTTCATAGAAATTTAAATTTCTATAAGTTTTTCTTTTAACAAATTCTCAGAAACAGACCAGAGTTCAAAATTATGCCCAGTGAAACGGTAATAGGCTCACCACCTATTATATTGCAACTTCACATTGTCGACAATCAGTGTGATGAGTGTAGCACACATACCGCCACACACATCTGCCAATTCCGCTAGGAAAATATAAGCATGACATTGTTTACTGTTTTTTCATCTTGACATAAGAAATATCAAAAACCATAAAAAAAATTGAACCACACGATTACACTACATTTTTCCCGATCTCGTTATTTTATGATTGCCATTTGACTCCGTGCACCCAATTTCCAATTAATCCTTAGCAAAAAAGGTTTATTTTTGTTGTACAAAAATAAAGGTTTAAAGCACTGCGTAGACGAAAAGCGACGAAAAGGCACGTAGGTACGTGTGTCCTTAAATTCAGATCCCAAAGGAAATCATTGGAAAACTAACATTCCATTAAAAAATATTTTGTGCTGAAAAAAACTTTTCTACAAATTTATCTTATTTTCTAATTTATAATATGTTTCTTCCATACAAATGAGATATTACAATATCTTGGTAAGCATCAGTATTGAATATCAGAATTATTATAAAAAATATGTTTGATGGCTAATGCTTTATTATTTAAATTCTTATGAGTTCATTATTGAGAAAATACTGACCTACTGGGTTTTTGTCGAAGAAAGTGATAAATCATCTACTATATGCAGATGCCACGGTTCTAATAGCGCTAACAGCCACTGATCTGCAAACACTAGTCACAGTTATGAAAGACGACTGCATGAAAAATGGCTTACATTTGAATGTAAAGAAAACCAAGATTATGGTTTTTGATCGGGAAGAAACCAGAACGAATGCAAAGATTGTGGTTGGTAACGATGTGCTGGAGTAAGTGAATGAGTTTGTATATCTTGGATGCGCATTCAGTAAGAATGAGGAATACACCGCTGACATCGAGAGAAGAGTGAGGGCAGGGAACAAAGTGAATGGTGCGATGGGAAAGCTACTTGGGAGCCGGCACTTAAGCCAAAAGGCGCAGGTGGCCATACATAACTGCGGAGTGCTTACTGAGTTCTTAGATTTACGCGAATATTACACATGAAAATAAACTATTTTTTCGGATTTTATCGCGGTTTATTTTGATTTTTAAGTTCCCTACGTTTCGAGTGCTTTGCAGCACCCATGGTTACGGGAAGGACTGAGGTGTTAGACGTCCAAAAGGCATAGTTGTTCCGTGGTACCCTCAAACTTCTTAATTATTTTTGTTTTTGTTGGTCCGATCTACGCAGAATGAGCTCACGGTGTCTTGAGGTACGGTCTACACATCGAAGTAAGAGGGATTAGATAATACTCCATTACTCGGGCCCAGTGGAAATTGATGGCGATTTCGGTGTACTAAATTATATTTGGACCCCTGACTGATTAATTACTCAAAATCCTTCAGTTAATTAAGCCACCCGATCAACATCTAATATTAAAACAAATATTTCTAAAGTGTCTATGATTCTGACGGCTCCTCCCGTCAAGATGCTTTTAATATTGATAAAATCCATTCACCATCTGACATTTCTCGTTCAAACTTATTGGTGGACCCCACGTTATCAGATCGATCGCGAACAAGTTCCTTATTGGAAACTTATCAAGACCGAGGTGTGACTGGATGTGACATCCGCGGAAATGTCAGGCCCACGAGACATCTGTCGCACGGCTTCGGGCGTGTGCTCACTTGCAGCGATAGCCCTGCATTGTGTGAAATACAAAAATACTGCTTCGTAAAAATGTTTATGCTTTCAAATGGTTGTTATTATTGTATAACTTGTTAGAAGTATGAACGTGATTGTGTGTGTGAGAAATAGGTATGTTTTAAAATGACAGATAAATGGGAATCATTAATAATAATTGTTATGACATAACAGAGTGCGTACCACTTTTATTAAAGTTTTCACGACAATACATTCATTTTAAGAACCTACGCTGAAGTTACTTGAAATAATTTATGTGCTTCTGTTTTTTATTATATGAATACTTTTTATAAGATCAATTTATATTATATGAAGAGAGCTTCACGCGAAGACAAATGGAGCAAATAAGATATTATTAATTAATTAAGTCTTGTAAGGTCCAAATATGTGGCTGGAGGTACAAATTTAAAAGAAGATATTTCAATAAAAAACATGTATGTATTATGCTAATTCCCTTATATTTTCAAAATTCCTGTACAAGAAGCTCGACATGAAGTTCTGTACTTATATGAGACCTAATAATAGTACTTATGTGTTGTTTTTGCTTAGTAGAAATAAAACCGACTTCAAAAAGCAAAAAATAAATATTTGAAGTTGGCACCGGTTATTGCAGTTGGCCGACTTCATGGCCGTCAGAATCATCCGTGGATACCGCACCATCGGATTCGAGGCGGCGACACTCCTCGCCGGAACGCCTCCATGGGAGATGGAGGCACGATCGCTCTCTTAGCTTGCCTGGCTGAGGGATCCAAACAACATCCTGGATCCCGGCGCTCCGAGAGCGCGGCGGACAGAGTTGCACCGAGCTGCGCTGGAGCTGGCGGTGCAAGTTCGCCCATCCCACTGTTGGTCACGCCGTCATCGCTGCGCTGCTGCCGGTCTTCTGGGACTTGCTGGGGCGACGACACGGCGTCCTCACGTACCGTTTGACGCAGGTACTGTCCGGGCATGGTTGCTTCGGGTGGTATCTGTGGCGGATCGGTCGTAAGGAGGCGGAGCGCTGCCACCATTGTGCGGCCCCGGAAGATACGGCGGCGCACACGTTGCTGGTGTGTCCGGCATGGGATGACGAGCGTAGCCGGCTCGCCGGAGCGCTCATTGCAGGGGGACAGGTGCTATCGCTCCCGACCGTGATATCATCCATGGTTAGGAGCAAGAGCGCCTTGGCGGCAATGGCGGCCTTTTGCGAGGCCTTCATGTCCGCTAAGGAGGAGGCAGAGCGGGTGAGGGAGGAGACGTCCTCCAATTCCCCTCGCAGACGACGCGTTGGGCGAAGGCGCAGGGAATACGCCCGGAACGACCTTCGCCCACCGCAATCTCGGCCTGCAAGCGTCGGGGAGGGCACCCCGGCGCCCTAGCACTTTGCAGGCTCACGCCTTAAAAGCGCTGCGTCCGCGCAGCCTCCAAAATGCGGTAGGGGGGAGATCGAACTCCCCTTACACGCGTCGAGGTTCGCACCAAGCTGCGGACTGAGCCCGCCGGTGCCACAGAGGTCATGCTGGTGACGATTCCTGTGGCCCGGCAAAAGGGCAGTAGGACGCCGAGGGGTTTTAGTGGGTGCAAGCCCCACATAACCACCCGGGCCGTGCCCTCGGCCCGGGGGTATGCGTTAGGCTGTCCCTCTTAAAAAAAAAAGTTGGCCGACTTCATATATTTAGTTTTTGCTTTTTTAAGTCGGTTTTATTTTTTATTTTACCATATTGAGTAACAAGTGAATTATTAACTAATATTTATATACCTATATTATATTATTTTGCTGAGGTGTACAGCTAGGTACCTTCAGGATTGATATAATAACCATAATAACGGAATCTATATATTCGTGCCGTTCGCCGTTAAGAAGTCCCCTGATGTCTCTTTAAAGTCCAAAGTTCAATACCGATTTCATTAAAATGGGACCACCTCTAAACTATACTAAACCCAAATAATCAAAAATAATCATCAAAATCAGTTCATAAATAAAGACGTTATAAAAAAAACCCTGACAATTGTCAACCCCCTCCTTTTTTAAATTCGGTTAATATTCTGATTAGTTCTATAGCAGGGTACCTATAGGATTGACGTAATACCTCCAATAATACCTCAAACTACGCATTCGTATTGTTTGTTGTTAAGGAGTTCCCTGGTGTATCTTCAAAGTTCAAGGTCCAGTACGAATTAAATTAAAATGGGACCACCTTGGAGCTATACTGAACCCAATGCAAATCATCAAAATCGATTTATAATTGGCTGAGTTATCGCGTAACATACATACAAAAAAAAACATACAGTCGAATTAAGAACCTTTTTGAAGTCGGTTAAAAACTAATAAGTATCTATCAATATTATCAGCCCAGACCCCTTGCAGGGTAGCCAGAGAAGATGAGTCCTAACAATACAGTCATGAAACATTTATTGAGATAGGAACCTTTATGATCAACAGTATATATTTTGTATAAAAAGTGTTTTAATATAGTGGAGTACCAATATGGAGTTATTAACTGTTAACTATTCATAACCAGTAGTTAAAATTTCAAAAAACCATCAGTATTGTAACCAACATAAACCAACAGTCCTCGTCTTGGGAGTGAACATATTGACCCACAGTGTACCTATCAGTCCAACAAAAACAAATTACAATGGACATTGGAAGTCTGCTATCAGAGAATGCGAGGTAAGAAAAACGTGCTAGACATTTACACAACGACTTGTTTTTTAAGGTTACTGAAAAAATCAGTAAAAATTTCAGGAATACAACATGGGTTTTACAAATAAACCATAATATTGGAGGCTAAAGGTGTTCACAGACTTTGGTATGTAACTATAAATCTATGGCAAACATAATTTTATTGGTTTTGTGCAAGTACTTGCAATCCAAACAAGTGAAGTTTAAAAAAATCTGGTCCTACATATGTTTAACATTATGTATAGAAAGAAACAAAATTGTTAGAAACATAAAAAAATTAATATTTGATATAAAATTTATAATCATTAGAATTTAATTAAACTTCACAACTGTGCTATAAACCTTATCCCACAGAGAAACTGAATGCTAATAATAGACCTTAGAGTCATATTAAATATACTAATAAAAATTTATTAGGAGCTATTTAATTTTCTATTATAGGTTAATGAGTTTAATGGTTTTTTTTTATTATGCCCTACATCATATATATTGTAATTAGTGTATTAGAAATTTGAGGCACACACAGAGGAAAGATACATATACATCAATTAATGAATTGAAGAATTAGATGTTTTTACTGTACTTTTGTTTGATAATATGATAATCAATAAATAATATTTAATTAATTGAGATTATTCAAGAAACTAGTAACTGTTAAAAATAGTTTTGTGATTAATTTTTGAATGTGTAAAGTTATTTTGAGCACCAGTGCTGTTTCTCGTATAGTTATGATATCAGAGATTTAACACAAGCACAATCTATTACCATTAGGGAAACAGTTGGTTTTAAAGCACTATACATGCTGTAATTTATTTAAATTTAGATTGGAGAGGTCATTAAGAAATTTTGCAATTTTCATGTTGTTACATTTATATTTGTATTATTACATCCGCATTTTACATATATCTTATAAATATGTATTTGTATATAAAAAGAAAATGAAATCACGCAAATGACTTAATAATAATACCTATTTGAAAATTTTACGATATTATGTTGACATGCTACAGTTGATGAAATATTGAGTTACAATAATTGAAAGTAGAGATTATCTTATACAAGAATAATCCAAAGTATATTTTTACCACAGGTATGATATACATTGTGTAGTATCAGCAATATTCTTGGTCCTGAGAAACTTGATATTATTTTTTGAATATGAATTATATCACCACGCCAGATCCCAGGTGGGGTAGGCTGAGGGTATAAAATATTATTATGATATTAAAGGAAATAAGAATGATATGTATGTATTACATGTATATGTTGAGTGACACTCAATTCTCACGGTTGGATATCTGAAACTAGCTAGAAAGTTACTCACTGCAGTATCTGCTTATAAAAAACAGTCACTTATAAAGAAGCAAAGGAAGTGTGGCACTTCATGGTATGAGAAAATTCAGCTATGAATAGCACTCCCAATATCATAATGTTATAGTCCATTGTTTGGTCTAGTCGGTTGTGACTTATTCGCTTTTTAAGGTATCATTAAATTAGGAGTGCGTAAAAGAGCCTTCTCGTCGTGACCCCTGCTAGTCATTATGGCTGCAATCTTGAACCAAATAGGTACCGCAGTGTGGGCTAGGGCGTCCCCCCGAGACGACGTGTACCGGTCCGCCCGCATCGGTACGAATACAGGTGGAAGCGGCGATGGGGGCCGCCACCCATCACACCGGGCCCGAACTGGCGAGTCATGGGGTACAGAGTGCCGAACAGGCACTTGGAATGTAAGAATATGGTAGTATGGAAGATAAGATGCATGAGGTGATTGATGTAATGAAAGAGAGACGCCTGGATGCTCTGTTTGTGTGTGGAAGCGAAGGGGCAGTGAAACCTGTGATCTAAGTGATGGCACGATGGCTCTGTGGTCTGGGTTACCGCAGAGCAGTCGTACCAGCATGGGGGTAGGTATCTTGCTGTCCCGTCGCCTGGCCTCTGGAGGGAGAGATTATGGCCTGTACAATGCGAGACTTCTCTGGGTCCGTTTAAAACTGGGTGTCACTAGAGTATTTTTGGTCACAGCATATGCTCCCGTAAGCTCATCGACACCCCAGGACCTTGAGAAGTTTTGGGATAATTTCAGGGAAGTTCTGGAACTGACTAAGGCTAACGAAAAGGTAATTTTGTGTGGCGACCTGAACAGATGGGTGGGAACCAGGCAACTAACTTGCGACGCTGCTTTAGGTCCTTATAGTGATAAGAGACTGAATGATGCAGGTAAGGTCATTGAAAGGGGCCTCCTTGTGTCTGATATGATATTCCAACATAAGGACGTTCATATGTATACGTCTCCACGTATGATGGAATGAACAAAAAGCATGATAGATTTGATTCTAGTTGAGAACTAGAGTATAGAAGCCCCACTCTTGAATCGGACCACTATCTCGTAGTTGCGCGGTTTAGTGGTCTGTTTAGGAATTGGAGGTACCGGCGAGAGCGTATCCCCTTCGGAGACCTTGTAAGAATAAAGGTTGAAAAGTTGCAAGATGAGAGCGTGAGGAGAATGTATGTAGACAGAGTCCGAGACAAGCTTTTGACAGCAAGTTCTTCGGACTCAAATATAGATAAATGCTGGAATAGCCTGAAAGAGAGTTTGGTAGAATCCGCAAAAGAAGTATGTTGTTGCTCAAAGAAGCATAGTACAGCAAAAGGTGATGCAAGTTGGATGCGGAGTTACAAAGCTCCGTAGAAAGTAAGAGGAAAGCGTGGCAGGACTATGTTTTTTTCTTTAAACCTGAATGCCAGAACCTGTATGACAGAAATGAAGAAAGAAATATACCGGCAATGCAAGAATGCCACTAAAACTTCAGTGAAAGAAAAGCGTGAAAGAGCCAGTGCGATTGAGGAGGAGAGGCTGGCGAAGAACTTTGAGAACAACACTAAACTCTTTTGGAGCAAGGTGAGAAAGTCTTGAGGTGATTCGATAGGCTCCAGAATGGAAAGGATAAAATCTAAGGATGGTGACATTCTTGTAGACACAAAAGCTGTGTTAAACCGGTGGAGTAAATATTTTGGAGAAATTTATGGGGATGCCGCGGATACTGGTGCCACAGACGAGCCCAGAGGCGAGTTTGTGGCCCCAGAATCAACAGAGGACATCACTATGGAAGAAGTAGAAGTTGGCACCGCGCAGTCATAGTACCCTTGAAAGCAAGGGCTCACAATATGACTGCGCCAATTACAGAGCCATCAGTTTGATCAGCGTGGCAGCCAAAGTGTACGGTAAAATTATTGAACGGAAAATGCGCGAGACGTCCGATGGAATGTTGTGCGAGGCACAAGGGGTATCAGGCCTAGGATGTTCAGATCAAGTTATCTCCCTCCGCAATATCCTAAAGAAGCATCTGGCAGTAGGCTGAAAGGTTGTCTGCGGTTTAGTGGATCTGGAGTTTGATAGAATTGTGCGAAAGAGACTTTGGTACATTTTACCAGAATATGGTATAAATGGCACTCTGTTGCGAGCTGTCTAATCCACCTATGTGGGCAGCAAGGCTGGCGTACGGGTGGGGTTTAACCTGTCACGCTGGTTTGACGTTGAAATCGCCGTCAAGCAGGGTTGCGTGTTGTCCGCTAGACTGTTTATATTATATCTGGATAAAACTCTTTAAAGACTGAAAGCGATGAATGAAGGTGTACAAATGGGTGACCTAGTGGTAAACCATCTACTTTATGCAGATGATACGGTTTTAATAGCGCCAACAGCCACTGATCTGCAAACACTTGTCACAGTTATGAAAGACGACTGCATGAACAGTGGCTTACATTTGAATGTAAAGAAAATCAAGATTATGGTTTTTGAACGGGATGAAACCAGAATGAATGCAAGGATTATGGTTGGTAACGATGTGCTGGAGCAATTGAATGAGTTTGTATATCTTGGATGCGCATTCAGGAAGGATAGGAAATACACCGCTGACATAGAGAGAAGAGTGAGTGCAGGGAACAGAGTGAATGGTGCGATGGGAAAGCTTCTTGGGAGCCGGCACTTAAGTCAAAAGGCGCAGCTGGCCACACATAACAAAGTGCTTGTCCCAACGCTGTTATATGGTAGCCAGAGCTAGGTATGTAAGAAGAAGAATGAAAGTAGGATAAATGCGGTGGAAATGCGAGCTCTGCTGAAGATATGCGGAGTGAAGCTGACCGACCGTATTCGCAACTGCGTAGTAAGAAAGCGATTAGGTATGAAAAATAGTATCGGTGTAAAGATGAGAAAGGGTATTCTCCGTTCGTTCGGGCATATAGAAAGAACGTTAGAAGAAAGAATGACAAAGCAGATATACAATGCAAAAGTCAAAAGCTGTAGGTACCGGGGAAGCCCTAGACTATTTTACCATGACCAAATAGACCGAGTCTTATCTGAAGGTCAAGTCAAGAGTCTCCGTAACCGGCGAGCGTGTATGAGACGTACTATGAGAGTGGATGACGCTGGCGTCCTTCCTTACATACCTCTCTGGAGAGGTATGTATATATATTTGTGTTATTTTTATTACGTTTTTTAATTTGTTTTTCCCATTATTATTATCTAATCTCATTGCAGTGGCAACATTCTATTAGGTTAAGAAAGAGATAGGAGCTTAAGGTTAGAGGGGAAAAGAGAAGGATGGTAAATTTGTTAAGACGTGTACGAAGTGATTGTGAAGGAAAAAATAAAGAAGTTCGATATATTCATCCCGCTTTTACTCAAGAACGATCCCACAACTTTTTGGGGGCTCGTCCGGGATCGAGAAAAGTATCAGTGAGGAAGAATTATGAAGATTCACGAAGATACTATCCACAAAATACGAACAACTGGCAAGTCATTTTGAATCTGCTTTACCGACCCGATTTCGAACAAAACGAAAATAGTACAACGGTTCGTTCGAATTCATTCAAGAAATTGAGCGCGTGAGACTTCTTTACCGACACGGATTGTCGCTGCACCGAATGCTTCGGGACGCGAATTATGGTTCACCGGTGCACGAACTGTTTAGAAAATGTTACGGGACGCTGTTTATTACGTCATAAATTAATATTTTTTATGAACGAATATACGAAGGTAAAATAAAAATATTAGTTTCAAGACGGCAATTATTACGATTACCGGACTTTACGAGTAATGATTATTCACGTTTTACGTAGGAGGTTATTATGATGATAAGAAGATTTCGCGAATATTAAGACTAGAAGATTTAACGTATTAAGAAGAAGGTTCTATGACGAATATAAGATGTTGGTCACACTTACGATTTAAGAAGATTTTATAAGAAGATTGATTTATTTTGAAAATTCAAGACTAAACTACTTACCCATTCAAGATGCCGCCGAAGAAGGATATTAAAGAAGCAGAAGATCGGGACACTCATGATGACCCACCTTATATCCCGTTTCGTGATTTGGAGAAGTCAATGACAACTTTTACTGGCGATGATACTTACCCTATATTATTATGGTTTGACGAATTGGAAGATACGGCACAATTGATGAACTGGACTGAAACTGAAAAACTTATCTATGAAAACGCCTGCTTAGTGGAACTGCCAAGTTATTTTTACGGTCACTAGGAGGTGTGAAAGATTGGTCAAAGTTAAAGAACGAACTCAAAGAAGAATTTGGTCCTAAACTAAATAGTGCTGCTATACATAAAAAACTCAGTTCACGAAAAATGAAAAGTGATGAGACGCACCAGCAGTATTTTCTCCACATGAAGGAGTGCGCACTTCACGGTAAAATTGAAGACGATGCGCTTATAGAATATGTTATCGATGGCATCCGAGACAGTGAGTCTAATAAATCTATGTTGTATAGTGCATCAAACCTTAGAGATTTCCGTAAGAAGTTAGAGAACTACAGCAATATGAAGAAGAAAATGTCCAACCGCCCTATTACGGCTAACACGACTCCTCAACGTCCTCAAATTCAGAGAAACTACCACGTCAAGCGATGCTTTAACTGCAGTGACTTAGATCATCAAGCACCAGCTTGTAAGAAGGGTATCAAATGCTTCAGATGTAATGAATTTGGACATAAGGGACCGGAGTGTACAAAAAAACCTAAGAATACCCTAAATATCCAAAATAATTCAAACATAAAAATAAATACTACAAAAGAGATAGCAGATATTACAGAAAAGACAGAAGAAGTTAAAACTCCATACAAGAAGATAAAGATTAATGATGTTGAAGTGATAGCCTTGATCGATACCGGAAGTGACGTTAATTTGATCAATATTTCCGAAGTTGAGAACGTTCTGAAAGACAAATCAAGCTATAATAGAGATTTCACGATTAATTTGACTGGAATTGCTGGAAAAGAACTACGTACTGAAGGAGTTTTGAATGCCATACTTATAATTGATGATTACTACGCCGACATTAAATTCCATGTAGTCAAAGATGATGCTATACCTGTCAAAGTTATATTAGGGAATCCTATCCTGAAAGACTTCGAAGTAAATTTTACGGCAAATGGCATTTTTCTTGAGAAGATTTTACAATTAACTATATTGGCTGAAGAGAAGGTCACTGATCTTAAAGGCTGTGAAAACAAAGAAATTGAAAAGAAGATAACTAAGATGATAGAAGAGTACAAACTCAACGAAGCAAAGAAAGAAACGAATATTTAAATGAAAATAATACTCACGGACGAAGACCCAATTCACCAGAGTCCACGACGACTATCACCTCTGGAAATGAAAGTAGTTGACGACCAAATAAAAGAATGGTTAGACCAGAAGATTATACGACCAAGCAAATCAGATTACTCAAGTCCTATTGTACTGGCGAAAAAGAAGAATGGGACATACCGACTTTGTATAGACTACAGAAGACTAAATAAGAAAATTATAAGAGATCGATTCCCATTGCCGCTTATCGAAGATCAGATCGACAGACTGAAAGGTGCAAAAGTTTTTACGACATTAGACTTGAAGAATGGATTTTTACATGTAAACGTTCACCACGACAGCATAAAATACACATCCTTTGTAACGCCTCGAGGGCAATATGAATTTATAAAAATGCCGTTTGGTTTGTTAACGGCACCATCGGTGTTCCAAAGATACGTCAATTACATCTTTCAAGACCTCATTTCAGACGGTACCGTTCTAGCGTATTTAGATGATCTAGCTATACCATGTAAAACACAAGATGAAGGACTAGAGAAATTAATAAAAGTTTTTAAGAGAGCTGGAGAATATGGTTTAATGTTTAATTGGAGCAAATGCTTATTCATGAGGAGAGAAATACAGTACCTAGGCTACATTATTCAGGATAACAAAGTAAGACCTTCAAAAGAAAAGATTGCAGCTGTCTCAAAATTTAAGACACCTAACAATTTAAAGTCCCTTCAGTCATTTTTAGGACTGTCCGGGTACTTCAGAAAATTCATTAAGAATTACTCGATAATTGCAAGGCCACTGACTAATCTACTAAAGAAAGACGCTGAATTTTATTTTAGTGATGAGTGTGAGAAGGCTTTCAATGAGTTAAAAAACATACTGTGCAGCTCACCCGTTCTCCGTATCTATGATCCTGATTTGGTGACGGAGCTACATACAGACGCAAGCGCAGAAGGCTATGGAGCTGTTTTATTACAGAAGAGCCCAACAGACAATCAGATGCATCCAATCTATTATATGAGCAAAAAGACGACACCTACCGAAAGAAACTATCATAGCTATTACCTGGAGATATTAGCAATTGCCGAAGCGGTGAAAAAATTCCGCGTGTACCTGTTAGAAATACGATTTAAAATTATCACAGACTGCTCTGCTTTGACTAAGACGTTACAGAAGAAGGACTTACCTCCGCGTGTTGCGCGCTGGGCCCTACTTCTTGCAGAGTATAACTACGAAATAGAGCATATACCTGGAACAAGACTTAAACATGCCGACGCGTTAAGCAGAAATCCGATTTGTATGATATTAACGGAAACTACAGCCCGACTTAAGAAAGCACAAGACGATGACCCGCATACCAACCTGTTAAAGAAAATGTTAGAAAAAGGACCCTATCAAGATTATCTTATAGAAAGAGGAATACTTTGTAAAGAAAAAGATGGTACGAGACTTATTGTAGTCCCAAAGAAGATGCAATACGAAATCATAAGAAAGAAACACGAACATGGACATTTTGGAATAATTAAGACGGAAGAACTTGTAAATAGAGAATACTACATAGAGAACCTGAAAGAAAAGATAAGAACGATTATTGATAATTGTGTAGAATGCATTCTTATTTCGCATAAGAAAGGAAAGAAAGAAGGATACTTACATCCGTTGGAAAAAGGAGATGTTCCGCTGTCGACGTATCATATTGATCACCTTGGTCCGTTGACATCAACCCATAAGAAATACAAGTACATCCTAACTGTTGTGGATGGATTCACAAAATTCACCTGGATCTACCCTACGAGAACTTTGTGTACAGAAGAGACGTTGGATAAGTTAAGAATCCAACAACAAACATTCGGCTCACCACAGAAGATTATTTCAGATCGTAACGCCGCCTTTACATCAACAAATTTTCAAGAGTACTGTAAAGAGGAAGGCATTTCTCATTACATGATTACTACTGGACAGCCACGGGGAAATGGCCAAGTCGAGAGAATCCACCAAGTAATCATAAGCGTTTTAAGTAAGCTTAGTGCTGATGATCCGACAAAATGGTATAGACGAGTTTCAGGAGTACAACGCTGTTTGAATAGCACGTACCAGAGAAGTATTGGTATGACGCCTTTTGAACTTCTTTTGGGGACAAAGATGAAAGACAAGAATGGAGATATTATGGAATTGATACAAGAAGAGGAAATACAGAATTACAGTGAGAAACGGAATGAACTAAGAATTAAAGCCAAAGAATGTATCAAGAAGATACAAGAGGAGAATGTCAGAAGTTACAATAGAAAGAGAAAAAAGGCTATAGATTACGAAGTAGGTGACCTGGTTGCTATTAAGCGAACTCAATTCACTCAAGGAAGTAAGCTGTACCCAAAATTTCTGGGGCCTTACGAAGTAGTAGCAAAGAGACACCATGATCGGTACGCTGTAAGGAAAGTTGGCGACAGTGAAGGTCCCATCAACACCACCAGCTCGGCTGACCTTATGAAGCCTTGGGTCGTAGATGAAAACAGTTCATCTGGGCCAGATGAATAACCAGGATGACCGTGTGGGGAGTGTTATTTTTATTACGTTTTTTAATTTGTTTTTCCCATTATTATTATCTAATCTCATTGCAGTGGCAACATTCTATTAGGTTAAGAAAGAGATAGGAGCTTAAGGTTAGAGGGGAAAAGAGGAGGATGGTAAATTTGTTAAGACGTGTACGAAGTGATTGTGAAGGAAAAAATAAAGAAGTTCGATATATTCATCCCGCTTTTACTCAAGAACGATCCCACATATATATATATATATATATATATATATATATATATATATATATATATATATATATATATATATATATATATATATATATATATATATATATATATATATATATATATATATATATATATATATATATATATATATATATATATATATATATGTCGGCGTGGTTATTATCTGTGGCAAATAGTGCGCGGGTCGTCCGCTAGTCAGCGCTACGGCCGCGTGCGTGCTGACGGAACGCGAGAGTGAACGGGATTTTGAATTAGGAAGATGAACAGAACATGGAGAACGATGCGATGACGACGTGTCAAAATGGTCGTCCTGCCCTTTTGATAATTAAATGGTTGATATTGTGTTTCATGTGGATAAGTGATGTAATTAAATAACTGATGGGCAATTATTGTGTTTAGCTGTTTGGAAACCTAACCCCGCGCATGTCTGAGTCTAAAGATTGAGCTCTTGTGCTAGTTAGTTTGGCCATCTGATGACATATACATATATATATATATATATATATATATATATATATATATATATATATATATATATATATATATATATGTATATAAAATACGCGTGATGATAGATATGTTGTGTCCTATTGTTATTTTCATTTTAGTAACCTTGTAATCTTGTCAGACATACTCTATGATTGGTCAAGTGTGTTTGATGACATCTGTCAGATGACGAATCACCGATGACAGATGGCGAACGGCGCTGCGTTGTTAGTCGGGCAAGCAAGGGGCAAGCGCTCGGACGTATCGCGGAGCATCTAACCTAGCTACATTCCATGTAACAATATTATACCGGACGAGACCCCCGTGTTATTTCAAGATACCCTTTATGTTCAGCCACCATGCGGACGACTATGAAAATGATTATAAATCCACCTTTCACCGCTACCAGCATTGAAACGGCCATTCAGAAAACCTAAGCGCCGTTAGATAGATAACACTTTTACTAAACTTGAATCGATAAGCGAACCCAACGAACCTTTAATAAAATCGAATGAATTGCTTGACGATAAAACAGATAAGGAACATTGGCTGGTAACATTTTATTGAGATTACGAAGGTTCCGGTTAAGCCGTTCGAAGCTTATCGAAGTTCCTGACTGCTATAAATAAGGGGGTACAGGATACGTACACTCGTATACCATTCTCGTACTTTATACTTGGGTTTGTGTGAAAACAAGGTTTGATATTTATGTTGGAAGGTATGAGAAGGTTCATGATGCTGAACTGGGCTATTGGCAGTATGTATTTGTATAAAAGAAACTAACATGAACAACTTCACGCGTATATACTCCAACTCGCTGTGGTAGATATATACTGTTACCTACATATAGTTACACTCCTCCTTGCTTGAATTTCCTCAATGCTGAGTGTCGTGGCCTAAAGGAACAACGATATCATGGATTACCCTAACAGGTCCCAATATAGGAGCGACGCTCTTGCCATTATACCGGTAACATTGCTAGACACCATATTGCAACGCTAGACATAACACCATAAGCACTTTTTCTGATAAAGAGCATCGTGATTGTTAGCCGCATAACAACGGAGCTTATCTACTACTTCTAAAACATAGAGAAGCATTTTCATTAATTCTCGACTTCGGAAAAGTTATTAACGGGCCAAATTGAAGGTCATAAGGTATCAGATAGATAACGGAGGTAAATCGAAACTTTACCCAATTACTAGAGCAATCGAGTTGGTATCTGCCATTAATGGTGAACTTACGTAATTCTGTGTTAGAGAAGCAAATTTGTACGCAATAAGTCGGCTGTCTTGTTCACCTTTATGTTATAATCTTGAAGCGTAAGAAAGATAGCATGTAAATTTGACAACCTTGCTAGGCAGTGCAGGAATACGAGTATGAATAAAAGGATTTGTGAATACAATTTTTATATTTCTAAACATACCTCCAACTTAAGTCCTATAGCTAATATTTAAATTTACGCAGAAAAGTCATTATCCGAATAGCTTAAGGAGACCTCACCGAAAAATTTGATTACTCTTTACCCTTTCAATTGAAGGCGTTAGACTGCCGGGCCTATGCCTTCCTCAAAACATCACCACGGCAGCCGGAATTATTCACCGTCACGCCCATATTCTCCAAGCGGGGGTGGCAGAGGTGTACTGAGAATACCCACTTTTAGCCGACGATGTTAGATCCCATATAATAGGGGGCGAGCCCATTGCCATGTACCGGGCACAATTCCAGACTCCAGTCTCATACTAGCAATTTTTCGTTAGAAAAGGAAACTAAAGTGGCAGCCTAATTTCTAATATTATAAAGCCGGCTACCGATGATGCATACAGATGCATCCAGCTTTTACCTGCCACTTGCTCCAGGACATCGGCCCATCTTGTATGAGCTTACCCACTCCACGAATTTTAGTATGTGGCTGCTACTTGAGGACCTTTCTGCTCTAACGGCCTTCAGTTCTATGAGCGATGTGTCCCGCCCATTGCCACTAAGTTTAGCAATTCTAAATTATTTTCAAATATTCTAATACACACAATTTGTACGTTTAACAAATTGGGAAGAAGCAATGTAAGGTAATAAAATCGTAAATCTTAACGTGCAGCACACAAACCATTAGATCCGCGGATATGTCGTATAAAACCAGCTTTACGACTCACGTTATTAGTCGCTTTTTATTGTGACGAATATATTTATTTACTCTGTGGCCGTTGTTGTTTCTATTTTATAATAGTGCACCTGCATTACATTTTCGGCCATAGCCTCAGAAGATTGATCAGATATTTAAAACAATATTATATCCGCACTTACTATTGATACTTCATTATTTAATTTCATTAGCACAGTAATTTTACACAAAATAACATTATTTGTGTATTCGCCGGAGGCCGTCATGCTGCAGTAAACGCTTTTCGGCTGGCGATAATGAATAATTCTTTGTCATGTACGGCTGCGTGATTGATATTAAAATGATCTGTAAAAATATCAGCAGAATGAAGGAGTAGGAGGACGCTAATTTGTTAATGACCACTCAAGTTTAAGTCCTATCTGAAATATGAAAATGCACTATGATATCCTATAACCACTCCTCATTAATATCAGCAAACAACTAGAAGGACCATTAGTCCTACAGTAGTATAATTAAACCTTCTAACATAGCGTTGGTACATTGCAAAAGTGTTTCTCTCCGACTTCCCAGCCATTGTTATTGGTTTAATATGATGTCGACGGAGTGACCCGTGCCCGCGGGCGGTCCACTATTGTGTTTTCCTGCTATTGACTGTAAATATACCTACTGAAATATAATTTCCTTCTATTGTATTTCTGGACCTTTGTCGAAGCTGTAATGAGGAAAGATTTATTGCTTGTCATATAAGAAGGATGTCTTTTTGCCGTTAAAAACGAAGCCTGACAGTAGGATTCCGGTATCGTAGTTGCGTTAACAGGCGTAAAGTTCACATACACAAGCACCAAGACTAAAAAATAACATAAATGGACCACGTAAATTTTCCCGTGTGGTGATCAAAATCGTAACTGCTTCCTAAATCACCTAAGATGATTATCACCTAAATAACTAGACCAAAACGTCCAAACCAAATCCTCAATTTTATTTGCCGTAGATGGCCTTTAAGGATTACTAATTAATATGGTAAATGTCGTACAATTCTCATAACTATTAATTTATCACCCTATCCGCCAAATTGATAATACGCCATCAAAATTTTAAATACTTTGTTCACTTCTGCCGTCTATAAATGCTATTATGTCGCCTATGTCCGCTCACAAGCCAATCGACCAATCATCGGCATCTAGTTAATCCGTTTAAGCACGATTGCCAATATCTGGGCCAATTACTGTAGGCTTTAATTAAAATATGTTCGATAATCATCTTTAGCTATGAATTCGAAATGGTATTTATTGTTGAATATTATCGCAATATGTTTGCCTTAAAGATTCTATATTACCTTGGGTTAAAGAGGAAGCGATTAAGCCATGTTACTTTTACGAGGCAAATGTCACGAGTAACATTTTCCTTATGTACATTATGAAGTTGTCAAGTTACTGATTTGGCTCAACCAGGAATAGAACTAATATCATAAATACAAATTGCAAAATTTATTCACTATTATGTATAAGGCTCATTGTCGTATCATGTCGGTTAGTTGTCGCTCCGCATTTGAGCCGATCAGTCAGCTCGCACAAATAAATAAGAAGATGAAGATCAGTATTTTATTTACACCAGAAACGTGAGGTCAGAAGGGAGTTCAGACTCAAGTCACCAGGCATACCTGTTACGGAGGTGTATCCTCCGTAACAGGTATGCACACAATCGCCACTGTCGGTTTATAGCCAACCAAATCTTTTCAGGATAACGATGTTGTTTTTCGTCATTTTTCCTACAGTCAATACTAAACTTGGGACCCTGCATACTCACGTAACATATTTTCAACCCAACAATGAGAGCAAAAATGTTAAATTGCAGACAGCTCACAATCATATTTAGAGCACTTATGTATACGTTAAAACAAAACCCAAAAAACGCTAGTATTACGTCACAAATTAAATCAAGCCAGCTACAATGGCCAGTGAAACAACGTTGATCCCAACCCCGTCCAGTTAACTCGGTAACGTGATTCACCGCGTCAGTTGGACTTTCCTCCAGGGCGTAATTTACGCAGCGTTAGCGCCCGCCTAACTCCGGGATCACTGCATAAACGCTCATGATCCCTATGCACGTTAAAAGTATGCTTTAGTGAGGAAGATGTCTCAAATAATTGAGTCCGTCTTTAGTGTTCTGTATTTCCGCAATTACGTTACTACAATTTGTGTGAAGTAGTATTAAAGGCTATTTTGACACTTTTTATTATTTAGTTATTATTGTTCCACTGTCGAGAACATTACATACATTGTTTTTTCAAGAAAATATTCAGTTCGTCTCATTACTATCTGGGCCTATCGCGATATCGCTTATAGTTGTGTGGGACTCGGTTGGTAAATATTTTGCTCAAACTGAGTTGGACATGCAGCAGATATGGCTAAATCAATTCTATTTTAAATTTTGATGATTTACATCAACTGTTATTCTTTATTTCACTAAAGATAAGAAAATTTACAATAATATTTTTTTCAAATGTCACAAATTGCAAAATTACAGTTTCCTAAAACTAATAATGGCATTACTTAATAGGTATGATGGCAACAAGTCTATTTTATGGTTACTAAATTCTATCATTTTTTATTTAGGAAGCTATTTAAATACACAGGAGAAATAATTCAACAATACAAGCGTAACATTTCTAGCTCAACGATAATCCACCAAATAACTTTTATCACACCAGAAAAAATTGAATAATTTAATACAACGACTCGAATTGCGCATACAATAGCACATCACATTACTCCGAATCAACCTCCGAATGGAGTCAACAAATTTACGTTGACTTGCCGGGGATATCCCAAAACATTTTCGCTGTAGCAATCTTGAGGACGGTTTATTTAGATTAGCGTCTCGTCAAATGCCTCTCTATATTCATGACGCGCCTTCGCCAGCACTTTTCTCTGTGAGGATAACTTGAAAGGCTTCAAACTCGGAAATACATATAATTCTACCGCAGCTCCAAGCAATCATCCCGTCGCTTTGATATGAAGCATTCATGCGTTTCTGATACGATATTGCAGTATAAGTATGCGGTACGTGGGGAGAGTATTGAAGAATAAATGGGGATGTTGAAGGTAGTCTTGAAACGTTTGATTGTAAATGAAAGAGATGGTGAATTAAGAAAAAATAAATTTATAGTTTAATTGACACGGTCCATTTTAAAAAATAACAAAGATATATAAATCACTGCAATATGTAGGTGTTTTCGGTAAGTACCAAATAAATAAGTGATGTGTGTGTGAGTGAATCAAATATGTAAGTGATTTGACGCATTTCTGATTTAATACGAACACTGCAGTTAATATTAGTCACAACAATATTGTTTAAACTATAAGTGTTGTGATGTAGTAATAATTGGGCCACATTTCTTACGATAAGGATGATCGATTGGTACAGTATAATAAACAGTCACAATTTGATGGAGATCATTAAGCAGGAAAAGAAGCATTTGCAACAAGTTTACGCTTGTTACGCCAGCCTAATCTATAAAAATCATGCTACACTAGCCTAACATATGAAAATCGTCGACGCTGCAGTGACCTAAAACAACATCGATGTACACGAGGCGCACAGTCAGCGAATCATGTTGCAATTGACGTCAACAGAGGAAACCTGGCCGAATGCAACGGAAATCGCCGCATTCCTGTGTCCAACATCGACCGGGCAACAGTTTAATTTAGTTATAGATAATCATTGTAACAATTTAATTATATTTTTATGAATAAATTTGCTTTTTTTTGCGACCTCCGACGGCAGTCTTCGTAATTGGCGCAGTCGGTAGGATCCTCGCGGGCCGGTTCGCGAGCATTAGTTATCTTATATCGATATACGCGTTCGCGTGTCACCCGGGCGGCTATCCAGCCACGTTACGAGGATCCTGAATCTACGAGAGCTGCGGAACGAGGGAATCCAGACATCGATTCGGCAAAAGAAATGCTGTGAGTGCTCTGAATCTTTCTTAGTGCTTTCTTTCCTTATCCTATATTCTTTACCATTAATTTTTTTTTCTCTTTTCTCTCCTGTTTTTCCTTGTGTGTTCTATTTTTTTTATATACCGTGTTCTTTTCCATTAGTAATTTTTACTATAAGGGTAAAATTAGCGTGTCAAGATTTTTCATCCGAGAGAATCACGGCAAATTAGGCTAGGAAATAGTAATAGGTCTTGTAGCAATAGGCTTAGTGTAATTGACGAGCACAGAAACTTAGAAGAAAATATGGCTCGATCTGACATGGACGCTATCTATAAATCGCTAAGGATTTTGCCCGAGTTTGACGGCAATCCGCACGTCCTCACGCGGTTCATAACTTTATGTGACCGAATAATTATATCTCACTTCAGCACTGAAGCAGGAAATGAATTAGAAAATTTGGCTCTCATAAACGGAATTTTAAACAAAGTAACGGGGCCGGCAGCTAGATTAATCAATGCTAACGGCATTCCTGGAACTTGGCAAGGCATTAGAAGCTCATTGATCAATAATTTCGCTGACCATCGCGATGAAGCTACCTTATATAATGATCTCGCCCTGTTAATTCAAGGGTCCAGTACGCCGCAAGAATTCTATGAGCGGTGTCAAAACCAGTTTAGCACGATCATGACCTATGTATCCTTGCACGAAACCGTAGAAACTACTATAACGGCAAAGCGCGACTTATATAAGAAATTGACACTTAAAGCTTACTTAAGAGGACTTAAAGATCCTTTAGGATGTAGGATACGCTGTATGCGACCTGCAAACATGGAAAGCGCTCTAGAGTTTGTGCAGGACGAACTCAATACTTTATATATGCAGCAGCGCAATGAAGGTGGCTCCAACAAAAAGGATTGGCAGCAACCACCCTCTCAACAGAATCCTAATTTACCCCTTAACAATTTTGTACCTAAACCATTCGCATTCGGCGCTCCAATGAGGCAGCCTGGTTTTAGTATGCCAGGTCCATCTCGGCAGCCACCGATGCAGTTTCAACCTCCTCAAGGTTGGAGGCCTAATTTTTCATCTCAACTTCAACAACCACGTGGCCCTACTCGAACCCAACAGATGATGCGCGCTCCTCCTCAAAACTATAATTCACACAGCAATGTGTTTAGAATGCCTAATCAGCCCCAGACTCAGCAACAGCAGTCATTTAATTACGGCAATCAGCCCCGCCCAATGAGCGGTGTTAGTCATTTTAATCCAAGACAGTTACCACCTACCCTACAAGGTCATGACTGGCGCAGGTCTGGAAATCCACCCCCAACCAGTTATTTCAAAACGCGCGACGTAAATGTTAACGAATTTGATTACGATTATAATAATTATTACCAGTACGATTATAATGATTATTATCCGGAGTTCGAACAAAATTATTATCCGTTTGAGTACCCTGATTATTCGTATTATCCAGAACAAGGTTCCTTCTCTGAGCCTGTAGTCGTAGAAGAGGTAGACCAAGGGGCCACTAACATTTCAAATGAAAATTTTCAGGAGGAGTCAAAATCCAACAAACCAAAATAGAACTTAATTTCCACATACAAAGGCAATTGGGTTATATCCAAATAACTAACCCACCGTTAAAACTCCTAATTGATACAGGGGCTAACCAGTCTTTTATTAGCCCTGAAGCAGTCAAAAAATATTTTAATTACATCCCACTTAATTATGAGCCGTTTCAGGTAACCAATGTGCACGCCACCAGCAAGAATGACTACTCAATTACGCTACCTTGCTTCACGGAATTTCGTGAACAGGATAATATTACATTGTTCGTGTACAAATTTCACAACTACTTTGACGGCTTACTAGGACTAGATCTGTTAGATAGTTGGGGTTCTAATATAGACCTCAGGAACAAATTATTAGTGACCCGGAACGCGAAAGTACCTATTCAGATGTACGACTCACGCAATGTTAACCTCTATGAGGAAATTATTGCGGCCAACTCATCTAGATTAATTCGGCTACCAGTAAACACGCAAGACGGAGATGTACTAGTCCATAACCAGACTATTTCTAATTGTATTATTTCAGACTGTTTAACAAACGTCACTAACAACCGCGGTTGGGTAGAAATAACTAATCCTTCATGTAACGATGTGATCTTTTCTATGGATAGACCAATAGAAGCCGAATTATTTAATGTGGAATGTGAGTATACTGAAATTTTGTCTGACCGTGTTAAGGAAGTTATTTCCCGTCTTCGTACTGAACATTTAAATCCAGAGGAACGTATAAACTTAGAACGAATTTGCGCGGAGTACGCTGATGTGTTTTATCTCGAAGGGGAACCTTTAACGTTCACCAACAAGATGAAACATAAAATAAGAACGACAGATGAAATCCCAGTACACACGAAAACTTATACCCATCGACAAGAGGTCAGAGATCAAATTAATAAAATGCTTGATCAGAATATCATCAGACCTTCGGATTCTGCATGGAGCTCTCCAATTTGGATTGTAGCCAAAAAGGCAGACGCTTCGGGTAAAACAAAATGGCGACTTGTCGTGGATTTTCGGAAAGTAAACGAGAAAACCATTGATGATAAGTACCCTATTCCTAACATCACAGACGTACTTGACAAATTAGGTAGGTGCCAATATTTTTCAACCCTGGATTTGGCAAGTGGATTTTATCAGGTGGAAATGGACCCTGAGGACATACACAAGACTGCCTTTAATGTTGAAAATGGGCATTATGAATTTTTAAGAATGCCTATGGGTTTGAAAAATTCGCCATCAACTTTCCAACGTGTGATGGATAATGTTCTAAAAGATTTACAGCACAAAGTATGTCTTGTGTACCTTGATGATATAGTGGTTTTCAGCACATCCCTTCAGGAACACATTTTAAACCTAAAAAAGGTATTCGAGAGACTACGAGAATCCAATTTCAAAATCCAGATGGATAAATCTGAATTTTTGAAATTGGAAACTGAGTTTCTGGGACACGTCATTTGTAACGAGGGTGTTAAACCAAACCCTAATAAAATCCAAGCTATCCAGAACTACCCTCTACCGAAAACGCCTAAAGAAATCAGACGTTTTCTCGGACTAATTGGGTATTATCGGAAATTCATACCGGATCTAGCACGTGTGACTAAACCACTAACCCAGTGCCTTAAAAAGGGTTCTAAAATTACTCTGGATCGAAAATATATTGACTGTTTTGAACACTGTAAAACTCTTTTAACAAATGACCCTATTTTACAATACCCAGATTTCACCAAAGAGTTTATTCTCACTACAGACGCGTCAAATGTAGCTCTTGGCGCTGTATTATCTCAGGGCCCCGTAGGCTCAGACAGACCGATTGCTTACGCCTCTACAACCCTTAACTCGAGTGAGTGTAATTATAGTACAATTGAGAAAGAACTTTACGCAATAGTTTGGGCAACAAAGTATTTCAGACCATACTTATTTGGCCGTAAATTTAAAATCATCACCGATCACAAGCCATTACAATGGGTCATGAATCTTAAAGAACCCAATTCACGACTTACGAGATGGCGACTAAAGCTTAGCGAATATGACTTTACAGTAATCTATAAGCAGGGTAAACATAATACGAATGCTGATGCGCTTTCAAGAATAGAACTCAATAACGAGGAACTAATGTCGATTATAGTTAACCCATCTGAAAAGGGTCCCACTTTAGATGATTCTAGGACTATGACGGTGACAGAACCTGACGATGACTCAAGGACTGCCACTGTGCATACCGATAATGAAAACCCTATCTTAGAAGTCCCGTTATCTGACGATCCACTAAATAAATTCACTAAACAATTAATTTTTAATGTAGTCGGTGATATTAAAAGTAGACCCATGGTAACAAAGCCGTTTGAAACTCACACACGAATTTCAGTACAACTGTCTGAATCCAATCTAGAGGAGGATGTGATTAAGACTATAAAGGAATATGTTAATCCAAAAATTAAAACTGGTCTCCTAATTAACCCACACTTAGCCATGTACACCATTATACCAATAGTACAAAGAACATTTAAAAGTTCCTCCATGAACATTACACTAACAAAACGCGAAGTCGAAAACGTACGCGAATACCTTAGGCAACAAGAAATAATTAACAAATACCATGAAGGGAAAACTAATCATAGGGGCATTAACGAAACATTTTTAGCCTTATCTCACAAGTACTTCTGGCCTAAAATGAGAGACAGTATTACGAAATTTATCAATGAATGCACAGTATGTGGGCGTGCCAAATATGACCGCAACCCAATACAACAGCAATTCAAAATCGTTCCACCGGCCACTAGGCCTTTTGAACTAGTACATTTAGATTTACTGACTATCCAAGGCGAAAAGTACCTTACTATCGTAGATTCATTTTCCAAATACGCACAAGCTTATTATCTCAGGGATGGGACTGCAGTTAGTGTAGTACAAGCACTTCTCAATTTTTGCACGCATCATGGTATGCCTATCGCTATAGTCACCGATAATGGCACCGAGTTTACTAATCAACTTATCGCGGAATTCGTAAGGCTTCACAATATTCATCATCATCGCGTAGCTCCTCATACACCTAACGAAAATGGTATAGTTGAGAGATTTCACTCAACGATACTAGAACATCTCCGTATTCTAAAGATCAGAGAAAAATCAGAGTCAGTATTTAATTTGATGCCCTATGCCCTTTTAGCTTACAACAGTAGTATACATAGTCTTACGAAATGTAAACCTATTGAGATAGTAACAGGGCACTTCGACCCTCGCGATCCTTTTGATGTAGATATTTCCGCTCAATTATTACAACAATATACGGTTAACCACAAACAAAAGATGACTTTAGCCTACAACGCCATACATGACCTCTGTAGTACCTCTCGCGAAAAACTTACTGATAACCGCAATAAAAATCGTGAGCCCGAAGCCGAATACTCGCCGGAGCAACAGATTTTTATCAAAAACCCTTTTGCCTCACGTCAAAAATTAGCACCCCGTTATACTCACGACGTCGTTATGGCTGACCTCCCCATTCATATTTATACCAAGAAAAAACGAGGTCCAGTTGCCAAAGCTAGATTAAAGAGAATCCCTAAATCCGCTAAATTGTTACAGAATACCGCTGATCCTCCATCTCCTCCTGGCGACATGTGTAGCTCAGGAGATAAGACTTGAAAGTCTCAACGAAGGACCCGGTGTTTTGCCCTTTAAATTAGGACCTGCTAGGATCATATCCCATTACCATTCTTTCCTCCAGTATATTAATCTTCAGGAGTTCAGAGATAAAATCACCTCTCTGGACAATCAATTAGAAATTATCAGTCCTGAGCTGCATAATAAAACTAAATCCTTATTTGAACCACATATAATATACCTTAGAAGTAAACTTATAAGTGTCTTTAGCCAATTAGAGACATTTGAATCTGATCGTGTTAAAAGGGGATTAATTGATGGTCTAGGATCCGTAATTAAAAGTGTAACCGGAAACCTGGATTACACCGATGCAATACATTATAACCAAGCCCTTCAGTCCCTTCAGGACACTCAAAATAAATTAGTTACCGAATTCAATAGTCATATTAGCCTTTCTAATAATTGGACAACCCAATATTCCCACGTCATAGATAGCATACTAGACAATCAGAATATATTGAAAACTTAATGAATAAGATTAGAGAATCTGAAAGTACTAGGGATAACGACTTAGTTAAATACGCACACCTAGCTCAAGTCCTTATGATTTTGAGTGACAATGTTGACTTAATATCGCAAGAATTAATAAAATTACAGAATGTTTTAGCTTTCATCAGGACCTCCACGATGCATCATTCAGTGTTAGATTTGTATGCAATACGCGCTATAATAAGTAAGTTGAGCACACTATATGGCAGAGAAAGAGTGTTAGATTTAGATATTAGGGAGTATTTCGATATAATTAAATTAGGATCATATTATGTAGGTAACAAGATAGTGATAGTCTATAAAATTCCCATCGTCATTTCATTAATTTACGATTTATATAAGATATCTATAGTTCCGAATAAGTATCATAAAATCCTTTCCCCCTCCTATCCGTTCCTAGCACTATATGAGAATGAATTCAGGTACATAGAGGCTGAATGCCCGAAGACCAGTAAATGGTACTTATGTGAAGAGAAATGGAGCCTGCAAAGCAGAACATCGGAAGATTGTATCCAGCAACTCATAACTACGCAGCAACAGAACGCCAACTGTAACCCGATCTCAGTAACACTAAGCAAACCGGCGTATGAAGAACTGGATGAGAGGCACTACACAATCAGCTTCCCTGGGCCAACAAAAGTCCGACTTTCCTGCGGGCAACACCAATATGAAACCCTGCAGGGCAGCTATCTCGCTGTAATACCCCATCAGTGCTACCTAGAAACACCACACTTCACGATCTCTAATGTCCACGATCGTGTTAAGGGACAAGCATTAAAGTTAATGGACCTGCCTAACGACACTACTATCATCCCATCTTCAGCACCAGGAATCGAGTTGAACTCTGTCGACCTGAAGAATCTGCACGAGATCAACGCGAAACTATCTATGCAGCCGCCGCTGGAAACTAACAATGACGTAAATAACAGCCTTTACCATACTACCATACCAACTTACGTCATTATAATAAGTGCAGGCGCAGTTATCCTTACCCTTTACTGTCGAAGACATTACTTGAATCAAGCGACGACATCACCAAGCAAGTCAAATGAAGAGGGCCAACTTGAACTGCAAGCTGTCTACGCAGTCCCCATGGCCAGAAGGGTTGACCCTAATCAACCCCCAGCTCAATTTACGACGAACGTCTTCAATAGTCGCTGTTCTACGGGGGGAGGTGTTACGCCAGCCTAATCTATAAAAATCATGCTACACTAGCCTAACATATGAAAATCGTCGACGCTGCAGTGACCTAAAACAACATCGATGTACACGAGGCGCACAGTCAGCGAAACCTGGCCGAATGCAACGGAAATCGCCGCATTCCTGTGTCCAACATCGACCGGGCATCAGTTTAATTTAGTTATAGATAATCATTGTAACAATTTAATTATATTTTTATGAATAAATTTGCTTTTTTTTGCGACCTCCGACGGCAGTCTTCGTAATTCGCTACTGTACTATCATATTGTTTACAATCATGTTTATTTACTGCAAAACTTCTAGTGTCTTATTATTACATTTTCTAGCGCCTATACTCTCGCTACAAATCGAAGTGAAAGAGATTAGATGATACTCCGCCACGCGGGCTTCGTGTCGATTGGTGGAGACGTTGTTGTCATAATTTATCAAGCTGCCTGTGAGGTATCCCATTTGGCTTAACGACTATCACATGAAAGAGTAATTGGGACCAATGGCTTAGCATGTCTTCTGAAACACGAGGACCACAGATATAGATGAGTACGCTTAAAAATAGAAATGCTACAAAGAGTCACCTATCTCAGACTAACCGAGCCGATCATTAAGGTTAAGCAGCATTCGCTTAACTTACTGATAGCTAATAATATTACGACTATGCAGAGCTGTGTGTACTTCTTATAGAGCCGTCAGTAAAATATACAATTTCTAAATGATCGAAATTCGCAACACGAAAATCTTCTTCAGGCACTTAAAGATAATGAAGATGTCGATATTTTTTGAAGACTGATGTAGAGTGTTTCGTTATTATGTATTTATTATTTCCACAGTCAATTCAACGAGATGCTGAATATAGATACCTACTATTAAGGAAATGTTTGCACCGATGAACCAAATTAATTGCATACGTACTCCAGGTAAGAGTGAGTTTGAAATTGATAACTGGATATATCAATGTTCGAGCTTTTTTTTTAAAATTTAATTTCTCACTTCTTTGTGCCATTTGTTAATTTTTTAAATATAATTGATGATTTAATATATTATTATATAAGGAGAAATTTTACAGTAAATCATACATACATATAATAAAACTGTAACCGAGCCGAATCTGTTCATTGAATATTTTGATAATGTTAATTGGGTTACATTTCCGTAATGAGGCTGATGTCGGCAGAGGCCGAAACCCATTTTTTTTTTCAGAATTATGCCATCTTTTTGTGTTTCAATCATGAAAAAATACTGAACGCATTCAAATGAAATTTTGTATGGTAATAACTCATACCCTTACTTAAAATAATAAATACTTTTTATTTTGAAAACAAGAACCAATCCAGGATAGTCGCGGGATAAACCATAAGACAAATTATTTTTATTATTGTTAGTCACAAGCTACAATGTTACGTTAAAATGTGTGATTTGGCCTACACATGAATTCCTCTATGAAATTATATTATACTCAGGTTCATCTCTTCACGAGAAACTCTTCGGTGGTTAAGAATAAATAAATAAACTGGGAATCCTTATATTATGGAATATTTCTTGAAAATTTTAATTGAATTTGGAGCCGAAACATTTTTTTTGGAATTATTGTCTGTTTGTCCGTCTTTTTATCTGTATGTCTCTTTGTGTTTCAATCACGCGAACTAAACGGATTTCAATGAAACTTGGTATGGTAATAACTTATACCTTAACTTAAAATCTAGAATACTTTTCATACAGGAAAAATCAAGCAATCCCTGATTATCGCGGGATAAACCATAAAACTTTTTATTTGAATTATGAATAGTCGCGAGCAGCAATGTTACGTTAAAATATGTGATTTTGCGTACAGATATTGTACTAGGGTTCGTCTCCTTACGAATATACTCTTCAATGGTTAAAAGCACGCGCTCTAAATTGTTTATACACATTTGATTTAGATACTCAGATACGATTTGTTGCACTAGCTGACGATGCAGTCAGGATTGTCTCTTCGGGAGTGAACTCTTCAACGATGAATGCCCCGGGCACAACATTTTGCATATTAATTCGTTTAAGATAACTAACTAAACATGACTGATCATGATCATGAACTGTGTATTCTTACGAGAAAACTGACATGAAATGTACTGACGAGACTTTCTTGCATACTTAGCTTTCATACAAGGAAAAAGAACTCATCGGTGCGCAATACTGACCCTAATTACTCCAGATGTTAACAGGGTAGGCAGAGAAGGTTTCCATCAGAGCCATTCTACCAATAATTATGATATTATGACAATAAATAGATAAACTGGTAGTCCTTTTCAGAAATAAAGTACCTAGGTATTGTGTGTAAAGTATGTGTGTTTCTATGAGATGGGTTAGCGTTGAATAAGATCGTGCTGTAGTTTAGTTCATATTTTACAAAGACTTTCTGTACGAGCTAAGACCTAACCTGTTAATAGAGAAATGATCGACTACATTGTTCTATAACAAAAATTTACTAATTTTAAAGTTACCTTTCAAATACTTTTGCAAAACTATGGTGGCTTGATTTATGCGTTCAAACGTAGACAACTCAACTTACTTTATCAAATAGTCACAAGTACGATTCCCACACGGGAATACTAATAGACAGAATTCATGTGTAGATCTGACATGTGTCGATCTGATTTCTCTGAAGCTCACATGGCTATTTGTACCATAATAAAACCCAAACACGTATTTTTTTAAATATTTCTGTCTGTTTATTTGTCCGTACTAATCTTCGGCGGAACTAATTTTGAATGGAATGTTACTGGAAGATGGAGGACTTTTCAGAGATTATTTTAGGTTACTATGTGAGTGGAGGAAGCCAGAGAGGTATGTAAGGAAAGAACCTGTTGGAACTTTGTACTCTCTGCCTTCCCCGCAAGAGATCTGGCGTGATGATATAGATAGATTTTAGGTTACTTTTTATCCCGGAAAAATGAATGATTCCAGCAAGAAAGTTTTTATTTCACCATACCAATACGGCTGAACGGTTTTTAAAGCAACTTAGTATGGAGGTGTCTTAGGTCTTAGAATAATACGAGGATACAGGATCTGTCCTATTCCAGAAAAACCAACCTACCTATGTCAAATTACAATATAAACGCGTGCGTAGCCGCAGGTAACGGCTAGTATAAAATAACACCATTTCGCCTGTATTAGGTAAGGTGGACTGTCTTAACACACATGTCACCGATGATGTTAGTTCGGACATAATTGGGACTATTGTCATTTTACCGGGCACAATCAGGACTTGAGAATTTGTCGATATAAATTTAAAAAATAAACATACTTTTTCTAACCTAGTCTATACCACCATTATAAAAAGTAAACACTTGTTTGTGTGTAATCGATAAACTTTGAAAATACTGATCCGATTTTAATAATTCTTTTACCATCCGAACGCTACATTACCCGAAAGGTGTTGGCGGAAACTAGCTAGTAGTAGCTAGCTAGTATTCAAATAATTTCATATCCAGTTCTCCAATTACCTTCTGCCACAGAAAGTTATCCAAGTATAACTAAATTTTTTATATAGGAAATAAAAAAATAAAATAAAGCGTTGAGCTTCTAAGAATTCACCAGATAATAAATCCGTAATTAATTGTCAAACGGCTGTTGGATATAGGGGTTGTTCCAGTCCCCGATATTTATTGATCCATAACATTGGCTAATGGACTCGTAATTTTGTTTCGTAATGTTACGTCGATCATTCATAGGCACATTAACTGGTAGGTAGCTATTTTCTCGGAATTCATATAAATTGTTGTTTTATTTTCACGTTGTTGAGGGGACACTGTTTCTTTATGTACTGCGATATGGTGATTGTAAGTTTTATTTTCATTACAGACGTTCAGATGTTAATAGATATAGGTATGTAAGCATACTCTCGCAGGAAAACGCCATGGAGTATTCCTGCGAGATCGGATCAGCATTAAGTAGATCCGCAGGAGAATCAAAGTCACTGACAGAGTACTATAAAATACTAAACTTAAGTGGCATTGGGCGGGAGACAGATAATCTGTAGAACTAATAGCAATTGGGACAGAAAGGTTTTCAAGTAGCGACTACGTACTGTAAGATGTATAACGGGCACGCCCTCTATCTAGAGAAAAAGTGACCTATTGAAGGTCGCGGGTAATAGGTACAGGTACAGTACAAAACAGCACATCGTAACAATTTTCGGGGAGGTCTTTGTCTATAACACGAGTAATTAGCAAAGTACGGCTTGCTATCATAAAATCTTCGTAGTCACCGCCAAATAATATACCATTAAACCAACGTGGCAGTTATCTAAGTTCCCGGAACATATGGTTGCCGATCGTTCTTTAATTTATGTATGTGTCTATACAGAGTATAATAGAAACAACAATGCAGTCAATTTCCCACTGGCGCTCATATAGTACGGAATTAATTACAGCAAGTCACGGCTGCTGTTTATTCAGTTGGAAATATATATCAACGCAGAGAAATTCCAGGTAAAGGCATTCGTACACTATTCAAAGGTACGAGTTTCATTTTCGAACCGTAGTCCCTTGATGTAACAATGGAAAAGTTTACAAACTTTTCCATCGTTCCATCGTATATAGAGGTCCATTAGGTATAGAATATCATCAAACCAGTTTCCTTGTGGGGTAGGCAGAGAGTATAGAGTTCCAACAGGTTCTTTCCTTACAGACCTCTCTGGCTTCCTTCAGTCTCATAGTTCGTCTCATACACGCTCGCCGGTTACGGAGACTTGCCCTTCAGATAAGACACGGTCTATTTGTTCACGGTAACAAAGTCTAGGTCTTCCCCGGGACCTACATCCTTACACTTTTGCATTGAAAAGAGGAATATTTATGCTTTAAATTGAATATAATAGGTATGTTGTACATATAAAACCAAAAAAAAAGAAAATTTTCGCCAATATGTTCTACTATACTTCTTAAAACTAAACGATATTTAAACAATTATACAAAGAACTTCAGTATAATTTTAGTGTATAAGTAAGAAGTAGGTTTCCTAGTAGAAGCCTGTAACTCTGTAAATGTAAACGGCGTTAATGTATTTGGATATGTAAATAAATTCTTTTGGTAAGAGTAAACGTGGGGCAAATGTTTGATGAATTAGCATATGCTGTCCCATTGCTGGGATTAGTGCAAGGCCTTACTAATTCAAGTGAGAGAGGTTATGTCATACTCCTCCATGCGGACCTAGTAGGGATTGGTGGAAATATATACCTATTTGAGATGTAAATAATTTATGAACCTTATTCAGGCTAGTACGATATTCAGGCCCTAGAATAGTGTACTCCAAGCCTATAGTCAAGGCTACAACCATTAATATCACTCGGTACGTCGTTTGTTTGGATTACCGCTGATGTTTTCGGGAGCAATTCCTTTATACGTGACGTTCTTGCGTGAGGTTAACGTAATCTGTTGATTTGATTGGTACGCTGTAACGTTTCGTGGATGAAAAAAAATGTTGTGGTATTTGGATATGCAGGAAATTCTTTTGGTGAAAGTATACCTGAGTCTGCTGCCTAAATGTTCGGTTGCTTGAAAATGTGCATGTATGTGTAAATTAGGATAAAACATATAAGTTTACTAGGAAATCTTTACACACTTTCCTCGTCACCTAACATCGTAGGTAATATGTGGCACAGTAAACTTCTGCCATCCCCGCTTGCGAATATAGGCGTGACAGTGTTTATTTTTTCCGCAAAGTTTCCACACATTTTACACATACAACACCAGACGTAAGGGAAAAGTCTTGTAATTTTATAACGAGAGTAAAAAAATAGCTCCTAATTCTATTATCTGTCGTCTTACTACCTATATTATTCGTTAATGAAAACAAACCAATCAAATTTGAACTTTTACGCATTACCAACAAAATCCCATCAAAACTAACAATAGAAATAAAATTTTACTCCACAAACGGCCACTACAGGTAGTGAACGCGAACAAATATTAGTGGGGTGATCCCAAAACTTAATCAAACTCCAGCGCAAATAACAAACAACGAATGAATTGGCACCCCTTCCGGCCGACGGAAAGAATCAATCTGCTCTGTATTGACTTACACATCAACGGGATTAAAACCGGATGATGTATCGAACTTCTCTTCTGAAGTACAATCGGTATTATTATTCTTTTATAACAAATAAGTACGCATAATGCGGCTAGTAATTACGAGGTCCTAGGTTCAAATTTTAGATTGGACACAATGTGATTTTTTTATCAAAAAATCCTTAGTAACCGTCCAAGTAGTAGTCAAAATTCAGTATTTATTCACTCATCATTCATGATATGACTCATTCATGATAACACTTCAATATTCCACCAAAGATACACAACATAGAAATACAATTTAATAAATTTTCAAGGTAGTGTTACAATCGACAGCCTTATCACTAATAGAGATTTCTTCCAGGCAACCTTTATACAAGCTGTATCGTAAATAACGCAACATCTCAGACACCCCAAAAACAAAATTTCCAAATTGAGCACTTTTATACCCCAATGAACAATGAAACTTGTATAAATGGGTGCATATTGAGAAATACGTTTTAAATATGCATTTGAAAACTCCGTATTGCTTTGAATCAAGAATAAATTTATTTTGTTATCGCGCCATGAACGAGTAACAGCATATTCGGCAAATTTAAAAAAGTTTAAAAGACATTAAAAGAATTTAACGAAAGAAGAAAACATTAAAAGAATTGAAATCAATTCAGTTACAGATTTAGAACAAACTACTTTTTGGTCTTGCGTTAATTATGTTACGCCTTGTATAATGGGACCTAAAATCATCAGCGAAATCTAAAAGTATATTGTACAACCTGCTACCCCGTTCCCCGCATTGAGAATGTAGTCGTGACGGCGCCTATTGAATGACATTTTGTTTCACAAATGTACGGCAATTCTCTTACACAGGTAAGATGATCGCACATGTCTGTTTAAATCCGCATTGCAGAAACGGCGGAGGAAAGTCTTTACTAACTGGTGGGACAGTACTGGCTAAATAGTAATACTTAGTATATATTAAACGATTTATTTTCTCTATTTGTTATCGAGGTAAACATAAGAAGGTCAGTACAAAGTCTAAACAGTGGATGTTTGACCTCTTATATTAGATAATTCCGGAAATAACATTGCGCGAACTCAAATAATCTACCTGTTATTCATTAAGTAAATAAATAACAAAGAAAGGACCAAATTTACTTAACACAACGTACTTATTGTTGGTTTAATTAGTCAGAGTACTTTGTTTTCAAAAGCGTATTTGCTTGAATAACCAAGTAAGGATTTCATATACAGCGAGTTGTTTAGCTTATGAGGATTAACATTATACTAAAAGAGCATAGATAGATCTTAGTATTTGATATACCAGAGGGCTTACCTTTCACGACAGCATTACACTGACGTCAATGTCTTTATTCGAATCCATTTTTGCGAAGTAAAAAAAAACATCTTAGTCGTGCGGACAGACAGACAGGCTACGAAAAGTGATTCGATAAGGGTTGCATTTTTAACGTCGAGGTACGAAACTTTCCAGAAAGATAGTATAAGGATAGTATACCTACCAACCCTATTCTATAGCCTTTTTATTTTAGATAAAAAGACACGGTCTTAAAAGATACCTGTGTATGAAAATATTACACGAAACGTAATGAGGAAAGAGTAGTTAAATTATGGAATTGAAACATTTGACGAACCATAGGTATGCAGGTACGAATGCTATATCTATGTGACGAACTATGAAAATTACTCCTCGTGCGCATGTGTGCTTTTCCAGCGCGTTGGGCTGAAGCGCTGTAAGCACTTTTCAAAAAGTGTACTTTCAGCTTTGTCATTGAGTTTCATTCCAGTGCTTAATTAACCCGCCTTGAAAAAGAGTTCGTGCGAACGTAGGGTTACTGTCGCCTGCCCCCATTCCTTAAAATATGTCGTTTATTCCGAGATTCATCTTAAAACCAATTAGGTTCTTTACTGTTACGTTTTTTTAGTTGATTAATTAGTAAATTTTCATACAAAGAGAATACGCAATAAAGTGCCAAACCGATAATTAAAAAATGTTTCTTCGAAATAATCTTTCTAGTAGACAACAAAAATAGCATCCCCCTTGTGATCCAGATGAGTCCAGAGTCCGGACAAAAACCTACGCCCGGCGCCCGTCTTGCTCGGTTGATCCGAGCAAAAAATCTGGGATAATTTATGTGTACGAATTTCAGGTAGCTGAAGGTACAAAAGAACGTTTTATCATACAAATGGCATGTGTACGTGGGCGAAATAATTACGAAACAGTTTATGGGACATCGCAGACATGGGACAAATTGTTTAAAGATAGATGCCAGCATTTATAATAATATCCATTTAACATTACACGTTGTATTATTAAGCGGAACATGGAAACCTGAGGGTCTAGACTGCTTAGATTCTGCAGTCGTTAACGCTAAAAGAAAACGTGCGCGAAGAAAATGAGGTGCTCGTAGCGTTAACCGACCGCGGGCTCTTAGCGAACACCAAGGTCAAGTATTATTCCACTTGGTCGGTCTGAAATGGGTGACCGTTTGTGACATTATCGTATTCAAGACCTAAGTTGGAAGCCTTATATGTGGCGTGATATATTTCAACAGAAGGTGGCCACAAACGCGCCACCAATCCTCATTGGGTCCACGTGGTGGAGTGTGATTTAATTTTCCTCACCTCGATTTGTGAAAGAAGAACATTGCATAAAAAAAATACACCGTCACGCCTATATTGCCCAGAGGGGGTGGCAGAAGTGTACTGAGTACACCCACGTTTCGCCGACGATGTTAGGTCCCATGTAATAGGGGTCGAGCCTATTGCCATATACCGGGCACACTTCCAGACTCCGGACTCATACTGGGAATTTTTCGTTAGAAAAACTACATTTGTCCGACTTTGAAACCAGGACCTCGTGATCACAAAGCGATGCGCTTTGCCACCAGTATACTTACCAGTAACTTTGCATAGTATAAATTAATTAATTATTATTCGTAGCCCAAAGTAAGCCCCAAATTATCCCCAAAAATTCAATTTTTAACGATTTAATTTTAATAGATAACAAATACAATAAAATGATATCGCTGACATAAGCCGCGTATGCAAGATTTAAATTTTATTCAAATACAATTTTATCCTTGTCGCTCGGAAATTGCAGAGCTAGATTTAAATTAACACGATATTGGACAGAAATTGTTAGCTGTAGTGGTCATTAATATGCTTACAGTGGAAATTTTAAGTAAAATTTGTTAGAAAATTTTACTACGTTACTAAAAGATTTTTGTGTGATAAACGAGGCTACTGCTGACTTTGTCCCTTAGAAATATATTTCTGACCAGTGGGATAGTTAGGACTGATTGAACTTAATATGGAAGGTATGGATACAATACATATTTGGTGGATGCAGGTTTTTGACCACCTGCTGTTGAAACTTATCGAGCCGCCTTTAACTCGGCTTAACGACTACTACACCGTTTGTTACTTACAAACGGGATAAAAAGTATCACAGCAAGAAGGAAGCTTCCCTCTAAATACTAAGTTTAAACACATCAAAAAATCACGATCGGATACCCGACGTTCATAATTACATTAATAATCAACTGCGTCATTTGCCTAACTCTTTAAGTTACGTCACTACAAACCCGGGTATTATCCAACAAAATGTTTTATTATAATCCGAGTAAGGACGGGTTAATGGTGGCGAATTCTTTTGGATCCCCAAGTCTCCCCGGCCAGTCTTAATTGGAATCTAAGATTTTACCCCAAAGTGCATTGATTTTTTTAGCTAAATATTAAAAAAGAAATGAAGGAAAGCCTCTTGAAACAAACGTTGAGAATGAAAAAGAGCGCCAATCACGAGTCAGGAAATATTTCCAATGAGATCCAGTCGTCCTAATTTATTTTTATTCCGAGTCCGGAACAAAAACTGTGTATTTTTTTATTTTATTTCAAATGCGTTTGAAAATTTTGAAATGACATGAGAGTTGGTTTGCAGTGCCAAAGTATTTATCAAAGTCTAGATAGGAAATAAGAGTATAATCATTTGAATAGACTTTCGTTTTTCCTTTGTAAAAAAATAATAATATACCTAAGTACTGTCAAAAAAGATGATCTTCAGCTGAAGATACTGATCTAAGGGGATACGTCGCAAGCTAATCGCTCAACTACTGATACAATGCGTAATATATTTGAGGCCTGGGATAACTCGCAGGACGCTTTTGATATACTGCGATTCGTCTTAGGCTTTTGACGGTGCGCATCATAAAACTCTTTTCAAGAAATTACACCATTACGGAGTTAGAAACAAGGCTCTCGACCTCTTGACTTATTATCTGTGTGATAGAATTCAAAAGGTCGATTTGAATGGAAAACGTTCTTTCTAACGTGACAATGGGCGTGCTCACGGTTCGATTCTCAATTTTGTAACCTTTTTGTGTAGCTTACACATAATTTTACCTCACGAGCAATAAAAGAAAGTAATGTTATATCCTTTTATAATAAAACAGCGATCTCGGCTCACAATTTATTTGCTGAACTCATGATAAAGGGCGGAGGTACGAAATATTGTTTTGTTTCACAATAATATCCGGGAGGTTTTATTAAGGGTAGAGAGAGAAGGGTAAAAGAGTGGGACAGGAAGAGATAGGAAAATATTATGTTCTAAGGAACTATATCGTCAATTTTAGAACACTAACAAACTGCAAAAAAATCATGCATTTAAAAAAAAATGAGGCGTTTTGGGTATTGAAGAATGATGAATTTTGGGACTTGATTTTTTGTTACCATTTTTATTATTTAGGTTATAGGGAAAAAATGGCTGGGATACCTTGTGCCTAAAAGTAAAAGTAAATGCTCTATTTATTACCTTTAAGTAAATGCCGTTTAAAATACCCCGCAAGAGATTTTGCCTGATAATATATACGTTTAAAATAACCGGGTATGATTTCCAAATCAGGATAATTATCAGAATCATCATACCCTGATGATCAGTATCTATTAGTATCCAGATATCCAGATCAGTACCTACTTCTAAAATTCTGAAAATACGGTTATTATTTTCTTTGATATTGACCATGGATTTATTAAGACCACATTTTTCTGTCTCTTTTAGTTTCGGGGATCTACCCATTCTAACCCTCTTAAATACTATCACCGTAAAGGTTTAACTCTTAAAGCTAAAAATAAGCTTATAGTATTATGAAAAGTATCATCCACGAGTTTCTTTTGTCAGTTGTCTCGATGAGCTAATTATGAGAGCTATTCAACTGGAGATGGCTTCCACGAGTTTGTACGTTTCTTTAAAGACTTGACGACTGTAGAATTGCTTTCACTCTGAAAGATGAAAATATAACATGACACAACACATATCAAAATATGTGAGATAATATTTAATCCTTGAATACTACAAAACTAACATATATTGTCACGTTAGATGTTTAGAGGAATATATGCAGAGTTTAAGTGTAAAATCTGCGAGAATATAGAAAGAAAATAAAGAAAATTACCTGAGTAAGTTTGAATCTATCACATACTCATATTGCCTTTTATATATTCATAGTTCCTCATATATCAACTCGCCGGTAGATACTCATTTTTTGTACTAGCCCCGGCGTAATCAATTTGATCTTTATAGTAATTCAAGGACGCCTCTAATTGAATCCTTTCACCTTCGCAATATTAATCGGTTTAATAACACCCAGTAATTTTAAATTTACCCGATCCATGCAATAAGCTTTTCCTGCTACAATATTAAAATTTCAAATTAAACTTTCTAGTCAATACTTACTATAAAACAAATAACGATTGTCCTTTTTTGAGTGATTCAAAAGAATTGAATAAACTCTCCTATATTAAATCAGAACTGTTACAAAAAATACAAAAGGATTTACGCTCCAGTCCTACTCCACTAAACATAATAACTTGAGTATACGTCACTGAATTATTATGTATAGGACAACAAGGCTATTTAGGCCCGTTGATGACATTGACAGGGAGTGTAGGTGTAAAATAAGGGGTATTATTTAGTAAAGTTTTCTTACTTTCAGGGAAATATCTGAACTGGCGGGTCCGCACGGTAACTAATTGAAAAAATAATTTGGGGTAATTTCATAGCAAACGGCAACCCTGTGACTGTCATGAAGTGACATTTCACTTGATGACACACTGTCATCAAGTGAAATGTCACTTCATGACAGTGTTCCTATTTTGGCCGCAGGCCGAATTATCCTTATATGACAGTACTATTGTACGTACTAAAGAAGCTGTGTCTAAGAAAAAAAGCCTGCAACTTGATGACCACGGGTTCAGCGGAGATGTTTGTATTTTTATGGATAACCAAATCGTATCTTATGTTTCTGGAGTTGTCTTCACAGTATTTCAGTGCACATGAACGTATATTTTTGATATAATACTTAGCTCTCCAATGTGAGCTACAAGCAACTACCACAAAGTAAGCTTGAGTTTATGCACGAGGGAGTATATTAGACGAATTGCAAGGCCTTATTTGGGTATAGCGAAAACCAAAACGGAGGCTAGGTCTAGGTTTTGGTGGCCTTATATAGATTAGATATTCCTGCCTAACACGGCCGGGCCTGCTCCTTACATCACATGTATGTCATCAAGTTAAAAACAGAACGTTGTGTTACTATGGTTTGTTATGTCATTTTTTGGTTTATTGATGCAATTAAAGTGATTCGGAATCCAATTGCTATTTTCTTTTAACTTTTGCTGCAAAAAAACTATTTGAAGTGTCTTCTCTAGTACATCTAATACCAAATTAATGGTATAGGTATAAATTATTCAGAAAGTAGAGATACTTGTACTTAAGATAATGCACCGTCACGCCTATATTCCCCAAGCGGGGGTCGCAGAGATGTACTGAGTACACCTATGTAATATGGGGCGAGCCTATTGCCATATACCGGGCACAATTTCAGACTCCGGACTAGTACTGGGAAGTTTTCGTTAGAAAAACTACTCTTGTCCGACCTAGGATTTGAACCCTGGACCTCGTGATCACAAAGTGATGCGCTTTGCCACTAGACAAACCAGGCAGTCACATAATACAAATACCTGTATTTGCAGATATTCCTTAAGAGGCTGTGGAAGAGGTGAACTGCGTATCCAAAGTAAATAGGGAGCGAACCTAATGCCATAATGTCAGACAGGATTTCAGACACCGTACTGCTATTATGAATTGTTTGATAGAAAAATCTCAACAGCACCTATACCAGTATCAGCCGGCGGGCAGAAACAAGGTCCGTAGTTGGGCAGCAATTAGACTTATTACCAAATGACTGCTGTTTGTTGAAAACCCCAGATTTCTAAAGCATATATAAATAGAATGGATGTGGGAACTGCTATTTAGCAATATAGCCGTGGAAAATGGGGATGTAACAGAACATTATATATATAATCCTAAAAATCAATAATGGCAACAAAAAAACAGGAGTACACCGAATCGATTATTAGTTTTAATTTAATATACTAAATAAGTGATGGTGACATCGAAATTATTTAAATCTGACTGGCAGATCTTTATTTTCAACACACCACAGATTCTCTCCTAGGGAAATCTAGATGAGCATAATTGCTAATACACGCACCTCCAACTACCTGCATTGCGGTTCCGTAGTGCGTAACTACCCTTCTGCAAATTAATTTCATAATTCATGTCATTCTGGTAAATTCCCGGCGAATCGCTTTAGTCAGAATTAGCCTTGAGATACCTAAAGCATCCCTCGAGGCATCCCTCATTTCATTCGGAGATAGTAAGTTGACGTTATCTCACATTTCGTGTTTAGATCACACACATATGGTATTAACCTTAGTCTAAAACTTGTATAGACGGAGCATTGCTAACAAAAATGGCGCCTAAAAGCGGCCTCAATTACGCACATTAAAAACATACTATTGGTCGCCCATTGGTCGATATTCGAAAATGATTAAAATAAAGAATACTTTTTTATGTAACAAAAAACCATGCGATAAAGAAAATGCAGTCCATTGAACTTGACATACATATTTCGATAATTTAATTAATGATATAAAACTTCTTTGTAAGCGATGTTTTTTGTAAAAACTCTTTCATCGTTTGCTAGTTATGTTTGACATTCAGTAAGACTATAGACAAATAATTTGAAGTGTATTGTGTCAAATACATGGTAGTGTGTGTAATGTTTATTTTATTAATATAATGTATGTTTTATGCATAATTTAAAAAAAAATCTATATAAACTATAAGTGTGGGAAATTTCATACTCCTCCGTCCGCGCAATTTTCGTAAAAAGGGGTACAAAGTTTTTTGCTTTACGTATTGATATAATGATAACGTCAAAATTTGTTATATGTTTTCAATGTGTGCGTTCGCGTACGTGTGAATACTATAGTATTTTTCATGAATGAAGGGTACCATGATAGTTGTAAGTGTCAAAGAAAATTATACTTTTTTCAATGGCAATAAATGGCATGACCTGTTTCTATACTTATAGTGGTATGCCTTAATTCCATTGAATTAAATATTAATTTCGTTTGTCACTTAGAACTGTCACTACCTATCTTATGTAAAAAATATTATAACAATTTATCTATTCTATGGGTAGATAAATTTTATGCAGTTTCCGCTCGCGCGATGCTCCGTCCATAGACAAATAATTCAACTAATGTATAAACACATATTATGCGTATATAACATCGACAGGAAAAAAACACTATCACTTTTATATACCCCAAGCGGGTGTAGCAGAGGTGTACTATGTGCACTTATTTTCACCGGAGATTTTAAGTTCCATATAATTGGGGGCGACCCTATTGCCGTTATACCGGGCAAAATGCCAGACTCAAGACTGATACTCTTTTTGATCTGTATCAAAAAATCAATCATCAATCAATCAAACTGTATCAAACCAAGGATGTCAACACACGACCCGGTGACTGCTACACGCATTATTCGCCACTAGACCAATGAGGCAGTATCATCGACAAGGCAATAAATAGTGTAAACAGCCCTAAAATGTTCGAAACCCTGTATTTTGCACACATTACACCGACTCCTTATCCCTGAAAACTTTAAACAGCCATTGAAACAAAGAAATCTTAATTACTTTTAATAAAAACCACTGAATACTAGTCTTATTTAAATGAAATTTCGATTATTGAGCACTAGTATCAGTACTAGGTTGAGATGGAGATGGGCAAGACACTTGATGAGTGTGGAATGTATGCTTAGAAAAGGCAGGAGGCCTAAAAGCTGACCATCGGGAAGATGGAGCGACAACATTGTGACCGGCAAATTATGGAATAGATTGCCATAGGATCGGAACGAATGGCGTGCTAGATGAGAAGCATACACTGAGCAGTGGGTATATACAGGCAGGCTGATCGATGATGATGTTGTGTTTATTTAAGCTCCACGCAAATTAGCCACCGAGAACATTCACTGGTAGTTGTCACGCACCACGGTCTTTGATACCGCGGCAACAAAGATGGTACACGTTTTGTGTAGCCAGTAACCGCAACCAATGGCGTGTTGAGGACACTGAGTCACGAGTAACCGCCACTCGCTACACGTGTGAGTCCATACAAAACGCATGACTGGGTGTCGCTAGCCAACAGTGGGCGTGGTTGATGGCTCATTTTCGCGGAGCCTAACAGAGAGCGTAGTGAAAACGATTTACCATTATTTGCAGGACACTTTAACTCTATTCATTTTAACTGATCTGTGGTTATACTAAAACTCCCTTAAGCCCTGGATTAGTGTCAGACCATTGTGTGTTATCGCTAAATCCTTTTAAAGGGATATGTAGGTCGTCGGCATGAATGCTGAACAATTTTTTGTAGGCAAATCCTCTAGAATTACCCGTGTACGTATTCGCTTATTCTGTTTAAAGTGTTTTTGTCGGCGTGTCATATAACGTTTACTTAGTTGCGTCGCTAAACTGAATACGATTTTTTGCGGGCTAGTCTGGTTTCGTCGGGTTTAGTGGCGCATGTTACAGTTGACAATCAAGAGGTCCTGGGTTTGAGCACTGAGTCGGACAGTTTGGTTTTGCTATCGAAAGGTACTCAGTAACGTAGCAGTTTGGAGTCTGGATTTATGCCCGGTATAATGGCAATAGACTCATCACCATTGGAGGCATTGGAACCTAAGACCCTCGGCAAAATGTACTCAGTAAACCTTAGCTACTACCGCTTCGAGTCTGCTAATACTCAAAATCTTATTTGTAAAGCAATGATTTTGGCCTCACATTACAAAAAAAAATATATAAAATTGGTATATGAGACAGACGGTACATAATAATCCACTCAAAGACTTTACTACTCAGATTTATAACCGACCCAACTTAAAAGCCTTATTGAATAGAGTATGAGCTCAAACCTCTTAGGTCACCTATAAAACTGAATCGTAAAGTTATTTAGATCAAGGTATTTAGACCAAGGAGTACTAAATACCTTTCCTTCGAATCTAATTTACATGAAACGCTAAACGTACTTCCATCCAAATTGGCTGCATGATCGTAAACTGATATAATACGAAATGCCTTCTATAATACTTATGAACTAATTCATCTAGTAACGCGTGTATCTTACGAACACGTGGTCATAGGTTGGAATTCTAAGTGAGATAGTATTATTAAGATCTTCCATCGAAAAATTCTAGCAATCGGGGGTCTGAAATTGTGTCTGGTATTAGTTTTCCTCTATTGTGAGAAAAACTTTGATGAAAACGTGGATAAGCCTACTATAGTCCTTTTCACCAGCCATGGGTACGCTGACGTCGAGAATTTGACGTTTCTAGAAATGTGGTGAGTGTGAAGTATCAAGAAAATTTATAACGACGAAAGAATCGATATTATTTAAACATAATTTAGGAACCAACTGAGAACAAAAGAAAATAATCTCATTATTTATTGACGAATCGCAAAATCGTCTAACAAATCGCATGATTCGTCGCTTACGTGTAATATTAATACAAAAATTATGAAACTCTGTTTTAATATATAAAGATAGCGCATCCACCTTTATTTAGTAATTTATTGACCATGAGAATACTAAATATTTCAGTCAGATACATAAAATAATACGAGTATATTCGTAAAAAAAATCAGCAATCGATTTTGTACATTTTAAAAAACATCATATCGATTATAACGATTTTATTGTGTCAGTCCCTAAACCGCAAACCGTTACAATTAACGTTATCGAGTAATAGAGTTTTATTAAGGTCCAAGTTTTTTAAATAATTACACAGATTTATGAACAGTATATGTTTTAATAAAAAGTAAAACATGTTTATGATGTATTTTTATATTCCTGTTAATTTTCTGAATTCTATATTTTCAATATTCTTACAATATGCGTGAAATGGAATATGATAAAACCTCACCGTATCCATTTCTCGGGAAAAATACTATAATATTATAAATGTGGAAGTTTGTATGTTTAGATGTTAGGATGTTTATTACTCTATCACGCAAAAACGGCTGAACGGATTTAGCTGAAATTTGGCACACAGTTTATTACCTGAATTGTTAGGTTCTTTTATCCCCGAAAAATTTTAGGTTTCTGTCCAAAGTCAACGCGGTCGAAGTCGTGGGCAGAAACTAGTGTAAGATATGATGAATTTGGTTTGAGGTAGTCTTGGAAATATAAGTACTTTACGATGAATTAGTAAATAAATTATTTAATTAAGTTACGCAAGAAGTAAAGGCATTTTCTAGATCCGTTACAGAATAGACTAAGGTATATGGAAGTTACAGGCCCAACACAATCCAGTAAAAATCCCTCATACCAGTTTCAAAGCTTTTCGACTCAGACAAAACACCATCGATTTGCAAAAATCCTTAAAAAAGCTCTACAATCCTACTCTACACATGAAAGAAAAAAACATATTTCAATTTCGTTCCATTTGGCATTCTGAAAGCTTATGAAAAATGAGGTCAACCACATTCCAAGATAAACTCAATTACATTATATCATAATACATTTCAAGTTCACCAGCTTCACCCTTGACATTTACATATTGACAAAAACCTTGGTCCTTTGAGGTTAAAGCAGGGGTTATACGAAGGTGATCCAAGTTCGAGGACCCAGACAACCTGAGGTCTCTAACCTTTTTGTGCAAGGGCGTATATCGGACTCTAGGGGTGGGGAACATCTGCATTAGACTTTATTTTCTTTTTACGGGCACTTTTGGTCGTTACTTTTCATGTAGCTTGGTTTAAGACCGCATCATCAGCGTTTCGGAGTTCATTTGCTATATAAATCTGCTTACTTTTTCGACTTGTTATATTCTATGTACTTTGGTACGTCGTGACATAAAATGAAGCATACAAAACGGTTTTTCTTTAAATCTTAACATATAGTTTACCTAAAAATAGACATCCTTATGGCTGTATTATATGACGCAATGTAAAAAAGTAAAGTCCTATAAATCTTCATTGCTATTTTAACCCGCTTTAATTAGATTGGCCTGTATCTATGAATCTACAAGATGTATCATAATTAGCCAAGACCTCAGACACCCCGATTAGATTCCATACGAAAACCAATTATCCAAATTTAAAATATTTAACCGCCGTTTTACGCACTTTTATACCCCAATTAAAAATGAAACTTGTACGTGTATGTATGCAAATTGAGAAAAACGTTTTAGAAATGAATTTGAATCAAGAATAAATTTATTTTACTATACCGCACTAAGGGAGTAATAACAGCATCTTTTGGAAATTTAAAAAAATGTAATATACATTAAAAATAGTTGGAATCAATTCAGTTATCGATTTAGAAAAAACTACTTTCAGGTCTTGCGTTTATTATGTTACAACTTGTATATAATAATATTAGCCCTGTTAAGAAACTGTCCCACTGTTGGGCACGGGCCTCCTCTCAAACTGAGAGGGTTTAGGCCATAGTCCACCACGCTGGCCTAGTGCGGGTTGGCGAACTTCACACACCTTCGAGAAATTCTTAGGCATGCAGGTTTCCTCACGATGTTTTTCCTTCACCGTTAAAGCAAGTGATAATTAATTTTAATACGCACATGCTTTTCGAAAAGACAGAGGTGCGTGCCTGGGTTTGAACCCAAGACCTTTGACTTTGCAGTCCAACGGTCTAACCACTAGGCTATCACTGCTTGCTATCAATGCTTGTATATCAATTTATGTATCCATGTAACGGAATTTGCAACGTATTGTTCACCAACTTCAAGGCGTCCGATTAACTTGAAAATTGGTACAGGTATCAAGGACCAATGACAACATAATAATGTTATAACTTTGGCCTAATATCCTGTCTAGGATCACCAGAATCTCTGTCTGTGTTTCCCAATTTGCGGGTATCCGATTGAGATCAAATTTGCCATACGTATGTGAGTTCGGTGACAATGCAATTATATGAGCCTACGCTTTTTAACAATAAAATTAATTTAACAAACTTTTCATACATCAAAAATTATTTTCTACTTTTTAAATTGACTTGCAATTAAAGCGTGAGATTTTAGTTCTTTTAAACTGTATAATAACTATATAATATTTATTATGATTTTTTCCTTCTAGAAAGACGATGAGTTCAGTTTCTTTTATGCATAACATCAATCAGTTTTCTTCGTAAAACTTAAACATGGAGTTGAGGCTAACGAAATAATCTTTTAGTGAATATATACTATATTTACTAAAAGATTATTTCGTTAATGTATTATTATTTACGTACCATACTTTCTACGATACGATATATTCGTATTACGATAATCCATGGTTCACAATTATCAGCATTCTGATGCCTAATTAGATAGTTAAGGTCTTAATTAATTAGGTAAGAGAAACTGAAAGATACGCATTCTTCAAGCTTTTATGAAATCAACCATACTAGTCCATAACTTGTAAAAAAAAACACCGTCACGCGTATAGAGCGGGTGCAAAAGAGGTTTTTAAATCACTTGGCCTATTCAAATACCAAGGGGAAAAAAACTAAATGGTCGTATACAGATAAGCTATCACATTATAAAATGAAAACTTTAGAGAAACGCAGAGATATTCTAGATCTTAAGTTTTTTCACAAGCTGTTTAGGAATAAAATTGACTCCCCTCAGCTTCTTAGTAAGTTTTGTTTCAGAGTACCGCGAAATTCTCCCCGTAAACCTATAACCCCATTAGTACCACCTCTTCGGCGAACGAACTTTGGTGCAAACTCTCCAGTACCACGTCTATGCAAACTTATAAATAGCCGAAGCGATCGCTGTGATATCCACGCAGATAGTCTGGCAGCTTTCACCCGCGCTTTCTGTTCACCATAGACAACAAAAACAAAATTACACCACCCATTGTTGGGGTCTCCCCTGTGCTCTCTGTAATGTCAAAAACTCTAAGTCTAAGTCTTGTGTTGTTTTCATTTGCTTAAACTATTATTATTGTTTTATTATATTACAATGCGCTGGTTGAGTGAAACATTGTCTTCTCCCAACGATTAAAGTACCTATTACATGTTGTGTGTACCTATAATTGGTTGTGCAGCATTGTTCGATAATGTATTTGTATGAAAAACTTGTAACACGATTTACTGTAATAACTGTTGGTATACCTAAATAAATAAATAAAAAATAAAAAATATACCCCAAGCGGGGTGGCAGAGGTGTACTGAGTACACCCACGTTTCGCCGATAATGTTAGGTCCCATGGAATAGGGGGCGAGCCTATTGCAATACACAATTCCAGACTCCGGACTCGTACTGGGAAGTTTTCGTTAGAAAAACTACACTTGTCCGACCTAGGATTTGAACCCAGGACCTCGTGATCACAAAGCAATGCGCTTTGCCACTAGACGAACGAGACAGGCCTTAACTTGTAACTACTCTTATTTTTCGTTTTCCTTATATTACTTTAATATTAAACCAGCCCATACTAATCCATTGTTTGGTAACAGGCCACTACTCAGAAACGCGAGTCGGTAGAAGCAAGTTTGAGGGTACCTGATGTTGGAATATTGAGAGACGAAATGGCGCAGTGGTTAGGAACATAAGCCACTCGGCTCACTGGGTCGAATAGTCGCGGATTCGATTCCCGCACGGGACAAATCTTTGTGTGACCCACAATTATTTTCGGTCTGGGTATTTGTGCACGTGAATTTTCATACTTGCAAACGCAACCACGACACAGAAGTAAATCCGAATGTGAGGCAACGTTTTTTGAATAAAAATACTGAATTTACCAAACTCTTAGGCTTTCATCTTCCCTTAATAACTACCACGTGCAGTGTTAACCGAAAACAATAATTTAACATATCTTCAGAAGCACGGAGGTGCTCAAAAATGAAAATGTCACCAATAGTCAGGTAGATGTAAGTACCGGGGAAGACCTAGACTATCAGATAAGCCTTGGTTTATTTGGTCATGCTAATCCATGACCAAATAGACCAAGTCTTATATAAAAGACAAGTCAAGAGTCTCCGTAACCGGCAAGCGTGTATGAGACTAACTATGAGAGTGGAGGAAGCCAGAGAGGTATGTAAAGAAAGAACCAGTTCTGTACTCTCTGGCTACCCCGCAAAGGATCTGGCGTGATGATAAGTAACCCATCTCAGACTGACCGAACTGATCGCTGCTTAATTCGGTGATCTTTATGAACCGCGTGAAACTAGTACGCTGACGTAGCAATGGTCGGGTCACATAGTGCAAAGATTTCACGGCGGTTGGGGTAAAAAGATTCTAGAGTGGGGACCGTGCGTTGGCAACCGTAGCGAGGGACGGCCGCCTACCAGATGGACTGATGGTCTTGTAAAGATCGCAGGAAGTCGTTGGATGCGAGCGACATCAGACTGGTTGCGCTGGAGAGCGATTAGGGAGGCCTAAGTGGAGTGGATAGGTTGATCACGATTTCAAACGCCATCGTACTACAGCGTAACAAGCGCATTCTTACTACTTTACTAATCTGAAACAAATTGATGTGAAGCGGTAGTCGATTCCTCCCAAAATGTTATTAGAATAATAAGTAGGCTTTTTCCTTTTCGTTTTAAAGAGAAACGTAGCCCCAGACTAGGATTTATTGCTGTGTCGTAGGTGCGTTTAAAACGAAAAAAACACAAACACAAATACCCAGACGGAAACAAATAATTGTGGGTCACAAAAAGATTTGTCCCGTGCAGTAATCAAACACGCGACTTTCGATCAGTGGGCCGAGCGGTTTAAGCTCTTAAAAACTGCGCCAAATCGTCAGTCAAAGTCTAGTAGGTGGGCAATTAATGTAATGTTCATTAATAGAACGAATTATTCAATACTTAAAAAATTACCTACCAAATCCATGCGCCAAATTATTACCTTAGTTGCTTACAATAGATGCTACGTCGTAGACAGGCGACGCAAAAGAGCTAGACTAGATGCAGACAATTTACGATGGTATCTGGATGGTAAAAGACAATAGCTCTTAATTAATAGGTGTTAAAGCTTATTGAAAATATATCTCACCTTTAGAGATTCTCATCTTGAAGGCGCCCAGTCTTATCTTCACTGAAGCGGTCACAAGGGTTCCATTGTCAGATTTATTTTTTAATTAATTTCAAATTTAGGATTAGTCGTAGTTTTACTAAGATCATTCTAGAATAGTCTCTACGAATCACTGATAATGGATGTAAATCGAACGGTGTCTTTTTTTCCTTTTTCTAAACAGAGTTTCCAAGGGGTTTTCACAAAATACTTTCGCTAATTAGTTAGCAATAGAGAACACGCTTTTGCGGTAAATGTCAAGAGAAAGTGCAATTGAAAACAAGGTTGGGGCCCGAGCGCGGGAAACGTGTCAAGGTTATACTGGCACTTGAATGAGAACGCGACGGACACTGTATTAAAACCACCTCGCGGTCACGTAACCTACCTATAAATACACTAATACCCACGATGATAAATAACAATTACTATAAAACTACCCTTACACGTTACGCTTAATCCAAACACTACTTAACCTAAACACACAACACTAAAGTTAGTCTTGACGTCGCCAGCCGCGGATGCATCGAAACAGAGAGTTCCCGAACGCACTGCACCACTTTCAAACTATGCCATTTTCAAATTTTTTTGACATTCCCGTATGTGAGATGCGGTCGCGCGCGATGCAACATCCCTCCGCCGAGCACCGAATGGACTGGCCTCGTCGCCGGCAGAGGCCGCTGCCCGCGAAATTGGCGCAATTTCCACGCATGCGCGGTGCATTTGTGAACCGGCGAGATCCGATGCGGCCTGACGCCCCGCTTGATAGAAAAATCGAGGACGTAACGTGACGTCAAATATTCGTACAGAGGGCTAAGCACAAAAACTTCGACGTTAGCATGACGCTAGTGAATCGTACGTCACGTTCATGTTTATTTAGTAAATTTGTAGTGTGACAGAGATGGCATATCAACTCGCTAACGTCAATCTTTTCGTACTAAGCTCTCAGTACACAATATGGGTTAATCGGACGTAACAAAAACAACTCCTAGCATATGCTAATTTAAGCCTTACCTGCAGTTGAAATTACGTCATATTTTGGTGACGTTGTTGGCGCTGCGGAAGAAACTTATCTTTCAACCCTTATCATTCTGATTGGCCGTTTCCATTGTTCTTAAGAGGAAACAACACAAAATCCCTTTCTTAATCCCGACGGGCGTAATGGGGGAATTGTTTTGAATATTTTGGACGCGGTTTGGGCCTTCCACAGACTAGGAAATTTTGTTTCTCTCGTTTTCTGTAAACAGTGTCCAGGGAATAGAGAAATGTGCTCCTGATATTTAGATTAGAATTGCGTTGAAATGTGTTCCTTTTATGAATAGGAAAGAAGGTGCGCGGGTATGAGAGGTAAATGTTTTATCTTCTTGCCTAACGAAAAACATATGTATGAAGCCTTTTTTAATGTTGCGAAATAAAATGTACCGACTTTCTCGTGATATTTGGCACCACTTGATCTATTTAGCGACTAAATTTTAGTGGGTTGTGTGTAGATACGCCGTCTAGATATTTATATAATAATACAGTAAGGGCAAGGGCTTGATCTAGTGGTTAGTGCGTAATAGGCTCTGCCCACAAGATCAAGGAGTAGTGGGTTTGATCCCCGTACTGAGCAAAACTTTTCATGACTCACAAATATTCCTATTGATTTTTATATAAATTTCGTGTATGTAAACGCACCCATAATACGTAAATAGATCCTAGTAGGAGGCTACATTTTTATAAATAAAATAAAGATAGGGTGGTTGCCAGCTCCAAAGCGCCACCAATAACCATAGTACGTATTTTATTTATTTTATTGTATGTTTGAATATGTGGTTGTATAATTACACTCTTACTGACCTTCTTATCTCTCAATACTTAAAGGTTCGCTGAAAAATATGAGTTAAGCTCACCTTTGTATATTACCTGTAAAATTACCATTGCTTGTGTACTGTATACAATAAAGGATTTAATACAATAAAAAATAAATAAATCACCATGACGATGCGTTATACCGAATTCTAGTCTCCTGAGATCAAAACTTGCAACCAAGTATATACTCGTATCCACCACGCTGCCCCAGTGCGGGTTGGCGAACTTCCCACACCTTCGAGAAACTCTTAGGCATGCAGGTTTCCTCACGATGTTTTCCTTCACCGTTAAAGCAAGTGATAGTCAATTTTTAATACGCACATGCTTTCGAAAAGACAGAGGTGCGAGCCTGGTTTTAAACCCGGGACCTCTGACTTTGCAGTCCAACGGTCTTACCACTAGGCTATCACTGCAAGGTACTGCAGGTAATAGTAATAGTAATATAAATTAAATGCTAATACGGAATTACAGAGCGAATTTTCTATTTTCATTATAATTTTCTTTACTATCTATTACCCATGTCTTACTGTGTCTTACCTGAAGGCCAAGTCAGCGACTAGTCTTCGTAACCGGCGAGCGTGTATCAGAAAACCTATGAAAGTGAAGGAAGCCAGAGAGGTCTGTAAGGAAAGAACCTCTTGGTACTCTAAACTCTCTGCCTACCTTACAACGTGTTGATTTAGACAGATAGATAAATAGATTTATAACCCATAATTTAGAGATGATGCAATTCGTTCATTTGTACCTCATAACAGATCTCATTGCAAAACATGCCTAAAATATAAAACAACTTAGGTACACAATGCTTTGTCATAATTCCATAGGGCCTTTAATAATAAACAACCCACACAACTTTCCTTAGCATTTTACAAAGCTAATTGTTATCCCGTTGTCCTTAATTACAGAAAAGGTTAAAAGTGAGTGAAGTCCTTTTAAATAGAAAAAAAAACTCCTGGATAATTGTTTTCGTTAAAGAAAGGAGAAATGTCGGAAATAATAATGGAAATGGAAGTTAAGCCCCGTATCCATTAAGCAACAATTGTCCCATGACATCGGGACATTTGTGCCGCAAAAAGTGTCTTATGAGATATCGCGCAACGTCGTGCGACCAGAGAGCTTAGCACGAAAAGATTGACGTTAGCTTGACGCTTGCGGGTAAGCGTGCTGTCACGTTCATATTTATTATAAGCTAGTTTCCCGTGGCGACTTCGTCCGCGTTGACTTTAGAGAGGAGCCTTACATTTTTCCGGGATGATAAGTATCCTATGTGTTCATCCAGCTAATGAACTATCTGTATATTTATCCAAATTAGCTAGGTGATTAGTATAACACGCGACATAGAAATAAATTAGCACAACCGCAATTTCGTCTGTCTAAAATTCACACGTCTTTCATGGGGTATAGTGTTAGATTCTAAAATAAAATGCCACTTGACATTACTAAACTTAGTGAAAATAAATTCAAATCTTGTATTAAACGTACGCTCTGCAAGCGAGCTTACTATACTCTAGATGATTATTTAAAAGATATAAATGCTTGGATAGGCGCTGTTCCAGCTCAACCAGATAATGGATAACACGTTCAGCTATTATTATTTATTATTCCCTCTCTGCCTTCTAGTAGTTCAATAAAATATTTTTCTTCCTCATTTCTTTATCTGTATATGAGAGAACCATGTACCCATTCTCATAAATAGTTTAACTTGGTTAATTTAATTTAGACTCACCTGACCACATTACATTGTTTTCCCATATCCCACAACAAAATGTAGATGGAAAAAATTGTAAAAATACTATCTTAAAAGAGTAACCGTGGAGTTTCTTGCCCTTCTTCTCCATAGGAATGACATTCCGAAGTAGTGGTTGAGTCTTTGTTACTATTCTGACGATTCATAAATACTGTAATGGTTTACATGAATGAAAAATATTCTGATTCTGAATCCGTTAAGCCGTTTTTGCGTGATTGAGTGACAAACATCTAAACATAGTAAATTATAGTATGATATGGATAGCATATTATCTCGCTTGTGTCACGCTATCGTCAATATTTTCGCGCTAAGCTCTCTGTTCGCGCGATCTATGCGTCTACATTTTTTAGTCAGTTGCAACATGTCACCCGAAGAGATTTCATACATCATTGGTCCATATTGTTGCGCAACGCACGTCTTCAGTGCGACAAGGATCTTTTGGCCCGTGGATAACACTGACGTGGGCGCTGGTGTGAAATGACGGCTATTTAATAAAAATAATCTCCGTCCAATAAGATATTTTAACAGGTAGGTCCGCACGGTTACGTATTAAAAAAATAACTTAGATAAATTTCATAGGAAAGGGCAACTCAGCGACTGTCATGAAGTCGCCACTTCATGACAACGCTTTTCACTTGATGACAACGTTTGTTTCGATTTTGGCCGCGGGCCAAATGGTCCTTGTGGGGCTGTACACTCTGTGACATCGGTTGCTTAACAAAAGCGACAAGACTACAAGAAACAGATCGGGCGATGTCGCCAGACTAGTCGGACAACGTGGCGCAACATCGTTCGTCTACGCCCAATATCCTAAGCAACTCGTCTCGTGGGGCATTTGTCACGTATATGATGAGCGAGTCTGTAGCTTATTAAGCGCCTTATGTAGATGGCAAAGCAATAACACAGCAGTGACTTTGCTGTAAAGTATTTTGCAGGTGAAACATGGCGCGAAACGTACCGCTCTAATTCCACGTTTAATTCAAAATAGTAACAGCTTTTAAAGTCGCTTTTCGACGTACAAAGTTACTTCGAATCGTTTGAGTTTTAACTTAAATAGAATCAGCCAGTTGGACAGTTTTAATCTACCTATTTAAGGCGTTAAACCTTGAATTTAGCCTTGTAATGCAAGGGTAAATTTGATTGCCATTGAGTACCTACTGTTAACGATTTGCTCGTAGTGCTATTTGATAGTGGCGTTTTGCGAACAGTAAGGTTAAGTAGCGTTTAGCTGGGTCAGTCTGAGATCCCCCCTTCCCTCTACAACAACATCAGCAGGGGGGCCTTCGAGGACGCGGACGCAAAGGGCGGGGGCCCTGAGCGTCCTTCACGGGCGACCCTGAGAAGGATGGCGGCGTGGTGTGGCCTACGTCACCGTTAGCACCGAGTCGGTGCAGGGGGGAGCCTGTGATCAAGTTTCCACTGATGGCGGGCTCTTCGGAGCGCGGCACAAGAGGCACCATGTGGGTTCCATACGGAGATCCAGGAGCCCCTCCAAAGTGCTGATGTCGGCCACCCTGGGTTTTTAGTCAGTAGGAATCCGACGCCTCGCGAGCTTCCCCCGAGGTTCGCGGAAGGCCTATGTAGGATTTTCCCCAGAAAAAAACGAAGTGTCAGTCTGAGATGGGTGTGTCGTTTGCATACTTATTGGAGCGCCTTGGTACTTCGGAAAGCAACATCGAGTCGGTTAACTTCATGTATTATTTGTTAAACCTAGTTGGAAGCCTTAAAGGCGGCATGCATTTGTGCTCGGTCCACGTGGTGAAGGATGACCTATTTCTCCCACCATGATTTGCAAGAGAGGGCCCTGTTGTGGGACAGTATAGGCAATATATCATTAAATTAATGTTAATGAAACTATCCGTGCCTTCACCGAGTCTATAACTTCAAATATTCTTTTAAAGACTAGAACCAAGTATTCCAGCGCCCCTACCACTCAGTATTACTCCTGTTTTCTTTCTAATTAAATTTGTTGCGTGTTTCCAGACAAATAAAGCGCTTCCCGGGCACCCCAAGCTCCAAACCTTGGTGTCATCTAAGGAGACTGTTGTGTATCCTGGTTACAATGGTGGGAATGTGTGGTGGACTTAGCCAAAAAAAGACATTCCGGCGGCATACCCGTCATGACCATGATTCTAAACCTCGTGATCACCAGCCACACAATGTGCTACTAGACCGACGGAGCATTTTCTGTGATTTTACTAGTGATTATTTACGAAAATTTATTAAATCTCTTGTCACCCACCTCATACACGCTTGCCGATTACAGAGACACTTGATTGTCTTCAGATAAGACACGGTCTATATTTGGTCATGGGAAGACAGTTAAGTTCTTACCCCGTACTTACATCTTTCCACTTTTGCATGTATATCTGGATATGTCCTCCAAAGTACAGTGTGTCGTAAATAACGCAAGACCTCAGACACACCGATTAGATAACTATTTAATAATTGAATACGTAAACTAATTTACCAAGATTTTTACCCTTTTTTAAGCACTTTTAGATCCAACAATAACAATAAACCTCGTACGTGTATATGTACGTATTGAGAAATGTGTTTTAGAAATGAATTTGAAATCTCGGAATTAAAAATAAAATTTGTTGTTGCAACCCACTGAAAGAGTAACAGCACGTTTTGCAAATTAAAAAAAATTAAGGTATTAAAAATTGTTGGAATCAGTTCAGTTAGCGATTTCGAACAATATACTTTCAGGTTCTGCATTAATTATACTGTGTCCTTCGTTCTCGATATAAACTATATTAGCAGCTCTCTCGAGTCGCTTGGCAACCGCGCGTCATTCAGACAATTAAAAAGTCAACGCCGCCTCTATGGTATCTGTGGACATAACCTCTGCAATCATTCTTTTGAAAGCGCGGCAGCCGACGCTTTGTAATAAAGTTTTTGGTCGACAATTAATTTAATAATTTTGTTATGGCACTGATATTATATAACAAAAAGGTTGTAATATACTCAAGTGACCTTGTGAAATAAATTTAAAACATCGTATAGGCAAATTTAGAAAAGTTTACGTCCTGGCAAAGAAGGACATTCTAAAAAGATCAACCGATAGTTGTTTATTTGTGGTGTTTTTCAGCTTAACTTGTTTATTTATATAATATCTAATATTTGGAGACGTGAGTTTCGTCATATTAAAATTTGGGAAAGCTTCGTCGTCCGAAAAGTAAACTTATGAAGTCTATGTTCCTATTCGTGTACAAACAGTTTAACACGAAATATACCTGAAAACGATTATTAACCGTCTATAAATTGGCAATGTTATACCTCCAATAAGAGAAATTAGGGGGACGTTCATCAATTATGATGATTGTTCAGGATCGATGGCATTTTAAGGACACGGGTGATGTACGAGATACATCGACGTGGTCCGCAAGACTTGACGATAATTCAAGGACACGAGTGGTGTACGAGATACATCGGCGTGATCCGCAAGACTTGGGGCCCATACGAGATATGTGCTGAAGGTCATACTACTCATAGGTTTCATCCATGAGGTGTTCCTGTGCAGTTCACATTTCTACAATGGTAAGAATCAAAAATGTTACCTAAAATACATACCTTAAACATGCCTAAAACAGTAAATACAAAGACTATTGCTATAAACTATAAGCAATTTGTCATATTATATCTCCAAAAGGAGACTTACTGAAAGGGTAATTAAAGTGACATTGTTTATGTATAACAATACATTATTAATAACAAAAGTCACTCCTTTGCAGAAACAGTGTTTTTATTGATTTCATTATTAGACATACTTGTATAATAATACTGAAATAGCCCAAACTGGAGCTTATTACACAAAGAATTGTGCAAAATTATGAGTACTTGTATTACAAAAGTTAAATCCAGCAATACTTATTCCTGAACAGGGTTTATAACCAAATAAGCCAAAGTAATATACTAATGGCAATGCCTGTTGTAACTGACAAGCAACAGGACTGTGGATACATTCCAAATATAATATCTTATCCTACCGATGCTGCGGCAGGCAGGTTGTGGGATAATTTGTGTTATGCACAAAGATACTTAAAAGATAATATAAAATACCTGGTCTATCCAGTTAACATAGAACTAATAATTATCTATCAATATTATCAACCTAGACTCCTTGCAGGGTAGCCAGAAAAGATTAATCCTAACAACACAGTCATGAAACCTTTATTGAGATAAGAACCTTTAAGGTCAGCAGTATATATTTTGCATAAAAGGAGTGTTAATATAGTGGATTATCAATATGGAATTATTAACTAGCTAGTCATAGCCAGTAGTTAAAATTTCATAAAACAACCACCGTTGTAACCAATATAGACCAACAATCCTCATCCTGGGTATGAAAATATTAAGTCACACTGTACCTATCAGTTCACCAAAAACAACATCACGTTGGACATTGGAAATCTTCTACCAAAGAAAGTGAGGTACAAAAAGCATGATAGGCATTTTACACAAGGACTTGGTTTTTAAGTTGCTTAAAAATTCAGAAAAACAATCAGGAATACAACATGGGTTTTACAAAGAAACCATAATATTGGAGGCTAAAGGTATTCACTGACTGTGGTATGTATCTATGACACTAATAATGCCTTCAACGACAAACATAATTTTATTGGTTTTGTGCAATTACTTGCACTTCAGACAAGTGAATCTTGTCCTACATATGTTTAACATTATGTATATAAACATTATTATTATAAACACTATTGTTTAATAATTTGAAATATAATTTATAGCAATTTTTATTAAAAAAAAAAAAAAAAAAAAAAAAAAACTTAATGCTATTACGCTAGACCATAATATACTAATAGAAAATTTATTAGTACCTATTCAGTTTTCTATCATGTAATGAGTTCAATGGTTTTGGGTTCTTGATTATTTCCTGCATCAATTATAGTGTACTTAATAATATTAGAAATTTGAGGCACACAATGGAAAGCTATACATCAATTCATCATTTAGAGAATTAGATGTTTTTACTGTATTTTTGTTTGATCATATGATAATCAATAAATAATATGTAATTAAATAAGATTATTCAAGAAATTAATAACTATAAAAAATAGTTTTGTAATTAGTTTGGAATGTGTACAGTTATTTTGAACACCAGTGATGTTTTCTGGTATAGTTATGATAACACAAGCACAAACTGCTACCATTAAAGTAACAAGTTGGTTTTAGAGCACTATATATGTTGTAATTTATTTAAAGGTGTTTCAGTAAAAAATATTGGATTGAGATATACAAAAATTTGCAATTTTGGTATTGTTATATTTAAATTATTACATCCACATGTTACATGTATCTTATAAATAGGTATCTATATATATTAAAAGAAAATAAAGTCATGCAAATGACTTGATAATAATATCCATTTGAAAATTTAATGATATTATGTTGACAAGCTACGGTGGATGAAATATTGAGTTACAGTATTTGAAAGTATGGATTATCTTAAACAACAATAATCAAAAGTATATTCTTATCACAGGTATGATAAATATTATGTAGTATCAGCAATAATCTAAGTCCTAAGGAACTTGATATTATTTATTTATTATTAATGGGGGATACATAATAATAAGTTGAGTAACACTCAATTCTCACGGTTGGACATCTAGAACTAACTAGAAAGTTACCCATTGCAATTTTTGTTTTTACTTATAAATACAGTCACATACAAAGAAGCAAAGGAAGTGTGGTATGAAATGAAAATTTCATGGTATGAAATAATTCAGTTATGAATAGGATTCCCAATATGATACAGTTGTAACCCATGGTTCGGTTTAGTCGACTGTAACTTATTCGCTTCTTAAGTTATTACTAAATTAGGAGTGTATATTTTAGTATTTTTAGTATCAGTAATGTAATTGGTTCAGGAGTGGTCCAATCGTATTGCAAAAAAAAAAAAAACGAATCGTTAAGTAATACATAAATATTTAGGTAGCCAAGGATTTATTTGTCGGCGCACACTCAGAACATGGAAATGATTCCGGGATAGTTTCGAAATTTAAATTGAATTTATAATAGTGGTATAGTAATAACACTGGGGTAGGTTATGTTTGCTTACCACGCATTAGGATTGCCCTTCGTTCCAGACTCTAGAATTGGGGGGGGGGGGGGCGAGATTATATAGGTAAAGCACATAGCCTTATGTGAGGAATCTCTCCAGATAAGGTGTGTGTGTGAGTGATGTACGCTGATGGCCGCGAGGCCTTTACAGCTTCACCGGACTTAATTCCATATAAGTTCATTAGTACAAAGGCCTCTAGTACAAAAAATGTTAAATTTTGATATATGTAAATCTAAGAACCACATGGCAGTTGGAAGACACATTAGTGGGGAAATAGGTCTCCCTGTTATATTTATATCATATTGTTATAGATTGGGTACTAACAGACTTTGTTTTCAGGTCTAGTACACAGTAAGGGTTTCTAGCTATCTATCTATCTCTATCCATATTATGACGCCAGATCTCTTGCGGGGTGGGCAGAGAGTGCAAGGTTCCGACGAGTTCTTTCCTTGCATGCCTGCCTGGCTTTCTTCACTCTCATAGTTCGTCTCATAATGGTTGTCAGTGATACAAGAATTATTATAAAGGATTTAATTTTATATAAACAAAACTCTAGATGGGCAATTCCTCAACTCTTGTTATATAGAAGATATCTATAGAAGAAAGATCTCTATAGAAGACATAACAGATAGAGACTGCACTGATATCTAATAAGTAATGATTGATTAATATTACCCGGTATTAATGAATTTTGGACAACAGGTGTGGTATAAAGGTATATAACAGGTGCTTTAAAGGTTTTGTTGGGATGGATCTACACTACATAACATAATATGTTATAGAATTTGATTATATAAATTTATTTTAAATAAGTTAGACAGACTGGTTGTAAGAAACAATATATGTGTATATATTTGTTGTGTTTGTGTTGTATGGCAAAACAAAGAACGGGAATGTGTTATAGTACAAATATACTAATGATATGTTATTTTTAGAGGTCACGCTCAAAAAAAAAAAAAAAAAACCTTTATGTGGTATACTTCAACTTTACCCTTATAGCTCTAAACAGCTGCTAATATAGTTTATATCGAGAACGAAGGACACAGTATAATAAGTGATCAAACGAACTTACCTGAAGTGAAGTTCGATCATTATTATACGAAGTCCTTCGTTCGAAGATATAAGTACCCAACCCGCCCTGCCCGTTGGTAAAGTTGAAATGTACTACTTCTAAAAGGAATGATTGCAGAGGTTATGTCCACAGATACCATAGAGGCGGCGTTGACTTTTTAATTGTCTGAATGACGCGCGGTTGCCAAGCGACTCGAGAGAGCTGCTAATATAGTTTATATCTTCGAACGAAGGACTTCGTATAATAATGATCGAACTTCACTTCAGGTAAGTTCGTTTGATCACTTATTATGCTGCTTAAGTTACGTTAATAAGTAGTAGCTACGAAATCAACAGCGTAATCAAGAACATTAATTAAAACATATTTTGAGCTCTCTATCTTATCAGCGATCAAATAGTATAAAAAAGTTAAACTGGCAATTTATACATGGCATAATTCGTCGTTATTGCAATGAAGTGCCTTATTGTGCAAGTGCAATATTGCATAGGGTTGGCAACTTTTTTTGGGTTAAACGTAGCCCCACATTACGAATTATTCCTGTGATGTGGGTGTGTTTATAAAGATGAAATTTATATAAATGATACAAAAATATTTTTAGCTCGCACAATGTTCAAGTCAATACCTATTTAGATTCGTATGAAATTAAAACAGTTGTATGAGAAGGAAACCCAGTGTCAGAAAATACAACCTTCCTATTAATGACCAAACCATCTGGTTAATACGAATTCTATTGTTTTTATTTAACTCGTAAGTTTTTATATTTTTTTTATGTTGTCAGTGATTATTACATTATATATATACACCGTCAGGCCTATATTCCCCAGAGGGGGTGGCAGAGGTGTACTGAGTACACCCAAGTTTCGCCGACGATGTTAGATCCCATGTAATAGGGGGCGAGCCTATTGCCATATACCGGGCACAATTAAGATACATATTGGCTCAGCCGTGAGACACACATTCATGTGTATTGCCATGTTTTGTTAGTGTTTTGTATTCCTCATGTTTATTTTTTGTGACTATGTTAATCGTTTTTACTTTTTGTTATTGTATAGTTATATTGCCTGTATGTATGTGTCATATTAGCTATGTATCGTGTCTCTCATGCTGTGACAAATAAAATTTCTTTCTTTCTTTCTATTTTTAATAATATAAAATTTTTCTCATTATACTCAACCAAAAACGCGCTACAATCATAGCAAACATTTCAATATGTTACTTTCCACCACAATTCTGCGGTTAACAACTGGAAATTACCTATATATCAATGACTATGTTGATAAATTTTATTGTATCCGACGGGCTACACTAAAATAACAAGAATGTGTGGTTCAAAAAGCGTAATTTTAATATTACATTACATTTTGATAATGTATAAAAAAATGAACAGACTTTTTCGTAAAATCTGTTACAAAAAATTGTTAAGGAAAACTTCTTTCTAATTATGAGACTCCATCAAACTTTTACACAAGTTGGAATTGAGTTTTCATACTACCTTCTTTTAAACTTTTTATTACTGAAGAAAGTCCTGCATAGGACTTCCGTGAGGTTCGAGGGAAGTTCGCAGGTGTTTCGAGCTCCTAACAACTGAAATCCTGACAGTGGCTGGTCGACACTTCAAAAGGACTCATGTTTCGAGTTCCGAAGAGCTAACCTCCATGAGGAAACTGATCTCGATCCTCCCCTGCACTGTTGCGGTGCCTAAGCCGGCGAGAAATGCTCCTACGCTGCCATCTTCCTATGGGGTGCGCGTAAAGAATGTCAAAGGCCTTCAGCCCTCGTGTCTCGCAACTGGGATGGCCCATTAGCGATGTTCATCCAGAAACGGTTACCCCGTCCGATAGTGAAGCATACCGCCTTCTTGCACCTTTTTTACCTAGAAAAAATCCTGAAAAAATTAGGACTTCCGCGAAGCTCGTAGGATGTGTCAGATTCCTACTTACTAAAAACCCCAGGGTGACCGATATCACCACTTTGGAGGGATTCCGGGATCTCTGTATGGAACGCATCGGTGCCCCTCTTGTGCCGCGCTCCGAAGAGTACGCCATCGGGGGAGACTTGATGACACGCTACCCTCTGCACTGACGCAGTGGTCACAACGCCATGGGCCACAACAACCGCTGTCCTCCTCGGTCTGCTTTGTATATAACCTAATTTAGGTTCTCTAAACAAACTTGTGAAGTTGAAAACCCTAACTAACCGAACGGTCTGGAATGGACAACATTTTAACCTTGTTGACACGAATTTGATATTAACATAGATAACACGAACTATGCACGCCGTGGCCGGTGGTTTTAGAAACGTTCCAAAGCATTTAGATGCCTTTCTAAAACCGAATACTCAGTAGGTTATGGGTTCAATGATAGTGGGTACGGTTGAAAGCTGTATTCTAGATTCTAAAGGTGGGGTATATATTGCGTTTAGCTGACGAAACTTATTATGTTTCGTTCTGAATAAAAATTTGTATGTTAAGGTTGTTTCTCTCGTTACATATCTTGGGCACCCTATAAAAGACGTCGAAGAAGTAGTATCTATATTATATTTTCACGTCCGATCCCTTGCGAGGATTGTAATGGAAAAAGAAAAGAAAATCAATAAGCAGTCTGAAAGTAGATGTACTGATGTTATTAAACCTTTTATTACCATCGAATTTCTTGAACCATTTTGATCATTAAAAGCTTTTGAAAGTAGAAAGTGGTCGTAATCTTCTTTTATTGCAATTCGTGTTCGTGAATTTAAGGAATACCGAATCGTAAATAACCAAATATCTAGATAGTCCGTAGTCCCTTTATTGTAAGAAATGAGAGTTGAAAACATAATGGAAAAAGTTTTTTGATACATTTCAGTTCACACTTTCCAACTTTTTTCTTTGTCTTAACTGAGCCATTTGTAACATAAACGTAATGAGATATTATTTCATTTTATTCACATGTCATCTTAGCTTAAGTTTTGTTTTCATCTTTTAAAAATACAACTATACTTAATGAATAAACAATTCGGCATCGATAAGTTGGTTTGACTCTACGCGACTCTTCAAAAAAGTGTGAACGAAACTGCTAATAACTAACTTAATTTAACTGAAAAGATGCCAGATCGTTGGCAGGGTCAGAAGAGAGTACATAGTTTTAATAAGTTCTTTCCTTACAGATATCTTTCGCTTCTTCTACTCTCATAGTTTGTCTTATACACACTTTATAGTAGCGGAAAATTTTGACGTGACGTAAGAGCTTATTTGGTCATGGTCTTGCGTTGAATAAAGCACATAGCGATCACGAAGTCCTGAGTTCGAATCCTAGGTCGGAAAAAAAGCAATATTGCGATAAAAAATTCCCAGTTTAGTGTCTGGCATTGTGCCACGTAGAATGGCAATCGGCTTGCCCCCTATTACATAGGGGCTTAAAATCGTCAGCGAAAAACGAGTATACGTTGTACGCCTCTGTTACCTCACTTTGGCAATATAAACGTGGCGGTGTTATTTTTTATTGCAATAGGCCTTAATACGAAGACCTATTAATATATATATATATATATAAGAAATCAAGCACTATTTGTTCACAAAAGAAATCACCGGAACTCGCCTGATTGCCTTTACAAATTGTCCCATTCACGTGTTGACTCTCCGTTGACAAGGTAAAAGATCGCGATAAACACATCCAAAGGCTTTTTTTCTCTAATATTATTAATCGTTACAACGTCGCCGGCCGTAAAGCGGCGATTATTCATAAAGGCGTAACATGAACCCTCAATGTTATCGGGCCGTCCATCAGTTGACTCGCAAAGGTGACTATCGGTCTTCGTCTATCGCGGATGTGGATCTGTTTGCTTCTATCCATTGACAAATAGTCGTAGTGATGTATCATTAATCAGTGTTGCGGAAGGCGATCGTTGTATACCTATCTGATGTTCGCTTGCGGAGAATAGTTGATGTGAGATCAGCACTTGACAGCTTTTATTACTTACAAATGTAATCATGGTTCGGAAAATTCACACAAAATATATATAAATGTTAAGCCTTCCTCGCAAATCTGTATACTTATAGGTGAAAACCGAATTAACGTCCTTGTATGAATCTGCGATTTATATTTATGACTATAACCCTTATGTTAATTACCTTACCCCGGGATTGCATTTAGCTCACTCGCTCAGAAGTGTGCAAGGAAGTAACCAGTATGATGCTCTCATTGTCCTATCTCCTTCCTTGTACGATTGTTTAACTTTAACATGCCCATATGTCTCTGTATTTATTGTCAATTTTTTTGCTTTTTACCACCTTTGAGGGTTTACATTCTCGTTCTTGTCTTGCTATTTCTCCGGCTCTCTTTGTTGTTTCTCCTACTCAACTAATCCAATATATCGTAGTTTCTAAAATGGACTAACATTAACAGTTGCGTACATTAAAATTTCGTCAAAAGCTATGTGTATTTATATGACAGCCGAACTGAAAAGTGTCAATGCAGTCGTTTTATTCAAACTATATTCTTTCGAATCGACCAATAAGCTGGAGTAACAGGCAAAAAGAACACCCACAGTGGGTCTCAGAAAGTGATTCTAAGCTTGTACAAATATTAACTAGACAACAACGAGTTAACCCATTCAACTCTCCAATAGCACACATCCTATTTCAGATAAAGAGAAACCTTTAAACCTACCAGAAAACCAATTTCCTAGCTAAAAGCACAGGGATTACATTTCAACTCCTATTTTACTTGAGCAATTGCCGTCCGCGTTCGCGACCGGTCATACATTTACACAAGGGGCGGTTGTCTGCCCGCACTATGCAATTGTGTCGGGCAAGTGTTTCGAACTTCCTTGTCCCACCTTTGTTACCTAGTAAATAACGTACAGAGCTATATCTCGCAGTAATACGTAATTTCTACATGCGCTGCAATGTGTTTTTTTTGTGTATATAAATGATCTATGCAGTTGCCTAATGGCACTCTACAACTTCACCGTGGAAGAGGGCGATCGTGCAACCAATTCTTCCGTTTCCCCATTGTCACTTAGGGGTCAAGCATGGACCAATCGTCAATAAAGAACTGAGTTCCAGCCGGAACGTAGCGATGTGTCACCAACGGTTTTATGGACGAGAGCTTATGGCACGGGCGTGCATGTCCTCTGCTATAAATAATACCCGTACCATTAGCGTATGTACATATATTATAATATAATACATAAGACAAGACTTTTGCGCCGCCAAAAGCTAATTGCTCCCCTTGCCTGCCTTGCCTTGTTCTGGTTTGGTCATGCTCACTATAATGTCTTTGCTTGCGGTGGCTGTCTAGCGCGGGTCACTCCCTTCCCTCCAATATGGTTGAGGGGAGTGATGGCTGTTCCAGCAGTCATACTCGTGAACGGGTGCTGCTTGTGGGGACTGGTCCGTCAGGAATCCTTTAGACGCTCTTTACGGATAACATCATTAGATTCATATCTCGATCGTAAGGCATCACACTGGAGCTAGGTCATAAACTATTTAATTGTAACCTAAACATTGCATCCACACAATATGATTAAAAAAAAAAGAGAAAGAGAAGTAAATAAAAAAGACAAGCCCGCTGAGTTTCTTCGCCGGATCTTCTCAGTGGAGGCCGCGTTCCGATCCGGTGGTAGATTAGTAGTAAAATTAGATTTAAAAAAATTTAAATTGACTATTTGTAAGCGCCCCCGCAGGGCTTATAAAAAATAAATTATTTGAGTTTGAGTTTGCCCTTTCAGCAGGACCTAGACTTTGTACGCTTGCCTTTTTGGTTTTTGAAGCTGTAAACCCCCCAATTGTAGGTCATTCACACGCTCATACACACAAATGTTACTACACTGTTAACAAATTTCTCTTTGACGAACATGTTTCACAATTCATTGTCTTCATATTCGCTATTTTTACTAAACTGACGTGCATATGTAATCTTTATGTAATTAGACTAAAATATTAATATGATGTATTAGATTATGCACCGGTAATGTCACTTCAACATGATATACTAAAAATCACACTTATGAATAAATGAATTTGAATTTGTACGGTGTAGTTTATGTAGTGAGTTGATTCTAGTAGCGCGCTCATAGGACCTGTCGCACTGTGCGTTATTTACTCGGTTCCTTTGTCTAGTCTTACGGAGAAAACTAGATAGAAGAGCTGAAAAGAGAAAAGTTCTAAGTCCTTTTGACATAGCACCTAATGTTGTTATTGCGGTCGTGCTGTTTTGAAATTGTTAGCACATTATTTTGACTCAGATAATATTTGTGGCTCACTTTAGGATATAGTCAGCCTAAGCTGACTATATCCTAAATGTATGTATAGACGATTCCATCTATACATACGGCTTAAATACGGATCGGTAATGAAAAATAATAATAGTATTGTAATGTAAATAGTTCCCTACTATATGAATAAATATTTAATAAGCCCGTTTCGTAACGTCCGCGACCACGTGCCTGAAAACGTGAAGTGGGCAGACGCCCTACAAGATGGACCGCAGACCTGCTAAAGGCCATAGGTTAAAGTTGGATGCAAACAGTACAAGGTTGGTCGTTGTAGCGATCATTGGTGGAAGCCTTAATCCTGCAGTAGACGTATTTTGGGTGTTGAAGATTGTTCTGCCTAAAATGCTTGATAGAGATCTACATTACTAGGTATGTATACACCCCCATTTTGCCGCGGTATTTTTAGGTTCTAATGTGACAGGACTGATGCCTCGGTGAAAGTCAGAGGCAAATTTGTGACTTTCATCAGGCTGGATGTGTACCCCACGTAGCTGGCAGCATTCCCTAGACATAACATTTATTTACTTAATTAAAACAGCCATAAGCTACTTACACTAAATAAGGACACATCAATTGTATAGTTTTGTCACAGTATTCCTGACATACCGACAATATTTTCTTCCATTCATCACCAAACAGATCACAATTTGGTCCAAGAGAATAATATTAGAGAAAAAAAGCATTTAGCGCAGCCAGCTTGCGAGGTATAGGTGAGTTGGGTTGTCTCGTAATAAAGATGTACAGCTTCGTTCAGTGTTTAAGAGCTTAACCCGCTCCCCGCACTAGATCGAGTAGTCACAGGTTCGATCCCGGCACGCGACAAATCTATGTGCAACCCACAAATATTTATATCGGTCTGGGTGTGTGTATATCAAATTCATGTTTGTTAATGCACCCACGACACAGGAATAATTCCTAGTGCGAGGCTACTTCTTTTTTAAATGCTTGACAGGTGTACATAGTGTACCCACATTTCGCCGAGATATTTTTAGGTTTAAATGTGACAAGGGGTAAACCTCTCAGCATTCCTTAGACATATCACATGTCTCGCAATAGAGATGCACCTGCGAAACACTGAACACTTAAGAAAGTTAGTTTTATAGCAAATAACATTCTCTCATCAATATTGCTCTGTGATTATGCACGCAATTGGAGCGTGATTAACTCAACACACAATTAATCATGAATGGCGCTTTGTAGCAATATATTATGAGCGAGAACTGTAGAATGCGGTTGTGGTCCCTGTTAGTGTCTGTATCCATCAATTAATGGAAACATTTCGGTAATACTACATTTCGGTAATGAAATGATGGCTGTAAATAGCTATAGAAGAAATGTTAACTCGCAAAAAGCTCAAACTCCTGTATTCTGTTGGCGCTGACTTATCAGTCAAAATCTTTGAAAAACTATCGACCCATATCGCTTCTGAGCCATGTATACAAGCTGTTTTCAAGGGTCATCACGAACTGTCTTGCGCGAAGACTCGACGAGTTTCAACCCCCGGAACAGGCCGGGTTTCGAAGTGGTTACGGCACCATAGACCACATCCACACAGTGCGGCAGATTATACAGAAGACTGCAGAGTATAATCTGCCCCTAAGTCTAGCCTTCGTGGACTATGAGAAGGCCTTTGACACTGTCGAGACCTGGTCAGTTCTGGACTCCTTGCAACGATGCCAAGTTGATTGGCGATACATCGAGGTGATGAGATGCCTTTTTGAAGCTGCAACGATGACCGTCCAAGTACAGAACCAGCGGACTGAACATATCCACCTGCGCCGCGGAGTGCGCCAAGGTGATGTAATATCACCAAAACTGTTCACCAATGCACTGGAGGATATGTTCATGACGCTGGACTGGAAAGGTCGCGGCATCAATATAAATGGCGTATACATCTCTCACCTGCGATTTGCAGATGACATCGTCGTCATGGCTGAAACGTTGCAAGACCTACAACAGATGCTGGACAGCCTTGCTAATTCGTCTCAGCGAATCGGTCTCCGGATGAACTTAGATAAAACTAAAGTTATGATCAACAAGCATGTTGACCCGGGACCGATCGCCGTAAACGGAGCCCCCCTCGAAGTTATTTCTGAGTACGTATACCTAGGGCAGGTGCTCCAACTAGGTAAAAACAACTTCGACAAGGAAGTTAAGAGACGGATACAGCTGGGCTGGGCAGCATTTGGAAAACTCCGTCGAGTCTTCTTAACGCCCATACCCCAATGCCTAAAAACGAAAGTTTTTAATCAGTGCGTCCTACCTGTAATGACATACGGAGCCGAAACGTGGCCACTCACTGTGCGGCTTGTCCACCAGTTCAAGATCGCTCAACGAGCTATGGAAAGAGCTATGCTCGGAGTTTCTCTTAGGGATCGAATCCGGAACGAAGTTATTCGTCAGAGAACCAAGGTTACCGACATAGCTCAGCGAATTAGCAAGCTGAAGTGGCAGTGGGCAGATCACATATGCCGCAGAACCGATGGCCGTTGGGGCAGACTGGTTCTTGAGTGGAGACCGCGTGTCGGCAAACGTAGTGTAGGGCGCCCTGTAGCTAGGTGGGGCGACGATATTCGTAAGGCAGCGGGCAGGGATTGGAGAAGGAGAGCTGAAGATCGAGCTCAGTGGCGTGCCATGGGAGAGGCCTACGTCCAGCAGTGGACTGACACGGGCTGATGATGATGACATTTCGGTAATGAACTGATGGCTGTAAATAGCTATAGAAGAAATGTTAACTCGCAAAAAGCTCAAACTCCTGTATTCTGTTGGCGCTGACTTATCAGTCAGCGCCATCAGATACCCTGAAAACTTTTATAGCAGCCACTAAAATCGAGAAAATTAATTTATTGTCAAACTTATAGATCCTTTTAGAATACGTAATTCATACAATTAAATTTATTGTTGTTATTTTACTTTAAAAGGGCAAGTTAAGAGTGTTCTTAACCGGCGAGCATGTAAGAGACCAACTATGAGAGTGGAGGAAGCCAGAGAGGTATGTAAGGAAAGAGAACTCTGTATTATCTGCCTACTCCGCAAGGGATCTGGTGTAATAATATAGATAGATAGATATTTTAATTTAATTTGTCACATTTAAGTCTATTATTATAGTTTAAAATGGATGTATGATAATACGGCCTCTCTTATTCGTCTGGTAGCACATGACGGGATGGCTAGTTATTGCGTGGTCATAGGTTTAAATCCTCCGGTGGGTCAAATGTTACTGGGTTTGTATCAAGGAATTTTCCCTAGCCGTCTGGGGTCTGGGATTGTGCTCGGTATGATGGAAACAGCCTCGCACCCCATTGAGACCTAAAATCTTCGGCGAAATGTGAGTGTACTAACAAAGAAGATTACATCTCTTCAATTCCCTCTTGGCTTCCATCCTTAAAATAATGTACCGTTATCCTTCACCCGAGGAAAACAGGTCTATAACTTAATTGTGACAGATTTAGTACGAGACCCTAGAGTTGTATCCCTTAGTTCGTCGATAAATAACCGATTAGTCGACTGGGATCCAGTTGGTAATTAAATTTTATTACAGTAAAGCAAAATCAATGACTTTGTGCTGCCGTATAAAGGGACGGTAATGTCTTAGTGTCGCTCGATTTCTTAAGTGGAACTAGGCATAGCATATCTATACAAGGTGTAATATAATAAACGCAAGATCTGAAATTATTTTATTCTAAATCGATAGCTGAATTGATCCAACAATTTTTATTGAATATTAGATTTTTTTTAATTTGCAAAAAAATGCTGTTACCCCTATAATAGGGATATAATAAACTAAATTTATTCTTGATTCATATCAAATTCAAGATTTCAAAACGTATTTCTCAATACACACAAATGCATGTACAAGTTTCATTGGTAATTGAAGTATAAAGTGGTTTAAAAAGGGGGAAAAAATAATAATTTGGTTTTAGAATCGAATTTGTGAAGCATTACCTAATCGGAGCGTCTTAGGTCTTGCGTTATTTACGATACAGCTAGTATACACGTCTACGCTATAACTATGTTCACCAATGAGTCTCCACTTTGCCGTTATTTATAAATCTGCCTATGCTGCCTACGGCCGGGCAAAGGCGTTCGCTCACATATCAAGGTGCGAGGTCTGCAAGGAAACCTGTTAAAACTCTACTCTCTGCCTACGCAGTAAAAGATTAATTTTATATTTATTCGTAGCGATCACTTTGATTCGAATTTTAGGGCGGACAAAAGAAATTTTCCGATAGAAAAGATCCAGTATCAGTGCGGAGTAGGATGATCTCAAGTATGGCATTGTGCCCGGTAAATGGCAATAGGCTTACCCACTATAACATCATCGGCGGGTGTAGATAGTACACCTCTGCCACCCCGCTTGGTGAATATAGGCGTGACGGAGAAGCAATACTTTGACTTAATATACATTGCTTTAGTATATTTATCAGGCGCTAAATTGTATATAGCAGCAGAAGCAGCATGAATGGGCAGAATTGTTAATTATCTATCTATCTATCTATATCATCACGCCAGATCCCTTGCGGGGTAGGCAGAGAATACAGAGTTCCAACAGGTTCTTTCCTGACAAACCTTACTGGCTTTCTCCACTCTCATAGTTCGTCTCATACTCGCTCGCCGGTTACGGAGACTCTCGACTTGTCCTTCAGATAAAACTCGGTCTATTTGGTCGTGGTAAAATAGTCTAGGTCTTCCCCGGTACCTATATCCTTCCACTTTCGCATCGTATATCTTTTTGTTTATTATCTTGTTTTTTATTTAAGGGCTTTTTGGTCCACATTGACCATGCCAGCCCTATCATAACCTAATCATATAGTACATTACACTACATCTTATCTATTAATTCATACGTATATTTGGCTGCATTAGAGAGGGGCTCAGACATAATACTCTGAAACACATTGTAACATAATCATGAGCGCCGCTCTCTCAGCCTTTGTCCTGGCACATTCCACCAACACGTGATGGACGTCCTCCACAGTGCCGCTATGCGTAAATTTTGGGCTGGGGCTTCGCCCCATAGGATGACGAAACTTGTTGAGTGGAAGGTGCCCGGAACGAAGTCTATAGGCTATTACAACGAGTCTCCTGTTGAGATTAGTATTGGCAAACCAGGGAATACGAGGAGGTTCACTTTGGATAGTCTTATACCAAATCCCTTTTTCGAGTGATCTTTCATCGAAGTATTCTTTCCAATTCCTCTGACAAATCTTTTTATACTTAGGTAACATTTCTGAAAAACAAGGTTTAATATTTATTTCAACACCATCCGAAGAAGACCTCCCCGCTAACCGATTCGCCTCCTCATTTCCCACTAACCCTATATGTAACGGAACCCATTGCAATATAAGTTCAATGTTATTCGTCGCAAAAAGGAGAACTTGTCTCAAAATAGCGTAAGCTATCGGTGTACCTCTGCAGCCAGAGGCGCACAGAGCTACATGTTGGAGAGCACTTTTGCTATCCACAAAAACAACAAATTTATTTCTACACAAGTTCTGTAAATATTTTAGAGCTTCTGTTTTTGTTTTGTCGTTCTTTCTTCTGACATTCTTTCTATATGCCAAAACCAACGGAGCATACCCTTTCTCATCTTTACACCGATACTATCTTTTATAGCTACTCGCTTTCTTACTACGCTGTTGCGAGAGCAGAGCATGTCTACCGCACTGTCAATTATTTTTCGTTATTTTGTAGTTTTAGGTACAGAGAAACAAACGAACTCAATTCTCTACTCTCTTACCTTACAAGGGACCTGGCTTGATGATGTACTTTAGAGTTAGGAATAATAATGTTGAAGAGCGGCGTGGTGCGATATCTATCTAGCTATTATCTACGAGTATATTAAAGATGGATTTAAACAGCTTCATAAATGATCTTTGACGATCATGAACTTTTAGAAAGTAAGTAACATAACATAATCACTATTTCGACTCATCGGTCGGACTAAGCTAACTAAAGACTAAAGAGTTTGTAAGTACGAAAATATTGAACCTATACCGCTCTTAGGGAAAAAGCGCTTCGAACATTTCGTACTAATTTTAATTTTTATAATAAGCAATTTAAATTAACAAATCAACAGACTGCAAAAACTGTTAATTGAGAAAGATAAATATATCACGCTCACAATTAAGAAGAATCTAACAGAAATTTGTACATTATAACTTTTAAAAAAGGGAGACCGACTTTATTAAGCAAAAAATAAATAATTAAAGTCGGTCAGTGCAGTCGGTTACTTGGCACCGACTTCTAATATTATTTTTTTGCTTTTTGAAGACGGTTTTCCTTTATTAAAAAGTTACATATTTTAGAATTTTAAGTGATAAGTGAATCAATTATTTATATTTATATGGCTATATTATATTATTTAGCTTAGTTGTACAATAAAGTACCTACAGGATTCGTGCTATTTGCCATTAAGGAGTGTGCCCTGGTGTATCTTCAAACTCCAAGGTACAATACCGATTTCATTTAAATGGGACCACCACGAAACTATACTTAACCCAACGCAAAAAGAATTATCAAAATCGGTCCAGAATTGTTGGTCCAGTAAAATCGGTGAACTTACTCGTACATAAAAAAAAAACAGACGAACATTCCATACATACAGACGAACATAGAACCTCCTCCTCTTTGAAGTCGGTAAAAAATATTGAGGTTTCCAACACAGACGTCCAAATGAAACCGCTTGAGTCGAAGCTAAACCAGGCGGACCTGAAAAAACAGATAAAAAAGCAACGGTTAGCGGTGGCGTGGATTTTCAATTTTGACGACTTTAGACCACTGCGCTTCGCTTTGTTTTTGTCGTTCTGACGTTTCATCGAAATGAAAAAATACAATCGGTAGAACGTATTCGGTAAATTATTTGATGATTTTTTTGATACAGCGCGTCTTATTTTTGAATCCTATCCTTATTAACAGCTTAGAAACTAAATATTACCTTGATTTTGTAGATAATTATTATTTAAAAACCATTAAGAATTTCACTGGAATAATACAGTAAAATATATAATAAACAAATTAGTCGAGGAAGCCAGAGAGGTATGTAAGGAAATAACCTGTTGGAACTCTGTACTCTCTGCCTACCCCGCAAGGGATCTGGCGTGAGGTTATAGATAGATAGATAGATAAACAAATTTCACCTTTATCATCCAGATTAGATCTTGGCAGTAGTTTTTCATTCTAGAAGTAAATATCCTGCTACTGATCCACTCTGGACTTGTCTATATTACTAGCTTGTGAATTAATTAGGTACTTTAAATGCCCCTGTCATGTTACAGCCTAACCTATGCTCACGTCCGCGTCAGCATAACTAATTAAGAAAGAAAGAAATAAAGAAAAAATATTTATTCAGCACAGCACACATATATGAAAGGTAACAAAAGAAAATAAAAACGAAGAAAGACAAATAAACTGTTGCTGCTTCTTGTGACGTTTGCCTCGGTGTGAGCTGTGCCGAAAGGCATTAGACTCAGCATGTGTTGGAAGGGAACAAAGTCTCCCCCAACGCTGGTAAACCCTCCAAAGCCTCTTCAGCTACTATTTATTGTTCATAAAAATGTTACCCTTAATGCTGACGCAATCGCAAATGCAATTAAGCTGTATCTTACTTGAGATTATTGGGAGATACTGACGTAATTATTGACAGCTCCGCTTATTGCAGGACTAAATTCCCTTGGTGAGGCTAAAGCTAAAAGTAAGGAGGAAGCCCATATCTAAATGGTAATTTTAAAGCTACATTTTATTATTAGACTTAGAGCTCTATATTCTATAGAAGATAGATAGAGATTTTATATATCTACTCATAGGTTCAAACTATACTGTTCTAAACTACAGCAAAACGGAATTTGGAAAGTTGCGGTCAATCTACCATTTTTGTTCCTAGAGTCCAAAGTAAACTCCATTTACAGTAGTTTTTTTTATTTGATAATATACCGTTACACCTATATTCCCCAAGCGGGGGTGCCAGAGGTGTACTGAGTAAACCCACTTTTCGCCGACGATGTTAGCTCTTATGTAATAGCGAGCGGGCGAGCCTATTGCCATATACCGGGCACAATTCCAGACTCCGGACTCATACTGGGAAGTTTTCGTTAGATAAACTACATTTGTCCGATCTAGGATTGGAACCCAAAACCTCGTGACCTCGTGACCGTGCATCATAGGCATTTATAATATGAAATAACAATTTTACAAAAAATGTTAAATAAGGTGCGACACAAACTCATTCCAGTTTTACCGTACACCAGAGTCGTCGTCGCTTACGTATTAATATATTTATATATCTTACTCATACCTTTAGCAAACACATTTTTGTTACGACAGCGAACAATTAAAATGATTCCAATCTATTATAGATATCCAAGATGTTAATATACTTAAGTATAGAACTTCAAGCATACTCGTAAGCTGTAAATGGCATTTGGAATAGATTTTTTTTGCTGTTCACTGTTCCAAAATTTCTCTTAAAATAGTGTTGTGACAAATCCTTTAATTTTATTTGGTCGCGTATTTTCCGTGGAACTTTTAAAACCCATAGTTAGAATAACTCTAACAAACAAACATCAACACTATAAACATCGAATCAGCATCAGGACGCAATTGCCAACTATTTACAATACAAATAACAATAAGCTAAATCAATCTCGCCGTCCGTTTTGTTTCAATGAATATTGAATAACGTTGACAAACAAATTGGTAACGTTCCTTTTAACTGAATGAACTTGAATAACAGCGAAATGTTTAGTGGAGCAATGATTGGACCCGTTGTTCTTTGTTTCCACTTAGTTTGGGAAAGTTGTAAACAATTTTGGGACATCAATATGTACCAACCGATATGTTAGTTTCTTTGTTTCATGGAAGTCTTAAACGGTTTAGTGGGGTCTCATAAAGCTGGTAAAAAGTTCTATACCTTTTTTATACATTATTAACGATATAGAACACGGCAATATTTGCATGGGCAATTTTGTAACGGTTAACGGTTTTCTAAACTTCAATCTCCTTAAGAATTATTTTCCTTGGATGAACACACACCGTCACGCCTATATTCCCTAAGAGGGTGGCAGAGGTGTACTGAGTACACCCACTTTTCGCCGACGATATTAGGTCCTATTTAATAGGTGGCTATTACCATATATCAGGCACAATTCCAGACTCGAACTCTTACTGGGAAGTTTTCGTTAGGTGCGTCATTCGCCACTAGACCAACGAGGTAGTCTTTCCTTGGTTGACAACAAAAAAAACATATTTTCTAGTGTGCTTAACTATCATTAGCCGAAAGATGATCACTCCAAGGCCAAATCCTACCTAAAAGGTTTGGTCAAATAGCCGACGGAACGCAACAGGAGCGCGACGGAAGCGCTCAGCTACGCCGAGCGGGTCTACGCTGTGTAGCGTCTCCCGTACATTACAACTCCCCAAGCCACGCTACCGCCGCGCTCCCGTCGCGCTGCGTCGGCTATGTGCCGAAATCTTAAGATTGCCACGACGGTCAGCTTGGTGCTATACGCATCCAAATTTTAACCCCGACCTTCACCTGATCATCAGTCTATCTTACTACTAAGATCTATTCCGTGGATGTTTTACAAACATATTTATATATACAAACACCCAGACCGTAACAAATATTTGTGGGTCAGAAAAAATTGTCCCGTGTGGGGACCGAACCCGTAACTACCTACTCGGTACTGTGGGCGAAGTTCTTAACTACTGGACCAAGACCTGAAATATGTTCATTCAAAATACTTATTATTTCTAGGAGGATCTACCTAACTAGGAAAACTACCTATCTATTTATATATCTATATGATCACGCCAGATCTAAGTTCTAACAGGTTATTTCCTTACAGAACTCTCTGGCTTCCTTTACTCTCATAGTTCGTCTCATACACGCTCGCCGGTTACGAAGACTCTTGACTTACCCTTAGTATACTTTTATAGTTTTATCGAATAGCTCAACCAATCTTTCCCTGGATACAATGGTGAGGATACTATAACAAGCACATTAAAATTTCAAAGCCAAACTTGTTCACAGTACTTATAATAAATGATAAAACTGCTACCTGCTATCATATGAAATCTTTTTTAAGAAACATTGCAACATTACCCGACGGCTGGTTCAATTCACATTGCACACGATACTAACACCGTCTGGCTCAGTAATTACTTAACTACTCTAATTAGTCATTTTATCTGCATGGGAATGTTGCGTGTTACTTTGAGCCGGGAAGCACCGAGTTTTACAGAGTTAAATGGGATTTTATGCTTATGAACGCTGGATCTAGATTTTCATTCGTTAGTGAAGATTTTAGACAGAAATTTCTTTTGCAGAAAACCACTTCAGTAGACGCGTTGTTGTATTTAGATATCAGTTAACAAAACTAAACTAAAAAAAACATGTCATCATCATATTATTTAGAAATGTAATTGCTTTATTTCATATTCATTCAATTTATAGCCATTCCATATTTATACGTTAATTAGGTTTGCCTGTATTTAGAATTTACTAATTTCCTACTTTGTACTAAATAATTAACATTTTATGTCACTTGTTGTAATAAAAAACAGAACTCTACATAAATATACAAGGTGTAACATAATAAACGCAAGACCCGAAAGAAATTTGTTTTAAATCGGTTTCTTAATTGATTTCAACAGTTTTTAATGTATCTTTTTTTTTTTTAAACTTGCAACAATGCTCTTATTCGTTCAGTGCGTTATAAAAAACTAAATTTATAATTGATTCAAAGCAATACGGAGATTTCAAATGCATTTTAACACACCTTTCTTACGCTCACATACACGTACAAGTTTCATTGTTAATTGGGATATAAAAGTGCTTAAAAAAGGGTAAAAATCTTCAAATTTGGAAATGTGGATTTAGTATTGAATTTGTGAAACAATTATCTAATGGGGGTGTCTGAGGTCTTGCGTTATTAACGATTCACCTTGTATATAGAAATCGTTGGGTGGAAACAAACACCTCCGAATTTCAAAAATAAGTTCAAATGTTATTTAAAAAAAATACACTAGTCACATATCCAACCACATCCAACCGCTTCAAAAACACCTACATCTTACCTTACGATCATAAGCCGACCAATAAACATAGTTCATCCATTACATTCCAGAGCTGACCGTCTCTGGCATGCTGTAGGCGGGACTCGATTTGGGCTAGAATGCTATTCGCTACTCCAGGCAAGCCGCCACCAAGCAAAAAACTAACGACCCGTTGTTGCAAATAAAGAAATCTTGGGAAACGATTTTTAAAATTTGGCATCCGAAAATGGAAGCCATTTTGGCTAGGAGATAAGGAATTTCTTGTGGATGTTTTGTTAAATGATCATTAGACTAGGTAGTTTAGGAGACACTTTCTTTGACTTAGGAATTAAAACCAAGGCCTTGTGATCGCTAACCGCACCATGTGCCATGACACTAACGAGGTATTCCAATAAAAAAAATAAGCACCGTCACGCCTATATTCCCCAAGCAGGGGTGGCATAGGTGTACTGAGTACACGCACATTTTGCCGATGGTGTTAGATACCATGGAATAGGGGGCGAGCTTATTGTCATATACCGGGTACAATTCCAGACTCGGGACGCATACTAAGAAGGTTCCCTTAGAAAAACTACATTTGTTTGACCTAGGATTTGAACCCAGGACCTCGTGATCAAAAAGCGATGCGCCTTGCCACTAGACCAACGAGACAGTCAGGCAGAGGTATACCATGTATTTATTTTTAATTATTGGTTTTCCATTATTCTATTTAGAATACATTATTATATACAGTTGAGATAGAGACATGTTTGATAGCAACGTTATGATTAAGAAAATTATGTGATATAACAAGACTGCTACCACCCATACTCCCATACCCATATTCTTTCTAACACTTTGAACTCCAGATCGTATCAGTTCTAATTATGAAATTATATTAAGTGAATTAAATTCTTTATTTACAGACAACATTGGTCCAACGAAGAAAACCAGAACAGTCCGAATAGTAGATAGAATATGCAGGGCGACGAATTAAAAAAAACGGTCTTAATTGATTGTCCTCCAAACCATCTGATTAAGAATAGGAGAGGACACACTCTCTGCCACCATCCCCAGATCCATTAATAATTGAGGGATTATAATATTACGCACCTCTGTCTTTTCGAAAGCATGTGTGTATTAAAAATGAACTATCACTTGCTTTAACAGTGAAGGAAAATATCTTAAGAAAACCTGCATGCCTAAGAGTTTCTCGAAGGTGTGTGAACTTCGCCAACCCGCAGTGGGCCGTGGTGGACTATGGCCTAAACCCTCTGAGTTTGAGAGGAGGCTCGTGCCCAACGACGTCACTCCTTCTTATAGGTGCTGCCAGAATACCAGCACTGCACCATGACACAATATTATGGCGCAGCAATATGCTGAGGAGGTATCCTGTTCAACCCCACACAACGTCTGGTGTTTGTAAATGTGTATTTTGTTATCTGTATTTGTGTGGTTGAATAAATGGTTTTTCTTTCTTTCTTTCTTTCAACAGTGGGACTGTTTCTTAACAGGGCTTATATTATTATACTTATCATTAATAATAAAAATAGCAGTTCGACGCTACCTTTTGTTTTAATCAAGAATCAAGTATAATCATATTCTGTACAATGTTGTCATGTGGTTATCCATACTAATATTGTTAAATCAAATGTGAAAATAACTCGGTATGTCTGTTACTTTTGACGCCTAAACCGCTTCACAGAATTTAATAAATCTTGGCAACAAATAGTCAATGTTCTTTCCTAGAATGCAATTTCCTACTAATATTATAAATGCAAAAGTTTGTATGTTTAGATGTTTGTTACTCAATCACGCAAAACAGCTGAACGGATTTGGTTGAATTTGGTTCACAGATACATAGTTACCTGGATCACCACATAAGATACTTTTTATCTCAAAAAATATCAGTTTCCTGTCTAAACTTATCGCGAACAAACTCGCGGACGGAAACTAGTAATTTTATGAATAGGAAAGTTTGTATGTTTGTCACTCAATCACGCAAAAACGGCTGAAAGGATTTGAATGAAATTTGGCACACAGATTATTATCTGGATTAACGCATAAAATACTTTTTATCCCGGAAAAATGTTAGGTTACTGTCTAAAGTAAACGCGGCCGACGTCGCGGGTGAAAGCTAATATTGTATATTTCATCCTATGAAATCATTTTTGCCGGAAAAAATCAACGAAGACAAAGTTGCAGATAGCATCTAGTTCAAGTATAGTTATTAACTATAACAATTTTCGTCATCAACATCCACACCTCAATAGCTATTATTGAAACTATAGCTCTAGCTATAGCTATGGCTATGTTACTAATTGGTAGTCCATCAAACTGCGGTAGGTCCACGTGGAAGAGAATGACCTAATCTATATCACCTTGATTTGTAAGAGGGAAAATTCAGTCAACAGTGAGGCAATATACCTAAGTTGTTCTCCCCTCCTATCAGCCGCTACCGCCGTCCGCGGCATGTTCTCACCAAATCTCCCGATGCCCTTACATCCCTTCTTTCAGATACAGATACCGCACAGGATCAGACACCGACCTCGCCAACGAGGTCGAAGAATCCCTTGCCCGCCAGCCAGTGCAAAGCACCACGGAGAGACACCTAGTATACGCCCTCCCCCATAGCGACAGCCCAAGCCGAGGCCGTTCCTCCTTCAGGCGCCCTTGAGCTAGTTGCCCCCTTGCCCTTCTGGCTCGAGCGTAGTTGCACGTTCGCCCTCTTGTCCGGTGAAGCTGTAAAGGCCCCGCGGCCAACAGCGTAGATTATTCACACACACACACAAATACCTAAGTTGATTGATTATTTTTTTATTTAGCATAAGACAATGAAGTCAAAAGCATGCATTCTTAATATCATTTTAATATACTGAGTTCTTAGATTTAGGCGAATATTACACATGAAATAAAACTATTTTACGGATTTTATCGCGGTTTATTTTTGATTTTTAGTTCCCGACGTTTCGAGTGCTTTGCAGGACCCATGGTCACGGGAGGGACTGAGGTGTTAGACGTCCAAAAGGCATAGTTTTTCCGGGGTACCCTCAAACTTCTTAGTTATTTTCGGTTGGTCCGATCTTCGCTAATTAATATAATCAAATCCAAATCCAAGCATAACACTGCAAGATCTCAAGACTCGGTGAGCTCATTCTGCGTTGATCGGACCAACCAAAAATAATCAAGAAGTTTGAGGGTACCCCAGAACAACAGCAACACCTTAGTCCCTCCCGTGACCATGGGTGTAGCAAAGCACTGGAAACGTCGGGAACTAAATATCAACAATAAGCCGCGATAAAATCCGTAAAATAGCTTTATTTCATCATTTTAATAACTGAACTCTACCAGAATAACCATATAAACAAATTAGCTACTATATTATATACCTAAGTTATTTCATTGCCAAATTGCATTGCATTACAAATCAGTTAGGAGTCCTCTAAAGTCCTTCTATCACATATTTATGTTCAAGGTTTTAGACATAAAAGTATGCATATTTATAACATTTTATTACACACACAAAACCCATTATCGGACATATTTGCGATTTATTTTGTACCTCGAAGCCTGTACCTGTACCTGTTCTTAAAATCAAAAATAATCCGCAAGCAACTCTCAATAATAGTTCTATTTTATATTTTTGATCTCAATCATGTTAAGAAGACGACATTAATCCTACCTAACATAGATACAACGGTACGGTACTTCTATAGGTACCATATCTTGTTACCGTACTTAGAAGTGGGTCTAAAACAAGAGCACCCCACTGGGAACATCTCTAATTGGTCTGTTCCGTGGCATTCGGACACCGCAGGCAGCCAGCACTCGTGTCACCTTTTATTCAACTCGCAATTAATTTACCACCAACAGTCATTTTGTAAAACCAAGTCTACCTTCTCCAATGTAACAACTTATTTTCAACACTACACTTCTGTTCTATAGTCCAATTTTTAATGTAGAAGAGTTTCAGGTTGATGTATTCTTGCTTATTAATATACTTTTACTTTATAGGCATTGTTCTCGTTGGAATAACTTTTGTATAGTAGTTCTGAATTTATAAAATATATTTATGAGTTTTCTTTTTATGTATTGATACTACGATTTGAAATTCATATCGTTCGATCGTAAAATTGTGTTTAACTTAAAATGTAGATAGTAATATTTCTACAAGGTGTAACATAACTTACGCAAGAACTGAAAGTAGTTTCTTCTAAATCAGCAACTGAATTGATTCCCACTATATTTAAAATATGTTAATTTTTTTTTATATATCAAAAATGTATGTTATTCGTTGTATTAAACAAAATTTGTTCATAATTCAAAGCAATACTATTTTAAGTGCATTCCTATTACACACACATCAATATGCACTCAAAACTTAATTATTTATTACATTTCGTCGTTAATTTGGGTACCAAAGAGCTTAATAAAATGGTAGAACCTGCAAAAAATTGCAAATTTAATTTTCGTAATGAATTCGTAAAGCAATAATATAATTGGGGTGTCTTAGGTTTTGCCTTATGTATGTTATATCTTGTATGTATATAACAGACAGTGTAATTAATTTATAAAATTGTCAAAATATTGCTCATATAAATAAATAAACTTGTTTTACTTCAAAATAAAATTCATATTTACGCTAAATCTAATGTAACGTGCCAAAATCTTTTATTTTTACTGCATCGTTGTCCTTGTGAACTGAAATAATTCCACGTTTTCACTAATACCGAGATTTTTCAATTACCTACTTGATTAATAAATGTGAACTCTACTATAGGCTCTACTAAGAATTAAATTCCTATGTCATAGCTTTGTTTACGAACATGATATTTAAATACACAACTACCCTGCCCGAAACACAAAATTGTGGGGCATACAAAGATTGTTTTCCGTACGGAGATCAAACGCGCACTATCTAGTCTAGACTACTCGATCTGTGGGCGAAGCCGCATAGGCTTTAACCTAGACCAGGGGTTCCCAAAGTGGTCGCTATCGACAGGATCGATATCGGTTTCCTAGGGGTCGACATAAACGAAACGACGATTTTGGGGGTCGACTAGGTCTAAAAATCGACCCCTATTAATTAACACAAGTTCTTATTTAAAAACTTTCAAGATACTGTATAAGATGTGTTACGTGTACCAACTTGTTATAAGAATGCCTAATATTTTAGTAGGAAGAATCATTGTTGTATTTTACTTACTTAACCAACCGCAAAGTTTTTAAATTGGTAAGTATTTTGTATCAATATGAAAAAAACTAGAGATAGGTTTTTTAAAGTAATTTGGCTATCTATCTGAGGTATCAGTTCATTTTGGAAAAGGGGTCTCTTGCCCAAAATAGTTTGGGACTCCCTGACTTAAACCAAGCCGTTGTCCACAATGAGTTTTGTTTGATATTAGTTCAAACTCAAGACTGGTTTTAATACCGACGCACCGCCACTTTATGCTGATCAACCCACCTCATACATTAACCCATACAATGCAGCTCTTATCGAAATAACCATATTAAGCACGCTTAATTTAATCCCAAGAATATCACGTCAAAGCAACTGTCGGCCTAGTGTCGTATTCAACCCTAAATCCGCTTACTAAGGTCGCCGACCAACCGGGCCAATAGTATCAAAATTTATATCTTTTAATACGCAACGAAAAATTTAATTTTAATGCGATTAGATACCGTTGACTAATTTTATAAGCTCTGGTAATTAAAATATGGGGTCCGAAAATAAAATATTATTGTTAGTTATTTAGTTAGTGGTTGAATTGGGATTTTATTTTGTGGTGGTAACTTTTCCTATTTCGTGTTATAATCTCGATATTCAAACTCAAATTCAAACAATTTATTTTGTATAAGCCCTGCGGGGGCGCTTACAAATAATCAATTAACATTTTTTTTTTATTTAATTTAACTACTAATCTACCACTGGATCGGAACGCGACCTCCACTGAGAAGATCCGGCGAAATAACTCAGCGGGCTTGTCTTTTTTATTTACTTATCTTTCTCTTTATTCTTTCCTTTTTTTAATCATATTGTGTAGATACAATGTTTAGGTTACAATAAATACTTAATGACCTAGCTCCAGTGTTATGCCTTACGATCGAGATATGAATCTAATGATGTACAGAAAACATCAAGAGAGTAAACGTAGCTCTACATTAGGAATTATTCGTGGGTGCGTTAACAAACAATTCAACATTAAATTCAACATTAAATTCACATGCACAAACACCCAGACCAAATCAAATATTTGTGGGTCACACAAAGATTAGTTCCGTCTGGGAATCGAACCCGCGACTACTCAGTCCAGTGAGCGGAGCGACCCAAGCTCTTAACTACTATTTTTTTTTCCTGGGGAAAACTCTGCATAGGACTTCCGCGAATCGCGAGAGAAGCTCGCGCGGCGAGTCGGATTCCTACTAACTAAAAACCCCAGGGTGGCCGACATCACTACTTTGGAGAGGCTCCGGAATCTCCGTAGGGAACGTACCGGTGCCCCTCATGTGCCGCTCTCTAAAGAGCTCTTAACTACTAGACTAAGCCGACCGGAAAGTTAGTAACAAAACAAACAGTGACATAGTTACAAAGGGAAGAAATTAAAGTTATAAATTGTAATATGTATCTCGTCATTATTACATGTGGCCAGCGAGTTAATTACTGCTTATTGTTTTAATAATTTTGATCATCTGTAAGTAATTTGTGAAGTAAACTAATACTACGCAAAATTGCGTTCGACAATACTGGCGCATTTTCATACGCGATACATGTTTACACGTGCAATCGACCCGTACAAGTCCCGTAACTTGCACTAGTTACTTGCTTCGTGTGCGAGCGCCATAATAGAAAACATAGATTACGCTAAAATCTAAGCGGATGTTCTAACGGATGATCATTATCACTTTCCACAATTCCTTTGCAGACATCCTTGATGTGAAATTCAACTCAACAATTGCACTAACTCAATTACTCCAACACTAAAATGCTCGGCGTCATTGATGCTCCAGAATAAACATATCAACGTCGTTCAGTAAATTCGTACGAATTGGATAATGGCGGTCGGAGCGACGCCTGCGCCGGACGAAACTAATCTCTCTATTGGCTAAAGTGTCGATAAAGGCAGCTACATTTGGTATGAAGTATTTGGTATGTGGCCTGATATTTTAGTAGGTACTGCAGAAGGAGAAGAAAATTGTATTCAACTTTTAAAATACACATATTAAACATTGTAAACCTGACGAGGGTATATATGTCTATTGCGTATTGGCCATAGGAGGCCATATTATTCTAAGACATGGTATCTTATCTTATCGTATTGTTGGCTTAGCGGACTGAGACAACCTCAAGCGCACTTCGATCCGATGGGATCTTTTGTGCTGTCCTTGCCCTGATGCTCTTACGTACGTATTCCAGCAGGGAGGAAGAGCCGCAATTCCTCTTGAGTTGGATAGGCCACTCCCAGTAGCTTCATTTGCCGCGCCGCTAGTGCGTCGCATTTGCAGAGGATGTGCTTCATTGTTTCAGTTTCTGTACCACAATTCCTGCATACCACGTCGCTTGATAGGTTCATCTTGTTTAGATTTTCTTTTGTGCCATAATGACCTGTATATGCTCCAATTAATTGCCCCCGTTGAAGTCTACTGTGTCTTAGTAGTCTTTTGCTATCGCTGTCATTCCATGTGGAGATAAATTCCTTGTTTAGATTTTCTATTGTGCCGTAATGACCTGTATATGCTCCAATTAATTGCCCCCGTTGAAGTCTACTGTGTCTTAGTAGTCTTTTGCCATCGCTGTCATTCCATGTGGAGATAAATTCCTTGGAGTGTCTCAGCCCTGTGTTTCTTTTCCATTCTATCCTGTGTTGTTCTTCGGTATATTTGAAGAGCACGCCTCTGTAGGCGCCATCTGGTATGACTATGAACGGTATAATCAGTACCGATGAGTTTTTCCATTGATTCCTTTCTGCCTAAGCCATCCGCACGCTCATTGCCATCGACCCCCGTGTGCCCAGGGACCCAGATCAATCTGACCGTGTTGCGCGCTACACATCTATCAAGAAGGTATGCACACTCTACGGCCAATGCCGAGTTTAGCTCATAGGAGCCGATGGCTTTGAGGGCAGCCTGACTGTCACTACATATGAAGGACATGGTAAGGAATTTTATACTTTTTCATCTTTATATTACCGTTCTTTAAATGATTATCATTGAGAGTGTAAATTGTAATATTGTAATTTTAACATCATTTCACGTGCTCACTGTACTTTGCAAACTATGCCCTAAGTACTGAAAAAGTGTGTGACTGCCCTAACCGCTGGTGTAACGTTCGTTTTAATCTTTTGATGTATCACATCCGATGAAAAAAGTTCTATTCCCATGAAACTATTGCTACATGTAGAGAATGGAAACGTATGGGCAAATAAAATAGTGCTAAATAATTGATATGGCCCACAATGTATAAAACAAGCAAGGCTTATATTGGATATGTACTCGGCCGCTTTACGATTTTTAACGTATTTTTTTTTCTGTAAGGTAGCTAACTTACCTAATGAGAATCTTTGTGGCATGGAATTAGTACAAGTTTTAAGCCTAAACCAGAACCGCTGTAATACTTATGTTACTTAATTTAAGATCAACTTGTACCTAATAGTTTATAGATCAATGATTATTATTAATTTTAACACGTGTATAACATATACCATGACCAAATAGCCGATTCTTATTCAGATAAGACTCAAGACCTTCAGAGGTCAAGTCAAGAGTCTCTTCAACCGGCGAGCGTGTATGAGACGAACTATGAGAGTGAAGGAAGCCAGAGAGGTATGTAAGGAAAGAACCTGTTGGAACTCTGTACTCTCTGCCTACCCCGCAAGGGATCTGGCGTGATGATAGATATTATATGAGATAGATATAATATGATATAGATAGGTATAACATATGAAATAAAACTAGACCAACTGCCTCGTTGGTCTAGCGGCAAAGCGCATCGCTTTGTGATCACGAGGTCCTGGGTTCAAATCCTAGGTCGGACAAGTGTAGTTTTTCTAACGAAAACTTCCCAGTACGAGACCGGAGTCTGGAATTGTGCCCGGTATATGGCAATAGGCTCGCCTCTATTACATGGGACCTAACATCATCGGCGAAACTTGGGTGTA